>CM073581.1:19022697-19666863 GCA_037074715.1 Magnolia kwangsiensis
CTCATCAGTATCCTGAGCCTCCTCTTCTTCTTCTTCCTGGACTTCTTCCTCTATCTCTGCCCCACCTTCTTCTTCACTTTCCTCCTCTTCACTATCATACTCACCCTCGCTGTCATCATCAAGTTGGGCCTCAAGCTTCCGAGGTCCCATCTTCATCTGGTTCAGAGTAGCCTCGTTGATATAATGAACCGGCGCAGGCAACTCTGCCCCAAGTCTATAGGCAAACTCGAGCGCAATCTTGCATATGAGCCAGCCAAAGGGAAGCAACTCAGATGTTCTTCTCGATCACGCTATGAGGATGATCTATCGTAGTACAAACGTAGGCATGCACACATTCTCTCCTTGCCCCACTTGATACAGAAAATCTACCATAAGACGCGTGCATTCACTGCGATTGCCACCTGGGATAAACATTGAACGTGCAGATGTGATGAAGCAGACGAAAATCACCCAACATATGGGTCGCTAGGAGGCTCTTATTACGCTGCCACTTAAATAAATGACCACATAGAAACCTGGTGCGGCGATCTCTCTCACGAACACTGTTCAGATTCTTAGCAGTTGGATGTACCTCACCAAGTGGCACGTTCAGAAGTCGAGCTATCAACTGAACATCGATTGTGGCTTCTCGATCTCTACCAAAGGGGATCTTGAACTAAAGTGGCTCCAGCATAGGGTCCCGAATATGAGCATAAAAGGCACGAACAGTGCTCACATTAGCACGAGACTCATCTTCAAATAGCGGACCCCACCCGGCAGCTTCGATACGCTCAAACAAAAATACTCGTCAAAGAGCCACCCATCCACATATGCTTCAAAAAGAACCCTGCGATTCGTATACGCGTCATGAGCCAACTTTGCCAACAACGCCCTCTTAAAAGGAGCTTGGGGATCCAAATCCCGCTTCCTATGTATTTCTCTCCCAACACTTGAACTTGCAGTAGCTCCTCTAGGCTGCCTTGAACGAGCAGGATGAGTAGTCCCAGCCTCATCCGCAGGGGCACGTTTCTTGCCCATCAGTGAAAGGATGGTGAAAAATGAGAAAAAAGCTACAATAGCTTCCATAAAGACCATGGAAGAGTGATGAAATGAAGGATAGGGCTGACCCAAATGGGTTCTCACGGATCTGGGTCGGAATCAGGGGTGTAATGGGTAAAGGAAGGGAAAATAACAGAAAGAAAGGAGTAAGATAAGGAAGGTTGAGGGCTGGCACATTTTGGAGCTTCAAATGAGAGCTTGGGAGCTCCAATCACAGAAAATGGAAGAAGTAGCTGCTGAATATGATTGAGAACAATGGACAGATGATGGAAATAACGAAAAATGAAGGAGTGCTTGGAAGGGAGGTTTGAAACAGAAGGCAGCAAGTTTGGAGGAAAAAGAAAGCTTGGAGGGTCACTTTGTGAAGGAAGTAGGGCTTTTTGAATAAAGGGAGGGTCGAACCCTTTATGAAGGGGTTCCATTAGACCCCAAACACCATCAACCCGGGCAGCCCAGCCCGTCAAGCCCGCTCACCGGTGAGGCCTCGCCACCCCCTGGACAAGTTGGCAAGGGCTTGCCAAATGGGTGAGGTCCTCCCACCCCCTGGGTCTAGAAAAAGTTGGGGTCCCACTCTGGAACCCCCTAGACGATGATCAATTGGCCCCCTCTCCCGATCTGAGCCATTTCGGGTCATTTCGGCACTAACCTGACCTCTATTCACTCTTAGCAATTTTTAACGGCTATAATAGAATAAAATGCGGTCTATACCCATCAATTGACGGTGTAGAAGCGATTTGGGGTCACCATGTTTGATCAGGAGTGTGCACAGACTCGATCTCAGTGATCATTTTAAATAAATTTTCACCGAACGACAAACTGGGAGTCCTAGTTCTGTTTTTAGATTGTTCTCACACCCTCCTACATTATAGTGGCATCAACGTGCATTGTGTGACCCTAACCCAGGTCTAGATTAATCTAAATCATGCTCTGATACCAACTTGTAACGCCCTGAAATTCGGGGGACGAGCATAACTCAGCTCTCGAGTTCCAAAACATCACTTATGCAACATATTTGATGATGATTGTATGTTGTCTATATTAATGCATAAAATATGAAATAGATCAAGGCAGATTAGTAGACATAATTTGGGGATATTGAGGAAATGCAAGTGGAAGACTTAAATACATCTATAATTCAAAATAAATCCCCAAATGATGCGTGCTTTTCCTAGGAAAATATATACATTTGTGTCTCAAAAATACATGTATTAACTGTGCAAAAATTATCAAGTACATATCTCAAAAAATAATCCTCGTTGGTCAGGACGAGGCTTACATGAGCCCACCTGAGAACTGCATATATGAGAATGCCTCCTCGTCCTCGTCGAAGTCTGGCTCTGCCTCATAAGCATCGCCATCTCCTGCAGCTAAGTCAGAGTCTGGTTGGTGTTTACACCATCCCAAAACGTGGGAGTGAGTGATCAACTCAGTGGTACTATACAGCAAAGGTTAACATGTTATCAATCCAATCAAGCACTAATGATAAGGCACTACAATCAAATAGATCCTAGATACTCTTGTTAATGCGAAAATGAATGAGATAATGATGCATGCCCTCACCACAAACTCCCTCATGCGACATCATCTAACGATCGCGGCATGAATCACTACCACTGTATTCTCACGCCAACGTCAATGGCACATGCAGTGCGATGTCATGAATATGATTTCTCAATTCTTGTTAGCCCTTTTCATACAGCAGTATTAGGAAGCTAAGACACCTCCCTTGTATCATCTCCCAACGTTAATCCATTTTAGGGTTATCAGTCCTAGGAATCTCATACGATGTTATGGTTCTAGGTCACTGAAAGGGTTGTCAGGGCTATTACGTGTAATCGTTACACCAGTACCCCATCACCTTATCAATACAGGCCTACTTATATCCTCAAGACTATAACAGGACTCGTCGCCCCTATGCAGTGTCAGGATAAACTCAAGGTCACTACAGAGGGCTCGTCACCAATCAGTGTAGGCCGACAGCAAGAATATAGTGTCCCATACCAACATAATCTACTCAGAGTAGGGTGCTCACTGGTCACTACGAGGAGGTTTGTGGCCCTAGCGTAAGCCGATAGCTCGATCACGGTGTCCCATACCACCATGTCTGGTGCATGAGACTTAGGGAATTTTGATACAATGGTTAACGGGAGTTTCACTGGTAAGCTCAGTGTCTTATATTCAAACAGTAGCGACCAAACATGGTGAATAAACATCGGTCAATCGGTTTAGTTGATAAGCTCAACTAGGCCAAGCGCATGTTGAGTTGAACGACATGGAATGCATAAGCACTCCGTGTGGCCTAACTACTGTCGAACATCCCAAGCGCGACTCAAATTCGCTAAACTCATCTTGTGTGGCGAAAACAACCTCAACCACTATTTACAGAACGGTTTTCGATTACCTGGACTGTAGTACAGCCCCATTCACATACAAATCTAATAACTAGCATATGGTTTATATTCTGCATCCATATGAACAATCATGAAGTATAACTTGAATGTAAACAGTACATGCAGGAAATTAAACACACATTTAATATGATTCAACAAAGTACATAATCCATGGAGGAAATCATACACTCATTTAGCATGGAGAATCTAGGTCACATGATTCATGGAGGAAATCATTCACTCAAGTATTGTGATGGAGATCCATATCTCAACCACCTTAGCAATCACACTTTACTAACTACTACTTCACTTTGGCATTTATTCAAACACTTAGGTTACACTATTCAACATACATCACGTATGTCGTCTCTATCGCACACTAGGGCAAGTCCTTTTGCCAAGGAGTTATCGTATACATATCAGGCATATAACAACGATAATTTATCATGGCAACCAAAACTACAGATTCCGTATGCATACATGTATTCTAACATATACATGAAATGTGGTATTTATAATATAAAGTATACGTATGCGGAAAATAAAATGGATAGCACATTTGGCATGTGTAATTGCATTCATAACATGAATAAATCATTATCTAACATTGAAAGTGTTAAAAACCATAACCTAAGCGCATATAGTCCGCACCTTAGACCAGAAAATACGTATTCGAGATGATTTAGACGATGTGTCTTTGTCAACGGCGAATATGCTACCTATGGCATGAAATAGGTTGGCTATAATGTCACTTAAACTCTTCTAGTCTTAAATCAAGTTAGGGTTAGCTTAACTTATCCAAAAATGGAATCGGATTCGCTGGGAAAATGATTCAGAAAAGCTGGTGCAATGTATAGATGGGTTAGGAAGAATCCTACGGAGTTTCAACTGATTCTCCCACACTTTCTCTCTCTTTTCTTTCTCTTAAAACTCTAGGGTTTGGGAAATTCATATGGGTTAGAAAGGTAAGGGTTTAAGGCCTTTTTATAAGCCTAAACATGACGAAAATAGACTTTAAGTCAAGGTATACTTAGGTTATATCCAATTCGGGATCTTTCTGATCCAACGGAGCACTTCTGGAGGTCTTCTTATCAAATGCGATCGGACTTAAGCTCACTAGCATCGGATCTTTAGTAAGTTAAGTTTTCAGTCCGATCGGATTTCTAGATCGTCCGTGGTGGACCAGCTTCAATTCAACGGTTACTGAACTTCAATCAAGGCCACAAGTACTTGGACATGTAAGGGACAACTTTCCTAATCCGAGGGTGAAATTTGGTCAAAATCTAAAGGTCAGAATGCTTAAAAATATCACCCAAGTGACACATGCCAGATTACTTAAAAATGTATTTAATTTTCTAAATATCTTCCTTTTCTCACTCTCTTCACTTCGGACTCAATAAAATGGTCTCAGGATATCGTTTGGGCTTGATTTTCTAGGCGATTGTCAAGTCCAACTAGGAAGTCGAAATGGTCTAAGTTCATAGCTATCAGACTCTTGATGCATGGTTTATAATCAATACAAAGTTACAAAGCATTACCGGGAACAACTGGGTTTAGAGTTGGATCCTAGATTTCAGGGTAGTATAGCGTTAATGATTCCACAAGTTTTAAGTCTTTTAGAATATATTTAAAGCGAACAGTACTAATTTCATAGCCAGTCTAACTTAGCGTTTACTTTCTAAGAGAATTAATCCTAAGTGATTTCTGATCGAAGTGGTACTCGGGTCTTGATACGGAATTTTCTGAGTCGTTACAAACCTTAAGTCCCTTATTATGACTAGTAAAGTGACATATGTGTGGCCACTTAACCACATGGACTTCTGATAATGGAGCGGCCATATGACCATGTGAGCATATGAGAATTGTGTGATTACCCAGACTCGTGAACTATGCTAATGGTGTAACCTCTTGGGTATGTGAATTTAAGATGTGTGTCAGATTGATTATGGACCCTACCTTGATGTAAGCATTGCATATTTCACCATTTATCCATTAGGCTAGCTAATCCTAGGAAATGATTCTAAAATGACCTAGATCCAATTCCTAAATAAGTCAGACGATATGAACGTATAACTTTCGAACACTTGTGAAGCCACTCAATGTACATATTTTATCTGCACGATTCAATTGTTTTACCAACCAAACAGTTCAATCATGAAGCCCGCTGACGTGTGCCTTGTGCATCTGAACCGTTCTTCCTTGTACTACCTTAATGTATTGAGTTACTTATACTAACTACTTATTGGGAGCCACCGTAATATTTGTGTGTGGATCCATCTACTTGTAGTACCACTTGGAAGTAGGACCCACTATGTTGAATAAGACAAACTCACGTCATCTAACCATGATTAACCCTTATGTGTATAGTATATACCAAGTTGTTCAACTTAGGGCTTACTGTATCTTATGAGGTTTACCTGTGCCTTCCAAACCACTTTAGAACTACTATGATAATTATTTACAAATCCAACCTACTAATAGCTCACTTGAAGGTGAACCCTCTATATTATATGAGTTTCACCAGCACCATCTATCCTGTGACTCATTTGAAATAGCGGTGAAGACCTCTTGAGTTAAAGTAGGAATATGCCAATATGTCCTAGAGAGGGGTGAATAGGACTTTTTAAAGTTTTTACAATGTATTTAAAAATCCTATTACAATAATCCTTACAGATAGGCAATTATCAGGATTACTCAAATGTAACTCTATAGGCTTCCAAGCCTGGTAGAGGATCCAATCACAAACTATTCAAAAGATAGCAATATAGAACTTAGTTCATGATGGATATGATTGTGTTTGTGTGTGAGGTGTGCTCAGAGAAGTAGATATGAAAGTATTACCATAGACAATCACACACACAGATAAATAGTAATCGCAAACACAGTCATTTTTATAATGGTTCGACTACTTGTCTACTCCACTCCCGGTAACCGTACTCAACCCTTGAGTGTACCAGATTTCATTAAGGAGGTTTCACATGGTTCAGCTTTAACTTAAGGTTTTAAATCAGGTTCACCTTCAACCTTTACAACCTACACTGAGGCTGACTATTTATGCTCTCACGAGCAAGGGTCAGCACATCGCACCTATATTTAGGCACACTGGTTAAGGATCTTCCCTAAGACCCTAACGGAGGCTTCACTTGGTTCACCTCAAACCTAAGGTTTTACCCGGTTCACCTCAAACCGACGGTTTTACCCGTTCACCCCTAACTAGATATTTATGCTCTCCATAAAGAAAGGGTTCACACAACGCACCCACTATGTACACTCCCGTCAGAGGCCTCCTTGAGGACTTCAAGGGTGAGAAACACCTTAGACCCAATCCTATAAAGAAATAATGAAAGGGTCCTCTGGACTTTAGATACTTACAGATAAGTTGATGAGTCTCATTTAGTACAGTGGTGAAGATCTCCTCCTTGTTGACGAAGAGTCTTCAGCTCCCTTAATCCGCAACGAATGATATACCAATTTAAGGTAATGGGTTGGGTCAAGGTTATGATGGAATCTTACTCTCTAAATGTTTTCCTACTAGGAAGGTAGAGTGATTCCAATCATCTAGGCATTTAAGGCATCCCAGCTTAATGATTCACCATTAAGGTAGTAGCTGGAGGACCCTTGAATGTGGAAGTTTATTCTCTAATCCACTCTATTAAATATCAATGATGAGGGTGGATTGGAGGATGAACTCCCTCGAGAGAAAGGGCTTTGGGTATATGATCTGAGTTTAAACACACATAAGCACTCTCTACTTTCTCTCACAGCAACTAGAGATAAGTTCTCTTTAAATAGGAAAAAGGTTCCAACAGATATAAAATGGTCACATTTATGACAGAGTTAGATATCATCGAGCAGGTTCGATATCATCAAGCGTATACTCTCAATCGTATCGATGGTTTTCTTAATAACACAAACTCAATGTCATACGCTTTTAAAAAACCTTTTGCCAACTGATCAAGGGAATCGAGACTCGTGTTGATGCCATCAGATTTTGAACTCCGATAATATCGATATAAGCATCGAGTCCTCAACATTTGAAAAATGAGAGAAACTTGCATGAAATTTTTTAGGACTTTAGATATGATTGGGGGATACTTGATATCATCGAAATTTGAATGTCGATGATATCAGTGGTCGTGTCGATGTATCGATAAATCCAAGGATCTTATCAGTGAGCTTGCTGGACAGATTTGTCTATTCTTGATACACTCGATCTGGCCTCGATATTTAAAATATCGATTCTATCGAGTGACCCCCGATTAGAGATAAAAACCACCTGAAAAATGTTGCTGGAGAACATCACACCCATGACCGATAATATCGAGAGCCTTCCGATATCATCGAGATTTGAACTTCAATGATATCGAGGAGGACTCTGATATATCGAAGCATATATGATTTTTCTTAGTAAAAATAGAGGTGCCTGTACTGCTTGTCGATATTATCGAGCCACCTTCAATGGGCTCGAGAGTCAAATATCAATGATATTGATAAGTGTGTCGATACATCGATAATCCTATCCATATATGTATTTGGTTGTTAGACACATTAAGTCCTTATTCAATTTGATCGATTGGTCTTCCGAGGACATCGACAGTACAGGTCGATTATATTGAGATGTGTATCGATATAATCGACAGGGCAAGAAAACTTAGAGTTTTTTTTTATGTTTGAAGAAGTTCTCTTACCCAAAAACTCTAATATGTTTTATCTTATTTTTAAAGGTTTTAATCACCTGGTGTTTTGGGATATGGGATGTGAGGCTTAGATTTACCTATGGTGAGCTTCCACACATCCGGTTGAGGCAAACACTTGAATAGATCTTCCTATGAGGATCTGCAGTCCGACTGACTCAACGCACACGCTAATTGATAAACCAGGGCACTAGTGAGGGCACTTTCATCATTTACTATATACCTTTCATTTCATAACCACTTGGTGCATGTACTTTGCGTCACCACCACTCATTAATCATAAGGCCCAGTTAGGGCATAACCATTTGGTCCTAATAAAAGAAATTAATGTTTGGCCAAAGCCACTAATGGAATATCTATCTTGCGAAAGATATGGTGTAACTCTTATTACAATTAATGCTCGTGATTATGATAGTTATGGATGATATTAGTGATGTCAGTAATTATGGTTAATAGAAGCATGTGATTTAATACTTGATTAATGTTACTCCCTATCATACTAAATTCATCTACCTAACCATGTTGATATTGATCATACTCATGTACTATGGAATGGTGGTATGTGCAAGTGCACTTCAATACATTTGTTCGTGTGTAAGATATGTCCTCTTTAATTTAGTTACATGATCATGGATTGATATAGTTGATAGTGGCACATAATGATTGTATGTCATTTTTAGCTTAAAGGTTAAGCAGACCCTAAACTCATGGCATTATATGCATATCACATGCACTTGAACATATGCCTTATCATAATTGCTTGAATTCATGCATAATCATGACATACATAATGATCGAAATATCACAGTCGTGCCATATAACATGAGTTTGATCTTGATGATAAAATGTACATCTATGATGATGATTTGGGTTATCCCTGAAAATGAACGGGACATCGGAAGTGTGGAAATAGTAGGGGATGATGTGCCCCTTGGGTTGAAAGTCCCTAAACCCCTATGCTAGCTAGGGTTGCCTCACCATCGGGCCGAGTGGATATAAGGGTCATAGATTTGACTCCCACTGATGAGGTTAGGTTGAGAAGAGGTGGATCGAACCTGCTAAAGGGCTACGGTGCAAACAGGGACCGATCTGACTCACAGGCGAGGAGAAGTGCGAATGAAGTCCTCTACTGGCATGCTGGGTGGAAGTCCACCGCAGAGAAGGTATGTGAGGTCGATTACTGGTGTTTAGTGCATGGGTATCGACCACAGTGTTTTCCATGATATACAGTTAGTGGAAGTCCAGCACAGGGCGGGTATGTGAGGTCGATTACTAGTATCTGGTGCATGGTATCGATTATAGTGCTTCCCAAGATATACAGTTATGATATGGTATAATAATATGATGATGATGATGTGATTAAGGATGCGTGTAATACGATTATGGTTGTGGTATAGGAGAAATGAAAACATGACTTGGTGATGCTGGTAGCATCGACTCGGAGTATTACTATGATGCATATGCATTGCATTGGCATTGACACCATACCTTACGTGTTATATGCCTTTCACATATATGATTTTCTTATAGAATATTTATCTTACTTGCATGTAAGACACACTGCACACACGTGTGTACTCACTAGGCTTTTTGCCTAAGCTTCCTATTTATCATTTTTTTCAGGGCAAGAGTAGCTTAGAAGACTTATCTTTCTCGATGCATTGTATTTATTTTTCGATTTAGCAATGTTGACATCGTGTACCTTTGGAGAGCAATGTACTTGTAACCATCAGGATTTATAATGGAGAGTGTTGCTTGGTATTTTGATCATGGATCTTCATACTCAGGTATTATTATATGTATATACAATAACAACAGTAAAAATTTCATTCAAAAATCTTCCTTATGGTGCGCCGAACTCGGGACTTGGTGTATGGGAGTTGAGTGCCGGATTCAGGGCATCACGGAAGCTGACCGTCCCCAGATTTAGGGCATGACACTTGATATATAAATTATGCTTTGATTTAATGGACAAAGAATATATTTGATCGGTTGCTTATGTGATTTGGTTCTAGGGGTTCAAAATCACACTTCCATACCTTATTTCTACCCATTCATCCTTGAGTGCACAAAAGACTGTTTCTTGAAAAAGATTTCTGACATTAAGCATTGAGATTTATTTTTCGCATACTTTGCTCAGGACTAGCAAAATGCTAGTTGGGAATTGTGTTGAGGGTCAAATATTGTATATTAGACCCCATTTATATCTTAGTTTTATGAACATAATACTGTTTAATGTCCTATTTTACTCATGTTTTTGTTGCAAGGTGAATTTGAAAGCTTGGATTGAATAAGGTGTTAAAAGTATGGATTTGATGTTCAAAGATTAGGAAAGTAAAGAATGAATCTTATGAGACAAAGATTAAAGATTTCAAGGTTTCAAGATTCAAGAAAACCAAGTGAAGAAGGAACGAAGCTGAAAGAACAAGTGCAGAATACACATTGACTGTGTCATCGAGCATCGTTCGATGACATCGAGGACACATTCGATGACATTAAATTTATAAAGGAAAATCGAGTTGGTCGCTCGACAAATTGAAGTCATTTTTCAAAGACTCGAGAACTTGTTCGATGACTCAAAGCTTTGCTCAATGACATCGAAGACCTGCTCGATGACATCAAATTTTCTATGAAATTTTGACAAAACTCGTTGGACATATTAGGCACCATTTTATATTACTCGAAGCACTCCTCGATAACATCGAAGATCTGGTTGATGACATCAAAGGTCTCTTCGATGACATTGAATTTATTGAAGAAATGGGAATAACTCTCTGGACTGTTTTGGACACATTATTGATTCCTCAAACGATGTTCGATGACATCGAAGGGCTCTTCGATGACATCGGAGGTAGGTTCTATAACATCAAAGGTTGCAGAGTCCGAATGAAGCTACAAAATCGTGAAAAAAGCACGTATAAAAAACACCTTCAATGACATTGAAGCCTGTTCGATGTTATTGAATGAATCACGCGAAGTTACGTAGAGTTACGCAGAGTGTGTAAATTTGAGGCAGTTTCTGAATTTTTTCAAAGAGGTGTAAAAAGAGGTGTTGCACAACTATAAATAGGAGTCCCCAGGGCATCCCTGGACATCTATTTAATCAATTCTCTAGGGTTCACAGAGTAAAGTAAAAGCATGAAGAGTTGTTGTTAAGCGTTCTTCTTCTTCCTTATTTTTTCATGCTTTCTTCTAGGGTTTTAGATCCAGTCATGTCTATGGTTAGCTAAACCTCTTAGTTAGGGCTAAAGGTGAAGCTTGTAGCGTGATCGGATGTTTTCTATTGCTTTGATTCATGTTTAAGTTGAACTCTCTTTGATACTAGTTTGATTATAAGGATTACTTTCAGTTTTTAATGGTTTGTTGTGACTTAAATTACAATAAATCTGCGATAGCTTTGAGTATGCTCTTTTCATGTATTTTGATTATGAAATTAACAAATCCTGTTGTTCACCATCTGTAACGCCCCAAACCCGAAAATCAGATTCACATGAATCTCGATTGCCGAATCCGGTGCCAACAGCCTCCGTAGTGCCCCATTCTCGGCTCATGACAATCAAATGCCAGATTCCGATCCTGGGATCCTAAAAGGAGGATTTTCAGAATGAATTTTTTTTTGATTGAGCATAACCACAAGCATAACCAAGTCACAAAACAACATCACCACATATCCACTATATCAAAAACTTTAAGTACAATGCCGAAAGGGAAATACAAGGTGATCAAAAGCTCCAAAATAGGCAGATGCACACTCCTGCCTCAGCACTGCTGCTGTCCAATGCTACCTACATACAACTATCGTGCATAAGCTTACAAAAGCTTAGAGGGTGGTGTAAGTGTGTGCGCAAGGCAAACGCCAAGTGTATAGTATCAGAGTAGTGCGAAAGTATGTGGTAAGTCCATGAATACAACCAACTATACCAAGGCTATGTAATGCAAGGCATGATGCGAGATACGAATGCCATCGGCCACACCGATGCAATGCAAGGCCTACATAGCTGAATGTCATATGCGAAATGCAATCCAAGCAAGTCGGTACTCATCAAGTACATATATCAGTACAATTCCTCTCTGGATATCACTGGGGTCTAATACACTTCGCAGAGACTTCCACCTCCCTAGCTGCACAGTCAAGCAAGCGAAATAGACCTCACTATCCGCCTGACCAGTAGTCTCCCAATGCCTACCCGGCTTGTCGATAGCGGACTCATTTATGAGCTGGTCAAACTCAACCTAGCTTATAGTCCCCTCACTCGGGCAGATAAGGCTACACCCCCTTCCAACCGACCACGAAACAGTGGGAGATGCGGCCTACTGGTATTCGGCACTCGGGCGCTCCTGTATCCACTCGGTCTAGATGTTGGAGCATCTCCTGGTACCAAAACGGTTCTGGAACTTTCACCCAAGGACATCCTAAGTGCCCATAGTGCTAGAATCAAGTATTTTCGGTATCCAATACGGCCATCCACGATGTACCTGTGGAGCTACGGCCCTGATGACGCTAGGGCGTACAGTGATCAAGTCACACATATGCGAGATGCATGAATCACACCGTCAAATCATGCAGAAATCCAGCGCGTACTACGCGATTATGTGGGGCACTCCGTCTCATAACGGGTCCCACAAGTGGTCTGCCCAATGGCATATGCTATGATCAGTCACTAGTCAAATCAAGCATACATATGATGCGTATGCGCATGAGTCATGGGATTATACGAAGCATGTTATAAAGCGATGGATAGCAACGAGCATGGGCCTATCAATGGCCCTAATGGGAGTTACAATGCGGACATTTAACCAACATTGTTGTAACATCCCGAAAATCGGGGGGTCGAGCAAAAACCCAACTCCCGAGTTCCAAAATGTTATTTATGCAACATAGATATGTATGATTGAATGTTGTCTATGATAATGTATTAAACATGAGTGAGATTAAGCTAAAACAGCATATCACGTTCCAGAGACAGTTAAATTTACAAGCGGAAGACTGTGATAGTATGTATAACATATATAATCTGTTGTATGTCTCTAGAGTGTGAATATGTTACCGGGTTATATACATACATGTATACTTCAAAAGTAAACAAAAGAATATACATGAGTGCTCTAAAAATATAAAATGACAAGTGTCAAGGCATCTAATCAACCTCCCTATAATCCCGTCGATCAGAACACACATAAAGGAGGGATCCTCCTCATCATCATCAAGTCCAGCTCCGCCTCGCAGGCCGCGCCATCATCTGCAATCACAAAAAGGTCTGGTGGGTGTCCAGGAACACCGTCCCGTAACGTGGGAGTGAGTAGCTAACTCAGTGGAATAATAGAGCAAAGATTAACATGTTATCAAATCAATCATGCGATAATAGTAAAGCAGTAAATCAAACAATCCTAATACTGTTGTTAATGCATTTATGACATGACGTGATGTATGCCCTCACCGACGATCTCCCTCATACGGCAACATCTTACGGCCGCGGCATGCCACACTCCCTAGAGTGCTCCACATCTTCCAGGCACATGCAATGCTATGGTGATATGATTTCCAAGTTGTTATTAGTCCATTCAAACAGCAGGATTGGGAAACTAAGGTACTTCCCTTATATCAATCCCAACACAAATCCTGTCTAGGGTCGTCACTCCTAGTAATCTCATACGATGTATATTTCGTAGGTCACTGCAAGGGCTGCCAGGGCTGTTGCTCGCACTCGTTGCACCGCTCCCCCATCACCTTATCAATACAGGCCTACTGTACTCTACTGCTACTGAAGGGTCGTCGCCTCCTGTAGACTCAGAATACGCTCGCGGTCACTACAAAGGACTCGTCGCCTGATCAGTGTAGGCCGACAGCTAGAATATAGTGTCTCATACCACCATAATCTGCTCACGAGTCTAGGTGCTCACTGGTCACTACGGGGAGGTTTGTGGCCCCAGCGTAGGCCGACAGCTCGACCACGGTGTCCCATACCACCATGCCCGGCTTATGAGTCTTTATGGATCAAGGTACCATGGTTAACAGGGTTTACAATGGTAAGTTCAGTACCCTAGGTTCAAGCAGTTATGACTCATACAAGGTGAACATACAACGGCTAGTCGGGTTACTTGACGAGCTCGACTGGCACGAGCGCATCGCAAGTCGTGCGACATGAAGTGCGTAAAACACTTCGCGTGGCCTAACCACTGCCGTCAACTCCAACACGACTCGCGTTCATCGACACGTCCTTCGTGGCCAAGATAAGCTAACCACGAATTCTTTCGGTTACCGACTGCCTGGACTAGGCATAGTCCCAAACAATCATAGAATCACATCAGTAGTTGTGTAAGGGTAATGGAAATGAAATGGAACCATGTGAGCATGTTAACACATGTCGTTACATACAACTTAAGCAAGTCTTCAAACACATGCCTTTCATACATATAATGAAATTATACATATCGCCAACATATAGGAAATCATCACCATCAGCATATTAATTGAGAATTCAATCTCTAACTAAGTCATAAGAAAATCATCTAGCACATGTTATAACACACCACTTAAATGAATCATTAAGCACCTGCATTTCATACATATAATGAAATCGTACATATGGCTAACATGTAGGAAATCATTCACATCAACATATTCATTGAGAAATCAATCTCAAACTAATCCATAACACCATTTAAGCCAATACATACTAATACAAGCATTTATACAAACACTTACACTACACACTTAAGTCTACATATAGTATGTCGATCCGACGTACGCATTTAGGCGAATCTCTTCGCCAAACTAATTATGCACGCATTCCTAACTTCCTAATGCGACAACAAACCATGTCAATCACATCAGCAAAATATGAATGTAAACTGTACTTCCTACAAATGACTAAAATACCCTAAATCTCATATTCTTCGTTAATTTACGAAATAGGAAACGGAGAGCATTTTGTACATGTCAAACGGCGTTGCCGTCAAGAATCTACTATTAAACGACATTGAAAGCTTTGGAAACAGTCAATCAAAGCGTCTAATATCCGCACCTTTTCCCTTTTTGGGATGAGAATTCGAACGGAGCGTATACGCTTCGTCTACGGCGAATAAGGAACCTAATACACGAGATCCATAAGCTACATCGCTATGGAAACAAAGGAAACTCAAATCAGTAACTATTTAGGGTACTTTCTTACCTAGAAAAGCGGAGAAATCACCGGCAACGTGATTGAGTTGCATTGCTTAGGCACTTGCAACAGGTAGCACAAGCGGCAAGGAATTCTCCTCCAATCTCTCTCACAAACTCTCACCTTTTCTCTCTCCCAATCTAGGAATTTTTGCAAATTCGGATGGGAGAGAGGAGTGAGGGTTTCAACCCCTTTTATCCTAAACATGCCCAAAATAGGCTCCAAGTTAAGGTATACTTAAAGTATATCCAAATCGGGGCTGTTTCGGTCCAAAAGAGCATTTCTGGAGGTCCCCTGGCCAAATGCGGTCGGACTTAAGCTCGTGCATACTGGATCTAGCACGCATCCAGATTTCAGGCCGGTAGGGTTCCCAGATCGCACGTGGCGGCCCAGTTTCAGTTTAACGGTCACCGCACCAAGATCAGGCCTATAAGTCTCGTGATATGTAATAGAAATTTTTCCTGATCCAAGGGTGTAATTTGGCTGTATTCTGACGGTCAGAATGCTTAATACTGATGCGTCAAATTTGTGTGCCAGATTTGAATTTGAAATTCCAACTATGTCCCTATTCACACTCTCTTCGGTCCGGGCTCAATGAAATAGCCTGTGATCGTCAGTTGGACTTGATATTCGAAACGATTGCCAAGCCCAGCTAAGTGGTCATAACGGTCTAAGATGGTAGGCATCTGACTTACGACGCGCGGTCTAGATCGAATACAAAGTTTCAAGGAGGTCCTGAGAACAAACCGGCTTAGAGTTTGATCCGAGGCTTTAGAGCATTATAGGGTCATTGGTTCCACTCGCTTTGGGTCTGGTAGAATATATTTAAAGTGGTCCAAGTTAATTCTACTGAGTATTCAGTTTGGTACTCAACCAAATTCTACCTTAATTATGGCAGAATACGGTCCTAGGGCCATTCTATCCCCCATTTTGGGAACTTCTAGGTATCATATTATTTTTATTATTTTTTTTAGGGTTCATCATTAAGTTTACCCTAACTCCTCCAAATTTCATAAGATTTTGAGTTGTACAAAAATTCTAAAAATTCTAAAAATTCCAGAAGTTGTCCAACAAGTGATTATCAGACAGTTGCTCACAATGACCTACTTTAAACTATATTAAATATTTTATTATATTTTTCACATATTTTTATATAAAACTAGACTCATTTAGCTTCAATCTGGTTTTTGAATCACCTAAATCGGAGTTATAACGAAGGAGATATGATTTTTCAAAGTCCGAAGAAACGCGCAGGAAAAAGGGTACAGAAACTCGCTGTACGGACGAGTTCGGCGATGCATCGCCAAACCGGCGATGGCATCGCCGACCACTGACCTGTTTGGGGTGGTTTTTCCATCTGATATTTGAAATGGGTGTATTTTAGAACCTGGGATGAGTTATTTGACATGCAATATATGATTTTGGGGTAGGAGAAGCTGATCTATCCAATTAGTCTACTTATTTAGTGAGACTTCAAAAGATTAATGGCTAAAAACCCTTTTCATTTATTTATTTACTATTCATAGTACTTTTTAGCTTAAGTATTGATCAACATCACCTAAACTTTAAGATTTGTGTCTAATGTGAGAGCTCTTAGAAAATTTTGAAGGATAAAGTAGTAAAAGGTGAGATTTTCGAAGGAAATAGGGATTTGAGACTTTTGGATTGAGTTTTGAGAAGTTAATCAAGTGTTAGGATAGACTCATTGCCTAAGGACGTCTAATCTCAGGTTGGCAAAAATCCGGGGTGTTACAATTGTACATACAATATGGATGTCAAACCAACATTATTCCCTAGGCACGGCCTGCCATATATATCATTACATGAACATGGGAAGTCACACATTGCAATGGACCCTAAGGTCATCCCGTTGGGCCTCGACCCATGGGCCTTAGATACATCAAAGGGGCTACGTTAATGGGCCTCACCAATGAGCCTTATGTACATTGCAATGGTCCATGATCCATGGGCCTTGAAATACATCCAAGTGGGCCTCACAACTTGGGCCTTAAATATATCAGATGGGCCTACACACATGAGCTTCAAATATATCAAATGGGCCACTCCATTTGTGTCCCATGCACATCAAATGGGCTTAATTCCATGGGCTTAATATATATATCAAATGGGCTTGAATTTCGTGGGCCTTATATAGAATAAATGGGCTGGATCCCATGGGCATTGCATATGTCAAATGGGCCCAAACCCATGGGCATTACATATGCCAAATTGGCTTAATCCCATGACCTTAGATGTGCACCAAGGTGGCCTAAATAAATGGCCATAAATGGATCAACATGGGCCCTATATACATACCAAAGTGGGCCTATTTGAACCATAGATTTGGCTCATTTTTAGCTCAAGAATGAGTTTTCAAAATGGATAGACGGTGAGATGCAATACATGCATCATGGTGGGGGTCACACGAAGGCCTATAATTAGATATATTATATATAGTATAATATATACACATATATAATATAATATTTTATATATACACACAGAGGGCCCCACACGTGGAGGGGTAGGTCCCACCGTCCAGCAGCCCTGCTGGACGATGTAGATAAAACACATACGTCACAAGGGGGGGTCCCACCGCCTGCCACCTGGACGGCCTAGATATAGCCGTACATCACTGTGGGTCTCATGTGGGGCCCACCATAATGTTTACACACCATCTAACCCGTTGATAAGGTCACGCAGACCTCAATGAAGGGAAAGTACAAATTTCATCTTGATTCACAACTTCTGTGGGGCCCAAAAAGAATTTCAATGGTAGACGTCCAATCTCACTGTTTCTCACTGTGTGGGCCACATGAGATTTGGATGCACCTCATTTTTGCAGGGGGCCCACCTGAGGAGGGGACCCACCAGATCAACAGGTTGGATGGCTAATATACATCAAGGTGGGGCCCACGACAGGGGCCGTGGGTCAGTCTCGTCCGCCCGCCGGCTGAAGAGCGCAGGCGTTCTGACGCCCAGAGGTAGCAGCCTCTGCTGCTTGCCCTTTTTTTTTTTTTTGAAAAACCTGTTTTTGTGAGGTTTTTGGAACAAGGGGCCTGCTTCAAGTGCATCCACTCCATCCATTGTGTTCCCAAGCCCAAGACAAACCCAACTAGACCAATATCGGCCCATTTTTAACATGTAAAAAGGATCTAGGTAGATTTCAATGGTAATGGTATAGTTTTTGATGCTATGGCCCACCAGATACTTTGATCGACCTCATTTTTTTAGTTCAACGCCTAAAATGAGTTAGGGAAGAGGATGGACGGCTTGGATTGGATACATGCATCAAGGTGGGTCCTGTACAAATGGCCAACCCCAATAGCCCTCATATTGGATTTTTTTCCAGTGACGTCGAGCGCCTGGACGTTTTTTTTTTTTTTTTTTTTGGGGGGCTTTATCAAATACATTCAAGGTGGGCACTGTTGAGGTGGGCCACCCCAAATGGATGTACATTTAAGATGGGCCCCACCCATGGACGGCTTGGATAAAATACATCTTTCATGGTGGGGCTCATTCAAGTGGGCCACGTAGCTACATTAACATACAAGAACATAAATAAAGAGGAGAGGGAGAGAGAGAGAGAGTAAAAGAGTGGACACGCGTGATGGAGGGACCCCGGCACTATGGGCCCTCCGTTTCAACCATCCAATCATACATCAAAGGGTCCCTATTGCATATGGGCCATTCAAACAAAAGATCAACGGTGGAGATCCCTCTCCATCCAAAATGAACGGTCTATATGACCTCTTAATGTAAGAAAAGTAAACATCATGATGGGGTCCATGGAGAATGGCCCCATCATGGAATGATTTTGATGATCAAGATGGGCTATTGGCCTTATCTTAAGGTCCCAAGTGAGATCCACACCATTGATCGGTGGGCCTCACTTAGCCCATCGTAAAAATAAGTAAACTACCCTATAGAAGCACCCACCTTATGATCTACTCTGTCCGTTGGGACGCCTATCTTCTAGAGCTTCACTTTGATGGTGGAGATGGGAGATGGATGGCTAGGATAGAGGTTTTGGGATGGGAAGTGGGCCTCACACTTACATTTTCTCTCCATGGGAAGGCTTGGACATGGGATCCTCTTTCTCTTGCTTGGAGTTGTGTTGAGAAAAGAGATAGAGGTGAGATGTAAGAGGGATGTGAGTGATGGATGTGAGTGATGTGGTACTTGACAAGTATGGGTGGTGTAAGAGAGAGGGTGAGAAAGAGTTAACTTTAGGGGTTGCTCGGTAATGGGGTGAAAGGTGATGTGTACTTGACATAAAGTGATTGATGGGTGATTGATTGATGTGATTGATGGGACACATTGTAGAGATTCTCTTGGGATTGCAAACGCGTGGCGTTTTCTCCAAATAAACCCTGGCTCACATTTCTTAGTCAGGGTATCGGATCGGTACATGGGTCGCGGCGTTAGAACCACAGCGACGGTGTAGTCGCAATGATACAAGTCTCGAATTAAGCCGACTCAAATGTATAAGATACGACTTACGGTCGTGCGCAACGTTGACTACAGGTCGCGGACTATCGGAATTTGACGAGAAGGATCGCGGGAAGCGACGAAACAGTACGGATTAGGATACGGGTCTTACAGCTCTCCCCACCTAATAAAAATTTTATCCTCAAAATTTACACTACTATCGCAACTAACCATAACTCAAAACGGAAGTAGGAAACATAACATCATATATATAATCAAAGCACCATACACAATATAATCAATCATCGAAAAGATGAGGATAATGCTCTCAAATCTCTGCCTCGCGCTCCCAAGACGCCTCATCTACATTATGATGGCCCCACTGCACCTTCACCAAGGGAATGACCTTGGTTCTGAGGACCTGCTCCTTCCAATCGAGGATACGAACTGGCTGCTCAATATAAGAAGCGTCCTCACGAACCTCCAATGGCTGCCAGTCAATAATAGGCACGATGTCTGACCCACACTTCCTCAACATAGAGACATGGAAGACGTTGTGGACGCCAGACAACTGTGATGACAAGGCAAGCCGATAGGCCACAGCGCCAATGCGCCCAGTGATCTCGAAAGATCTTATGAATCTTGGGGCAAGCTTGCCCTTCGTCCCAAAACGAACCACACCCTTCATGGGTAAGACCTTGAGATACACATAGTCCCCTACGACAAACTCCAAGGGACGACGCCGATGATTAGCAAAACTCTTCTGCCGGCTCTGAGTTGTGCGCATCCTCTGCCTGATGCTGTCGATAGCTTCTGACGTCTGCAGCACAAGCTCGGGACCTAGGAGACGTCGCTCTCCAACCTCGGTCCAACAAATTGTAGATCTGCACGGCCTGCCATATAATTCCTCAAAAGAAGCTATGTCAATGGTCGCCTGATAGCTGTTGTTGTACGCCAACTCAGCCAATCGCAGGTGCTCATCCCAACTACCCAAGAAGTCAATCGCGCAGGCCTGAAGCATATCCTCAAGGATCTGGTTGACCCTTTCGGTCTGCCCATCAGTCTGTTAATGATATGCGGCGTTGAGCTACAAATCAGTGCCCATCGCTCTCTGGAAGCTCCTTCAAAACTGAGATGTGAACCTCGGATCTCGGCCTGAAATGTAAGACCCGTATCCTAATTCGCACTGTTCCGTTGATTCCCGCGACCCTTCTCATCAAATTTCGGCAGTCCGCGACTTATGGTTGACGTTGCGCACGACCGTGAGTCGTATCCTATTCATTTGAGCCGGCTTAATCCGAGACTTGTATCATTGCAACCGCACCGTCGCCGCGGTTCCAACGCCGTAACTCACGCACCGATCCGATACCCAGACGATGAGATACGGACCCACGTTCAGTTCGAGCAAAAACACTGCACGTTGCAAATCCCAAGGAATCTCTACAAAGTGTCCCATCAATCACATCAATCAATCCCATCAATCACCTCTCATGTCAAGTACAAGCACCCATACTTCCTTTCTCCACAAGTCAAGCAACCACCCAAGTCAACTAACACATCACCTCACCCATCACTCACATCCATCAACCATCACCCCTTCACATCACTCCATCTCTCATTAATCACACCTCTCTCTCTCTCTCATTTCTCAACACTCCAACTCCAAGCAAGGAAGAGAGAGCTCACGTCCAAGCTCTCTTCCATGAGAAAGAAGTGATTTTAGTGGCCCACTTCCCATCTCCAAATCCCATCATCCTAGCCATCCATTTCCCATCTCCACCATCAAAGTGAAGCTCTAGGTGACCGGCTATCCAACGGACCAAGAAGATCAAGAGGTGGGTGCTTCTATAGGGTAGATTCATGTGTTTTTATGGTGGACCAAGTGAGGCCCACCGATCAATGGTGTGGATCTCACTTGGGACCCTTATTTGTGGCCGATGGACCACTTGGATCATCATGATCGTTCCATGATGGGGCCATTCTCCATGGACCCCATCATGATGTTTATTTCATTTCAAAAAGGTCATCTAGACCGTCCATAACGGTGGAGAATGGATCTCCACCGTTGAATTACATTTTTGATGGTCCTTCGTTCAAAGGGGTCCGTTGTTGTATGATTTCATGTAAGGGAGGGCCCATAATGACGGGGACCCTCCATCACAAGCCGTGTCCCACTCTCCATGTCTCTCTCTCTATTTTATTTTTATTTTATTTTATTTTATTTTATTTATTACAAAAGGATGGGGTGGCCCACTTGAATAGATCCCATCTTGATGTATTTATTTTATCCCAGTGGGGCCCACCTTTCACGCCATTCCCATGCCGCCCATCATGTGGTGGCCCACTTCATCAAGGCCTACCATTTTAAAAAAAAAAAACAATAAATAAAATTATATCACCGTCCAGCGTCTTGGACGCTGGACGTTGTGAAGAAAAAAAAAGAAAAAGGAAGAATGAAAGAAAAGATTTTGGGTGGCCTCCTTGCATAGGCCCCACCCTGATGTTTATATCCGATCCGAGCTGTCCATCCTCTTACCCACGGCATTGTAGCCGTTGGGTAGAAGTTTGGAGCTGATCCAATCACCTGGTGGACCATAGCGTCAAAAGTCGCACCTTTACCATTCAAACATCACTTTCTTAGTTTATTTCACTTCTATGCATCAAAAAAATTCAAACTCTGGACTCATTTGGACGGCCTCGGGCCACTGATCGTAATGGCCGGAGCAGATTTCATTTTAACGAGCCCCACAGGCGAAAAACTGGGGAAAAACCATTTTTTTTCCAAATCTTTCTTTTTTAAAAAACGAGCAGCAGAGGCGCTGCTGCCTCTGACCTCACGCAGGACGCCTGGCGTCCTGCGCTCTCCAGCGGCGGGCGGACGAGGCTGACCCACGGCCCTAGCCGTGGGCCCCACCTTGATGTCTGTTTCACCATCCAACCCATTTATTAGGTGGGCCAGCCTCCTGACGTGCCCCCCTCCAAAGATCAGACTGATCTGACGCTCGGGTGGCCCACACCATAAGAAACAGTATTGATTGAGTGCGTACCATTGAAACTTTTTGGCGGGCCATAGAATTTTTGGATCACGATGATATTTATTTTTCTCCCCTTCATCCAGGCTCTTGTGACCTTACCAACAGACTGGATGGAAGGTAAACATTATGGTGGGCCCCACATGGGACCCACAGTGATGTGGTGCTTGCAATCCACCGTCCGTACGGACGGTGGAGCCCACTGTATATGTGTGTGAGGGTATGTGAGTGCGTGTGTGAGTGAGTGTGTGTATACAGGTGTGTGACTGCACGTGTGTGTGTGTATGCAGGTATGTGTGTGCGTGTATGTATGCGTGTGTGTGTGCATATGTGTTGATATATATACATATATATATATATATATATATATATATATATATATATATGTATATATATATATATATATATATATATATATATATATATATTATATTACATATATATATACTGTATTGTATATGTGTGATGGTGGGCCTCCATGTGGACTCACCCCTCCCCACTATGATGCACATGCTACATCCATACTGACCACCTATTTTGAGAGCTCAGTCCATAATATGAGCTAAAAATGAGGCAGATCTATGTTTCAAATGGGCCCACCTTGGTGTGTGATTAGTGCCCAAAATTTACTTAAATTATGCTCACTCATTGAGACCTACTTTGGTACATATCCAAAGCCTATGGGACTAAGCCCATTTGACATATGCAAGATCCATGGGACTAAGCCCATTTGATACATAAAGAGCCCACGAGATTCAAGCCCATTTGATGTGCATGGGGCGCAAATGGAGCGGCCCCTTTGACATACTTAAAGCTCATGTGTGTAAGCCCATTCGATGTATTTCAAGGCCCATGAATCATGGACCATTGCAATGTACATAAGGCTCATTGGTGAGGCCTATGTAATACGACCCATTTAATATATCTAAGGCCCGGGGATCGAGGCCTGACGGATGTCCTTAGGGTCCATTGCAATGTACATTTCTCATGGTTCGTGAAAAGATATTTATGGCAGGCCGTGCCTGGGAAGCAATGTTGGTTCGACGTCCACATTGTATGTACAATGTTGGTTAAATGTCCGCATTGTAACTCTCTTTAGGGCCCATTGATAGGTCCATACCTGTTACTATTCATTGCCTAATAACATGTTTAGAATAATCTCATGACTCATGCCCATACGCATCATATGTATGCTTGATATGAGTAATGACTGATCATAACATACGCCATTGGGCAGACCATTTACGGGACTCGTTATGTGACTGAGTGCCCTACATGATCGCGCAGTACGCGCTGGACTTCTGCATGATTTGACGTGTGATTCATGCATCTCGCATACGTGTGACTTGATCACTGCACGCCCTAGCGACATCAGGGTCATGGCTCCACAGGTACATCGTGGATGGCCGTATTGGATACCGGAAATGCATATTCTAGCACTGTGGGCACTTAGGATGTCCTTGGGTGAGAGTCCCAGAACCTTTTTGGTACCAGGAGATGCTCCAACGTCTAGACCAAGTGGATACACGAGCGCCCGAGTGCCGAATACCAGTAGGCCGCGTCTCCCACTGTGTCGTGGTCGGTTGGAAGGGGGTGTGGCCTTATCCGCCTGAGTGAGAGGGCTATAAGCTAGGCTGAGTTTGACTAGCTCGCAAATGAGTCCGCTATCGACGAGCCGGGTAGGTATTGGCATACTACTGGTCAGGCGGATAGTGAGGTCTTATCCGCTTGCTTGACTGTGCAGCTAGGGAGGTGGCAGTCTCTGCATGTGTATTGGACCCCGGTGATACCCAGAGAAGAACTGTACTGATATACGCGTTTGAGGAGTACCGACTTGCTTGGATTGCATTTCGCATATGACATTTGGCTATATAGGCCTTGCATTGCATCGGTGTGGCCGATGGCATCCATATCTCGCATCATGCCTTGCATTACATAGCCTTGGTATTTTCATGGACTTACCACATACTTCCGCATTGTTCTGATACTGTACACTTGGCGTTTGCCTTACGCACACACTTACACCACCCTCTAAGCTTTTGTAAGCTTATGCACGATAGTTGCGTGCAGGTAGTGTTGGACGACAGCAGCGCTGAGACAGGAGCGCACATCAAGATCCTTTTTGGAGCTTTTTGATCACTTTGTATTTCCCTTTCTGCTTTGTACTTAAAATTTTGTTATAGTGGATATGTGGTGATGTCGTTTTGTGACTTGGTTATGCTTGTGGTTATGCTCCATTACAAAAAAAAAATTTCATTCTGAAAATCCTCCTTGCGGAACCTCAGGATCGGAATCTGGCATTTGATTGTCAGGAGCCGAGAATGAGGCACTACGGAGGCTGTCGGCACCGGATTCGGCAATCGGGATTCATGTGAATCCGATTTTCGGATTTGGGGCGTGACATGAAACAATCGAGACGGGAACACCACGCAATCTCACTATCTCATCCATAAACATCCTGACGAGCCGATATGTATGCCAAGTCTCACGAATCTCAAGAAAATGTGCCAACTTCGTCAGACAGTCCACAACAACCCAGATGGCGTCATGACCGCGCTGAGTCCTCGGTAAACCCATGACAAAATCGGTAGATATATGCTCCCACTTTCACATCGGGACGCTCAGCGGCTGCAATAAACCAGGGGGTCTCTGATGATCGGCCTTGACATGCTGGCAGGTGTCACACTCGGCCATAAAACTAGCTATCTGGTGCTTCATCCCTGACCAAAAGTACTGACGTCTCATATCGCGATACATCTTCGTCGAGCCAGGGTGGATAGAGAAACGCGATCGATGTACCTCGATCATAAGATCTCGGCGTAACTCAGGAATATCCGGGACACATAATCGGCCTCTAAGGCGAAGTCCACCGTCAGAGCCAATCTGTCAATCCATCTAACTCTCAGATGCTGCCACTTCTCGGTAATCCTGCAACGACTCATCTGTTTGTTGAGCCTCGATCACCCTTGCGACAAGAGAGGGTTGAATCGACAAGCTCGATAGCTAAACAATAGATGATTGCAGACCAAACTCAAAGTCGTACTTTACTATATCCTCAAGCATCCTCCACTCCTGAATCAGCATATGCGCCACCAGGCCTCATGGCTGACGGCTGAGGGCATCTGCTACCATGTTCGCCTTGCCCGGGTGGTACTGAAGATCAAAATCGTAGTCCTTCAGGAGTTCCATCCAACGCCTCTGCCTCATGTTCAGCTCGGACTGAGAGAACAAATACTTCAAGCTCTTATGGTTGGAGAAGAGCTGGAATCTCACCCCATAAACATAGTGTCTCCACACTTTCAGTGCAAAGACAACCGCTGCCAGCTCCAGATCGTGCGTAGAGTAGTTCAGCTCATGGACCTTGAGCTGACGGGACGCATAAGCCACCGGCTTCCCGTACTGCATCAGGACAGCACCTAAGCCAACTCGTGAGGCATCAGTAAATACAATAAATCCATCACTCCCAAAGGGAAGAGTGAGGACAGGACTAGACGTGAGGCGGTCCTTCAACTCCATAAACATCTACTCACAAGCGTCGCTCCAAATAAACTCAGCACCCTTCCGGGTCAACCTGGTCAACGTGGCTGCAATATGAGAGAATCCCTCAATAAATCGTCGGTAATAGCCCGTCAAACCAAGAAAACTACGGATCTCAGATGCGTTCGTGGGCTGATCCCACTGACGTACGGCATCAATCTTCGAGGGGTCTACAGAGACACCCTGCCTCGTCACTACATGGCCGAGGAACTTCACCTCCTCCTACCAGAACTCGCACTTCTCCAGCTTCGCGTAAAGCTAGTGTGCATGGAGGGTCTGTAATGTAATCTCAAGATGCCGCTCGTGCTCCTCACGAGTCCTCGAATATATCAGAATGTCATCAATAAACACCACGACAAACTGATCAAGATACGGATGGAAGACCTCGTTCATCAACTGCGTGAATACTGCGGGCGCATTGGTCAGTCCGAAGGACATGACCTGGAACTCAAAATGACCGTAGCGCATCCTGAAGGCTGTCTTCGGGATATCCTCATCTCAAACCCGAACCTGATGATAACCGGACCGCAAGTCTATCTTTGAAAAGAACTGCGCCTCCTGCAGCTGATCAAACAAGTCGTCGATCCTCGAAAGCGGGTACTTGTTCTTGATTGTGACCTTGTTGAGCTCGTGGTAATGTACGCAAAGCCTCAACGAGCTATCCTTCTTCTTCACAAAGAGTACCGGCACTCCCCACGGTGAACCGCTCAGACGAATAAAGCCTAGCTCATGCAACTCGTCCAACTGCTTATGCAGTTCCCGTAACTCTAACGGTGCCATACGATACAGGGCCTTCGAAATAGGCGGGGAACCATGCAAAAGATCAATCTGAAACTCAATATACCGATGAGGTAGTAATCCCGAAATCTCCTGGAACACATCAGGAAAACCACAAACAACAGGCAGCTGGTCGATACTCAAAGCAGCTGACTCCTCAACGGCACAGGATAACAGGCAAGAAAGCTGCCCTCCTCTGGGCTTGGCAACAAACTGAAACCTTAGCACACCGGGTATACAGAACGTGACTGTCCTCGCAGAGCAGTCTAATATGGCGTAGTACTCGGCAAGCCAGTCCATGCCCAGGATAATATCAAACTCAGACATCGGCAAAGTGAAAAGATCAGCCGATAAAAAGATATCCCCAATCAAAACAGGGCAAGATGCACAAAATTGGCCCAACACTGCGGTCTTCCCTAATGGCGTCGATACTACCAAATCTTCATGAGCAGACTCCAACGACAAACTGGTCGATCGGCAGAAATCATCGGTGACAAATGAATGCGATGCACCAGAGTCAAATAATACACGTGCAATGCACGCAGAAACAGGAAGAGTACCCTCGACAAACCCTCCTGATGACTGAGGGTCCTGCTGGGCAGCATAGAATCTGTCTTGAGCCTGCTGGGGAGGTGCAGGTCCCCTCTGAGGTCTCTGCGAGGTGCAGGAGGCTAGTGATGCAGTCGCTGCTGCTGTGGTGGCTGTCGTGGAGGTGGATGTGGTGCCCTCAGCTGCTGCTGCTGCTTTGAATGGGGACACTCGTGCCTACGATGCCCTGCACGACCGCACCCAAAGAAAGTACCTGTAAATGATCCCGAAGATGGTGCTGGGGGTACTGCTGGTGCTCGGAATGCTGGGTGGGTCGTGCGCCGCTGCTGTGAACGATGCTGCTGATGGGAACTACTAGAGGGTTCCTTCCTCTTCTGATCTCCCCTCTGATCGCGGGCTCTATGCACACCTGCTCAATCTGTCTCATATATTAGGGCTCTCTTCACTATCTGCTCAAACGTCGGGAGCATGTGTCCGATCACACGGCTCCGAAGGGCAAGACATAAGCCGTTCTCAAAACAGCGGGCCTTCCGCCCCTCATCATCAACAAGATATGTCACAAATCTAGACAGTGCGACGAACCGAGCCTCATACTGGGACACAGACATGTCCCCCTGGACCAATGTCTCAAACTCCAATGCGCGCTGCTGTCGCACATGCTCGGGAAAGAACTTTCGGTCAAACCGGTCTATAAAGTCCTCCCATGTCCACTCAAAATCGGTGGCTACCGATCGGGCCACAGATGCCCACCAATACTAAGCCTCACCCTGCAGAAGGAATACAGCTAATGGAACTCGCTGCTAGGTCGTACATCTCATGGTGTCAAATATCTTCTCCACCTCGGAGCACCATATCTCTGCAACAGTAGGGTTTGGCTCGCCCCGAAAATGCGCAGGATCGTGCTGTTGAAAATCCTTAAGAAGAGCACTCGCACGCTCCTGCTCAGCCTCGGCTGGTGTAACAGTGGGACGCTTGCTCTGCCCCTGAAGAATGGCAGTCATCGCCTGTAACATCTGCTGCAGCTGAGTAGCACTCACAGGTACGGTCGGATCCGCACCGGTCTCAAGTAAATGAGTGGCATCCTCAGGCTCAAAGGCAGGAATATCTGGTGGTGGAGTAGTAGTAGCAGGTGGTAAAGTAGGAGCTGCGGGTGGTGGTGCGTGAGTTGCAGGTGGTGGAGCAGAATTTGCTCGGGTCGTTCTTCTAGCCATAACGTCTCCTACAGGAAGGAACAATGGCCTATTAGCCTTGAGAATTCTCGAAGGCACATACATTAAGGGTTTATGTCAGAAAAATTGTTTAGTCATTCAGACTCGGAACCTATTTATAGTAGATATGTGATGTGATCCTCAGGTATTCCCAAGTTATGCTCTGATACCAACTTTTGTCATGCCCCAAACCCGAAAATCGGATTCACATGAATCCCGATTGGCGAATCCGGTGCCAACAGCCTCCGTAGTGCCCTATTCTCGGCTCCTGACAATCAAATGTCAAATTTCGATCCAGGGATCCTATGAGGAGGATTTTCAGAATGATTTTTTTTTTGATGGAGCATAACCACAAGCATAACCAAGTCACAAAACAACATGACCACATATCCACTATATCAAAAACTTTAAGTACAAAGCAAAAAGGGAAATACAAGGTGATCAAAAGCTCTAAAATAGGCAGATGCGCACTCCTGCCTCAGCGCTACTGCTGTCTAATGCTACCTGCACGCAACTATCGTGCATAAGCTTACAAAAGCTTAGAGGGTGGTGTAAGTATGTGCGCAAGGCAAACGCCAAGTGTACAGTATCAGAATAGTGCGAAAGTATGCGGTAAGTCCATGAATACAACTAACCATACCAAGGCTATGTAATGCAAGGCATGATCGAGATACGAATGCCATCGGCCACACCGATGCAATGCAAGGCCTACATAGTCGAATGTCATATGCGAAATGCAATCCAAGCAAGTCGGTACTCATCAAGTACATATATCAGTACAGTTCCTCTCTGGATATTACCGGGGTCTAATACACTTCGCAGAGACTTCCAGCTCCCTAGCTGCACAGTCAAGCAAGCAAAATAGACCTCACTATCCGCCTAACCAGTAGTCTGCCAATGCCTACCCAGCTCGTCGATAGCGAACTCATTTGCGAGCTGGTCAAACTCATCCTAGCTTATAGCCCCCTCACTCGGGCGAATAAGGCCACACCCCCTTCCAACCGACCAAGACACAGTGGGAGACGCGGCCTACTGGTATTCGACACTGGGGCACTTGTGTATCCACTCGGTCTAGACGTTGGAGCATCTCCTGGTACCAAAAAGGTTCTGGGACTTTCACCCAAGGACATCCTAAGTGCCCATAGTGCTAGAATCAAGTATTTTCGGTATCCAATACGACCATCCACGATGTACCTGTGGAGCCACGGCTCTGATGTCGCTAGGGCGTGCAGTGATCAAGTCACACATATGCGAGATGCATGAATCACGCCGTCAAATCATGCAGAAATCCAGCGCATACTGCGCGATCATGAGGGGCACTCCGTCTCATAAGAGGTCCCATAAGTGGTCTGCCCAATGCCATATGCTTTGATCAGTCACTACTCAAATCAAGCATACATATGATGCATATGGACATGATATAAAGCGATGGATAGCAATGAGCATGGGCCTATCAATGGGCCCTAAGGGGAGTTACAATGCGGACATTTAATCAACATTGTACATACAATATGGACGTCAAACCAACATTGTTCCCTAGGCACGGCCCACCATATATATCATTACATGAACATGGGAAGTCACACATTGCAATGGACCCTAAGGTCATCCCGTTGGGCCTCGACCCATGGGCCTTAGATATATCAAAGGGGCTGCGTTAATGGGCCTCACCAATGAGCCTTATGTACATTGCAATGGTCCATGATCCATGGGCCTTGAAATACATCCAAGTGGGCCTCACAACTTGGGCCTTAAATATATCAGATGGGCCTACACACATGAGCTTTAAATATATCAAATAGGCCACTCCATTTGTGCCTCATGCACATCAAATGGGCTTGATCCCATGGGCTTAATATATATATCAAATGGGCTTGAATCCCGTGGGCCTTATATAGAATAAATGGGCTGGATCCCATGGGCATTGCATATGTCAAATGGGCCCAAATCCATGGGCATTACATATGCCAAATGGGCTTAATCCCATGGCCTTAGATGTGCACCAAGGTGGCCTAAATGAATGGTCATAAATGGATCAACATGGGCCCTATATACATACCAAAGTGGGCCCATTTGAACCATAGATTTGGCTCATTTTTAGCTCAAGAATGAGTTTTCAAAATGGATAGACGGTGAGATGCAACACATGCATCATGGTGGGGGTCACACGAAGGCCTATAATTAGATATATTATATATAGTATAATATATATATATATATATATATAATATAATATTTTATATATACACACAGAGGGCCCCACACGTGGAGGGGTAGGTCCCACCGTCCAGCAGCCCTGCTGGACGACGTAGATAAAACACATACGTCACAAGGGGGGGTCCCACCGCCTGCCACCTGGACGGCCTAGATATAGCCATACATCACTGTGGGTCTCATGTGGGGCCCACCATAATGTTTACACACCATCTAACCCGTTGATAAGGTCACGCAGACCTCAATGAAGGGAAAGTACAAATTTCAGCTTGATTCACAACTTCTGTGGGGCCCAAAAAGAATTTCAGTGGTAGACGTCCAATCTCACTGTTTCTCACTGTGTGGGCCACATGAGATTTGGATGCACCTCATTTTTGCAGGGGGCCCACCTAAGGAGGGGACCCACCAGATCAACAGGTTGGATGGCTAATATACATCAAGGTGGTCGGTCTCGTCTGCCCGCCCGCTGAAGAGCGCAGGACGCGCAAGCGTTCTGACGCCCAGAGGCAGCAGCCTCTGCTGCTTGCCCTTTTTTTTTTTTTGAAAAACCTGTTTTCGTGAGGTTTTTGGTACAAGGGGCCAGCTTCAAGTGCATCCACTCAATCCATTGTGTTACGAAGCCCAAGACAAACCTAGCTAGACCAATATCGGCCCATTTTCAACGTGTAAAAAGGATCTAGGTAGATTTCAATGGTAATGGTATAGTTTTTGTTGCTATGGCCCACCAGATACTTTGATCGACCTCATTTTTTTAGCTCAACGCCTAAAATGAGTCAGGGAAGGGGATGGACGGCTTGGATTGGATACATGCTTCAAGGAGGGTCCTGTATAAATGGCCCACCCCAATGGCCCTCATATTGGATTTTTTTCCAATGACATCCAGCGCCTGGTCATTTTTTATTTTTTACTTTTTTTGAGCTTTATCAAATACATTCAAGGTGGGCCCTGTTTAGGTGGGCCACCCCAAATGGATGTACATTTAAGACGGGCCCCACCCATGGACGGCTTGGATAAAATACATCTTTCATGGTGGGGCTCATTCAAGTGGGCCACGTAGCTACAATAACATACAAGAACATAAATAAAGAGGAGAGGGAGAGAGAGAGAGAGAGAGTAAAAGAGTGGACACGCGTGATGGAGGGACCCCAGCACTATGGGCCCTCCGTTTCAACCATTCAATCATACATCAAAGGGTCCCTATTGCATATGGGTCATTGAAACAAAAGATCAGCGGTGGAGATCCCTCTCCATCCAAAATGAACGGTCTATATGACCTTTTAATGCAAGAAAAGTAAACATCATGATGGGGTCCATGGAGAATGGCCCCATCATGGAATGATTTTAATGATCAAGATGGGCCATTGGCCTCATCTTAAGGTCCCAAGTGAGATCCACACCATTGATCGGTGGGCCTCACTTAACCCATCATAAAAATAAGTAAACTACCCTATAGAAGCACCCACCTTATGATCTACTCGGTCCGTTGGAACACCTATCTTCTAGAGCTTTACTTTGACGGTGGAGATGGGAGATGGATGGTTAGGATAGAGGTTTTGGGATGGGAAGTGGGCCTCACACTTACATTTTCTCTCCATGGGAAGGCTTGGACGTGGGATCTTCTTTCTCTTGCTTGGAGTTGTGTTGAGAAAAGAGATAGAGAGGTGAGATGTAAGAGGGATGTGAGTGATGGATGTGAGTGATGTGGTACTTGACAAGTATAGGTGGTATAAGAGAGAGGGTGAGAAAGAGTTGACTTTAGGGGTTGCTTGGGAATGGGGTGAAAGGTGATGTGTACTTGACATAAAGTGATTGATGGGTGATTGATTGATGTGATTGATGGGACACATTATAGAGATTCTCTTGGGATTACAAACGCGCGACGTTTTCTTGAAATAAACGTTGGCTCACATTTCTTAGTCAGGGTATTAGATCGATACATGAGTCGCGACGTTGGAACCACGGCGACGGTGCGGTCGCAATAATACAAGTCTCAGATTAAGCCGACTCAAATGTATAGGATACGACTGACAGTCGTGCGCAACGTCGATTACAGGTCGCGGACTGCTAGAATTTGACGAGAAGGATCGCGGGAAGCGACGGAATAATACGGATTAGGATACGGGTCTTACACCATCGTCCCTTGGGCATGGTTGGATGATGGAATCCCTTCTAATCTTCATAATTCTCATATGTTTGGTTATAAGATCGGTATATCTTATTGTGAGACATTGTCTCCTGGGCATGGTTTTGTGATGGAGTCACTTCCAGTTCTCACAACTCTCATCCATTAGGAATTAGGCCTAAGGAAGTTCAGATTTGGATTTATAGAGATATCTTCCAATTGGATAGGATGGGACTCTGATTTCAGTTGTGTCCTTGAATCAAGCATAGATCTCCCTGATCTCTACAAGCAGATCCATGAAAACCCTAGTTCACACCTTTGAATTTATTAAGTTTTAGTTAAATAATTCACAATTACTCTCTCTACATGTAACACCCTGTACTTTTAGTACTCGGGTGTTACCATGGAGATCTAAACTAATTTGCATGCGTGCAGGAACATACATGATTTACCTTTCACATTATCAACCAATGGTCCTCAAATCTATCCATCTAGACCATCATATTGCCAATCCAACTGTTGATTTTTCATCCAAACAGACTCTAGGGCCCTTATGATCATTGGAAGAAATCTCCATCCTTAAATCAAATGATTCATTCATTGGTTCTCAAGATAGATCATCAAGTCACTCATCTTGTGAAACTATCTAAGGACATTAATCACCAACTTAAAACAAGTTAGTCATTGGTCCTCGAAATCGCTTATTAAATCTTGAGATCAACTATTGGTCTAGATGATAAATCTATTTAGCCACAAAATCGATCATCTAACCGTCCATTGTGGACCAGGAAGCGTCCTGATCACCAGAACAATCTCCAAAGCTATTGAAGTCCAGGCAAGAACCAATTTGACCACCGGATTAATATGAACTAACGAAATGGATGAGGAATCGCTTGATGTGGCCCACCTAAACTTTGGATCTACCACATCTTCAATCCCCATCTAGGTCGTGCTAAACGAGCTGATGGATTCGGTCATCCATATAATCGTCAGTAGACCCCACCCTAGATCCATGATAATTTCAATATTGTTTTCAAAGGAATCTGACTGCAAAGCTCAATTAGTAGGACCTACTGTAGTGATGGATCTACATTTAAGTTGGCTTAAGGCCCTAATTTGAGTAGATGAACCGGATGAATGGAGTGGATCTGTCGATTGCATCACGGTGGACTCCACACAAGAATTATGTACACCAGGAAGGGTACACCTACAGCGCACTAGGCCCAGAATCAAATCAAACCTTGTTTGACCTGATGAAAGCTAGAAAAGAGAAGATTTTCTTCTTTTCCCTCAGGCGTGAGGTTTAAACGGTGTCCGTCCGTGTATGGCCGTTGTGGCAGATCATCTCCAACTGTAACCTCGATCTAAACCGTCCATCAGGTCCGTACGAAAAATCTGACCAAAACCTAGCTCCTTCCACACATGGAAGTATGTGTATACGTTCACGATCACGAGCACCAATTGGCCTTGTGCGGCTATCTTTTCAAAAACAAAAATCTCTGTTTCTTCATCTGTTTATCAGGTTACAATCCGTATGAAGAGGAGTCCTTCGATCTCAGCCGATCACCTAGATGAATCTGAGCCGCACAATCCAGTTGTTTTAGGGCTTGTACAGCTATGTAGAAAAGCAGAGGGAACCTTGTCGTTTCGAGACATGGTGAAATCTCCACCATTCTCAAGCCTCTATAAGCTTTACTGATGCATCTGGGACGTTGAAAATAGGGCTTCAGAAACCTCCTTTGCTATGGCTATGAGATCTCGTACGAGATCTTGTCGTTGTGAGAAAATCAGGGCATAACGAAAAGAGTTCATGCACCACCAAGAGATCGTGATGGTCCGTCCAAAATATGGACCCCACAGTGTTCAGTGGACCTATCCACAGCAACCAAACATTGCAGATTGTTGGATTTACCAACAATCTGGATTTCGCCATGATTAGAGGAGTCATCTCGTCCGTTCATCAGGGAAACCCATCACCTGGTGATGGGGCCCATTTTCTGATCAGGGTCGTCCATCTGGAGGACCGTGATATCAAAGGCCTAGATATGGAATTAGACCAGTGCCGTGCAGCCATCCTAGTCAGTTTTAGGAAAGAAATCGGCTAACTATGCCCTGGTTTAATCGCACTTAAGTGTAACTAATCCAATGGATTAGTTACCTTTCGAAGCATCTAGATAGGGATTAGAAAAGCCTTATAAAAGGTCGCCTTTTAGGGAAACCCTTCCAAAAAAAATAGAAAGAGAATCATAGCAGAGAGAAGAGGCGTTGTTTGGTGCCGCATCAAGTCGAGTTAACTCAGCTCGCTACTGCGAGTTCGGGTTGAGTCTCAAGCTTCATCTGGTTCTTTCAACCGAAAGAAAAGAAGAAGAAAAAGAAAGGGAGAGACAGAGAAATCTCTCATCGCTGTCGGTTCCCACAGCTGAGTCTATGACTCGCCATCCAACTCAGGCCGAGTCTGAGTTCGCCCAGATCAGAGTACTGGCCGTTGTTGTTCTAGGGCTTTGGAAAAGATAGAATAAAGGAGAAAAAGGGGGGGAATGAAAGAAGATGGAGGGAAAGATTTATGATGGAATCCTGATAGGGCTGTTGTCGAGTCGGCTGCCTTAACACACCGGTTCATAGACGCTGGTTGGGGTTGCCAGTTTGAATAGAGAAGAAATGGAGAGAAGGTAGAAGGAAGAAAAGAGGAAAAACGAGAGCTGATCGTTGTGGGAGCAGAGTTTTGAACCGAGTGCAATCGATTTATTCCCAGAGACGACTGAGTTGCTGTGTCGATACAGTGTCATGAGTCTTTCTGAATCACTGGGCATTGGGCTGAGTTATGGCTTTTCACCAAGTCTGTCCAACCAGGCAGAAAGAAGAAGAACAAGAAAGGAAGGAGAAAAAGAAGCAATAGAAGAATGGCAGTGGGTTGGAGCATTGAGTCGACTCATTGGGTTTTGACGAGTCAGTCCAGGAAATTGTTGGGCATTCCAACGGAGAGGAAATGAGAAATGAGAAATGTGAGAAGGGAAGTAGAAAAGAAAGAGAAAGGAGGAAGAAAGAAGAAGGGAGGAAGACCGAGTGACTCACCTAAGTTGACTCAACAAGTTAGCCCCTGAAACACATGAACTAGGCTTGACTTAGGTCAGTTCAGCCCATCTTAGATTGTTGCCGAGCCATGGAATTCTGTTACTCAGAGGTAGCATTATTCATGGCAATATATAAGTTATTCATGTTTTTAGATTTCTACTGAGTTAACTCAATGAGTTTTTAATTAAATTGAAATTTGATTTGAAGAAATCTGGGTCTCTCGGAGAATGATAGCTGATTTCAGTGGGTGAATTCAATATAGCTTGCGTAGAAGGTTTGGACCGAGTTGTGTTCAAGTTGAGGCCGAATCGGTACTGAGTTGAGTCAAGTGAGCCATATCACAAAGTGAGTCCAACTCAGTTATCTTATCATGCTAAATCAATTTTGATGTAGTAAATTATTGAATTCCCTCTCATATATGAAATTTGAAGCCTTAAGTTAGATCTTCCTTGTTCAAATTAATTTAAAATCAAGATGAATCCAAGTTAGAGTCAAAGGGAGTCAAATTGATCGTATAAGGTGAGTTGAACTCTTAATTATTTTATTGGAATATTATTTAAAACTTGATCTAGGTTATTTAATATTATTTTCTGATTTTAATTTAGGGAATTCGAACTTCCCAGTTTTCACCATTGAGTCTCATTTAAGTGAGTTATATTGATTTGAATTGAACTTGAGTAAATGCTAGTTAACAGGACTTGATCTTAAGACTTGTTTTGGTGTTGCTAGTGACTTGTGTAGTGAACCCACACTTTCTTAGGTGAGGATCACCCTTCAAGATTTTCCACATCTTGATAATTAACCTTGCTCACTTATCTTTGTTCATTTAGTTTATTAATTGATTAATGCAGTTCATTGCTCTTATTAATTTTGGTTCCTTAAGATAATTGATGAATTGGGTTCGATATGAATTAACTGCCTCTAATCTGATTTGAAATGTACACTTTAGATATGCATGTGCTATCTCGATAATATTATACATTATTTATTTTGTTATTCATGATCACTTGATTGAATGATTGGAGGTCTTAGAACTAGTGGCCGTTTTGTCTAATAAATTAAATGAAACATTTATTGTGAACTTATCATCTTAATCTTATGGATCGTTTGTTGCCTAAATGGCTTTTGGGATAATCTCTTTTTATTAGATACTTGGGATGGGTCGTTTGCCCTATGCAGCTTGATTTAATATTTTCCATATTTGGCTTTAAGGAACCATCTTCATATAACCTTATGATGATAAGTCTCACTTGTAGAACTATAATTGGCCGCTAGTGGAGTAGGTTACCTTAAAACATCTTATTTGTTAGTCTCATGAGCCAAGGATGGTGGAATGGGACACTATACCTGAGCTATCATCCTATGTTGGGTGACAAACCCCCCATAGTGACCTTTGAACTTTCTTAAAATGATTGTTTGAAATTAGAATAATAATTATTGGGCTAATCATGCATTTTCATGGCATATGGTCTTTTCCAGGTGACTAGTTCTCTTTGGGCATACCTTGAGTACTTTTCCGAGTGGCTAGATCTCTTTGGGCAATCTATACATTATTATGGTCTTTTCTGGGTAGTTTTTTCTGGTAACACCCCGGATTTTGGCCAATCTGGGATTTGACGTCCTTAGGCAGTGGGTCAACTAAAACACCTGGAAAATCGCTCAGAACCCAATTCCATAGCCAAAGAAACCACTTAGGATTAATTCCTTTAGAAACTAAACATAAGTTAGCTAGCGCAACGTTGGAGTAGCTAGGAAATAGTCCCTGATCACTTTAAATACGTTCTATAAGACCCAAATCGAGTAGAACCAATAGCTCTATAATACTCTATAACCTCGGATCAAACTCTAAGCAGGTTTGTTCTCTGGACCACTTTGAAATTTTATATTGGATCTAGACCGCGCGTCGAAAGTCCGATACCTCCTATCTTAGACCGTTAGGACCGCCCAGCTGGACTTAACAATCATTTCAAAAATCAAGTCCAACCGATAAACACAGGCTATTTCATTGAGCCCGGACTGAAGAGAGTGCGAATAGGGACATAATTGGAATTTCAAATTCAAATCTGGCACACGACTTGACGCGTCAGTATTGAGCGTTCTGACCGTCAGAATTCAGCTAGATTATACCCTCGGATCAGGAAAAATTTCTATTTCATATCATGAGACTTTCAGCCCTGATCTACGTGCGGTGACCGCTGAACTGAAACTGGTCCGCCACGCGCGATCTGCGAACCCTGCCGGACTGAAAACTTAATACGTGCTAGATCTGGTACGCATGAGCTTAAGTTCGATCGCATTCGACCAGGGGACCACCAGAAAGCATCTTTTGGACCGAAACAGCCCCGAATTGGTTATGCACTAAGTGAACCTTGTACCGGAGCCTATTTTGGGCGTTTTTAAGCTTATAAAAAGGGTTGAAACCCTCACTCCTCTCTCCCATCCGAATTTGCAAAAATCCCTAGATTGGGAGAGAGAAAAGGTGAGAGTTTGTGAGAGAGAGTAGGAGAGAATTTCTTACTGCTTGAGCCATGTGCTGTATGTGCTTAGGCAACGCACTCCGATCACTTTCCCGGCGATTCCTCTGCGTTTTCAGGTAAGAAAATATCCTAGAAGTTACTGATTTGAGGTTCCTTTCGTTTCCTAGCGAAGTAGCTAATAGAACTTGTGTATTAGGTTCTCTAATCGCCGTAAACGAAGCGTATACGCTCCGTTCGAATTTATACATCCATAAGAGACAAGGTGCGGATTTTAGACACTTTGATGGACTATTTCCAAAGCTTTCAATGTCGTTTAATAGTAGATTATCGACGGCAATGCCGTTTGACATGTACAACATGCTGTCCGTTTCCTGTTTCGTAAATCAGCGAAGAATATGAGATTTAGGGCATTTTAGTCATTTGTAGGAAGTACTGATTTCATTCATATTTTCCGGACGTGATTGACATGATCTGTTGTCGTATTAGAATGTTAGGATTACGTGCATAATTAGTTTGGTGAAGAGATTCGTCTAAATGCGCACTTCGGGTCGACATACTATATGTAGACTTAAGTGTGTAGTGTAAGTGTTTGTATAAATGCTTGTATTAGTATGTATTGAATTAAATGGTGTTATGAATTAGTTTGAGATTGATTTCTCAATTAATATGCTGGTGTAAATGGTTTCCTACATGTTAGCCATATGCATGATTTCATGATATGAATGAAATGCATGTGCTTGACGATTCGCTTAAGCTGCATGTTATAACATGTGCTTGATGATTTCATTATGATTTAGTTTGAGATTGAATTCTCAATTAATATGCTGATGGAAATGATTTCCTATATGTTGGCGATATGCATAAGTTCATTATATGTACGAAAGGCATGTGTCAGATGATTTACTTAAGTTGTACAATATAACATGTGTTAACATGCTCACATGGTTGTGTTTCATTTTCAATACTCTCACATGATCGCTGATGTGGATTCATATGTGTTTGGGACTGTCACGCCCCAAACTCGGAAACCGGGCTCACAAAATTTCCGATCGCCGAATCCGGCGCCGACAGCCTCCGTAGAACCCCATTCTCGGCTCCTAGCTCCCATTCGCCAGGTTCCGATCCTGGGATGCTACGAGGAGGATTTTAAATACCAGTTTGTTTCGTAATAAGCATAACCAAAGGCATAACCCACAAACAACAACCAAGCACTCCATTACATTTCCACTATGATCAAAAATTTTACAAGTACAATGAGCATAAAGGGAAATACAATGGTAAATAACAGAAAACTCCAAAATGATCAGCGACGCGCTCCTGCCTCAACGCTGCTGCAGTCCAACGTTACCTGCACGCAACGATCGTGCATAAGCTTACCGAAAGCTTAGAGGGTGGTGAAAGTGTGTGCGCAAGGTAATAATATGAATGCAATGTCAGAGTAATGCGGAATATGCAGATGGAACCAAAACGTCATGAGCCGTACCAAGGCTATGCAATGCAAGACATGAATGGTATCGGCCATCCCAAGGCCATGCAATGTACAATGCAACTCAAGCATACAGATACTCATCAATGTCCACATATCAGTACAGCTCAGAGTATGGAATATCACCGGGGTCTAGTACACTCTAAACCAGATTGCCGCCACATCGCGCGCAATAAGGTAAGTGGAAGAGACCTCACTATCCGTCTGCCAATATCGGGCGCGACTCGTCGATAGCGGACCCATTCCTCGAGCTGGTCAGACTCAGCCTAGCATTGCCCCCTACTCTCGGGCGGGTAAGGCCGCACCCCCTTCCAACCGACCACGACACAGTGGAGAGCGTAACCGTCTGGTAATCGGCACTCAACGCTCATCTACCCACTCGGTCTAGACGTTGGAGCAACCTCTTGGTACCATAAGGGTTTAGGGACTTTCACCCAGGGATATCTATAGTATCCCATGTAGAACAAGATTTCCGGTATCCAATCCTGCCAACCACGATGCGTCTGTGGAGGCTACAGCCCTGATGTCGCTAGGGCGTACAACAACCATATCACACAAATGCGGAATGCATGAATCACGCTATCCAGTCATGCAACCAATCCTGCGCATACCGTGCGCTCATGTAGGGCAACACCGCCTAACCGGGAGCCCATAAACAACCTGCCCGAAGGCAAATGCTATGATCAATCATTACTCATATCAAGCATACATATGATGCGTATGATCATGGACCATGAAACTATACTAAACATGTTATAATAAAAGGAATTATCTTACGATGCAGATGGACCTGGACGGCCTATACACAATAAGTATGGCCCAATAATGGGCCCTAAGGAGAGTCGTAATGTGGACATCCAACCAACATTACACTCGCAATGTGGACGTCAAACCAACATTGCATCACAGGTACGATCTTCATAAACCTTAGTACTTAGTCTAAAATGAATTTACTCATATCAATGGACCGTAGGTTGTCCCCATTGGACCTTATATATATATATCAAATGGGCCATAGTCTATGGGCTCTTATTCATCAGATGGGCCACATAAATGGGCCAAACCAATGGGCCTTAAGTGCATTGCAATGGCGTAAACCCGTGGGCCTTGGATTGCACCAATTGGACCTAGTTACATGAATCTAATATGTATCAAATGGGCCACACTAATTGGACCCCCAAATGTGTATCCAATGGGCCTCAACCCAGAGGCCTTATATGAGTCAAATGGGCCTAATCCATGAGTTTGCATACATATCAAAGTGGGCCTAATCCTATGGACCCTTTTTCAATCGAATGGGTTCAGTCCCATGGACCTTACAATATATCAAATGGTTTACTTCCATGGACTTTAGATTTCAACAAAAAGGGGTCCAATTACATGGGTCTTGAAGTACATCAAATGGGCCTAGTCTCTAGGCCTAAAATGAACCCAATGGGCCCAGCCCATAAGCATTTCACAAAACCAAATGGGCCTAGCCCATGCCCCTTTTGAAATTCCAATGGGCCTAGCCCATAGGCCTAACATGATCCTTTCCAAGTGGATGGACGGTCTGGATGCACCGCCTATGACGATGGTGGGACCCACATGAAGGCGTACAATCATATATATATTATATAATATATATAACTACATATAATATAATATATGTAATATATACAATATTATATGTAATATATATATAATATAATAATATATATATGTGATATATATATAATATAATAACATATATATGTGGGCCCCACCGTTCAGTGGGGACGGTGTGGATTCAGCAAGGATCACCGTGGGCATCACCGTCCACGGACCGTGGACGGTGTGAATAAAATACATAAATCACTATGGGTCCCATGTATGTGGCCCACCGTGATGTTTATTTGAAATCCAACCCGTTCATAAGGTCACTCAACCTGGATGAAGGGAAAACACAAAATTTCAGCTTGATCCAACACTTCTGTGGGCCCCAGAAATTTTTCAACGGTAGATTTTAATTCACACTGTTTTAAGTGGTGTGGGCCGCCTGAGTTTTGGATCTGACTCATTTTTGGAAGGGGGGGGGGGGCCCACCACTGGAGTGGCCCACCTCATAAATAGGCCGGATGACAAATAAACATCATGGTGGGGCCCACACGCAGGGCCGTGGGGCCCCTTACGTCCGTCCGCTTCCGCTGCGCAGGCAGCATCTGCTGCTTCAGACGGTGGCAGCAGCGCTGCCACCTTTCTTCTTTTTTTTTTTTTTTTTTTTTTTTTTTAAAAACTCAAATGTGGGGCCCACACACAGATGATCCACTCCGCCCAATGAATTCTAGGGCCCCAACATGCCGTGAAAATCCAAGGGTTGACATTTAATTGGCGTGTAGAGACGACAAAATGGGCCCTAAAAGTCTTAGAAGGGTAAAAGCATCATTTTCTCTGGCATGGCCCGCATGATCACCGGATTGAACCCATACTTTGGCTCAACGCTTAAAATGATGAGGGAGAGAGGATGGACGGCCTGGATGGGACAAATACATCAAGGTGGGGCCTACAAAGAACACAGCCCACCAACTCCCTTTTTGGTTCTCTTTTTCTGAAACGTCCAGCGTGAGACGCTGGACGGTTTTTTCTTCTTCTCCTTTTTTTTTTTTTTTGCCTTGATGGAGTGGGCCACCATTGATGGGTGACCCCAGTACAACGTCTAAGGTGGGCCCCACTTGAATAAAATTTGGATAGAATAAATATTAAGGTGGGATCCATTCAAGTGGGCCACACACCTCTAGCAAAAATAAAATAAAATAAAATGAAATAAAAGCAATAAAAGAGAGAGAGAATGGAGAGTGGGACACGGCTTGTGATGGAGGGTCCCCGTCCTTATGGGCCCTCCCTTGCAATGAAATATACAACAAATGGACCCCTTTGATCATGGGACCATCAAAATTAGAAATCAACGGTGGAGATCCATTCTCCACCGTTATGGACGGTCTAGATGACCTTTTGCAATGAAAATAACCATCATGATGGGGTCCATGGAGAATGGCCCCATCATGGAATGATCATGACGATCCAAGTGGTCCATCGGCCACAAATAAGGGTCCCAAGTGAGATCCACACCATGGATCGGTGGGCCTCACTTGGTACACCATAAAAACAAGAAAATCTATCCTATAGAAGCACCCACCGTCCGATCTTCTCGCTCCTAGGGGTTCCTTGGCACCTTGGCTTCAACTTCAACGGTTAGGATGAAGAATGGAGGGTTGAGATGGGGGATTTTGGGGGTAGGAAGGTGGGCCACTTGAAGCTTAGAGGGACATGGAAAATTCCATACGTGGGAGCCCTTTGGAATTGTTGTTGCTTGGAAATTTTGAAATGAGAAAGAGAGAGAGAGAGAGAGTGATGTAAAGGGAGAGAGAGAGAGTGATGGATGGATGGGTGAGTGATGGTTGTGTAAGAAAGGTATGGGTTAGGAAGACTTTTGTGGCTTTTTGTGTAAGAAAGGTATGGGTTGAGAAGACTTTGGTGGTTGCTTGGAAAAAGGGATGGAAGTGATGTGTACTTGACATGTGATGGCTTGATGGGTGATTGATTGATGGGATTGATGTGATTGATGTGACACATCGTTGAGATTCCCTTGGTTTTCGCAACGCGCGGCGTTTTCTCGCACCGAACGTTGGCCCATATCTCTTGATCAGGGTATCGCCTCGGCGCGTGAGTCGCGGTATCGGAACCGCAACGACGGCGCGGTCGCTATGGTATTGGTCTCGGGTTGAGTCGACTCGGGTTGTCGGTACATGAATCCAGGTCGCGCGTCGATATTGTTTAAGGGTCGAAAGTTGCCGGAATTCGACCGGTACGACCGCGGAAGTGTACGGAAAGGTACGGACCAAGATACGGGTCTTACAGCTCTCCCCTCCTTATAAAAATTTCGTCCTCGAAATTTACACAAGCGTCGTAACTAAGCATAACTCGCGAGAAATAAGAAACATAACGTCATCATATAGAATCAGGGACAGCGTACAAAATACAATACATGATCATCAACCATCAAAGAGATGAGGATATCGCTCTCGAATCTCAGCCTCACGCTCCCAAGAAGCCTCCTCAACAGAATGGTGACCCCACTGCACCTTCACCAACGGAATGACCTTGGTTCTGAGGACCTGCTCCTTCCGATCAAGGATACGGACTGGCTGCTCAATGTAAGAAGCGTCCTCACGAACCTCCAATGGCTGCCAATCAATAACGGGAACTATGTCTGACTCACACTTCCTCAACATGGAGACGTGAAACACGTTGTGGACGCTAGACAACTGTGATGGTAAGGCAAGCCGATAGGCCACGGCGCCAACGCGCCCAGTGATCTCAAAAGGTCCAATGAATCTCGGGGCAAGCTTGCCCTTCGCTCCAAATCGAACTACGCCCTTCATAGGCGAGACCTTGAGATACACACGGTCCCCTACATCAAACTCCAAGGGACGACGCCGACGATCAGCAGAACTCTTCTGTCGGCTCTGAGCTGTGCGCATCCTCTGCCTGATGATGTCGATAGCTTCTGAAGTCTCCTGCACAAGCTCGGGACCTAGGAGACGACGCTCTCCAACCTCGGTCCAACAACTCGGTGATCTGCATGGTCTGCCATATAGTGCCTCAAAAGGAGCCATGCCGATGGTCGCCTGATAGCTGTTATTGTACGCAAACTCAGCCAATCGCAGATGCTCATCCCAGCTACCCCCGAAGTCAATCGCGCAGGCCCGAAGCATATCCTCAAGTATCTGATTGACCCTCTCGGTCTGGCCATCGGTCTGCGGATGGTACGCGGTGCTGAGCTGCAAATCAGTCCCCATCGCACGCTGGAAGCTTCCCCAAAACTGAGACGTGAACCTCGAGTCTCGGTCAGAAACGATCGAGACTGGAACACCATGCAGTCTCACAATCTCCTCAATAAACAGTCTCGCAAGCCGGTCCATAGACCAAGTCGCACGCATCGCAAGGAAATGTGCCGACTTCGTCAGACGATCCACAACCACCCAAATGGAGTCATGACCGCGCTGAGTCCTCGGTAAACCCATAATGAAATCAGTCGACACGTGCTCCCACTTCCACATCGGGACGCTCAACGGCTGCAATAGACCAGGAGGTCTCTGATGATCGGCCTTGACACGCTGACACGTGTCACACTCGGCCACAAAACTCGCGATCTGGCGCTTCATCCCCGCCCAAAAATACTGTCGCCTCATGTCACGGTACATCTTCGTCGAGCCCGGGTGGATAGAAAACCGCGATCGATGTGCCTCGGTCATAAGCTCTCTGCGTAACTCTGGAATATCCGGGACACATAATCTGCCTCTGAAACGAAGTCCACCGTCTGTACCGATCTGCCAATCAACCTGACCCTCAGATGCCGCCTCAGCCATATAACCCTGCGACGACTCATCAGCCTGCTGAGCCTCGATCACCCTAGCGACAAGAGAGGGTTGAATCGACAGGCTCGATAACTGAACTATGGAAGACTGCAGGCCGAACTCAAAGTCATACGCAGCAATATCCTCAAGCATCCGCCACTCCTGAATCATCATATGCGCCACTAGGCCTCGTGGCTGACGGCTGAGGGCATCTGCCACCACGTTCGCCTTGCCCGGGTGGTACTGAAGGTCAAAATCATAGTCTTTCAAGAGCTCCATCCAGCGCCTCTGTCTCATATTCAACTCAGACTGTGAGAAGAGGTACTTCAAGCTCTTGTGATCAGAGAAGAGCTCGAACCTAATCCCGTAAAGGTAGTGCCTCCACACCTTCAGTGCGAAGACAACTGCAGCCAGCTCCAGATCATGTGTAGGATAGTTCAGCTCATGGACTTTGAGCTGACGAGACGCAAAGGCCACTGGTCTCCCGTGCTGCATCAGGACAGCACCCAAACCGATATGCGAGGCATCGGTGAATACAATAAAGCCGTCACTCCTAGAGGGAAGAGTGAGGACAGGAGCGGACGTCAGACGGTCCTTCAACTCCGTAAATGCTCGCTCGCAGGCATCACTCCAAACAAACTCTGCGCCCTTCCGAGTCAACCTGGTCAGCGGGGCTGCAATACGAGAAAAACCCTCGATGAAACGTCGGTAATAGCCTGCTAGACCAAGGAAACTACGGATCTCTGTCGCAGTCGTGGGCTGGCCCCACTGACGCACTGCCTCGACCTTCGAGGGGTCCACTGCGACGCCCTCCCTCGTCACCACGTGACCGAGGAACTTCACCTCCTCCTGCCAAAACTCGCACTTCTCCAGCTTTGCATACAGCTGGTGTGCGCGGAGGGTCTGCAAGGTAGTCTCCAAGTGCTGCTCATGCTCCTCACGGGTCCTCGAGTAGATCAGAATGTCGTCGATGAAGACTACAACAAACTGATCTAGATATGGGCGGAAAACCTCGTTCATCAGCTGCATGAAGACCGCGGGTGCATTGGTCAGTCCGAAGGACATGACCTGAAACTCAAAATGACCGTAACGCGTCCTGAATGCCGTCTTCGGAATGTCCTCACCTCGGACCCGAATCTGATGATAACCGGAACGCAGGTCAATCTTCGAAAAGAACTGTGCACCCTGCAGCTGGTCGAACAAATCATCAATCCTAGGGAGCGGGTACTTGTTCTTGATCGTGACTTTGTTGAGCTCGCGATAGTCAACGCAGAGCCTCAACGAACCATCCTTCTTCTTCACGAAGAGTACCGATGCTCCCCACGGAGAACTGCTCGGACGGATAAAGCCCAGCTCACGCAACTCGTCCAACTGCTTCTGCAGTTCCCGTAACTCCAACGGTGCCATACGATACGGGGCCTTCAAAATAGGCGCGGTACCGGGCACGAGATCGATCTGAAACTCGGTGAGTCGACGAGGCGGTAATCCCGGAATCTCCTGGAACACATCGGGAAAATCGCAAACTGTCGGTAAATGGTCGATGCAAACGGCGACATGCTCCTCTATGGCGCACGACATCAAACAAGACAACTGCTCTCCTCTGGCCTCTGCAACGAACTGGAACTGAGGTACGCCGGGTATACAAAATGTGACGGTCCTCGCGGCGCAGTCCAAAATGGCATAATACTCAGCGAGCCAATCCATGCCCAAGATAACGTCGAACTCGGACATCGGCAAAACAAACAAATCAGCAGGCAGGAAGGTATCCCCAACTAGAACGGGGCATGACAAGCAAAATCGTCCTAACGCTGCAGTCCTCCCCAAGGGAGTAGATACTGACAGGCTCTCACCAGCAGACTCCAATGGTAAGCCAGCCGATCGACAAAAGCTCTCGGCCACAAAGGAATGCGATGCACCAGAATCAAACAATACACGTGCAATGCATGCAGAAACTGGCAATATACCCTCAACGACTCCTCCGGATGACTGTGGATCCTGCTGAGCCGCATAAAACCTAGCCTGAGCTGGCTGGGGAGGTGTCTGTCCTCTCTGAACGTGCTGCTGCTGCTGCTGGGGTCGCTGAGGTGGTCGAAACTGCTGCCTCTGCTGCTGTGGCCTCTGAGGCTGGTGCTGATGCTGATGCTGCTGCTGAGGTGGCCTCGGTGGTAGAGGCTGCTGTCGCTGCTGCTGTCGCTGCTGCTGTGGGGGTCTCTGCTGCTGCGGTGGAGGTCTCTGCTGCTGTGGACCTCTCTGCTGCTGCTGGGGACTGGGACACTCCCATGAACGGTGTCCCGTCGCACCGCACCTGAAGCAAGTGCCGGTGAACTGTCTCTGAGGTGGTGGTGGAGGTGCTGCTGGTGCTGATGGTGCACGGAAAGCTGGGCGACCAGTACGCCTCTGCTGCTGTGTTCGACCCTGCTGGGAATGACTGGAAGAAGCCTGCCTCTTCCGGTCTCCCCTCTGACCACGATCAGACTGAGAACCGGCCCACTCAGTCTCGTATATCTGAGCCTTCCGCACCACTGCCTGGAAGGTAGGAAGCTCATGCCCAATGACACGACCTCGAAGGCCGTAACGTAAGCCGTGCTCGAAACGGCGGGCCTTCCGCCCCTCATCATCAACCATATATGGTGCGAATCTCGACAGTGCCATGAAACGGGCCGCGTACTGTGCCACGGTCATGTCTCCCTGCACCAGAGTCTCGAACTCTAAGGCTCGCTGACGACGGATGTGGTCAGGGAAGTACTGCTCCTCGAATCGGTCCACAAAGTCCTCCCATGTCCAGACATAGTCAGGTCCGGTGACACGGGCGACAGAGGTCCACCAATGCTCGGCCTCACCGTGGAAGAGAAATACTGCTAACCGGACGCGCTGCTCGATCGTGCACAACATGGTATCGAATATCTTCTCCACATCGGAGCGCCATCTCTCGGCTGCAGTCGGATCCGGCTCGCCCTGGAAACGAGGGGGATCATGCCGTCGGAACTCACGAAGTACAGCGCTCGCGCGCTCCTGCTCTGCCTGAGCTGGTGAAACGGCTGGGCGTCTGCCCTGTCCCTGTAGTGCAGCTGTCACAGCCTGTAACATCTGCTGTAACTGAGAGGCACTCACAGTCACCGTCGGCTCCTCATCGGTCTCAGGTGGAGGAATGTCATCCTCATGGGAAGAAGCAGGAATCTCTGAGGGTGGATCGGGAGACGCAGGGGGTAAAACTGGAGCCTCTGATGGCGAAGTAGAATCCTCGGGTGGTGGTGCGGGAGTCGATCGAGTAACTCTCACAGGCGCCATACCCTACAGGAAAGGGCGAAAGCGTCTATCATCTTCCAAAACCCTCAAATGTACGCATGTTAACGGTCTGATTCGGAAGGTCGTGAAGCTATCCGAACTGCAGAACTTAGCCATTCTTTACTCATAGCAAACATGTAATGTTGTTCTTGGTTATTCCCAAGTTATGCTCTGATACCAACTTCTGTCACGCCCCAAACTCGGAAACCGGGCTCACAAAATTCCCGATCGCCGAATTCGGCGCCGACAGCCTCCGTAGAACCCCATTCTCGGCTCCTAGCTCCCATTCGCCAGGTTCCGATCCTGGGATGCTACGAGGAGGATTTTAAATACCAGTTTGTTTCGTAATAAGCATAACCAAAGGCATAACCCACAAACAACAACCAAGCACTCCATTACATTTCCACTATGATCAAAAATTTTACAAGTACAATGAGCATAAAGGGAAATACAATGGTAAATAACAGAAAACTCCAAAATGATCAGCGACGCGCTCCTGCCTCAACGCTGCTGCAGTCCAACGTCACCTGCACGCAACGATCGTGCATAAGCTTACCGAAAGCTTAGAGGGTGGTGAAAGTGTGTGCGCAAGGTAATAATATGAATGCAATGTCAGAGTAATGCGGAATATGCAGATGGAACCAAAACGTCATGAGCCGTACCAAGGCTATGCAATGCAAGACATGAATGGTATCGGCCATCCCAAGGCCATGCAATGTACAATGCAACTCAAGCATACAGATACTCATCAATGTCCACATATCAGTACAGCTCAGAGTATGGAATATCACCGGGGTCTAGTACACTCTAAACCAGATTGCCGCCACATCGCGCGCAATAAGGTAAGTGGAAGAGACCTCACTATCCGTCTGCCAATATCGGGCGCGACTCGTCGATAGCGGACCCATTCCTCGAGCTGGTCAGACTCAGCCTAGCATTGCCCCCTACTCTCGGGCGGGTAAGGCCGCACCCCCTTCCAACCGACCACGACACAGTGGAGAGCGTAACCGTCTGGTAATCGGCACTCAACGCTCATCTACCCACTCGGTCTAGACGTTGGAGCAACCTCTTGGTACCATAAGGGTTTAGGGACTTTCACCCAGGGATATCTATAGTACCCCATGTAGAACAAGATTTTCGGTATCCAATCCTGCCAACCACGATGCGTCTGTGGAGGCTACAGCCCTGATGTCGCTAGGGCGTACAACAACCATATCACACAAATGCGGAATGCATGAATCACGCTATCCAGTCATGCAACCAATCCTGCGCATACCGTGCGCTCATGTAGGGCAACACCGCCTAACCGGGAGCCCATAAACAACCTGCCCGAAGGCAAATGCTATGATCAATCATTACTCATATCAAGCATACATATGATGCGTATGATCATGGACCATGAAACTATACTAAACATGTTATAATAAAAGGAATTATCTTACGATGCAGATGGACCTGGACGGCCTATACACAATAAGTATGGCCCAATAATGGGCCCTAAGGAGAGTCGTAATGTGGACATCCAACCAACATTACACTCGCAATGTGGACGTCAAACCAACATTGCATCACAGGTACGATCTTCATAAACCTTAGTACTTAGTCTAAAATGAATTTACTCATATCAATGGACCGTAGGTTGTCCCCATTGGACCTTATATATATATATCAAATGGGTCATAGTCTATGGGCTCTTATTCATCAGATGGGCCACATAAATGGGCCAAACCAATGGGCCTTAAGTGCATTGCAATGGCGTAAACCCGTGGGCCTTGGATTGCACCAATTGGACCTAGTTACATGAATCTAATATGTATCAAATGGGCCACACTAATTGGACCCCCAAATGTGTATCCAATGGGCCTCAACCCAGAGGCCTTATATGAGTCAAATGGGCCTAATCCATGAGTTTGCATACATATCAAAGTGGGCCTAATCCTATGGACCCTTTTTCAATCGAATGGGTTCAGTCCCATGGACCTTACAATATATCAAATGGTTTACTTCCATGGACTTTAGATTTCAACAAAAAGGGGTCCAATTACATGGGTCTTGAAGTACATCAAATGGGCCTAGTCTCTAGGCCTAAAATGAACCCAATGGGCCCAGCCCATAAGCATTTCACAAAACCAAATGGGCCTAGCCCATGCCCCTTTTGAAATTCCAATGGGCCTAGCCCATAGGCCTAACATGATCCTTTCCAAGTGGATGGACGGTCTGGATGCACCGCCTATGACGATGGTGGGACCCACATGAAGGCGTACAATCATATATATATTATATAATATATATAACTACATATAATATAATATATGTAATATATACAATATTATATGTAATATATATATAATATAATAATATATATATGTGATATATATATAATATAATAACATATATATGTGGGCCCCACCGTTCAGTGGGGACGGTGTGGATTCAGCAAGGATCACCGTGGGCATCACCGTCCACGGACCGTGGACGGTGTGAATAAAATACATAAATCACTATGGGTCCCATGTATGTGGCCCACCGTGATGTTTATTTGAAATCCAACCCGTTCATAAGGTCACTCAACCTGGATGAAGGGAAAACACAAAATTTCAGCTTGATCCAACACTTCTGTGGGCCCCAGAAATTTTTCAACGGTAGATTTTAATTCACACTGTTTTAAGTGGTGTGGGCCGCCTGAGTTTTGGATCTGACTCATTTTTGGAAGGGGGGGGGGGCCCACCACTGGAGTGGCCCACCTCATAAATAGGCCGGATGACAAATAAACATCATGGTGGGGCCCACACGCAGGGCCGTGGGGCCCCTTACGTCCGTCCGCTTCCGCTGCGCAGGCAGCATCTGCTGCTTCAGACGGTGGCAGCAGCGCTGCCACCTTTCTTCTTTTTTTTTTTTTTTTTTTTTTTTTAAAAAACTCAAATGTGGGGCCCACACACAGATGATCCACTCCGCCCAATGAATTCTAGGGCCCCAACATGCCGTGAAAATCCAAGGGTTGACATTTAATTGGCGTGTAGAGACGACAAAATGGGCCCTAAAAGTCTTAGAAGGGTAAAAGCATCATTTTCTCTGGCATGGCCCGCATGATCACCGGATTGAACCCATACTTTGGCTCAACGCTTAAAATGATGAGGGAGAGAGGATGGACGGCCTGGATGGGACAAATACATCAAGGTGGGGCCTACAAAGAACACAGCCCACCAACTCCCTTTTTGGTTCTCTTTTTCTGAAACGTCCAGCGTGAGACGCTGGACGGTTTTTTCTTCTTCTCCTTTTTTTTTTTTTTTGCCTTGATGGAGTGGGCCACCATTGATGGGTGACCCCAGTACAACGTCTAAGGTGGGCCCCACTTGAATAAAATTTGGATAGAATAAATATTAAGGTGGGATCCATTCAAGTGGGCCACACACCTCTAGCAAAAATAAAATAAAATAAAATGAAATAAAAGCAATAAAAGAGAGAGAGAATGGAGAGTGGGACACGGCTTGTGATGGAGGGTCCCCGTCCTTATGGGCCCTCCCTTGCAATGAAATATACAACAAATGGACCCCTTTGATCATGGGACCATCAAAATTAGAAATCAACGGTGGAGATCCATTCTCCACCGTTATGGACGGTCTAGATGACCTTTTGCAATGAAAATAACCATCATGATGGGGTCCATGGAGAATGGCCCCATCATGGAATGATCATGACGATCCAAGTGGTCCATCGGCCACAAATAAGGGTCCCAAGTGAGATCCACACCATGGATCGGTGGGCCTCACTTGGTACACCATAAAAACAAGAAAATCTATCCTATAGAAGCACCCACCGTCCGATCTTCTCGCTCCTAGGGGTTCCTTGGCACCTTGGCTTCAACTTCAACGGTTAGGATGAAGAATGGAGGGTTGAGATGGGGGATTTTGGGGGTAGGAAGGTGGGCCACTTGAAGCTTAGAGGGACATGGAAAATTCCATACGTGGGAGCCCTTTGGAATTGTTGTTGCTTGGAAATTTTGAAATGAGAAAGAGAGAGAGAGAGAGAGTGATGTAAAGGGAGAGAGAGAGAGAGTGATGGATGGATGGGTGAGTGATGGTTGTGTAAGAAAGGTATGGGTTAGGAAGACTTTTGTGGCTTTTTGTGTAAGAAAGGTATGGGTTGAGAAGACTTTGGTGGTTGCTTGGAAAAAGGGATGGAAGTGATGTGTACTTGACATGTGATGGCTTGATGGGTGATTGATTGATGGGATTGATGTGATTGATGTGACACATCGTTGAGATTCCCTTGGTTTTCGCAACGCGCGGCGTTTTCTCGCACCGAACGTTGGCCCATATCTCTTGATCAGGGTATCGCCTCGGCGCGTGAGTCGCGGTATCGGAACCGCAACGACGGCGCGGTCGCTATGGTATTGGTCTCGGGTTGAGTCGACTCGGGTTGTCGGTACATGAATCCAGGTCGCGCGTCGATATTGTTTAAGGGTCGAAAGTTGCCGGAATTCGATCGTTACGACCGCGGAAGTGTACGGAAAGGTACGGACCAAGATACGGGTCTTACAGGGACTATACGCAGTCCAGGCAGTCAGTAACCGAGCGAATTCGTGGTCGTCTTATCTTTGCCATGAACGACGCGTCGATGAACGCGAGCTGTGTTTTGGAGTTGGCGGCAGTGGTTAGGCCACACGAAGTGCTTTATGCACTTCATGTCGTTCAACTTGAGATGCGATCGTGCTAGTCGAGCCCGTCAAGTAACCCGACTGGCCGTTGTATGTTCACCCTGCATGAGTCATAACTGCTTGAACCTAGGGTACTGAACTTACCATTATAAACCCTGTTAACCATGGTACCTTGATCCACGAAGACTCATGAGCCGGGCATGGTGGTATGGGACACCATGGTCGAGCTGTCGGCCTACGCTGGGGCCACAAACCTCCCCGTAGTGACCAGTGAGCACCTATGACTCGTGAGAAGATTATGGTGGTATGGGATACTATATTCTTGCTGTCGGCCTACATTGATAAGGTGATGGGGGAACGGTGCAACGAGTGCGAGCAATAGCCCTGACAGACCTTTGTAGTGACCGCGAGCGTATTCTGAGTCTACGGGAGGCGACGACCCTTCCGTAGCAGTAGAGTACAGTAGGCCTGTATTGATAAGGTGATGGGGGAGCGGAGCAACGAGTGCATGCAACAGCCCTGACAGCCCTTGCAGCGACCTACAAAATATACATCGTATGAGATTACCAGGAGTGACGACCCTAGATAGGATCTGTGTTGGGATTGATATAAGGGAAGTACCTTAGTTTCCTAATCTTGCTGTTTGAATGGACTAATAACAACTCAAAAATTATATCACCATTACATTGCATGTGCCTGGAAGATGTGAAGCACTCTAGGGAGTGTGGCATGTCGCGGTCGTAAGATGTTGCCGTATGAGGGAGATCGTCGGTGAGGGCATACATCACGTCATGTCATATTGCATTAACAACAGTTTTAGGATTGTTTGATTTACTGCTTTACTATTATCGCATGATTGATTTGAGAACATGTTAATCCTTGCTCTATTATTCCATTGAGTTAGCTACTCACTCCCACGTTACGGGATGGTGTTCCTGGACACCCACCAGACCTTTTTGTGATTGCAGATGATGGTACGGCCTGTGAGGGGGAGCCGGACTTGATGATGACGAGGAGGATCCCTCCTTTATGCGTGTTCTGATCGACGGGATTACAGGGAGGTTGATTAAATTCCTTGACACTTGTCATTTTATATTTTTAGAGCACTCATATATATTCTTTTGTTTACTTTTGAAGTATACATGTATGTAAATAACCTGGTAACATGTTCACACTCTGGAGACATACAACAGTTTATATATGTTATACATACTATCACAGTCTTCCGCTTGTAAATTTAACTGTCTCTGGAGTATGATATGCTGTTCTGGATTAATCTCACTCATGTTCCATACATTAACACAGACAATATTCAATTATACATATCTATGTTGCATAAATAACATTTTGGAACTCGGGAGTTGGGTGTTTACTCGACCCCCCTATTTTCGGGATGTTATAGTTCTCCTTAGGTGTACGTTTGTGTACTTTTTTGAGTAACTAGTCCTCTTTGGGTGATTTACATATTATTATGGTCTTTTTCGGGTAGTTAGTTCTCCTTGGGCATACTGTGTGTACTTTTTGAGTGACTAGTCCTCCTTGGGCGATCTATATATCATAGTCTTTTCTGGGTGACTAATTTTACTTGGACATACCTTTAAGTATTTTTTCGGGTGGCTAGTTCTCCTTGGGAAACTTTTTACTAGCTGAATGTGCATCCCCAGGTTTGTGAGCATGTGCATGCATTTATGTATTTAAACAAGATTATTTTGTGTGATTTATTTAATAAATGTGTATCTGATGAAACTTATCTAATTTTTATGATAATTATTGTGTAATATTTGTTATACACTGCCTTTGTTAACTATGCTTAATTATCTTGATATTACGAAAAATCTTGAGGGGTATGCCTCACTGGATAGTCATTGACGCTATCGAACCATATTCAGCATGCAGGAGATACAGACGACGCGCATGCTGACGTTCATATGGAATAGGAGAAGCCAGATGATCTCACGACTCTCTATTCTTGACTTCATTTGTATTAAATTGTACTGTCATGTTTTGTAAAATGTTAAGACATTGGTTTGTATAAGTTTACAGACAACCACTCAGATGTTTGATTTTGTATATTTGGACTCCCTCTTATACTTAATTGCTTATATTTCAATAGTTTATCAACTCTAATAATAAAAGAAAAAAATGTACGTGAAATTTGAGACATTTCACAGGTTAACAGTCAGGTTTTTGAAAAACGAGTAGTGTACTCGAGTTCTGGGAACGGGGATGTTACACTACACTTCCATATTTAGGTTTACATCTTCTTCTAGTTATACTTTTAGTTGCTTCAGAATTACTCACGAGATTAGTCCATGTGGATTTGATCTCGGTCTTATTGAGATTATTACTACATTGCGACCCTACACTTATGGTTGTGAACAACTCTCCAGTTCTTTCTCAAGGTGGAAAGAAATCACCACCGAGTATTTCTCATCTTGACCTAAGTAGACATATTTAAGATCGGCAGGCAAAGGTTTTAAGTTAAACTTTGGTACCTTGAGACTAGACGGTAGAGGCACTACATCGGTTTGGGACAAAGTCTCAAATTGTGACCTCCACCAGTTAATTTCGAGTACCTATGCATAATCAAGCAAGACATTTATCTCCCTAATCATGTCATCATCGAAATTGGAGGAGTGGACCAAGCACGTCTCTAAAGTGCTAGAGTATAGAGTAAGAAGTGATCTATCTTCCACGAAAGAATCGATCATATTAATGTTGGGGATATCATCAACATCCTCTGGCCATTTGCTTATGTTGAAAAAGATGTTGAGCTCCGATGTCATATTTTCAAAAGATAAATTCATAATTTCATTCCTACAATTAATGATGACATTTGATGTAGCAAGGAATAGGCGACCAAGACTGACAGGTATTTGAGTGCTCACGTTAATGATGGGTTGGGTATCTAGGATAATAAAATCTACTGGATAGTAGAATTTATCAACTTGAACCAACACATCCTCAAAGCTAATAACCCTGAGCAAGTGCCTCGGCCAAGTGAATATACTTAGTGATTTGTAGAGCTCTCACACATAAAAGAAAATGTCAGATCTACATCAATAGCAATGTTGTATGTTCTTGATCATCTACTTCATCCCGAGACTTGCGCTAAAGAGTCATGGAAGTAGAATATGCCCTACTGGTCTTGTTTAGGAGAAATAAGGGATGATGATTTTTCAGACCAGAACCCGAGTAAACAAACTTGCTAAAGGGAAGAAGGTGAACAAATGCACATACATCTATGACTGATGGACCCATGAGGGCACATCTGAAATGGAATGTATTGGTAGATCGACTATAGAAGGCCAATATTGCTGCAGAAGGAAAGCATTGGCTAGAAATTCGTGTAGAGAGAATTTAATGCACTCATAAATTCCTGCTTGCTTCCATGTATCACATGTTGTGCTTCCACGCCAGTAAACCACTTAGCCTAACCATTCATCCGTTTCGACCATGCTCGTGGAGACGTGAATGCATTGGAGGAATCTAGAAGACCGTTTGATTTAATAAGTGGAACTTCATCAGGGCACTTCGAGAAGTTATGCTTGATTTTACGAAGGTGTTCGTAGGAGGCTGCCATATGGAAAGCAGGACTAAGTGTCAATATTGAAGTGTATGGATCAGTTGAGGTGTTGAAGAGGAGATCATTAATCACTCCAGATGATAAGACGTCAAGGTACTTAATAAGGGATTCCAAATAGAAAGCTGGAACAGAAGAGAAAGAAAATGTAGTCATGACGATGATTTGAAGAGGGGAAATTGGGAAACACTTGTGCCAAAAAAGAAAGAATGAGAGGGGTAAAGCACTGACTTCAACATTACTTATATATCGGCCATGGTATGTATGCGTTAATGAAGAGGAAATCATGACTCCTTGTATGATAAACTTTTATGCGACGCGTGGCATAAACAGCTTAGAAACTGAGGCAAAGAATATCTATTAATATGACATTGGTCACGTAGAATCAATGGGGATCCAATATGTGGATTAACGACTAATTGCATTTATGGTATTAAACAAAGAAACAACGTCGTTGTCACCTTTTCACAAAAGGCGAAGTGATGTGGTTGTTTCGACAAGAAAATAAATGCGTTTGATTTGGGAGATTTATTCAATGATAACAAATAAGTCGATGAAAGAACAATGATCACATTTATTCTGACTTCATTTACATCCTTGAATTCCCTTGATTCTGAAAATAAAGTACAATCAATGCAACACAATAAATGAAAGATAAGACAGTCCGATGGCAATTTTGACAACATTTCGTTGCTTTTTTATCACATCTCTAAGGGAGATGGGTTGTGCGGGCTTGAAACCCTTGATCTGACCGTTGAGATTAATTCTGATCATCCTTCCGGTCATTCTTCCATGATCTGACCGTTGAGATCAATTCTGATCATCCTTCCGATCATTCTTCTTTGATCTGACTATTGAGATCAATTCTGATCATCCTCCCTGTCACTCTTCTTTGAATCCTCCTTGAAATGTGAAGCGACGATCATCCCTTGAAATGTTGAACGATCCCTTGAATTGTGGAGCGATCCCTTGAAATGTGGACCTTCCCTTAAAATGTGGAGCAATCCCTTGAAATGTGGACCTTCCCTCATACTCTCCTTTCTCTCTCTTCTCCGTGAATTCCTTGATACTTAACTTCCGAAGGCGTGGGGGTCTTCTGTCTGAAGGTAGGAGTATACAGGCTTAAATAAGGAACATAGAGTGCATAAGGTTTACTTTGGGACAGAGGCTATGCATTAAGACAAAGTCCACATGAAGTGGCACACCAAGGAGACTTCAGGACAACATAAACTTGTCTTCAAGACAACCCTCCATGGGAAGTGGCATTGGAAGCCAACCCTTAGGACATCCTTCCATAGGAAGTGGCATTGGAAGCCAATCCTTAAGACATCCCTCCATTCAAAGTGGCGCATGGAGAAGGCTTTAAGAAAACAAAAGCCAAGCCTTAAGACATCATTCCCTCAAAAGTGGTGCATGGAGGAGAGCTTAAGACATACTCCACATGAAGTGGCGCATGGTGGAGAGCTTTAAGACATGCTCCTCATGAAGTGGCGCACAAGTCATATTTCTCTTGAGATTGCGCACTGCCACGCAACACCTCTTTCCCACTTCAATTATGCGTGATCATGCAAAGGCCTGACTTTGGACAAAGTTCCATAGAGAGTGGCGCATCTCCTTTTCTCCCTTTTGAGGTTGCGCGTGACCGTGCAACACCTCTACAAATGGTGGCGCAAAAGATATTCTTCATTAAGATAAGAGTGCATAAGCACTCCTTGAAAAGTGGTGCAATAGCCATTTCTCTCTTTTGAGTTTCCATTGCGGGAGGCCGCGGAAGGCCTCTTTCCTTTCTTTCATTGCTCGAGGTTGCACAAGGCCTCTCTCTTTGTTTCTCCATTGCGCGGATACGCATAAACTTCCTCTTTCTTCTCTCTCTTGTCTCCCTCCCTTCTTGTCTCCCTTTCTTCTTATCTTCTAACTAACAACCACCAAAATGAAGCATGGGTATAGGTATTTATAGGCATGTCTCCCTTACATAGTGGTGATCACCGCCACTTCTCCCTTCACATAATGTCCAACCTCCTCTCTTAAATAATGGTGTCTACCAAGCTCTCCTTTAAATGGTGGTGTACAACCACTTCTTTCTCCATACAAGCCAATATCCATCCATTATTTTTTTACTAAAATGCCCTCACTCATTCCCTTTTACCAAAATATCCTAACTGATTTTTACCAAAATACCCCCAGACACTGTTTTTTACCAAAATATCTAAAACATTCCCAGACACTGATTTGATTTTTACCAAAATACCTAAAACACCCCTAAACACTGATTTTTACCAAAATACCTAAAATGCCTTCAGACACTGATTTTTACCAAAATACCTAAAACACCCTCGAACACTGATTTTTACCAAAATACCTAAAACACCCCTGGACACTGATTTTTACCAAAATATCTAAAACAACCCCAGACATTGATTTTTACTAAAATACGGAGTACATAACCCTGGAAAAGATCCGCATGATGGAATTGTCCGACCACTGCAATGGAATATTTAGTTGTGCCTCAACAGATGCCCCCTCGATCCTTCTTTGTTTGATTCACAAAATTAAATGGAGGATCGATCTTCTTCCGACCAAAGAATTGAATGAACTGCAACTAAAGGATGACTGGATGATCATGCTTGTATGGAAGACTTGAATAATCATGTTCAATCAGAATATTGGAATGATCACGCTCGAACAAAAAACTTGAATGATTGCACTCGGTCGGAAGATTTGAATGATCGCACTCGAATGGAAGATTTGAATGACCATGTTCAATCAGAAGACTGAATGATCATGCTCGAACGGAAGACTTGAAATGATCGCGTTCAATCGAAAGATTGGATGATCGTGCTCGATCGGGAGACTTGAAATGATCTCGTTCGATCGGAAGACTAGATGATCGCACTCGATTGGGAGACTGGATGATCGCCCTCGAACGAAAAACTTAAATGCTCCCAGCTAGCAGTATCGACCGAATGTTTTACTAGAGAGGATAAAATTCTCTTTTCATCGAAACTTGCCACTGTTACAGTTATGACGACTGCATCTTTATGTAACTCGACTAGAGAATTATCTTTCAACACCGCTACTACTGCAATGATCTCTTTGATCAACTCCAGTGATTCTTTCCTTCAACTCTATATTTAGGGGGTTGTTCTTTAATGTTGCTCCTTCCATAACAACTTTTTCGATTATTATGATCTACATAACCCAAGCTTTCAAATGATAGTCTTTCTTGCCAAATTAATCGGAATTAGTATCTCAAGACATTATAATTTTTCAATTTAGTTTCATGAAGTATTGATAATTTTTAAATATATTGAAAGCTTCTCCTCTTTTTTATGCTGATTGTGATATTCGCAATATGATAATAATATAATTATGTCATCTTTATGTTTGTCATCGTGCTTTACATTACATTCTTTGCTCATTATATTGTGCTTTTGGAGATGTCATTTCCAACTTCAAAGGTTCAACCACTAAGTCTTTTGCTAATCCTTTTCTGTTTAGTGTTCCATGGCATAAACTTTTCCTTAGATTTTTGAATGACCCTGAAAAATAGATAAGACTTCTTTCAGTTTCCATTTAATTATTTGCAAAGGTCATAGAAGTTACTGATGATGATTCCGTTTGTTCTTTGTCTCCATCAGATTTGATACTCGGAGACTTGCGATATCATTATTAGAACAATGAGAAGTTACGGCATTGGACCATATAACTGGGCTTTAAAATAGAAACAATTTCTAAACGTTTACACTGAATCATGCTTCATAATTCTCAGTATATGAATTCCTCCATTGTGCACAAGAGATTATCAGAAAGACCAAGGCATAGATTACTTTGGAGAAATATGTCATGCCCCCTTTCCAAGTCAATCTTCACATAAAGATTTCTTCAGAAGATAATATTTTTGAAGTAAAGCCTGCAGATACCCTTGAAAAATATATAATATTTGTTGCTCCTTTTAAAGAATCTCGATTCTTGTTAGAAGAATACGTATATTGCAATTGAAGGCTAGTAGTTGATCTTGAAGATTTGAACTTTTGAATGGAGAACTGTCAATATTTTGAAGGCATTCACTGTTGCTATAATTGGAACTTGATTCAAGAGAAACACATTTTTATATAGTCTAATCAATGTTTGGGATTTTCATCAGGCAATTATATATTTGAGCATATCTTAAGTGAAATATATATATATATATATATATATATATATATATATATATATATATATATATATATATATATATATATATATATATATATATATATATATCTGCAGCATTTTGAATGTTGCACATAGTTTATGCTTTTGAGTAGTGGAGTTAATGTACTTTTAACTGACTATACTTTAACTGGACAAGACTGACTTGACTTGACTTGACTTGACTAGTCTAGATTGAACTAGAATGGACTGACTTAACTAGTCTAGATTGAACTAAACTGGATTGACACTACTGGACTGACACTCAAACACAGTTTAGGCTCTTGAGTAATGGAGCAACACACAGTTTAAGCTCTTGAGTAGTGGAGCCCATGCAGTTTTTTAGACTCTTGAGTAGTGGAGTCGGGCCTCACGTGATTGTCACGCCCCAAACACGGAAAACGGGCTCACAAAATTTCCGATCGCCGAATCCGGCGCCGACAGCCTCCGTAGAACCCCATTCTCGGCTCCTAGCTCCCATTCGCCAGGTTCCGATCCTGGGATGCTACGAGGAGGATTTTAAATACCAGTTTGTTTCGTAATAAGCATAACCAAAGGCATAACCCACAAACAACAACCAAGAACTCCATCACATTTCCACTATGATCAAAAACTTTACAAGTACAATGAGCATAAAGGGAAATACAATGGTAAATAACAGAAAACTCCAAAATGATCAGCAACGCGCTCCTGCCTCAACGCTGCTGCAGTCCAACGTCACCTGCACGCAACGGTCGTGCATAAGCTTACAGAAAGCTTAGAGGGTGGTGAAAGTGTGTGCACAAAGTAGAATATGAACATGCAAATGTCAGAGTGATGCGGAATATGCAAATGGAACCATGATATCATGAGCCGTACCAAGGCTATACAATGCCAGACATGAATGTATCGGCCACCACAAGGCCATGCGATGTACAATGCAACTCAAGCATACAAGTCCTCATCTATGTCCACACATCAATACAGCTCAAAGTATGGAATATCACCGGGGTCTAGTACACTCTAAACCAGATTGCCGCCACATCGCGCACAATAAGGTAAGTGGAAGAGACCTCACTATCCGTCTGCCAATATCGGGCGCGACTCGTCGATAGCGGACCCATTCCTCGAGCTGGTCAAACTCAGCCTAGCATTGCCCCCTACACTCGGGCGGGTAAGGCCGTACCCCCTTCCAACCGACCACGACACAGTGGAGAGCGTAACCGTCTGGTAATCGGCACTCAACGCTCATCTACCCACTCGGTCTAGACGTTGGAGCAACCTCTTGGTACCATAAGGGTTTAGGGACTTTCACCCAGGGATATCTATAGTACCCCATGTAGAACAACATTTTTGGGATCCAATCCTACCAACCACGATGCGTCTCTGGAGGCTACGGCCCTGATGTTGCTAGGGCGTACAATACCCATGTCACACAAGTGCGAAATGCATGATTCACGCTGTCCAGTCATGCAACAATCCATGCGCATATCGTGCGCTCATGTAGGGCAATACTGCCTAACCAGGAGCCCATAACAACCTGCCCGAAGGCATATGCTATGATCAGTCAGTCCTCATATCAAGCATACATATGATGCATATGATCATGAGTCATGAAACTATACTAAACATGTTATAATGAAATGAACTATTTTACAATGCAGACGGACCTGGATGGCCTATACACGGCAAGTACGGCCGGTAATGGGCCCTAAGGAGAGTCGTAATGTGGACATCCAACCAACATTACACTCGCAATGTGGACGTCAAACCAACATTGCTCCCAAGGCACGATCTTTGTAAACATCAACACTCAGTCTGTAATGGATTTACACATTGCAATGGACCGTAGGTTGTCCCCATTGGACCTTATATATGTATCAAATGGGCCATATCCTATGGGCTCTCGTTCATCAGATGGGCCACATAAATGGGCCAAACCAATGGGCCTTAAGTGCATTGCAATGGGTCAAACCCATGGGCTTGGATTGCATCAATTGGACCTAGTCATATGAGTCTAATATGTACCAAATGGGCCACACCAATTAGGCCCCCAAATGTATATCAAATGGGCCTCAACCAAGAGGCCTTACATGAGTCGAATGGGCCTAAATCCTTAGGCCTTAAACAATTCTAATGGGCCTAATCCATGAGTTTGCATGCGTATCAAAGTGGGCCTATTCCCATGGACCCTTTTATAATCAAATGGGTGTAGTCCCATGGGTCTTTCAATATAACAAATGGGTCCACTTCCATGGGCTTTAAGAATGCAACAAATGGGTCCAATCTTTATGGGCCTTTGAAGTACAACAGAAGAGCCTATTCCTATGGGATTGGATCATATTAAGTGGGCCTAAGCCCATAGGCTCTTTTTACAGTCCAAAGGGGTTTAACCCAAAGGCCTTATATGTCATAGCAGATGGGAAGTCCGGATGCATCACATACATCAAGGGTGGGGCCCACATGAGGGCCTACCATCATATTTACTACAACAGGAATAATATGTACATATAATACATATAATACATATAGTATATATATAAGTATGTATGTATATGTATACATGCACACACCCATACACGTATACACACCCACACAGCACGCACACACACACCGCACGCCCGCTGTGGCGTGCATAAAACACATGCATCAAGAAGGCTCCACCGTCCAGCGGACGGTGGAAGCAAAATGGCAACAAGGTGGACGCCACCGTCCACTGGACGGTGGACTTCAATACACACATCACTGTGGGTCCCATGTGGGGCCCACCCCGTAACATTTATCTGGCATCCAACCCATTGGTAAGGTCAAGCAGACCCGGTTGAAGGAAACGTAAAAATTTCAACTTAGTTCAAAACTTCTGTGGCCCACAAAAGAGTTCAATGGCAGACACTCAATTCACACTGTTTCATATGATGTGGGCCACCTGAGCGTTGGATTTGGTTGAAACTAGGAGGGGGGCCCACCTGAGGAGGGGACCACCTCATGAACGGCGTGGATTCACATATACATCAAGGTGGGGCCCACGGCAGGGGCCGTGGGATCCAGCCCGCCCGCCCGCTGCAACGTGCAGCGTGCTGCTGCTGCAGCACATGTCAGAGGCCACTGCCTCTAAAAAAAAAAAAAAAAAGAAAGAAACCCATTTTCTTGGGGTTTTATCGCGTAGGGTCCGCGTCATGAGGATCCACTCCGTCTATTTGTTTCTAGGACCCGAAACAAACCTAAAGAGTCCAAGGTTGGACATTTTTTTTAGCGTAGAGAACAATAAAATGGGCCTAAAAAGTCTTCCAAAGGTTAGAAATACCATTTTCTATGGTATGGCCCGCCTGATCATCAGATTGATCTCATTCTTTGGTTCAACGCTAAAAATGACCTTGGAAACGGAATAGGCGGCGTGGATTGGACATAAACATCAGGGTGGGGCCTATGTAAGTGGGCCACCCCAAGAATACCATTTCCCTTTTTTTTTTGTTTTGATTGAAACGTCCAGCGTCTCTGACGCTGGACGGTTTTCTTTCCTTCTCTCCGTTTTTTTTTTTTTTTGGTAGTGAGCCTTAATGAAGTGGGCCACCACAGATAGGTGTACAACACATATGGTGGGCCCCGCTTGAATAGATCAAAAATATATAATGTCAAGGTGGGATCCATTCAAGTGGGCCACACAATCCTTTTGCACAAAAATAAAATAAAATAAGATAAAATAAAATAAAATAAATAAAAGAGAGAGAGAGTCATGGAGAGTGGGACACGGCTTGTGATGGAGGGACCCCGACATTATGGGTCCTCCTTTAAAAGTAAATGATACAAAAAAAGGGTCCCTCAACACATGGGACCATCAAGATCGAGAATCAACGGTGGAGATCCCCTCTCCACCAAAATGGACGGTCTAGATGACCTTTCTTAAAGAAATAAACATCATGATGATCCAAGTGGTCCATCGGCCACAAATAAGGGTTCCAAGTGAGATCCACACCATTGATCGGTGGGCCTCACTTGGTCCACCATAAAAACAAGGAAAAACTATCCTATAGATACACCCACCGTCCGATCTTCTCACTCCTAGGGGTTCCTTGGCACCTTGTCTTCAACTTCAATGGCTAAGATGAAGAATGGAGGGTTGAGATGGAAGATTTTGGGGTAGGAAGGTGGGCCACTTGGAGCTTAAGGTCTTTGGAGAAATGCCATACGTGGGAGCTCTTTGAAATTTTTGTTGCTTGGTAGTTTTTGGAATGAGAAAGAGAGAAAGAGAGAGAGTGATGTAAAGGGAGAGAGAGAGAGTGATGGATGGATGGGTGAGTGATGGTTGTGTAAGAAAAGTATGGGTTAGGAAGACTTTTGTGGCTTTTTGTGTAAGAAAGGTATGGGTTGAGAAGACTTTGTTGGCTTTTGTGTAAGAGAGGTATGGGTTTGGGAGACTTTTGTGGTTGCTTGGGAAAAGGGATGGAAGTGATGTGTACTTGACATGTGATGGCTTGATGGGTGATTGATTGATGGGATTGATGTGATTGATGTGACACATCGTTGAGATTCCATTGGTTTTCGCAACGCGCGGCATTTTCTCGCACCGAACGTTGGCTCATATCTCTTGATCAGGGTATCGCCTTGGCGCGTGAGTCGCGGTATCGGAATCGCGGCGACGGTGCGGTCGCTATGGTATAGGTCTCGGGTTGTCGGCACATGAATCCGGGTCGCGCGTCGATACTGGTTAAGGGTCGAAAGTTGCCGGAATTCGACCGGTAAGACCGCGGAAGTGTACGGAAAGGTACGGACCAAGATACGGGTCTTACAGTGATGGCCTCTATAACTCTTATGAGTTTGATGGACTTTTCACTGCCTAGTGAGTTCACAAAGCGCGATCCATCAAACGGGCCCAGTGAAGCTACTAGGGTCGTGAACTAGGTTGAAATTACACACAGGGTTTGCCGTAGTAACTCTCTAGAGTTCACGGGGCTCGTAAGGCAACCTTTGGGGTACCAAATCCAAGGCCGCCAGTCCATCAATGAGTAGATTTAGGCCCTTCCTCATGAGGTAATACTGAAATTAAGCCAAAGATCTGGGAAGACTTACGCATGGTTGGCCTATCTATAGACTTGGCCAAAGAGCTCACACTGCATCCCATGTTTTCTTCATTTACAAGTTCAAGCCCATTCCCGGGAGAGCATATTCCTTCGTTCCCCATGACACTGTTTAAAATCTATACAGACGGCATTGGTCTCACGCGTGACTGGCCGTTGAGTACTGTAACACCCTGAAAATCAGGGGTCGTATATAAACTCAACTCCCAAGTTCCAGACCGTCACTTATGCAACAAAAATGATTATGATTCAATGTTGTCTGAGTTAAAGCATTCACATGAGTAAAAGTATACCAAAACTGTAATTCATACTCCAGATCCAATGATAAAAGCAAGCGAAAGACTAAAGAATATATATATCACTGTATGGAAAAACAAAGTAGATCTCAACTGTCACTAAAGTATGAATACATCACTGAGTCTCATATACATGTAAATGACAGAAATAAATGTCCAAAAGAGTCCCACTATGAAGTCCCGTCAACCCAGGTCACCTATGCAAAGCCATCATGGTACTGCATGTATGAGAACTCGTCCTGGTCCTCGTCAAAGTCTGTCTCTGCCTCCTGGATCTCAGCATCATCTACATCTACAACAGGGTCTGATGGGTGTTGCAAACACCATCCCGTAACGTGGGAATGAGTGATCAACTCAGTGGAATCATAGAGCAAAGATTAGCATGTTCACAAATCAATCATGCGATAATAGTAAAGCAGTAAATCAGACAATCCTAATACTGTTGTTAATGTAAGATGACATGACGTGATGTATGCCCTCACCGACGATCTCCCTCATACGACACCATCTTACGACCGCGGCATGCAATCGACCCTCAAGTGCTCCACATCTTCCAGGCACATGCAATGGTATGGTGATATGATTTTCGAGTTGTTATTAGTCCATTCAAACAGCAGGATTGGGAAACTAAGGTACTTCCCTTGTATCAATCCCAACACAGATCCTGTCTAGGGTCGTCACTCCTAGTAATCTCATACGATGTATATTTTGTAGGTCGCTGTAAGGGCTGCCAGGGCTGTTGCTCGCACTCGTTGCACCGCTCCCCCATCACCTTATCAATACAGGCCTACTGTACTCTACTGCTACTGAAGGGTCGTCGCCTCCCGTAGACTCAGAATACGCTCGCGCTCACTACAAAGGACTCGTCGCCTGATCAGTGTAGGCCGACAGCTAGAATACAGTGTCCCATACCACCATAATCCGCTCACGAGACTAGGTGCTCACCGGTCACTACGGGGAGGTTTGTGGCCCCAGCGTAGGCCGACAGCTCGATCACGGTGGCCCATACCACCATGCCCGGCTCATGAGTCTTCGTGGATCAAGGTACCATGGTTAACAGGGTTTTCAATGGTAAGTTCAGTACCCTAGGTTCAAGCAGTTATGACTCATACAAGGTGAACATACATCGGCCAGTCGGATTACTTGACGGGCTCGACTAGCGCGATCGCATCTCAAGTCGAACGACATGAAGTGCGTAAAGAACTTCGCGTGGCCTAACCACTGCTGCCAACTCCAGAACACGGCTCGCGTTCATCGACGCGTCATTCGTGGCCAAGATAAGCCAACCACGAATTCGCTCGGTTACCGACTGCCTGGACTAAGCATAGTCCCAAACAATTATGGAATCACATCAGCAAATCATATGAGAGTATTGGAATTGAAATACAACCATCTGAGTATGTTAACACATGTTATAACATACAACTTAAGTAAATCTTCAAGCACATACATTTCATGCATATAATGAAATCATGCATATAGTCAACATGTAGGAAATCATTTATGTCAGCATATTAATTGAGAAATAAATCTCAAACTAATTCATAACATCATTTAATTCAATACATACTAATACAAGCATTTATACAAACACATACACTACACACTTAAGTCTACATATAGTATGTCGACCCGAAGTGCGCATTTAGGAGAATCTCTTCGCCAAACTAATTATGCACGTATTCCTAACATTCTAATGAGACAACAAACCATGTCAATCACATCAGCAAAATATGAATGAAATCAGCACTTCCTACAAATGACTAAAATGCCCTAAATCTCATATTCTTCGTTGATTTACGAAACAGGAAACGGATAGCATGTTGTACATGTCAAACGGTGATGCCGTCGATAATCTACTATTAAACGATACTGAAAGCGTTGGAAACCGTCAATCAAAGCATCTAAAATCCTCACCTTGTCTCTTATGGATGTGTAAATTCGAACGGAGCGTATACGCTTCGTCTACGGCGAATAGAGAACCTAATTTACGAGTTACGTCAGCTAACATGATATGAATCCTAGTAAACCTCAAATCAGCAACTTCTATGGTTATTTCTTACCTGAAAATGCGGAGAAATCACCAGCCAAGTGATCGGAGGGTGTTGTTACAGCACGTGCAACAGGCGGCATAAAGGCAGGAAAATTCTCTCCTACTCTCTCTCACAAACTCTCACCTTTTCTCTCTCCCAATCTAGGGTTTCTCTCAAATTCGGATGGGAGAGAGGAGTGAGGGTTTCAACCCCTTTTATAAGCTTAAAAATGCCCAAAATAGGCTCAGGTACAAAGTTTACTTAGGGCATATCCAAATCAGGGCTGTTTCGGTCCAAAAGATGATTTCTGGTGGTCCCCTGGCCGAATGCGATCGGACTTAAGCTTATGCATACCGGATCTAACATGCATCAAGTTTTCAGTCCGGCAGGGTTCACAAATCGCACGTGGCGGTCCAGTTTCAGTTCAGCGGTCACCGCACGTAGATCAGGACTGCAAGTCTTATGATATGAAATAGAAATTTTTCCTGATCCGAGGGTGTAATCTGGCTGAATTTTGACGGTCAGAACGCTCAACACTGACACGTCAAGTCATGTGCCAGATTTGAATTTTAAATTCTAAATCTGTCCCTATTCACACTCTCTTCCGTCCGGGCTCAATGAAATAGCCTGTGATTATCGGTTGGACTTGATTTTCGAAATGATTGTCAAGTCCAGCTAGGCGGTTCTAACGGTCTAAGATAGGAGGTATCAGACTTTCGACGCCAATACAAAATTTCAAAGTGGTACAGAGAACAAACCTACTTAAAGTTTGATCCGAGGTTATAGAGTATTATAGAGTCATTAGTTCTACTCGATTTGGGTCTTGTAGAACGTATTTAAAGTGATCAGGGACTATTTTCCAGCTACTCTAGCGTTGCGCTAGTCAACTTAGTCATATTTTCTAAAGGAATTAATCCTACGCGATTTCGGGTTGAGTCGGTACTCGAGTCCAAGTACGGATTTTTCCCGGGCGTTACAATCTACCCCCCTTAACAAATAATTTCGTCCTCGAAATTTGTACCTTTTCGTACTCTTTGAGAAGCTGTGGGTAGTTCTTTATGATCTCGGCTTCTGTCTCCCAAGTAGCCTTTTCCTCAGAGTGATGCGTCCACAATACGTTCACAAGGGGAATCACCTTGCTACACAGTACCTGCTCCTTCCCGTCTAGGATACGCGTCGGTCGCAGGATATATGTAACATCCTCTCCTAACTGCACCTGCTCCCATCTGATGATATGGGAAGGATCAGCAACGTACTTCTTCAGCATAGAAATATGAAATACGTTGTGAACGCTCGCGAGAGCCGTGGGTAAAGCCAATCGGTAAGCCACTGCTCCCATACGATCGAGGATCTGAAATGGACCAATGAATCGCGGTGCCAGCTTCCCCTTCTTCCCGAACTGAAGGACTCCCTTCATAGGGGAAACTCGCAAGAACACATGATCCCCAACTGTGAACTCTAGTGGCCTCCATCTCGTATCGGCATAACTCTTCTGTCTGCTCTGCGCTGTGAGAAGCCGACGTCTAATAATATCAATCTTCTCCGATGTCGCCTGCACCAACTCTGGGCCAATCAAGCTACGCTCACCTACCTCAGCCCAACAATGCGATGCGCGACAAGGTCGCCCATACAGCGCCTCGTAAGGTGCCATACCGATACTCGCCTGAAAGCTGTTGTTGTACGTAAACTCCGCATATGCAAGACAATCATCCCAACTGTCCTTGAAGTCCAATGCGCAAGCTCGCAACATGTCCTCTAAGATCTGGTTCACCCACTGTGTCTGTCCGTCTGTCTATGGGTGAAAAGCAGTACTGAACTTCAACTTCACACCCATAGCCTCCTGAATGCGAGTCCAGAAAATAGAAGTGAACCGTGTGTCTCTGTCCGACACGATCTCCAACGAAACTCCATGTAGACGCACAATCTCTCTGATGTAGAGTCTAGCCAGCTCGTCTGCAGAGTTCGTAACTCTGATCAGTAGGAAGTGCGCCGACTTCGTCAGACGGTCGACGATCACCTAAATGGAATCATGTCCCTTCCTCGTCTTTGGCAACCCAGAAATGAAGTCCATGGAAATGAAATCCCACTTCCACTCTGCGATGTGCATAGGCTGCAAAAGTCCAGGTGGTCGGCGATGCTCTGCCTTCACCTGCTAACAAGTGAGATAACGGGACATGAACTCTGCTATGTGGTCTTCATACCTTCCCACCAATACCTCCTCTTCACGTCGTGATACATCTTCGTACTTCCTGGATGCATCGCGAGTCTGGTACAATGCGCAGCCTCGAGAATCTCTCGTCTCAAGTCAGGGACATCTGGGACGCATAGGCGGCCACGATATCGTAAGCTCCCATCCATACCAACTCGCCACTTGGCGTCAGCATCATCACTGGCCTGCTCTCGAAGCTCAGTCAGATGTGCATCGTCCCTCTGCGCCTCGATGACCCGGTCTTCGATCTGAGATCGCACCTGTACATGTGCGATGAACTCATACGGCTCCTCTACGGTGAGTTTCTGCTCAAAGTCTCACAAAAACTCAACTATATCCCACTCAGCAACCATCAGCGGAGCCGCAAACTCTATCGCCTTCTTGCGGCTCAACGCGTCAGCCACAGGGTTCGCCTTCCCAGGATGGTAAGAGACTGCGAACTTGAAGTCCTTCAACGTCTCCATTCATCGTCACTGCCTTATATTCAAGTCTCGCTGCGTGAATATGTACTTGAGGCTCTTGTGGTCGCAAAAGAGCTCGAACTCCTCTCCTTAGAGGTAATGTCTCCAGAGTCTCAGTGCGAATATGACGGCTGCCAACTCTAAGTCGTGTGTAGGGTAATTCTCCTCGTGCTTCCTTAATTGTCTCAAGGCATACGAAATTACCCTGTCCCTCTGCATAAGGACACAGCCCAAACCAACGCTAGACGCGTCAGTATATATAGTGTATCTAACCCCTTACTCTGGCAATACTAGCACAGGGGCGGACGTAAGTCTGTCCTTCAGCTCCTGAAAAGCTGACTCCGCCTCATCATTCCAGGCAAACTTCACGTCCTTCCGTGTTAACTGAGACAAGGGTCTCGCGATCTTCGAGAAGTCCTATATGAAGCGCCGATAGTAACCAGCGAGACCCAAGAAACTCCTCACCTCAGTGACAGAACTAGGCTGTTCCCAGTCCTGCACCGCAGCTACCTTAGACAGGTCAACTGCCATGCCATCCTTGGACACCACGTGTCCCAGGAACTTCACTTCCTGCTTCCAGAAGTCGTACTTGTTGTACTGTGCGAACAACTGATGCTGTCTGAGCGTATCCAGGACCAAGCGCAAATGCTCCTCATGCTCCTCTCGACTCCTGGAGTACACCAAAATGTCGTCAATGAATACAATGACGAATCAATAGAGGAAAGGTGGAAATACCCGGTTCATCAGATCCATGAACACGGCTGGTGCGTTCGTGAGACCGAACGACATCACGAGGAACTCGTAGTGGCCAAAACTGGTCCTTAATGCTGTCTTCTGCACGTCCTCATCCCTGACGCGCAACTGATGATATCCTGACTGAAGATCAATCTTCGAGAAGTACTGCGCTCCTCTCAACTGATCAAACAAGTCATCGATCCTGGGCAAAGGGTACACAATCGCATCGAACCGTCCTTCTTCTTCACGAACAGGACCGGTGCTCCCCAAGGAGACACACTAGGCCGTATAAGGCCAAGCTCCAGCAAACCATCAATCTACGTCTTCAACTCCTCCATCTCACATGGTACCATGCGATACATCGGCAGTGAGACGGGCGAGGAACCAGGAACCAGATCGATAGTAAAATCAATCTCTCGTCGGGGCGATAAACTAGGGATCTTCCTGAACAGATCCTTGAACTTGAAAACGACTGGCGTATGCTCAAGTATCTGGGCACCAGCGTCACGCAATAAAGTAGCGTAACTAAGTATGCGGAAAAGGAGATTTACCCGCACTGGAAACGTGAAGGATGCTCCCTCTGGCTCGTAGGCTGTCACTATACGAGTCTCGCAGTCAATCTCGGCCCTCGCTGCAGTCAACCAGTCCATGCCAAGAATGACATCGAGATAAACCAAAGCAGGGTTGACGACGAGATCCAGAGCCATCATCTTGCCCCCCAGATCCACCAAACAACCCTCACACATCTGCGTGGCATCTGTAAAGGACCCGTGAGCTGTATAAACTCGCACCCCATCCATAGTAATGGTCTGTAACCCAAGACGCCTGACTATAGCACTTGATATCAAAGAAATCGTGGAACCAGTGTCCACCATCACGATTATAGGAATACCTCCAATATGGGCAGTGACCTCGAAGGCCGAATGCTGAGAAGTCGGTGTCGCAGCTGCCTCAGCTGTCAATGCATGAACCCGTGCCTGCTGTGGCGGGTTCGACCGCAGTGCCGTGGGCCGTAGAGGCTGCCTGATCTGCGATTTCGGAGGTCTGAAAGAAGGGTGCATAGGAGCTAACCATATATGCGGTGCTGATATCGCCTGTGGACGTGCATAGTCAATCTTCTGCGGCGGCGAGAACCCACTTTTCCGCATCCAAGCAAAACAACTCTGAGCCGAATGGCCTGTCCTCCCGCAGTATGTACATGATAACTCGGGGTGCCAAAATGGTGGTGCTGGCGCTGTAGCCCGAGTAGGAGGGTCGACGTGAGGCCTCTTGCCCGCGAAGGGCCTGTCTAGCAAGTCTGGTCGTGGCCTAGGAGCAACAGGGTCACGAGATCGCGCAAGTCGATCCACATCTTGCTCTGCCCGCATAGACATGTGAATCAACTCCGCATAGGAGGGAATGCTCACGTAGCACATCTTCGACCGAATATCCGGTCGCAAATCCTCCAAAAAGTGCCGTATGCGCATCTGCTCATTAGCCAAAATAGTTGGGACGTATCTGTCCAACTCCGTGAACCGATGCTCATACTCCGTGACTGTCATGGCTCCCTGTCTGAGGCGGAGAAACTCATTCTCCTGGTCATGCCTGTACGTCTGGGGATAATACTTCTCGTGGAAGCGGAACTCAAACGCTGCCCATGTCAATATAAAGTTAGCTGCAACGGTCCGCAATACGCTGTCCCACCACAAGCTGGCCTCTCGCTCAAATAGGAACGTAGCCAACTCTACCTGCTCGGCCTCTGTGCAATGAAGCATCCGCAATATCTTCGACACACGGTCGAGCCAATACTCGGCCTCCTCGGGTCTATGAGAACCTGTAAAAGTGGGAGGCCGTAAGCGCTGGAATCGCTCTAACAAGCCCCGTGTATCTGCGGCATTCCCCGCAGGGTAAGCAGGTGGTACAAGATGAGCCATTCCCTCATCCTGGGCATAAGTATCAGCGTCCTCAGCTGGATGCACAGGTGGTGCAGGTGGAGTCACACCCCTACCCTGGGCTAGTGTCCCCACAATGGTAGTCAGGAGCTACTGCTGCTGCTGTATCATAGCCATCATCTTCTCAAATCTGTCAGGAGGTGGAGCAGGCTGTGGCGTGTGCTGCGTCGAAGTAGACGCACGATAAAGCTCTCTGACTGGCGGTGTGAACGGCGGTGGTCTAACTGTAGGACCAGCAGTAGGCTGAGACGCACGCACTGTCTCAGGAATCGGGCCCACAGCAGGGTCCGCATGGGTGTCAGGCTGCGAAGGAGCCTGATCCATAGGCTCACTCAATACAAGTCGAGCCGTGCTCTGCGTAGCCTTAGGCGGCATTCCCTATATTCAAAATAGGGCGCAACCTTGTCAGTCTCAATAGCACAAATACACCGCAATCATTCACACAAGGAGTCAAAGGCATTCCATGCATTTCATTTAATCAAAATTGTCACAATACAAGGGATATGTCCTTACAAGTATCATGACGAGAAATACATGGGAACTAAGACAGTTAAAATTTACAACAGCAACATAAGCAAAACACTAGCCTTAATAGGCTTACAAAACATAAAGCAGGAAATGACTAACTACTAACAACAACATCAAAGATCCTCGCTAGTCTGAGTCGGGTGATGGAGGAGGAGCACCCTTATCCTGCAAGCAGCACAGGATCGCCTTCAAGGTACGAGTCACCTTGCCGAATTTTCTCTTCGTAACGGCCTTGGCATCCTCGACTTCAGCACGAAGTTCCTGAACTTTTCTTCGCAAGGCGATCTGGCTCTCCTCAATCTGGGCAATGCGATCATCGCCAGTAGCCTGAGCAGAAGGAGGAGGGCTCTCATCTGTATCCTGAGCCTCCTCTTCTGCCTCTTCCTGGACTTCTTCCTCAACTTCTGCTCCAGGTTCTCCCTCACTTGGATCCTCCTCATCATCAAAGTCATCCTCGCTATCCTCCTCAAGCTGATTCTCACGGTACTGAGACCCGATCTTCATCTTGACCATAGTTGACTCATCAATGCTATGAATCAGAACTGGCAATTCCGGCCCAAGTCTGTAAGAAAACTCAAGTGCGATCTTGCATATTAGTTGGCTAAAAGGAAGCGATTCGGACGTTCTTCTTGACTTCGCTATGAGGATTATCTGTCGCAAGATGAAAGTGGCCATACACACATTCTCTCCCTGGGCCACCAGATACAAGAAATCAACCATAAGGCGCGTACACTCAATGCTATTCGTCAACCTGGGATACACATTGAACGTGCAGATATGGTGTAGCAGGCGCAAATCATCAGACATATACGTCACCTTGAGGCTATTATTAGGCTGCCATGGAACCAGCTTACCGCATAGGAACCTGGTACGGCGTTCTCGCTCACGCCTACTCCTCAGATTCTTCTCACTAGGATGAACATCACCAAGAGGCACGTTCAGAAGTCGCGCAATCAACCGCACATAGATCGTAGCCATCTGATCTCTACCAAAGAGAATTTTGAACTGCAATGGCTCCAAGGTAGGATTCTAGATGCGAGCGTAGAAAGCACGAATGGTGCTCACATTAGCACGAGCGCGAGCTTCAAAGATCGGATCCCAATGCGCAGCTTCAATGCGCTCGAACAATAAAAATTCACTGAACAGTCATCCTTCCACCTCAAACAACACTTTGCGATCAGTGTATTGGTCGTGAGGCATCTCTGCTAGAATCACTCACCGAAGTTGAGTATGGGGATCCAAATCCCTCTTTGTATGGAACTCTCGGGCTGTGGTTAGACTTGCGGTGGCGCTTGAACTTGCAGCACCACCACGCGGTCTTCTCGATTGAGCAGGGCGACTTGGCCCAGCCTCATCCGTAGTAGTTTTTCTCTTACTCATCAAAGATAGGATGGTGGAGAGTGACAAAAGGCCTAAAATGGCTTCAACAAAAGCCATGAAAGATGAAGAAAATGCGAAGAAGTGGCTGTCCAAAATGGAAAAGGGAGATCTAGGCGTTGTAGAGGGATGCTTCAAGCTTCCCTAGGATGTATTTTCAAGGAGAAATGAGAATGAAAAAGGGGAATGGAGCACCTCACGATTTCAGCTCGATTTGGGGGTTTTTAGAGCTCCAAATGATGAAATCTTCTAGAGGGAGGGCTGCAATCTTCAATAGGATGATGGAGTGTGGTCATTTTTGGCTAAGGATGGATTTAGGGGTGGTTTAGAATCATGAATTTTGGAGATAGCAGCTGAAAAATGAGAATGGAGCTATGGGAAGGGCTGTTTGTGAAGGAAGTGCATGATTTTGGGGTTTTCTACACATGAACCACACCTGGGGGGTGTGTAGTACCCAAAATACCCCCAGATCCCAGACCACACATCTAACGGACCACATTGGCCGGCGATGCATAGGCGGATCGACGATGGCATCGCCGACCATCTCCCTGGTCGGGCGATGGGACCACATGGGTTTGGTCTCCCATGGTCCAGGGACCCCAAATAACTATGGGCCCCACCTTGGTTCATTGTATTTCGACCTATATAGGTGTAACGCCCGTGAAAAATCCATACTTGGGCTCGAGTACCAACTCGACCCGATATTGCGTAGAATTCATTCCTTTAGAAAATATGACTAGATTAGCTAGTGCAACGTTAGAATAGCTGGGAAATGGTCCCTGATCACTTTAAATACGTTCTACAAGGCCCAAAGCGAGTGGAACCAATGGTGCTATAATGCTCTAAAACCTCGGACCAAACTCTAAGCAGGTTTGTTCTCTGGACCACTTTGAATCTTTGTATTGGATCTAGACCGCACGTCGAAAGTCCGATACCTCCTATCTTAGACCGTTAGAACCGTCTAGCTGGACTTGACACTCATTCCAAAAATCAAGTCAAACCGATAATCACAGGCTATTTCATTGAGCCCGGACCGAAGAGAGTGAGAATAGGGTTAGAATTGGAATTTGAAATTCAAATCTGGCACACAATTTGACGCATCAGTATTGAGCGTTCTGACCGTCAGAATACAGCCAAATTACACCCTTGGATCAGGAAAAATATCTATTATATATCACGAGACTTATAGGCCTGATCTTGGTGCGATGACCGTTAAACTGAAACTGGACCGCCACGTGCGATCTGGGAACCCAACCGGTCTGAAAACTGGATGTGTGCTAGATCCAGTATGCATGAGCTTAAGTCCGACCGCATTTGGCCTGGGGACCTTCAGAAATGCCCTTTTGGACCGAAACGGCCCCGATTTGGTTAGGCACCAAGTAAACATTGTTCCCAAGCCTATTTTGGGCATGTTGTAGGCTATAAAAGGGGTTGAAACCCTCACTCCTCTCTCCCATCCGAATTTGAGAGAAGCCCTAGCTTGGGAGAGAGAAAGAAAAAGGTGAGAGATTGTGAGAGAGTGGGAGAGTTCTTCCTGCCACTTGTGCTACGTGTTGCACGTGCTTAAGCAACACACCTCTACCACCTTCCCGGCGATTCCACCGCGATCTTAGGTAAGTAAATACCCTAAATAGTTGTTGATTTGAGTTTCCCTTGTTTCCATAGCGATGTAGCTTATGGATCTTGTGTATTAGGCTCCTTATTCGCCATAGACGAAGCGTATACGCTCCGTTTCAATTCCCGAGTCTACAAGACATAAGGTGAGGATTTTAGACGCTTTGATTGACGGTTCCCAATGCTTTCAATGTCGTTTAATAGTAGATTCTTGACGGAATCGCCGTTTGACATGTACAAAATGCTCTCCGTTTCCCATTTCGTAAGCTAACGAAGAATATGAGATTTAGGGCATTTTAGTCATTTGTAGGAAGTACTGTTTACATTCATATTTTACTGATGTGATTGACATGGTTTGTTGTCGCATTAGGAAGTTAGGAAGGCGTGTATAATTAGTTTGGCGAAGAGATTCGCCTAGTTGCGCACTTTGGGTCGACATACTATATGTGGACTTAAGTGTGTAGTGTATGTGTTTGTATAAATGCTTGTACTAGTATGTATTGTATTGAATGAAGTTATGTAGTAGTTTGAGATTGATTTCATGATTAAAATGCTGACCTAAATGATTTCCTACATGTTGACCTTATGCATGATTACGTTACATGCATAGGAAGTATGCTTTGAAGATTTGCTTAAGTTGAATATGCATGGAAGGTATGCCTTGAAGATTTGTTTAAGTTGAATGTTATAACATGTGTTAACATGCTCACATGATGTATTTCAATTCCAATACCCTGGTATATAGTGTTAATGTAATTCCATAGATGTGTGGGACTTGACTTAGTCCAGGCAGTCGGTAACCGAGCGAATTCGTGGCTGACTGGTCATAGTCACGAACGACGCGTCGATGAACGTGATTCGGGTTGAGAGTTGGCGGCAGTGGTTAGGCCACGCGAAGTGTTTTACGCACTTCATGTCGTTCAACTTGAGATGCGATCGCGCTAGTCGAGCCCGTCAAGTAACCCGACTGGCCGATGTTTGTTCACCTTGTATGTATCATAACTGCTTGAACCTAGGGTACTGAACTTACCATTGTAAACCCTATTAACCGTGGTACCTTGATCCACGAAGACTCATGAGCCGGGCATGGTGGTATGGGACACCGTGGTCGAGCTGTCGGCCTACGCTGGGGCCACAAACCTCCCCGTAGTGACCAATGAGCACCTTGACTCGTGAGCAGATTATGGTGGTATGGGACACTATATTCTAGCTGTCGGCCTACACTGATCAGGCGACGAGCCCTTTGTAGTGACCGCGAGCGTATTCTGAGTCCACGGGAGGCGATGACCCTTCCGTGCAGTAGAGTACAGTAGGCCTGTATTGATAAGGTGATGGGGGAGCGGTGCAACGAGTGCGAGCAACAGCCCTGGCAGCCCTTGCAGTGACCTACGAAATATACATCGTATGAGATTACTAGGAGTGACGACCCTAGACAGGATCCGTGTTGGGATTGATACAAGGGAAGTACCTTAGTTTCCCAATCCTGCTGTTTGAATGGACTAATAACAACTTGGTAATCATTTCACCATAGCATTGCATGTGCCTGGAAGATGTGGAGCACTCTAGGGAGTGTGGCATGCCGCGGTCGTAAGATGTTGCCGCATGAGGGTGATCGTCGGTGAGGGCATACATCACGTCATATCATCTTGCATTAATAACAGTATTAGGATTGTCTGATTTACTGCTTTACTATTATCGCGTGATTGAATTGTGAACATGCTAATCTTTGCTCTATGATTCCACTGAGTTGATCACTCATTCCCACGTTACGGGATGGTGTTTGCAACACCCACCAGACCCTGTTGTAGCTGCAGGTGAGGACGAGATCCAGGAGGTGGAGCCGGAGATTGACGAGGACCAGGATGAGTTCTCGTATATGCAGTATCACGACGGCTTCCCGTAGGTGACCTGGATCGAGGGGACTTCAGTGGGACTATTTTGAACTTTATTCTTTTATTTATTTACATGTACATGAGACTCAATGATGTAGTCATACTTTGGAGACAGATGAGGTTACTTTGTTTTTCCATATAATGATATATACATTGTTTAGTCTTCCGCTTGCTTTTATCACTGGATCTGAAGTATGAATTGTAGTTTTGGTATACTTTTACTCATGTGAATGCTTTAAATCAGACAACATTGAATCATAACTATTTTTGTTGCATAAGTGACGGTCTGGAACTCGGGAGTTGAGTTTATACACGACCACCGATTTTCAGGGTGTTACAATAGGCCCAAACATGAGTTCGGGGCTTTCTGGGGCCAATCAGCAATCCCGAATACAAAACCCTATCATGCAGAATATGATTTTGGGGTAGAAGGTGCTAGTACATCCATCTAGCCTATTAGTTGCTAAAGAAAGCGAAGTTAGAATGGCCTTATGGCCATTTTTTATGAAATTTTACTATTCACTGTAAAATTTTGTGAAAGTATGATTTTATGTTATTTTCACATTAGGATTGATGCCTAATATGAAAAGGATAAGAAGGAATTGAAGATTGGAGTGGTGAGAGGAAGAATTTTGAAGATTTTTGGTGAAATGGGGTTTTTAAGCCCTGACGATTGAATACAGGAGTCGTGGTTGTCCCACGGCCCAAGGATTCACATTTACGGATTTAGAATCATTCAAAGAACATCTCAACCCACTCACCTACAACGTAGGAGCTATTCGGGTTGCTTCACACGACCCTAGATGAGTTACGGACTCGATCACGCGATCGAAATGAATAGACTTCGCCTATTGACGAATTTGCAATCTTAGAAATGTTTCTAGACCCTTCTCGCACCCACCTAAGTCAAAGGAAGCGACAGCGTATGTCGCGTGACCATAACCCAGGCCCAGTATACTTTTATTCACGCTCTGATACCAACTTATAACACCCTGAAAATCGGGGGTCGTGTATAAACTCAACTCCCGAGTTTCAGCCCGTCAAGTAACCCGACTGGCAGATGTATGTTCACCCTGCATGAGTCATAACTGTTTGAACCTAGGGTACTGAACTTACCATTGTAAATCCTGTTAACCATGGTACCTTGATCCACAAAGATCATGAGCCGGGCATAGTGGTATCGAGTCCTTTGTAGTGACCGCGAGCGTATTCTGAGTCTACGGGAGGCGACGACCCTTCAGTAGCCGTAGAGTACAGTAGGCCTGTATTGATAAAGTGATGGGGGATCGGTGCAACGAGTGCGAGAAACAGCCCTGACAGCCCTTGCAACGACCTACAAAATATACATCGTATGAGATTACTAGGAGTGACGACCCTAGACAGGATCTGTGTTGGGATTGATACAAGGGAAGTACCTTAGTTTCCCAATCCTGTTGTTTGAATGGACTAATAACAAACTCGGAAATCATATCACCATAACATTGCATGTGCCTGGAAGATGTGGAGCACTCTAGGGAGTGTGGCATGCCGCTGTCGTAAGATGGTGGCGTATGAGGGAGATCGTCGGTGAGGGCATACATCACGTCATGTCATATTGCATTAACAACAGTATTAGGATTGTCTGATTTACTGCTTTACTATTATCGCATGAATGATTTGTGAACATGCTAATCTTTGCTCTATGATTCCACTGAGTTGATCACTCGCAGAATACGCAATATATAACAGTTATGCAATAAGGAGTCATGAAGAGCCAAATATCAGATGCCGAGGATGCAATGCAATATGCAAATCGAATGAAAGGACCATGCTGGGTGTGAAGTCGGGATGATAGTACGTAGTATCGCAGGCTACGGGGTCCACCACAAGAGACTTCTATCCAAACTAGTCTCATACCTAAATTTGGATAGACAGACTCAACGCGATAAACTCCTGATCTCAGGTTAGTCGCGCGCCCAACCGAAATCTTTGCCGTAACAAAAGTACACAATAATTAGTTGCGCACCACCAGCCCGAGTGGGTAGTGAATGAATAAATGAATGAATGAACATGCACTCCTACTCAATAAGTCCACATATCAGTACAGTTCCTCTCTGAAAAATCACCAGGGTCTATTACACTCCATACCAGATTGTCGCCCCATCGCGCGTAACAAGGTGAGTGGAAGAGACCTCACTATCCGCCTGCCAATATCGGGCCCGGCTCGTCAATAGCGAACCCATTCCTCGAGCTGGTCAGACTCAGCCCAGCATTGCCCCCTCCTCTCAGACAGGTAAGGCCGCACCCCCTTCCAACCGACCACGACACAGTGGAGAGCGCAACTATAACGCCCGTGAAAAATTCATACTTGGACTCGAGTACCAACTCGACCCGAAATTGCGTAGAATTAATTCCTATGGAAATTAAGCGTAAGTTAGCTAGCACAACGCTAGAGTAGCTGGGAAATAGTCCCTGATCACTTTAAATATGTTCTACAAGACCCAAATCGAGTAGAACAAATGACTCTACAATACTCTATAACCTCGGATCAAACTCTAAGCAGGTTTGTTCTCTGGACCACTTTGAAGTTTTGTATTGGATCTAGACCGCGCGTCGAAAGTCCGATACATCCTATCTTAGACCGTTAGGACCGCCTAGCTGGACTTGACAATCATTTCGAAAATCAAGTCCAACCGATAATCACAGGCTATTTCATTGAGCCCGGACTTAAGAGAGTGCGAATAGGGACATAATTGGAATTTGAAATTCAAATCTGGCACACGACTTGACGCGTCAGTATTAAGCGTTCTGACTGTCAGAATTCAGCCAGATTACACCCTCGGATCAGGAAAAAATTTCTATTTCATATCATAAGACTTTCAGCCCTGATCTACGTGCGGTGACCGCTGAACTGAAACTGGTCCGCCACGTGCGATCTGCGAACCTTGCCAGACTGAAAACTTAATATGTGCTAGATCTGGTACGCATGAGCTTAAGTCCGATCGCATTCGGCCAGGGGACCACCAGAAAGCATCTTTTGGACCGAAACAGCCCCGAATTGGATATGCACTAAGTGAACTTTGTACTGGAGCCTATTTTCGGCAATTTTGGGCTTAGAAAAGGGGTTGAAACCCTCACTCCTCTCTCCCATCCGAATTTGAGAGAAACCCTAGATTTGGAGGGAGAAAAGGTGAGAGTTTGAGAGAGAGTGTAGAAGGGATTTTTCCCATTTTCGTGCCACCTGTTGCATGTGTTGTAGCAACACTTCCTGATCACCAAGCCGGTGATTCTTCCGCATTTTTAGGTATAAAACAACCCTAGAAGTTGCTGATTTAAGGTTTACTAGGATTCATAGCATGTTAGCTAACGTAACTCGTAAATCAGGTTCTCTTATTGCCGTAGACGAAGCGTATACGTTCCGTTCAAAATCACGCGTCTATAAGAGACAAGGTGAGGATTTTAGACGCTTTGATTGACGGTTTCCAACGCTTTCAATGTCATTTAATAGTAGATTATCGACGGCATCGCCGTTTGACATGTACAACATGCTATCCGTTTCCTGTTTCGTAAATCAACGAAGAATATGAGATTTAGGGAATTTTAGTCATTTGTAGGAAGTACTGATTTCATTCATATTTTGCTGACGTGATTGACATGGTTTGTTGTCGCATTAGGAAGTTAGGAATACGTGCATAATTAGTTTGGCGAAGAGATTCGCCAAATTGCGCACTTCGGGTCGACATACTATATGTAGACTTAAATGTGTAGTGTATGTGTTTGTATAAATGCTTGTATTAGTATGTATTGAATTAAATGATGTTATGAATTAGTTTGAGATGGATTTCTCAATTTATATGCTGACATAAATGATTTCCTACATGTTGACTATGTACTTGATTCCATTATATGCATAAAATGTATCTGCTTGAAGATTTGCCTAAGTTGTATGTTATAAAATGTGTTAACATGCTCACATGATTGTATTTCAATTCCAATACTCGTACGTAAATTGCTGATGTGATTCCATAATTGTTTGGGACTAGACTTAGTCTAGGCAGTCGGTAATCGAGCGAATTCGTGGCTGGCTGGTCTTGGCCACGAACGACGCTTCGATGAACGCAAATCGTGTTTGGAGTTGGCGGTAGTGGTTAGGCCACGCAAAGTGTTTTACGCACTTCATGTCGTTCAACTTGAGATGCGATCGCGCTAGTCGAGCCCATCAAGTAACCCGACTGGCCGATGTATGTTCACCCTGTATGAGTCATAACTGCTTGAACCTAGGGTACTGAACTTACCACCGTAAACCCTGTTAACTATGGTACCTTGATCCACGAAGACTCATGAGCCGGGCATGGTGGTATGGGACACCGTGGTCGAGCTGTCGGCCTATGCTGGGGCCACAAACCTCCCCGTAGTGACCAGTGAGCACCTAGTCTCGTGAGCAGATTATGGTGGTATGAGACACTATATTCTTGCTGTCGGCCTACACTGATCAGGCGACGAGTCCTTTGTAGTGACCGCGAGCGTATTCTGAGTCAACGGGAGGCGACGACCCTTCAGTAGCCGTAGAGTACAGTAGGCCTGTATTGATAAAGTGATGGGGGATCGGTGCAACGAGTGCGAGAAACAGCCCTGACAGCCCTTGCAATGACCTACAAAATATACATCGTATGAGATTACTAGGAGTGACGACCCTAGACAGGATCTGTGTTTGGATTGATACAAGGGAAGTACCTTAGTTTCCCAATCCTGTTGTTTGAATGGACTAATAACAAACTCGGAAATCATATCACCATAACGTTGCATGTGCCTGGAAGATGTGGAGCACTCTAGGGAGTGTGGCATGCCGCTGTCGTAAGATGGTGGCGTATGAGGGAGATCGTCGGTGAGGGCATACATCACGTCATATCATCTTGCATTAACAACAGTATTAGGATTTTCTGATTTACAGCTTTACTATTATCGCATGATTGATTTGTGAACATGTTAATCTTTGCTCTATGATTCCACTGAGTTGATCACTCATTCCCATATTACGGGATGGTGTTTGCAACACCCACCAGACCCTGTTTAGATGCAGATGATGCTGAGATCCAGGAGGCAGAACCAGACTTTTCTTAGGCGACCTGGGTTGTCGGGACTTCAGTGGGACTGTTTTGAACATTTGATTTTGTTCATGTATATGTATATGAGACTCAGAGATGTATTCATACTTTAGAGACAAATGAGATCTACTTTGTTTTTCCATACAGTGATATATATATTGTTTAGTCTTCTGCTTGCTTTTATCACTGGATTTGGAGTATGAATTGCAGTTTTGGTATACTTTTACTCATGTGAATGCTTTAAATCAGACAACATTGAATCATAATCATTTTTGTTGCATAAGTGACGGTCTGGAACTCGGGAGTTAAGTTTATACACGACCCCCAATTTTCAGGGTGTTATAGCAGCCATCTGGTAATCGGCACTCAGCGCTCATCTACCCACTCGGTCTAGACATTGGAGCATCCTCTGGAACCAAGAGGGTTTAGGGACTTTCACCCAGGGATATCTATAGCACCCCATGTAAAACAGATTTTCGGTATCCCATCTGGTAATCCACGATATGCCTGTGGAGGCTCTAACCCTGATGTCACTAGGGCATATAGAAATCACAACATACAATGCGAGATGCATGAGTCATACAATCTAATCATGCATCAATCCTGCGCATACCGTGCGCTCATGTGAGACAATCACCGCCTATCAGGGAGTCTCATAACAACCAGCACTACGACATATGAAATGGTCAATCATATCTCATAACAGACACGCAGATGATGCGTATGGCCATGTATCATGATGCTATGCAGTCACATACTCATAATCAGTATCAATAACTAGTATCAACAATCGGCCTCGACAATGTGGACATCTAACCAACATTGTCCCAAGGAGTAACCCTCACAGATCCAAACATATAATGGGCCCACGGCCTCACACAAGGGCCTAATATACAACACAATGGGCCTTACTCAAGGGTTTCGTGTACACAACAGGTGGGCCCTGCTCATGGGCCTAACATACATCACAATGGGCTCCTTTACCTGACCCTCAAATGATCACAATGGGCCTCATCACCTAGGCCTCAGTATACAACACATTGGGCCTTAGACACGGGCTGAATACACCTCACATCGGGCCTCAAATACGGGTCGCATGTTCATCACATTGGGCCTCGACAATCAGAATCGGCAATCGGCCATGACAATTCAAAATCGGTAATCGGCCTTGATTGATAATCAGCCCCGATCGATAATCGGCAATCGGCCTCGATCGATAATCGGCAATCGGTCACGACAATCAGAATCGGTAATCGGCCTTGATCGATAATCAGCCTCGCTCATTGAAATTGGCAATCGGCCACAACAATCGGTATCTACCTCAACACTTGGATGAACAAGGCCTAACGGAAGGTCACAATGTGGACATTAAACCATCATTGCCCATGTGTCCATTTAACCAACATTGCTCCCAGGGAGTGGCTCACATAGAGTTAAACGTACAGCAGCTGTATAGTTGTGTGTGGTACATTACCCAAACCGTTTCCAAGCAAGTGGGTCACATGTGGGCCACTCTAGTGTTTATATATCATCCAACCTGTTTGACGAGGTCACACAGACCCGGATGGGGAGTAAAAACAAATATCATATTGATCCAAAACTTCTGTCAACCCAAAAGGGTTCCAACGGTGGACGTTTAATCAACACTGTTTCCCACTATGTGGCCACCCGATTAGTGGCTGGATGGAGTGGATAGAACACGTACATCACGGTGGATCCCACCGTCCAATTAGTGGATGGTGTGGATCAAATATGTAATCACGGTGGGGTCCACTGGCCGTCGTCCAGTAGCTGGACGACGGTAGTAAAACACATACATCTGGGTGGGCTCCACCGTCCGCCTGGACGGTGGAGTAAAATACCTGTATCACTGTGTAACACCCTGAAAATCGGGGGTCGTGTATAAACTCAACTCCCGAGTTCCAGACCGTCACTTATGCAACAAAAATGGTTATGATTCAATGTTGTCTGATTTAAAGCATTCACATGAGTAAAAGTATACCAAAACTGCAATTCATACTTCAGATCCAGTGATAAAAGCAAGCGGAAGACTAAACAATATATATATCACTGTATGGAAAAACAAAGTAATCTCAACTGTCTCCAAAGTATGACTACATCTCTGAGTCTCATATACATGTAAATAGACAAAAGAATAAGTTCAAAATAGTCCCACTGAAGTCCCCCTCGATCCAGGTCACCTACGGGAAGCCGTCATGATACTGCATATACGAGAACTCATCCTGGTCCTCGTCAATCTCCGGCTCCACCTCCTGGATCTCGTCGTCACCTGCAACTACAACAGGGTCTGGTGGGTGTTGCAAACACCATCCCGTAACGTGGGAATGAGTGATCAACTCAGTGGAATCATAGAGCAAAGATTAACATGTTAACAATTCAATCACGCGATAATAGTAAAGCAGTAAATCAGACAAATCCTAATACTGTTATTAATGCAAGATGATATGACGTGATGTATGCCCTCACCGACGATCACCCTCATACGGCAACATCTTACGACTGCGGCATGCCACACTCCCTAGAGTGCTCCACATCTTCCAGGCACATGCAATGCTATGGTGATATGATTACCAAGTTGTTATTAATCCATTCAAACAGCAGGATTTGAAAACTAAGGTACTTCCCTTGTATCAATCCCAACACGGATCCTGTCTAGGGTCGTCACTCCTAGTAATCTCATACGATGTACATTTCGTAGGTCACTGCAAGGGCTGCCTCGCGGTCACTACAAAGGGCTCGTCGCCTGATCAGTGTAGGCCGACAGCTAGAATATAGTGTCCCATACCACCATAATCTGCTCACGAGTCAAGGTGCTCACTGGTCACTACGGGGAGGTTTGTGGCCCCAGCGTAGGCCGACAGCTCGACCACGGTGTCCCATACCACCATGCCCGGCTCATGAGTCTTCGTGGATCAAGGTACCACGGTTAATAGGGTTTACAATGGTAAGTTCAGTACCCTAGGTTCAAGCAGTTATGATACATACAAGGTGAACAAACATCGGCCAGTCGGGTTACTTGACGGGCTCGACTAGCGCGATCGCATCTCGAATTGAACGACATGAAGTGCGTAAAACACTTCGCGTGGCCTAACCACTGCCGCCAACTCTCAACATGAATCACATTCATCGACGCGTCGTTCGTGGCTATGACCAGTCAGCCACGAATTCGCTCGGTTACCGACTGCCTGGACTAAGTCAAGTCCCACACATCTATGGAATTACTATAAAAAGGTATTGGAATTGAAATACATCGTGTGAGCATGTTAGCACATGTTATAACATTCAACTTAAGCAAATCTTCAAGGCATACTTCCCATGCATATTCAACTTAAGCAAATCCTCAAGCACATACATTCCATGCATGTAATGAAATCATGCATTTTGTCAACATGTTGAAAATCATTTAGGTCAGCATAATAATAAAAAAATCAATCACGAACTATCAAATAACATCATTTAATTCAATACATACTAATACAAGCATTTATACAAACACATACACTACACACTTAAGTCTACATATAGTATGTCGACCCAAAGTGCGCAACTAGGCGAATCTCTTCGCCAAACTAATTATGCACGCATTCCTAACTTCCTAATGCGACAACAAACCATGTCAATCACATCAGCAAAATATGAATGTAAACAGTACTTCCTACAAATGACTAAAATGCCCTAAATCTCATATTCTTCGTTAGCTTACGAAACGGGAAACGGAGAGCATTTTGTACATGTCAAACGGCGATGCCGTCAAGAATCTACTATTAAACGACATTGAAAGCGTTGGAAACCGTCAATCAAAGCGTCTAAAATCCTCACCTAGTGTCTTGTAGACTCGGGAATTGAAGCGGAGCGTATATGCTTCGTCTACGGCGAGTAAGGAGCCTAATACATAAGATCCATAAGCTACATCGCTATGGAAACAAGGAAAACTCAAATCAACAACTATTTAGGGTTTTTACTTACCTAGGATCACGGTGGAATCGCCGGGAAAGCGGTAGAGGAGTGTTGCTTAAGCACGTGCAACACGTAGCACAAGTGGCAGGAAGAACTCTCCCACTCTCTCACAATCTCTCACTCTTTTTCTCTCTCCCAAGCTAGGGCTTCTCTCAAATTCGGATGGGAGAGAGGAGTAAGGGTTTCAACCCCTTTTATAGCCTAAAACATGCCCAAAATAGGCTTGGGAACAATGTTTACTTGGTGCCTAACCAAATCGGGGCCGTTTCGGTCCAAAAGGGCATTTCTGGAGGTCCCCAGGCCAAATTCGGTCGGACTTAAGCTCATGCATACTGGATCTAGCACACATCCAGTTTTCAGACCGGTTGGGTTCCCAGATCGCACGTGGCGGCCCAGTTTCAGTTTAACGGTCACCGCACCAAGATCAGGCCTATAAGTCTCGTGATATATAATAGATATTTTTCCTGATCCAAGGGTGTAATTTGGCTGTATTCTGACGGTCAGAACGCTCAATACTAATGCGTCAAATTGTGTGCCAGATTTGAATTTCAAATTCCAATTCTAACCCCATTCTCACTCTCTTCGGTCCGGGCTCAATGAAATAGCCTGTGATTATCGGTTTGACTTGATTTTTGGAATGAGTGTCAAGTCCAGCTAGACGGTTCTAACGGTCTAAGAAAGGAGGTATCGGACTTTCAACGTGCGGTCTAGATCCAATACAAAGATTCAAAGTGGTCCAGAGAACAAACCGGTTTAGAGTTTGATCCGAGGCTTTAGAGCATTATAGCACCCTTGGTTCCACTCGCCTCGGGCCTTGTAGAACGTATTTAAAGTGATCCGGGACCATTTTCCAGCTATTCTAACGTTGCACTAGCTAACCTAGTCATATTTTCTAAAGGAATGAATTCTACGCAATTTCGGGTCGAGTTGGTACTCGAGCCCAAGTATGGATTTTTCACGGGCGTTACACACTGTGGGTTCCCATGTGGGGCCAACCGTAATGTTTAAACGCCATCCAACCCGATGACAAGGTCACACAGACCAGTGTGAGGGTAAAACACAAATTTTATCTTGATTCAAAACTTCTGTGGGCCTACAAAAGAGTTTCAATGGTAGACACTCAATTCGCACTGTTTCCTATGATGTGGGCCACCTGAGCATTAGATTTTGTTGAAACTTAGAGGGGGCCCACTTCATAGAGAGGTCCACAAAATGAACGGGTTGAATGACATACATGCATCAAGGTGGGGCCCACGGCTGGGGGCCATGGGACCTGCTCGTCCACCCACAACGGCAGGACGTCAGCGCGTCCTCTCTCTCTCTTCTCTCTGACATCACCAGCAACAGCAATGCTACTGTTGTGTTTTTTTTTTATTTGTTTTGTTGTGATTTTTCACAGGTGGGGCCCGCATCAGGGAAATCCGACTCTTCCATATGATTCTACAGCTCCTAATCGATAAAATGAGACCAATATGGGATATATTTTTGACGAATAAGAGAATTAATGTAAGTTTTAATGGTAATACCAATATTTCTTATGGTATGGCCCGCTCGATTATCATATTGGACTCATTTTTCGGCTCAACTCCTAAAATTAGTTGAGCAATGGAATGGACGGCATGGATTATCTACATACATCAAGGTGGGGCCAGCATGAGCGGTCCGCCCTCAAACCCAAAAGAAATTTCTTTCTTTTTTTTTTTTTTTTTTACAATACACGTCCAGCGTCCAGAGACGCTGGACGGCTTGGCATGTAAGGTGGGCCCGCATCAAGTGGGCCACCGATGGATGGTGTGGGTACAACACATGTGAAGTGGGCCCCACCTATAGATGGCTTGGCTAAAATATATGCTTCATGGTGGGGTCCATCCGGGTGGGCCACATGGCCACATCTTCAAATACAATAGGAAATGAAAAAGAGGGGAGAGAGAAAGAGAAAAAGAGAGAGAGAGAGGCACCCACAAACAATAAAGATTCTTTCGTCTTTGATCTCATCTTCCTTCTTCCGCCTATAGCCTTTAGAGCTCCAAGGGAATGATTTCAATGGTCTAGATGATCTTTGGATGGTGGGGATGGGAGTTGGGAAGTGGGCCACATCTAGCTCCTCCATGGAAGCTTGGACGGTTGCTCTCATGGTGTTTTTGGGAGAAATGAGAGAGATGAGAGAGAGTGATGTAAGAAGTAATGGGAGAGAGTGGTATGTTGTAAGGTGAGGTATGGGTTGAGTTGAAAATTTGTAAAAGAGGAATGGGTAGGAGAGAGAGAGTTGACTTTGGGTTGCTTTTTGGATAATATGACATGTACTTGATTGATTTGACACATTGTTGAGATTCTCTCGGTAATTGCAATGTGCGGCATTTTCTCGAACTGAACGCGAACCCACATCTCCTGGCCTGGGATCGCCTCGGCGCGGGAGACGCGGCACCGGAATCGTGGCGACGACGCGGTCTCTAGGGTATAAGTCTCGGGTTGAGTCAACTCGGGTTAACGACGTGTGAATCAGGGTCGTGCACAAATGCTGGTTAAGGGACGAGGTTGCTGGGATTCGATTGGAAAGACCGCGGAAGTCCACCGAACGATACGGTCAAGGATACGGGTCTTACAATACGTGATTGGCTATATAGTTTATTCCACTGCCAAAAGATGGTGGATCAATAATCGATATTTCACTGCTACTGATAATGTTCTGAGAACATTCATATCATGTTTGAAATAGTGCATCAGCTTGGCGATGATAACAATTTTAATAAGTGATTGATGACGACAGTGATCGTTGCTAATTTTGGTGATAATCATCGGTACTTCCCAATTCTGATGAAAATCTTCGGCGTCAGCGACAATTGTCAATGCTTGATAGCAATCATCAATGCTTGGTGGCGATGATCAATGCTTTACAGCAATCATCAATGCTTTACAACAATCATCAACGCTTGACAGCAATCATCAATGCTTGACAGCGATCATCAACACTTGGCAGCAATCATCAATGCTTGACAGCAATCATCAACATTTTTCATTTGGCGATCATCATTAGTCATCATTAGCGCTTCGCATTTGGCAATGACTTGATATGCTTGAAAGCGTGCATTTTGTTCATATACATACAAGAAATACATCCTATGGTGAGAAATATATTTCACAATTTTTTACTCACCTATCTTGCCCCCTTTTAATTAAGAAGCATTGCTTTGGGAATCTTCGTAATCAAAATCATGATGTTACGACCTTTAACAAATATACTGACGCCGCATCACCTCATATTTTTTGCCCAAGATTACTTTGCCCCCAGTCTTGAACTAATCGGGCCTATGTACTCTTCTTTCTTCTTTTATGTCATACACCTTAACAATTTCGCTTTATTAATCATCTTCTGTAACTTGTTCTTCAAGCCGAAACAATTTTTCGTTCAATATTCAACATAGGAAGTACATCATCTTCTTCAAGTGAATACTTCGCAAATTCTTTCTTTATTTTCTTGGTCGTATGTTTAGTCATGTTTCTTATATTAGGTATTCCTTGGCCGTTCACTTTTCTTTCTTCTTAATTGGTATCTCCTGAATTTCTTCTGAGATTCAAAGTTAACTGGTTCATATAAAAGTTAGACACCCATGTCATGATCATTTCTAAGCTACAAGCTTCTTCGATCAAATTTTGAAATGTCTGATACGCTTGAGAAGCTTTGCCCCCTCTTTAGTTTTGAAGTATTACGTTGTGAATCTTCTGAGTCAAAACTGCCTGTTCTTCTATCGAGTGACTATTTTCCATCGGGATCATATGTCATTACTTTCTCTTTTATTTCTTGTCTTCTTTTATGACAGTTTTACTATTGTCAATCTTCTGAGTCAAAACTGCCTGTCCTGTAGAATATTCTTTTCTTCTTTGCTTCATTTCCTTTAAATATCGTAACCGTGGCAGTTTGATTACCTTTGAAGTTAGCGATTGATTCCTCATAAGCAATATATCGTCCTTCTTCGACTATATGTTTCCCATAGTCCTTGAATTATCCAAACTCTTTCTTTACTTTCTTATTTATAAAGTCGTCGATGTTCTCTTTATCGGAAGCTTCAATTCTTCTTCGACTATTGTTGTTCCCTTAAGACTCTTGAAATAGTCAGTTCATATGAGAGTTGAGCAGATTTACTTTTACTCTTACTCTTCTGCTCTGAAAAGTTGTGACGATGCCCCCTGGGTTCTTTATTGACTGATGAATTTGTTAATTCACTAATTGATTCATCTACTTGTTAGCGAGCAATGTTTGATTCAATCGAACTAACTTCTTATCTAAAGGCTTTCCGTAGGGTTCACTATTGTTCATGCGAGGCCCGTATGCTTCCGCGGTCCTCCTGGTCAAATTTTACCAACTCACGATCTATAATCGGCAGTTGCGAATGACCTTGCATCATATCCTGTATTATAGAGTTGCCTCGACCCGAGACTTATACCCTAGCGACCGCGCTATTGCCGTGGTTCCAACACCGTGTATTACGTGCCAAGACGATACCAGGCCAGGAGATGTGAGCCTGCGTTCAATTTAAGGAAAACGTCATGCATTGTAAATTTTAAGAGAATGTCCCATCAATCACATCAAATGTCACATCAATCCATCAATCAAAGTCAAGTACAAGCAACCTATACCCTAGCCTTACCTCTCTCTTACACAAGTACCGTAAAGTCAACATGCACCTAACCTCTCATGTGACTCTACCATCCCTCTCTCCCATCACTTCTCTTTCATCATCTCTCTCTCTCTCATTCTCCCAAGCAACCATGGGAGGTGGACGTCCAAGCTCTCCATGAGAAAGAGCTTGGTGTGGCCCACCTTCTTACCATCCAATTCCACTTTCCATGATCAATCTCAACCATTGAAGTCCATCTATTGGAGCTCTAGAGGCTATAGGGGGAAGAAGGAAGAGACGATCCTTAGGTGGGTGCTTTTATTTATTGATTTTGTGATTTGAGAGCCCACATATGTGGGATCCATCTTAATGTATGCATGTATAGGGAGGGCCCATAGTGGCGGGACCCCTCCCCTCTCACGATCGTCTCTCTCTCTCTCTCTCTCTCTCTCTCTCTCTCTCTCTCTCTCTCTCTCTCTCTCTCTCTCTCTCTCTCTCTCTCTCTCTCTCTCTCTCTCTTCCCCATGTTTGATGGCCCACCTTAATATTCATTTGATCCATGCCATCCACGCATTGGACCTCTCCTTAATTATTTTAAATCCCAGCCATCCAGTAGCTGCTAGACGGTGGGTACCTACCATGATGTGTGTGATATCCACACCATCCATCTAACGATGGACCCGATTCATATGGGACGCACCTTGATGTTTATATGTAATCCACCCTATCCATGCAGGGGACGTGGGGTCCACCTTGATAATATGCTGAGTACAACACGTGGGACCACTGTGGGGTATCTATAAAATCTTAACCCTCCTCTAGAAGGTGGGCCTGCAGCAAGCAGCTGCTGTGCTGCGTTGGCTAGTTCTATGGGTCTGACCTGAGGTACGTGTTATATCCGACCATCCTCATCTGGGTCCACCCTGCATGTGTGACATGTGCAGGTGGTGGGACCCACCTTAATGTATATGTTTTATCTGCACCATCCAAGGTGATGGATGGTGCTGTGAACTCCATTTTGATGCATATATTATATTCAAATCGTCCATCCTTTTGGCACGTGTGGGGCCCGCCCACACCTGCTGCATGTGTGGGATGGACCCACCTTGCATATAAGTATTTTTCATCCAGGTCGTCTGTCCATATCTGGACGATGGACGCTGGATGCATTCCCAATTCATGTATGTTATATTATAAGATAATATAATATATATTATATTATAATATTAGGGACCCACCTGCTATATATGATGCCAAAAAGATCAGTGGGTCCGTGTGATATCCACACCGTCCATTTGGACAGTGCAAGTGTGGGATGCACCATGATGCGTGGGTTTAATCCCCATTGTCCATCCTTTTGAGGACGTGGGCCACACCACGAGGTATGTGTTTCTCCATCCGCCCATCTATCTTAGGATGTGGGGCCCATCCCACATGTGTGGGTGGGACCCACCTTGATGTACTTATTATATCTTCACCGTCTAGATCTCCTAGATGGTGGCCCCACCTTGATGTAAATGTTTTATATCCACGTCGTCCAACTATTTTAATGAGACCCACCTTGGATGTATGTGTTCCATACAAGCAGTCCATCTGCTTTGCCAGCATGGGACCACCATGATGTAATTATTTCATGCATACCATCCAGATTGTGCTGGACGGTGTTGGACAATGTTTGGACGATCTTGATTTACTTAGATAATGTTTGGACGGTACTAATTTACTTAGACAATGTTTGGATGGTGCTGATTTACCTGGATAATGCCGATCATCATTAATGGACCATGTGCCCCATAGAATGATAGTGTACAGTGATACACATATTATACATATTGCACCTACAACTATTGAAATGATTTTAGACATAGTCTGAGCTTCCCCTTGAGGCCCTTTGTAGTGGATATAAGGCTCATCGGTGCGGCCCATCCATGAGGCCCACCTTAATGTATTTTGTGGCCCATCTATGAGGTCCACTTTGATGTAATTATAGCCCATGTGCCAAGGCCCAATATGATGTATTTGCGGCCCATTCGTTAAGGACTAATATGATGTATTCAGGGCCCATGGGTTGAGGCCCATTGTGATATATTTGGGGCTCATGGGTCGAGGCCCATCGAGATGTATTTGGGGCCCATGGGTTGAGACCTATTAAGATATTGGAGGCCCAGGTATGAGGCCCACTTGATTGCATTAGGCCCATGAGTAAGGCCCACCTATTATGTGTTTAAAGCTCATAGACTGTGGCCCATTGTGATGTATTCAGGGCCCATGGGACATGGCCCATCCGATGTTTATAGGCCCATGTAATGTGGCCCAAAGTGATATATTTGAGGCCCATGTGATGCGGCCCAATGTGATATATTCGAGGCCCATGAGTGAGGCCCAATGTGATGTATTTGAGGCCCATGTGATGCGGCCTAATGTGATGTATTCGAGACCCATGAGTGAGGCCCATTGTGATGTATTCGAGGACCATGTGATGTGGCCCATAGTGATGTGTATATAGCCCTTGTATGAGGCCCATTGCGATATATATTAGGCCTTTGTGTGAAGCCATGGGCACACTATATGTTTAACCCTATGTGGGCTACTCCCTGGGAGCAATGTTGGTTAAATGTCCACATTAATGGGTAATGATGGTTAGATATCCACATTGTGACCTTCCCTTAAGCCTGATTTCGATTGTTGATTCTAATTGTCAAGGCTGAGTCCGATTGACGAGGTAGATTCCATTAGTCGAGACCGATTATCGAGGCTGAGTCCTATTGACGAGGTCAATTCTATTAGTCGAGGCCGATTTCGATTGTCAATTTCGATTGTCGAGACTGATTCCATTAGTTGAGGCTGATTCCGATTGTCGAGGCTGAGTCCAATTGACGAGGCTGATTCCGTTAGTCAAGGCCGATTGTCGAGGACAATTTCGATTGCTGATTCTAATTATCGATTTCGATTGTCGAGGTCGAATTCAATTGACAAGGCTGATTCCATTAGTCAAGGCCGAGTTCGATTGATGAGGCCCATTCCATTAGTCAAGGTTGATTGTCGAGGTCGATTCTAATTGTCGAGGCCGATTCTGATTAACGAGACCATTCTAATTATCAAGGCTGATTCCGATTGTTGAGACTAATTCTAATTGTTGAGGATGATTAACGAGGCTGATTCCGATTGTCGAGGTCGATTTCAATTGTTGAGGCCGATTTTGATTGCTGAGGGCGATTGTCGAGACCCATATGATGTATATGTGGCCCATAATTGAGACCCATTGTGATGTGCATTCGTTCGGTGTTTAAGGCCCAATGTGATGTATATACGGCCCGTGTTTGAGGCCCAATGTGATGTATATGCAGCCGTATTTGAGGCCCCTTGGGATGTGTATTTAGCCCGTATTTAAGGCCTAATGTGATAATTGAGGTCTATGTGATGAGGCTCATTGTGATGCATTTGAGGGTTAGGCGATGAAGCCCATTGTGATGTATATTAGGCCCATGTGAGAGGCCCATCGTGATATATATTAAGCTCTTGAGTAAGGCCCATGGTGTTGTATATTAGTCCCTTGTGCGAGGCCATGGATCCACTAAATGTTAAGGTCTATGTGGGTCATTCCTTGGGGGCAATGTTGGTTAAATGCCCATATTGACGAGGCTGATTGTTGATACCGGTTATTAATATCGATTATGAGTATGTGACAGTATAGCATCATGATACATGCCCATACGCATTATCTGCGTGTTTTTTATGGGATGTGGTTGACCATTGCATATGTCATTGGGTAAGTTTTTATGAGACTTCCTGATAAGCGGAGGTTATCTCACATGAGCGCAAGGTATGTGTAGGATTGATGCATGACTGGATTGTATGACTAATGCATCTTGCATTGTGTGTTGCGAATACTATAAGCCCTAGCGATATCAGGGCCATAGCCTCCACAGGCATATCGTGGATGGCTAGATGGGACACCGAAAATATTTAGTTTCAGTATACAGGCACCATAGATGTCCCTAGGTAAAATTTCTAAACTTTCATGGCCAGAAGATGCCCCAACGTCTAGACCGAGTGGATATATATGAGTGCGTGAGGGTCGAATACCAGGAGGCCGCATCTCCTACTGTGTCATGATCAGTTGGGAGGGAGTGTGGCCTTACCCGCCCGAGAGTAGGGGGCATTGCTAAGCTGAGTTTGACCAGCTGGTGAATGGGTCCGCTATCAATGTGGCATGTAGATATTAGCTGACTACTGACCAGGTGGCTAGTGAGGCCTCTTCCACTTGCATGGTCATGCGTCAGTAGGAGACGATTTGCATGTAGAGTGTACTAGACCCGAGTGATGATCCTAAAGAGGAACTGTACTGATATGTGGACTTATTGAGCAAGAGCTGTATACTTATTCATTCATTCATTCACTATCTACTCGGCTGGTGGTGCGTAACTATTTATTACGTGTACCTTCACAATGGAAGGATTTCGATTGGGGCGCATGACTAACCTGAGATCAAGAGTTTACCACACTAAGTCTGACTATCCAAATTTAGGTATGGGACTGGTTTAGATAGAATTTCCTTATGATGGACCCCATAGCCTGTGATACTACGTATTATCATCCCGACTTCACTCCAGCTTGGTCTTTTCATTTACACCACATATTGCATTGCATCCGCTACATTTAACATTTTGGGTTGTCATGTTTCTATATTTATATGGCCTAAATACGGCTGACGGTATTCGTGTACTCATCAGGATTTATATATTGCTTTGCATCCTCAGTATATGATATTGGTTACTTAAGTTTTTACAGCGCATAACCTTGGTATGGTCGTTAACATTCATGCCTTACATCGCATAGCCTTGGTACGGCTGATAGCATTCATGGATTTACTAGTATGTTTCTGCTTACTCCTCTGATATTGTATGACTTATGGGATTATCAGTATTTTTACTTACTCTAATATCTATGTGCTTGACACTTACCTTAAGCATAAACTTTCACCACCCTCTAAGCTTTCTATATGCTTATGCACGATAGATGCGTGCAAGTGACGCCTAGACATAGTCATAGTTGAGCAGGGGCAGGAGCATGCAGACGAGCTTTTGTGGAGTTGTTATTATATGTATGTATTTTCCCTTTCAACATTGTACTCGAATGCTTATATTAGTGGATATGTGATGATAATGTTGTCCTTGTGATTTGGGTATACTTGTGGTTATATTTCTTACAAGATAAATGTACGTTGAAAAATCCTCCTTGTAGGATCCCAGGATCGAAATCTGACTTATGGGCACTGAGAGCTGAGAATAGGGTACTACAGAGGCAGTCAGCATCAGATTCGATGATCAGGAATTTTGTGAGCCTGGTTTCTAAGTTTGGGGCATGACAGTTCATGATAGTCACTATTGGAAAAGTAAGGTCTTCAATAACATGTTCATTTCGTGAAGGCTGATTAACATCTTGTTGGTAAATTTTCTATTTTCTGCACACTTCGAATGTATTATTATCCATACTCAGTAGGATGATATTCCTTGTAAAAGAAGATTGAACCCGTTCATCAAATCTCAGCCATCTCTGTCAGCTTGATCAAATCACCATTGTCCCTATATGTGTAATACCCTATACCCTTTATGTGGGTCTGCACAACCAATCATGATTTGCACGAGTCGGCACAAAGGTCTCAACACACTTGTTAGTCCGTTGTTGCGCAGGTGTGTGTGACCTCCTATACCATTTGTGCGGCCTCGCACAACCGATCATAGCTTACGCGAGCTGATGCAACACACATGAATTCCTGCTTTTTTTACTTCATTCTTCTTTACGTATCCTTTCTTTTTAATCTTCTTTCTTCTTTCTTCCTTATCTCTAATATCTTCCCATCTCTCAAAATCAACACATGATGGAGACTTCATACATTTTGTGCGCCAACATGTTATCATCTATCCTTCATCATTTTGCTGCACTACTTGTGAAGTAGAAACTACTTTGGACATTACCTGGCATGGTCTGTCTTTGGTCGCAACTAATTTAATCTTCTTTGATACTTTTTGGGTGGAAACCTATTAGATGTGAAGTAGACAACTATATTTGTCGAGAGAAAGGTCATTGCAGTATACCTGCCATTTGAAACAGAGTGTTAGTTATTTTAATTAAATAAAAAATATACTTTGTTTTTAGAGATGAAGGGGAGGATGTTCCCACTGAGAGTCACCATTTTGGTGTATATACAGACGTCAAAAAGTGATAAATGTTCTCTTAATATTTTTTTAAGTTACCATTAAATAATAAGTCCCCAATAGAGTTGCCATTTTATTTTGACAAGAAAATAAATGCATTTGATTTGTGAAATTTATTCAATGATAACAAAGAATTCGATGAGAGAACAATGATCACATTTATTCTGAGTTCATTTACATCCTCAAATTCCTTTGATTCTGAAAACAGAGTACAATCAATAAAAGATAAGACAGTACGATGGCAATTTCGGCAACATTTCGACGCTTTTTTAACACATCTCTAAGGGAGATGGGTTGTGCGGGCTTGAAACCCTTGATCTAACCGTTGAGATTAATTCTGATCATCCTTTCAGTCATTCTTCTTTGATTTGGCCGGTGAGATCAATTCTGATCATCCTTCTAGTCATTCATCTTTGATCTGACCGTTGAGATCAATTCTGTTCATCCTTTCGGTCATTCTTCTTTAAATCCTCCTTGAAATGTGGAGCGACGATCATCCCTTGAAATGTGGAGTGATCCCTTAAATTTTGGAGCAATCCCTTGAAATGTGGACCTTCCATTGAATTGTGGAGCGACCCCTTGAAATGTGGACCTTCCCTTAAAATGTGGAGCATTCCCTTGAAATATGGGCCTTCCCTCATACTCTCCTTTCTCTCTTCTCTGTGAATTCCTTAATACTTAACTTCTAAAGGTGTGGGGGCCATCTATCTAAAGGTAGGAGTATACAGGCTTAAATAAGGAACATTGAGTGCATGAGGTTTACTTTGGGATAGAGGCTATGCATTAAGACAAAGTCCACATGAAATGGCACATCAAGTAGACTTCAGGAAAACATAAGCTTATCTTCAAGACAACCCTCCATGGAAAGTGGCGTTGGAAGCTAACCCTTAGGACATCCTTCCATAGGAAGTGGCGTTGGAAGCCAATCCTTAAGACATCCCTCCATTCAAAGTGGCACATGGAGAAGGCTTAAAGACAACAAAAGTCAAGCCTTAAGACATCATTCCCTCCAAAGTGGCCCATGGAGGAGAGATTTAAGACATACTCCTCATGAACTGGCGCATGGAGGAGAGCTTTAAGACATTCTACTCATGAAGTGGTGCACAAGTCATATTTCTCTTGAGATGGCGCACAACCGCGTAACACCTCTTTCCCACTTCAATTGCGCGTGGTCGTGCAAAGGCCTGACTTTGGACAAAGTTCCATAAAGAGTGGCACACCTCCTTTTCTCCCTTTTGAGGTTGTATGTGACCGCGCAACACCTCCACAAATGATGGCTTAAAAGATATTCTTCATTAAGACAAGAGTGCATAAGCACTCCTTGAAAAGTGGCGCAATAGCCATTTCTCTCTTTTGAGTTTCCATTGCGCGAGGCCGCACGAGGCCTCTCTCTTTCTTTCTCCATTATGCAGATACGCACAAACTTCCTCTTTCTTCTCTCGTCTCCCTCCCTTCTTGTCTCCGTTTCTTCTTGTCTTACAACCAACAACCACCAAAATGAAGCATGGGGATGGGTATTTATAGGCATCTCTCCCTTATATAGTGGTGATCACCACCACTTCTCCCTTCACTTAATACCCAACCTACTCTCTTAAACAATGATGTCCACCAAGTTCTCCTTTAAATGGTGGTGTACAACCATTTTTTCTCCATATAAGCCAATATCCATCCATTCTCTTTTTTACCAAAATATCCTGACTCATTCCCTTTTACCAAAATATCCCAACTTACTAATTTTTACCAAAATACCTAAAATACCCAAGTATCACCTTTCGCAAAAATTATTTAGAACTAAATCCTTTAGAAATTTAACATGAATTAGCTAGCACTAAACTAGATTACTTGTGAATTTAGCACCAACCACTTTAGATACATTCTGCAAAACCCAAAACATATAGAATTGTTAATGCTACATTACCCTGAAATTTAGGATCCAACTCTAAACCCAGTTGCTCTCGAGAACATTCAGAAACTTCGTATCGGACCTGGACCGCACATCGAAAGTCTGATTGCGATGAACTTAGACAGTTATGACCGTCTAGTTGGACTCGACTATCACCTCAAAAATCAAGCCCAAACGATGTCCTAAGACCATTTTCTTGAGTTCGGAGTGAAGAATGTAAGAAAGTGAAGATTTTTAAGAATTAAATATGAATTTTAGTAATCTGAGTCGTGTCGCTTGTGCGTCATTTATAAGCGTTCAGACCGTTGGTTTTAGACACAAATTCACCCTCAGATTAGGGAAGGTGGCCCACATATGCCTAAGTGCTCGTGGCCTTGATCGAGTTTCGGTGACCGTTGAATTAAAGTTGGTCCACCACGGTTAATCTAGAAACTTGATCGGATTGAAAACTTAACTTGCTTAAGATCCAATATTTGTGAGCTTAATTCCAACTGCATTTAATAAGAGGACCTCCAGAAGTATTTTGTTGGATCAGAAAGAGCCCGATTTGGTTATAACGTAAGTATACCTTGGCCCTAGGGCTATTTTCATCGATTTTGGGCTTATATAAAGGCCTTTAACCCTCTCTCACAAGTCCCGTACGAATTTTAAACCCTAGCTAATATAAGATAGGGAAAAGAGAGAGAAAGTGAGTGTGAAGTTGGTGTTTCATCATGGGATTCTTCCCAGTTCCTCTACGCATCAATCCATCGTATCTGAATCGTTATTCCGGCGATTCTAATTCCATTTTTGGGTAAGTCAATCAAACCCTAACCTGTTTTGGAGCTTAGGATAGTTTAAGTGTTGTTGTAGCTAACTTATTTCATGCCTTAAGTTGCCTATCCGTCGTTAACGAAGACTTATCGTCTAAATCATGTTCGTTTCACATTTTTCGGCTTAAGGTGCGGACTATATACATTTAGGTTATCGTTTTCAAGACTTTCAGTGTTAGATAATGATTTATTCTTGACGTGAACACTATTACACATGCTAAATGCACTATCTATTTTGATTTACGTATATGTATAACCCATGCTGTAAATAGAGTATTTCATGTATATGTTAGAATGTTTGTATGCGTATAAAATCTAATGTTGTGATTGCCATGATTATTTGTCGTTAGTACATGATTGTTATATATTCGACAACTCCTTGGTGAAAGGATTTGCACTAATATGTAATATGGCCGACATACGTGATGTATGTTAAATAGTGTAGTCTAAGTGTTTGTATAAATTCCTGAATGAGTTAGTATTCAGTAAAGTGTGTTTTCTAGGGTTGTTGAGTTATGAATCTCAATTATCCTGCTTGTGTGTATGATTTCCTCCATGAATTGTTTAGCCTAATTTATTCATGTTAACTGTGTATGATTTCCTCCATGTACTGTATTTATGTTTAAGTTATATTTCATAACATGTTCATTTGAAAGTAGAATAGGAATCAAATGTCTGTTATTGAACTTTTACGTGATTGGGACTATATTACAGTTTAGGTAATAGGTAATTGTTCTCAAACTGGTGGTTGGAATTATTTACGCCACGCAGGATGTGGTCGACGAATGCAAGTCGTATTTGGGATGTTCGACAGTGGTTAGGCCACACAGAGTGCTTATGTATTCCATATCGATCAACTCAATGTGCGCTTGTCCTAGTTGAGTTCGTTAAATAATCCGATTGACCGATGCATGTTCACCATGTTTGGACGCTATTGTTTGAATCTAAGGTACCAAACTTACCAGTGAAATCCTGTTAACCTTGGTACCTCGATCCGCTAAGACTCATGAGCCGAAAATGGTGGTATGGGACATTGTGATTGTGCTGTCGGCCTACGCTAGGGTGACGAGCCTCCTCGTAGTAACCAGTAACCAACCTAGACTCGTGAGCCGATTATGGTGGAATGGAACACTATACTCATGCTGTCGGCCTACACTGATTGGTGTCAAGCCCTCTGTAGTAACCTTGAGCATATCTTGACACTACGGATAGGCGACGAGCCTTTTTATAGTATACAGGATATAACTAGACCTGTATTAATTGGTGACGAGCCCTTTACAGTGATCCAGAACTATACTATCATATGAGATTGTTTAGGACTGGCAACCGTAGAATGGATCATTGTTTGGATATTAATTTAAGGGAGGTACCTTAGCTTCCCAACCTACTGTATGAAAAGGACTAATAAGAACTTGATAATCATGCTCATAACATTGCACTGCATGTGCCGTTGGCATTGCTGTAGAGCACAGTGGTAGTGATTCATGCCGCGATCGTTAGATGATGTCGCAAGAGGGAGTTTGTGGTGAGGGCATGCATCATTTTCTCATACCATTCTTACATTAACAAGAGTATCTAGGACATATTTGATTTTACTGCTTTATCATTACTGCTTGATTGAATTGATAGCATGTTAACCTTTGCCGTATAGTTCCACTGAGTTGATCACTCACTCCCATGTTCTGGGATGGTGCTTAAACACCAACTAGACTCTGACTTAGCTGCAGGTGATGGTGATGCCTGCGAGGCGGAGCCGGAGTTCGATGAGGATGAGGAGGCATTCTCGTTCATGCAGTTCCCAGGCGGGTTCATATGAGCCATGTCCTGGTTGGCGGGGACTCTGGGCTATAATTGTAGTGATTTATCACATTTTGTTATATGTATTTTGAGACACGACTTGTAATTATGACCTGACAGAGCATACATACCTTGGGGACTCATGTTGATTTATATATGTATTTCAGTCTTTCACTTGCGTTCTTAGACTATCCCTGAATTATGTTTGTTGTTTGGCTTAATCTACTTCATGTTTTATGCACTAATACAGGCAACATACATCCATCTTTAAATATGTTGCATAAGTGATGTTTTGGAACTCGGGAGCTGAGTTATGCTCGACCCCCGATTTTTAAGGCATTACAAGTTGGTATCAGAGCATTATCTGATTAAATTGGACCTAGGTTATGGTCATACGATGCACGCTGACCCCACTTTAGCATAGGAGGGTGCAAGAAAAATCTAGAAACAAGTTTACGACTCTCAGTTTTGTCAATTAGCGAAAGTTTACTGAAAATGATCATCGAGATCGAGTCCGTGCACACTCCTGATCACACAAGATGACCCCAAACTACTTCTAGACCATCAACTGACAGGTTTAGACCGTATTTCATCCCATTCTAGCCATTAGAAATCAATAAATATGTATATGCATCAGTTTTATTTCAAAACAACCTGAAATGAGTTGAATCGGAGTAGGGGCCCAATCGGGGCAGCTTTAGGAGGACCCAGGGTGGGACCCATATCATTTTAGACCCAAGGGGGGGGGGGGGGGGGGGGGGAGAACCTCGTCGGAGGGGCGAGCCCTCACTAGGAGGTCCAGAGATCGGCGAGGCCTCACCGCCCACCGGGCTGGGCCGGTCGAGCCGACCCATTTGGGGCCTAGTGTGGCCCACTTCTTGATGGTTTTATGATTAAAACCCTCCCTAGCTCGTCCTTCCTTCACAAAACCCACCTTCAAGCTTTCCTTTTCTTAAAATACTTGTCCAATCTCCACAAAACTCCTCCCCAAACTCCTTCTTCTTCCATTTTTCATGCATCCCCTTTCTACCCATCTCAAAACCCACCTCCATTACTAATTTCTCTTTCCTTTCTTCCCATTTGTGCACCCAAATCCCTACTTTGAGTCCCAAATTCATGGAAACCCCAATACCCATCCTATTCTCTTCATTTCTTCCATTTTTCATGGCCCTATTCGAGCTTTTTATGACCATATTCTCCATTTTCTCCATCCTCTCTTTCATGGGGAAGAAGAGAGCTCCCATAGATGAAGCCGGGCCTAGTCGCCCAACCCGTTCTAGAAGACCGAGAGGTGTCGCCGCTAGTTCAAGCGCCACTCGCGAGTTGAAGACGAAGCGGGATCTAGATCCCTATGCTCCCATAGGAAGAACCTTGTTGGAGGAGTTATCCCATGGTGTTTTCGAAGGCCGCAGGGTCCTTTTTGAAGCTCAGGTTGATGCACGGATATTTGGAGAGTTCTTGTTGTTCGAGTGCCTAGTTGAAGCCTAGTAGGGTCTGCTATTTGAGGGTGAGCATCATGCTAATGTGGGTACTGTCCAACCTTTCTACGCCTACATCCGAGAGCCGACGTTAGAGCCCTTACAATTTAGAATTCCAGTTGGAAGAGATTGGGTGGCTACAGTTGATGTTGCTTTGATATCTTGTCTTCTAAATGTGCCACTTAGTAAGGTTCATGCAAGTGAGAAGAATTTGAATAGTGCACGTGAGAGGGATCACCGTACACGATTTCTTTATGGTCGTCTAGTTGAATGGTAGCCTAACAGAAGCCTTCTAGCCACAAATATGACAGATGACTTCCATTTGCTTCACCACATCTGTACGTTCAACGTCTATCCTAGGTGGAGCAACCGCAGTGAGTGCACGCGCCTCATGGAGGATATCTTGTATTAGGTGAGGCAAGGAGAGAAGCTTTGTGTGCCTATGTATGTCTTGCAACAGATAGTACTTATCATATGTTTGAATAGAAGGACGGAATCTCTCGCGTTCGGTCGACTCATATGCAAGATTGCACTTGAGTTTGGCTACAGACTCGGGGTGGAATTGTCGATGCCCATCCATTACATCACCGAGACTACTCTCGATCAGATGGAGATCGGGCCTCAGCAGTGACAAGCCCTACTTGAGGAGAGTGAAGATGAGTCAGAAAGTGAAGAGGAAGAGAATGACGAAGAAGTAGGAGCCGAAATAGAAGAAGAAGAAGAGCAAGGCGAAGGAGAAGAGGAGGCTCATGATACTGATGAGAGTTCTCCTCCTAGTACTCAGGAGCATGATCCTGATAAGGCTGATAGAGAAGCTCATTTAGTTAGGCCTGAGGAGGGCCAGGCCACCCTACAACAGGATATTATGGATCTACGGGGCTTCGTGAAGCATAAGTTCAAGAAAGTAACCCGCACTTTGAAGACGATCCTATGTTGTCTGCAGGATAAGGGTGTCCCTCCTCCATCATCAAATTCTAATGAATAGTCCTTTATGTAGTCGATGTTTGTTTGTTGTTGCTTGTTCTTGTGTGTGGTTTGGTAGTTATTTAGTGTTTGAAGCTTAGTTGTTTTGCTCTCATGCTTTCTCTTTCATGATTCATGTAATGTTGCACATCATGTATTGTGACAATTTTGTTAAATGAAATGCATGTTATTTCCTTGGCTTGTGAAATGAATGCTTCGTGGATGGACTGTGGTGAATGCTTAATCTCACTAGTTACACCCTTTGTTGTATGTAGGGTATGCCACCTAAATGCTCAAGGACTTCGGCCAGTCTCTCTCTAGGTGGTCGCTTGATGGGGCCCTTCCCCTAAGCGATAGCCATACGGACCCCCATTCGGGCCCGTCTCGTTCTGATCCTATGCCAGATTCTCAGCCAGCTTCTGGCCCTGCTGCTGGGCCAATTCCTATGACACCTTCTGTGGTGCCTCCTATCACAGCTTCGGTTCCTGAGCAGAACCATGTGTCTGCGTCGACATCTTATGCAACACAGTCCGCTCCGCCTCTCGATAGGCTAGAGCAGATGATGTTGTTGATGCAATAGCAGCAGCAGCAGCAGTTCTTATCCTCCATGGCTGGTATCTTTTCTCAGTCGATGGGGGCGGCTCCACCTGCCTCGCCTATACACCCTGCTGGGAATGCTAGTGCCAGCGGCACATTCAAGCGATTCCAGTGCTTGCGGCCTTCTACATTTGCGGGTACTCATAAACTTGAGGAGGTTGAGCTGTAACACCCTGAAAATCGGGGGTCGTGTATAAACTTAACTCCCGAGTTCCAGACCGTCACTTATGCAACAAAAATGGTTATGATTCATTGTTGTCTGATTTAAAGCATTCACATGAGTAAAAGTATACCAAAACTGCAATTCATACTTCAGATCCAGTGATAAAAGCAAGCGAAAGACTAAACAATATATATATCACTGTATGGAAAAACAAAGTAAATCTCATCTGTCTCCAAAGTATGACTACATCTCTGAGTCTCATATGCATATACATAAATAAAAAAAATAATGTTCAAAATAGTCCCACTGAAGTCCCCTCGATCCAGGTCGCCTACGGGAAGCCGTCGTGATACTGCATATACGAGAACTCGTCCTGGTCCTCGTCGATCTCTAGCTCCACCTCCTGGATCTCGGCCTCACCTGCATCTACAACAAGGTCTGGTGGGTGTTGCAAACACCATCCCGTAACGTGGGAGTGAGTGATCAACTCAGTGGAATCATAGAGCAAAGATTAGCATGTTCACAATTTAATCACGCGATAATAGTAAAGCAGTAAATCAGACAATCCTAATACTGTTGTTAATGCAAGATGACATGACGTGATGTATGCCCTCACCGACGATCACCCTCATGCGGCAACATCTTACGACCGCGGCATGCCACACTCCCTAGAGTGCTCCACATCTTCCAGGCACATGTAATGCTATGGTGATATGATTTCCAAGTTGTTATTAGTCCATTCAAACAGCAGGATTGGGAAACTAAGGTACTTCCCTTGTATCAATCCCAACACAGATCCTGTCTAGGGTCGTCACTCCTAGTAATCTCATACGATGTATATTTCGTAGGTCACTGCAAGGGCTGTCAGGGCTGTTGCTCGCACTCGTTGCACCGCTCCCCCATCACCTTATCAATACAGGCCTACCGTACTCTACTGCAACGGAAGGGTCGTCGCCTCCCGTGGACTTAGAATACGCTCGCGGTCACTACAAAGGGCTCGTCGCCTGATCAGTGTAGGCCGACAGCTAGAATATAGTGTCCCATACCACCATAATCTACTCACGAGTCTAGGTGCTCACTGGTCACTATGGGGAGGTTTGTGGCCACAGCGTAGGCCGACAGCTCGACCACGGTGTCCCATACCACCATGCCCGGCTCATGAGTCTTCGTGGATCAACGTACCATGGTTAACAGGGTTTACAATGGTAAGTTTAGTACCCTAGGTTCAAGCAGTTATGACACATACAAGGTGAACATACATCGGCCAGTCGGGTTACTTGACGGGCTCGACTAGCGCGATCGCATCTCAAGTCGAACGACATGAAGTGCGTAAAACACTTCGCGTGGCCTAACCACTGCCGCCAACTCTAAACACGAATCACGTTCATCGACGCTTCGTTCGTGGCTATGACCAGTCAGCCACGAATTCGCTCGGTTACCGACTGCCTGGACTAAGTCTAGTCCCAAACATTTATGGAATCACATCAGCAATCTAAGTGAGAGTATTGAAATTGAAATACAATCATGTGAGCATGTTAACACATGTCATAACATTCAACTTAAGCAAATCTTCCAACACACATATTCCATGCATATAATGAAATCATGCACATAGTCAACATGTAGAAAATCATTTAGGTCAGCATATTAATTGAAGAATCAATCAAAAACTATCTCATAACATCATTCAATTCAATACATACTAATACAAACATTTATACAAACACATACACTACACACTTAAGTCTACATATAGTATGTCGACCCAAAGTGCGCAACTAGGCGAATCTCTTTGCCAAACTAATTATGCAAGCATTCCTAACTCCCTAATGCAACAACAAACCATGTCAATCACGTCAGCAAAATATGAATGTAGACCGTACTTCCTACAAATGACTAAAATGCCCTAAATCTCATATTCTTCGTTAATTTACGAAACAGGAAACGGAGAGCATGTTGTACATGTCAAACGGCGATGCCGTCGATAATCTACTATTAAACGACATTGAAAGCGTTGTAAACCGTCAATCAAAGCGTCTAAAATTCTCACCTAGTCTCTTACGGGTGCGGGATTTTGAACGGAGCGTGTATGCTTCGTCTACGGCAGTAGGAGGACCTGATTTACGAAATACGTTAGCTAACACGCTACGAATCCAAGTAATCCCTAAATCAGCAACTTTTAGGGTCGTTTCATACCTGAAAAAGCGGAGAAATCACCGTCCAGGTGATTGGGAAGAGTTGCTGAAACAGTAGCTATCGGTGGCTCGGAAGCGGGAAAAATCCCTTCTTCTCTTTCTCTCAAACTCTCTCTCCTTTATCCTAGGGTTTGCAATTTTCGGATGGGAGAGAGAAATGAGGGTTTCAACCCCTTTTATAAGCTCAAAAACGCCGAAAACAGGCTCCGGAACGAAGTTTACTTAGTGTCTATCCATTTCGGGGCTGTTTCGGTCCAAAAGCTGCTTTCTGGTGGTCCCCTGGTCGATTGCGATTGGACTTAAGCTCATGCGTACCAGATGTAGCACGTATTAAGTTTTCAGTCTGGCAGGGTTCACAGATCGTACGTGGCGGACCAGTTTCAGTTCAGCGGTCACCGCACATAGATCAGGGCTGAAAGTCTCATGATAATAAATAGAAATTTTTCCTGATCCGAGGGTGTAATCTGGATGAATTCTGACGGTCAGAACGGTTAATACTAACGCGTCAAGTTGTGTGCCAGATTTGAATTTGAAATTCCAAATCTGTCCCTATTCGCGGTCTCTTCAGTCCGGGTTCAACGAAATAGTCTGTGATTATCGGTTTGACTTGATTTTCGAGATGATTGTCAAGTCCAGTTGGGCGGTTCTAACGGTCTAAGATAGGAGGTATCGGACCTTCGACGCGCGGTCTAAATCCAATATAAAAATTCAATGTGGTCCAGAGAACAGACCTGCTTAGAGTTTGATCCGAGGTTATAGAGTATTATAGAGTTGTTTGTTCTACTCGATTTGGGTCTTGTAGAACGTATTTAAAGTGATCAGGGACTATTTCCCAGCTACTCTAGCGTTGCGCTAGCTAACTTACGCTTAATTTCCATGGAAATTAATTTTACGCGATTTCGGGTCGAGTTGGTACTCGAGCCCAAGTACGAATTTTTCACGGGCGTTACATGTTCTGAGGTGGAATAGGTTGAGCTTACCACCTTCATGTTTGAGAAGGAGTCCAACTTATGGTGGGATAGCATTCTTTGCACAGTTGCAGAGGATTTTGAGTGGATGTGGGAGGCGTTTGAGGCCCGCTTCCACGAGAAGTATTTTCCGGTCCCTTACCGACATAAGAAGGAGAGTAAGTTCCTTCACCTTCATCAGGGAGGAATGTCAGTGACAGAGTATGAGAACCAGTTCACGGAGCTGGGCAAGTATGCTCCTTTGATTCTGGGTGATCAGTCGTTGCGGATGCGGCATTTTTTGAGGGTCTGCGACCCGAGATTTGATCAAAGATGTGTTGTGCGAGCATCTCTTCTTATGCTGAGTTGGTGAGCATGTCCCTGTCAGCTGAGCATGGGGATAGATTGTCCAGTATGCTTGCACCTATGGCTCCCAGGTCATGACTTGATTTTCTGAGTAGACCTTTCCTAAGTAAGAGGCCTTGTGTTGATTCACCACTAGGGTTTATGGCATCTCCTGCCTATGTGAGGTGACCAGATGTGTAGTACAACTACTACAAGAAGCCAGGCCACACTGAGGTGACTTATTTCTCCAGGATGCAAGATAGTGGTTTCTCACCGCCTCAGAGGATCAACCGTCCAATGCCTCAGGCTATTTCTGCACCACTCCTTTGATCAACACCAGCTCATCCTTCTTTTTAGCCTCCCGCACCTCGTTTCAGACCGCCACAATGGCCCATGGTACCTTCACTGCATCGCTCACAGTAAACTCGAGTTCATGCGCTCACAGCTGAGGCGCCCAAGGCAGATTCAGCACCGACATATTTTGAGGTTCCTGCTCACATTCTAGGTATGCCTATCTTCTTATTTGTGGACACCGGGTCCACTATTTCGATCATCTCTTGCACTGCGGTCAAGCGGCTAGGTTTGGTTACGACTCCTATGAAGGGAGTGAGACTCACTACAGTTACAGGGACCACTTCAGATATCACTCGAACCTGTGAGTCTTGCTCAGTAGATTTGGGTAGCAGGAAAGTGGTCGTCGACCTGATTGTCGCCCCACTGTGTCACTATGATGTTAGATTCAGGATGGATTGGCTCACGAAGATGAGAGAAGAGATTGATTGCGAGGCCAGAGTTATGACAGCCTACAGACCTGAGGGCACGATCTTTTCATTTTCAGTTCAGGTCAGTTGGTCTTGTCGCGTTAGCAGCTATGCTTCTTTGTTAGAGAGTTCTGATGATCCGGTGTTAGAAGTTATGCCTGTGGTTCGTGATTTTCCTAAGGTATTTAAGAAGATCCCGGGACTTCCTCAGCGTGAGATTGATTTTACTATCGACCTTCTGCCCGATGCGACACCTATTTCTCTGCCGACGTACCGTATACCTCCATATGAGATGGAGGAATTGAGGAGACAGATTGAGGTATTACTTGAGGCTGGTTTTATTCGACTGAGTGTGTCACCTTGGGGAGTGCTTGTCTTGTTTGTGAAGAAGAAAGACGGTTCCCTGCGGTTATGTATTGATTATCGCAGGCTAAATCAGGTGACAGTGAAGAACAAGTATCCCTTGCCCAGGATCGATGATCTGTTTGATCAGTTGAAGGGGGCACGTTATTTCTCGAAGATAGATTTTCATTCTGGGTATCATCAGTTATGGGTCAGGGACGAGGACGTGCAGAAGACTGCCTTCAGGACTAGTTTTGGTCATTACGAGTTCCTTGTGATGTCTTTGGACTCACTAATGCTCCGACCATGTTCACGGATCTGATGAATAGACTGTTTCAGCCATTTCTGTTCTGATTTGTCATTGTCTTTATCGATGACATTTTGATATACTCCACGAGTCAGGAAGAGCACGAGGAGCACCTGAGAGTGGTATTAAATACTCTCAGGGAGAATCAGCTTTTTACGCAGTATAAGAAGTGTAATTTCTAGAAGGAAGAAGTCAAGTTCCTGGAACATGTGATGTCTAAGGAAGGTATTGCTGTTGACCTCGCTAAGGTAGCTGCGGTTCATGATTGGAAGCAACCCGGTTCAGTTACTGAGGTGAGGAGTTTTCTTGGGCTGGCAGGTTACTATCGACGATTCATTCGAGACTTTTTCAAGATTGTCGACCGTTGTCTCAGTTGACACAGAAAGATTTGAAGTTTTCCTAGAATGAAAAGGGCGAAGCAGCTTTTCAGGAGCTGAAGGACAAGTTGACGTCCGCCCCTGTGCTAATATTGCCAGAGCAAGGGGTTAGTATACGATATATACTGACGCATCTCGTGTTGGTCTGGGTTGTGTCCTTATGCAGAAGGACAGGGTGATTACTTATGCCTCGAGACAATTGAGAAAACACGAGAAAAATTACCCTACACACAACCTGGAGTTAATAGATATCATTTTCGCACTAAAGCTCTGGAGACATTACCTCTGCAGAGAGGAGTTCGAGCTGTTTTTCGACCACAAGAGCCTTAGATATATATTCTCGTAGCGAGACTTAAATATGAGGTAGCGCTAATGGATGGAAACCTTGAAGGACTTTAAGTTCGAGGTCTCCTACCATCCGGGCAAGGTAAACCTTGTGGCAGACGTGTTAATCCATAAGAAGACTATAAAGTTTACTGCTCCGCTTATGATTGCAGAATGGGATATGGTGGAGTTTGTGTGAAAATTTGAGTAAAAACTCACGGTGGAAGAGCCGTATGAAGTCGTTGCACATGTTTGTGTACGGCCCCTCATTAATGGCAGGATTATCGAGGCTCAGGCAGGCGATGAGCTTTTGACGAAAATGAAGGAGCGGGTTGGTACAAATGAGGACTCTGAGTGGACTATTGGTACGAATGGGGGCTTACGTTATCAAGGCCACATATGTGTCCCAGACATCCCTGACTTGAGACGAGAGGTTCTCGAGTCAGCCCACAGTTCGAGGCTTGCGATGCATCCAAGTAGCATGAAGATGTATCAAAACATGAAAAGATTGTACTGGTGAGACAATACGAAGGTTCACATTACTGAGTTCGTATCCTGTTGTCTCACGTGTCAGCAGGTTAAGGCAGAGCATCGCCGACCTCCTGGATTGCTTCAACCCATGCCCATAGCTGAATGGAAGTGGAACTTCATTTTTATAGATTTTATTTCTAGACTGCCGAAGATGAGGAAGGGACATGACTCTATTTGGGTGATCGTTGATAGGTTGACGAAGTCAGCTCATTTCCTACCTATCAAAGTTACGAATTTTGCAGACGAGTTGGCTAGATTGTACATCAGGGAGATTGTACGTCTACATGGAGTTTTCTTGGAGATTATGTCAGATCGAGACACACAATTCACATCTATCTTCTAGACTTGTATCCAGGAAGTGATGGGTATGAAGTTGAAGTTCAGTACCGCGTTTCATCCGCAGACAGACGGGCAGACGGAGCGTGTAAATCAGGTGTTGAAAGATATGTTACTAGCTTGTGTGTTGGATTTTAAGTATAGTTGGGATGATTGTCTTCCTTATGCAGAGTTCACGTATAACAACAGCTTTTAGGCGAGTATCGGTATGGCTCCCTATGAGGTACTATATGGTCGCCCATGTAGAGTGTCGCATTGTTGGGCAGAAGTGGGGTAGAAGACTCTGATTGGCCCTGAGTTGGTTTAGACGACCTCAGAGAAAATCGACATTATTAGGCGTCAACTGCTCTCAGCACAGAGCGGGCAGAAGAGCTACACCGATACGAGACGGTGACCGCTTGAGTTTGATGTTGGGGACCATGTTATAACGACTTAGAAAAATTCGTACTTAGACCCGAGTACCATTTTTAGCAGAAATCATTTAAAACCAAATCCCTTAGAACTTTAATGTGTTTTAGCTAGCGCTAAACTAGATTGCATATAACAATTGCACCGATAGCTTTCAATACGATCTGTAAGACCCAAAACCTATAGAATCATTGACGCTATATTACCCTAAAACCTAGGATCCAACTCTAAACCCAGTTGCTCCCGGGAATGCTTTGTAATTTTATATTGGATTTAGACTGCACGTCGAAAGTCCGATAGTTATGTACTTAGACCATTACGACTGCTTAGTTGAACCTGACAATCACCTCAAAAATCAAGCCCAAACGATGTCCTGAGACCATTTTATTAAATTCGGTGTGAAGAGAGTAAGAAAATGAAGATTTTTAGAAAATTAAATATATTTTTAAGTAATCTAGATAGTTTTGCTTGCGTGTTATTTTTAAGCGTTCTGCCCATTAGATTTTGACCCAAATTCACCCTCAGATCAGGATAGGTGGCCCTTACATGTCAAAGTGCTTGTGGCCTTGATCAAATTTCGGTAACCGTTGAATTGAAGCTGGTCCACCACGGACCATCTAGAAACCCGATTGGACTGAAAACTTAACTTACTAAAGATCCAATACTAGTGAGCTTAAGTCCGACCGCATTTGATAAGAGGACCTCCAGAAGTGCTCCGTTGAATCAGAAAGAGCCCGATTTGATTATAACCTAAGTATACCTTGACCTAAAGACTATTTTCGTTGATTTTAGGCTTATAAAAAGGCCTTGAACCCTCATTCCCAAATTCCATACGAATTTCCTAAACCCTAGCTTTTCAAGAGAGAGAAAAGATAAAAAGTGTGGGAGAACCTGTTGATTCTCCATAAGATTCTTCCCAGTTCATCTACACATCGAACTTGCGTATCTGAATCGTTCTTCCGGTGATTCTGATTCCATTCTTGGGTAAGTTAAGCTAACCCTAACCTGTTTTGAAGCCTAGAATAGTTTAAATGAAGTTATAGCTAACCTGTTTTATGCAATAGGTAGCGTATCCGCCGTTGACGAAGACTTATCATCTGAATCACCTCTTATACGCATTTTTTGGTTTAATGTGCGGACTATATACGTTTAGGTTATGGTTTTTAAGGCTTTCAATGATAAATAATGATTTATTCATGTTATGATTACTATTACACATGCCAAATGTGTTATCCGTCTCAATTTACATATATGTATTCTTTATATTATAAATAGCGTATTTCATGTATATGTTAGAATACCTGTATGTGTATGGAATATGTTGTTTTGATTGTCATGATTAATTGTCATTGTTATATACTTGATATGTATGCGGTAACTCCTTGGTGAAAGGATTTTCCCTAATATGCAATGGAGTCAACATACGTGATGTATGTTAAATAGTGTAATCTAAGTGTTTGTATAAATGCCTAAATGAGTTAGTAGTTTGTGAAGTGTGATTGCTAAGGTTGTTGAGACATGAATCTCAATCACAATATTTAAGTGTATGATTTCCTCCATGAATTATGTAACTTAGATTATTCATCTTGAATGTGTGTATGATTTCCTACATGTACTGTATTTAAGCTCCAGTTATATGTCATGAATGTTCATATGAATACAGGACATGATTCATGTGCCTGTTATTGAGTTTGTACGTGATTGGGGCTATGCTACAGTCCAGGTAATCGGTAATCGTACTCCAAATAGTGGTTGAGGTCATTTTCGCCACGCAGGATGAGTTTAACGAGTCTAAGTCGTGCTTGGGATGTTGGGCAGTGGTTAGGGCACACGGAGTGCTTATGCATTCCATGTCGTTCAACTCAACGTGCGCTTGACCTAGTTGAGCTTATCAACTAACCCGATTGACCGATGTTTGTTCACCATATTTGGTCGCTACTGTTTGAATCTAAGACACCGAGCTTACCAGTGAAACTCCCGTTAACCTTGGTACCGTGATCCCCTAAGACTTATGAGCCGGGCATGGTGGTATGGGACACCGTGGTCGAGCTGTCGGCCTACACTGGGTCGACGAACCTCCCCATAGTGACTAGTGAGCACCCTACTCTCGTGAGCAGATTATGGTAGTATGGGATACTATATTCTTGTTGTCGGCCTACGTTGATTAGTGACGAGCCCTCTGTAGTGACCTCGAGTATATCCTGACACTACAAAAGAGCGACGAGTCCTATTGTAGTATTGAGGATATAACTAGGCCTGTATTGATTTGGTAATGGGGGAGTGGTGTAACGATTTCGTGCAACAGCCTTGGCAGCCCTTGCAACGACCTAAAATATAACATCGTATGAGATTTCCTAAGACTGACGACCCTAGAATGGATCAATGTTTGAGGATTAATATAAGGGAGGTGTCTTAGATTCCCAATACTACTGTATGAAAAGGACTAATAAGAACTGAAAAATCATATTCATGACATCGCACTGCATGTGTCAATGGTGATGGTGTGAGAGCACAGTGGTAGTGATTCATGCCACGATCGTTAGATAATGCGCATGAGGGAGTTTATAGTGAGGGCATGCATCATTATCTCATTCATTCTCGCATTAATAAAAGTATATAGGACATGTTTGATTGTACTGCTTTATCATTACTACTTGATTGAATTGATAACATGTTAACCTTTGCAGTATAGTACCACTGAGTTGATCACTCACTCCCACATTCTGGGATGGTGCTTAAACACCAACCAGACTCTGATATAGTTACACGTGACGGCGATGCTGGCGAGGCGGAGCCAGACTTTGATGCGGATGAGGAAGCGTTCTCATTTATGCAGTTCTTAGGCGGGTTCATGTGAACCTTGTCCTGACTAGCAGGGTTTTCTGGGATATGTATATGTCGATTTTGCACAGTTGATACATGTATTTTGAGACACAGTTGTATATATTACCCTGGGTAGAGCATGCATATTTTGAAAATTCTTTTTTATTTATATTTGTATTTAAGTCTTCCGCTTGCATTTCCTCAATATCCCTGAATTATGTCTGCTGATCTGGCTTGATCTACTTCATGTTTCATACACTAACACAGACAACATACATCCATTCTTGTTTATGTTGCATAAGTGATGTTTTGGAACTCGGGAGCTGAGTTATGCTCGACCCCCGAATTTCAAGGCGTTACACATGTATTCCTTAAGGTTTCCCCGATAAAGGGAGTTCTTCGGTTTGGTAAGAAAGGGAAGCTCATGCCGAGATTTATTAGCCCATTCCAAATACTTGATCGAGTGGGGGCAGTAGTATATCACCTTGCTTTGCCCACACCACTCGCAGGCATGCATAACGTATTCCATGTGTCCATGTTAAAGAAGTATGTTCCTGATCCTTCGCATATAATCATATAGGAGTAGGTGCAGTTGAGCGAGGATGCCACTTATGAATTATGACTGACGCGTATTTTGGATAGGAAGGAGCAAGTATTACGTAGCAAGGTTATCCCACTTGTGAAGGTATTGTGTACGCATCACAGTGAAGAAGAGGCTACTTAGGAGACTGAAGCTGAGGTTAAGAAGAACTACCCTCAGATCCTCGAGGAGTATGAGAAGGTACGAATTTCGAGGATGAAATTTTCTTTTTAGGAGGTAGATTGTAACGTCTTGGAAAAATCCGTACATAGACCCGAGTATCACCTTTCGTAGAAATCATTTAGAACTAAATTGTTTAGAAATTTAATATGAATTAGCTAGCGCTAAACTAGATTACTTGTGAATTTAGCACCAACCACTTTAAATATATTCTGCAAAACCCAAAACCTATAGAATTGTTAACGCTACATTACCCTAAAATTTAGGATCTAACTCTAAACCCAGTTGCTCTTAAGAACATTCGAAAATGTCATATCGGACCTGGACCGCACGTCGAAAGTCTGATTACGATGAACTTAGACAGTTATGACCGCCTAGCTGGACTTGACTATCACCTCAAAAATTAAGCTCAAACGATGTCCTGAGACCATTTTCTTAAGTCCGGAGTGAAGAGTGTGAGAAAGTGAAGATTTTTAAGAAATTAAATATGAATTTTAATAATCTGAGTCGTGTCACTTGTGCATCATTTATAAGCATTCTGATAATTGATTTTTGACCCAAATTCACCCTCGGTTCAGGGAAGGTGGGCCACATATGCCTAAGTACTCGTGGCCCTGATCGAGTTTCGGTGACCATTGAACTGAAGCTGGTCCACCACAGTCGATCTGAAAATCCGATCGGACCGAAAACTTAACTTGCTTAAGATCCAATATTTGTGAGCTTAAGTCCGACCGCATTTAATAAGAGGACTTCCAGAAGTGTTCCGTTGGATCAGAAAGAGCCCGATTTGGTTATAACCTAAGAATACCTTGGCGCTAGGGCTATTTCCGTCGATTTTGGGCTTATATAAAGGCCTTTAACCCTCTCTCACAAGTCCCATACGAATTCTAAACCCTAGCTAATATAAGAGAGAGACAAGAGAGAGAAAGTGAGTGTGAAGTTGGTGTTTCATCTTAGAATTCTTTCCAGTTCCTTTACGCATCAATCCATCGTATCTGAATCATTATTCTGGCAATTCTAATTCCATTTTTAGGTAAGTCAATCAAAATCTAACCTGTTTTGGAGCTTAGGATAGTTTAAGTGTTGTTGTAGCTAACCTATTTTATGCCTTGGGTTGCCTATCCGCCGTTGATGAAGACTTATCGTCTAAATCATATTCGTTTCGCATTTTTCGGTTTAAGGTGCGGGCTATATACATTTAGGTTATGGTTTTTAAGACTTTCAATGTTAGATAATGATTTATTCTTGACGTGGATGCTATTACACATGCTAAATACACTATCTATTTTGATTTACTTATATGTATAACCTATATTGTAAATAAACTATTTCATGTATATGTTAGAATGTCTGTATGTGTATGAAATCTAATGTTATGATTGCCATGATTATTTTTCGTTAGTATATAATTGTTATGTATGTGACAACTCCTCGGCGAAAGGATTTGCCCTAATATGTAATATGGCTGACATACATGATCTATGTTGAATAGTGTAGTCTAAGTATTAGTATAAATGCCAGAATGAGTTAGTATTCAGTAAAGTGTGATTTCTAAAGTTGTTGAGTTATGAATCTCAATTATCCTTCTTGTGTGTATGATTTTCTCTATGAATTGTTTAGCCTAATTTATTCATGTTAACTGTGTGTATGATTTCCTCCATGTACTGTATTTATGTTTAAGTTATATTTCATAACATGTTCATTTGAAAGTAAAATTGGAATCAAATGTCTATTATTGAGCTTGTATGTGATTGGGACTATATTACAGTTCAGGTAATCGGTAATTGTTCTCGAACTGGTGGTTAGAATTATTTACGCCACGCAGTATGTATTCGATGAATGCGAGTCGTATTTAGAATGTTCGACAGTGGTTAGGCCACACGGAGTGCTTATGTATTCCATGTCGATCAACTCAACGTGCGCTTGTCCTAGTTGAGCTCGTTAAATAACTCGATTGACCGATGCATTATTTGAATCTAGGGTACCAAACTTACCAGTGAAATCTCGTTAACCTTGGTACCTCGATCCGCTAAGACTCATGAGCTAGACATGGTGACATAGGACACCGTGGCTGTGCTGTCGGCCTACGCTGGGACAACGAGCCTCCCCATATTGACCAGTGAGCAACATAGACTCGTGAGCCGATTATGGTGGAATGGGACACTATATTCGTGTTGTCAGCCTACACTGATTGGTGACGAGCCCTCTGTAGTGACCTCAAGCATATCTTGATACTGCGGACAGGCGATGAGCCTTTTTACAGTATACAGGATAAACTAGACCTGTATTAATTGGTGATGAGCCTTTACAGTGATCTAGAACTATACTATCGTATGAGATTTCCTAGGATTGAAGACCCTAAAATGGATCATTGTTTGGATATTAATTTAAGGGAGGTACCTTAGCTTCCCAATCCTATTGTATGAAAAGGACTAATAAGAACCTGATAATCATGCTCATAACATTACACTGCATGTGTCGTTGGCGTTGGTGTAGAGCACAGTAGTAGTGATTCATGTTACGATTGTTAAATAATGTCGCAAGAGGGAGTTTGTGGTGAGGGCATGCATCATTTCCTCATACCATTCTTACATTAATAAGAGTATCTAGGACATGTTTGATTGTATTGCTTTATCATTACTGCTTAATTGAATTGATAACATATTAACCTTTGTTGTATAGTTCGACTGAGTTGATCACTCACTCCCACGTTCTGGGATGGTGCTTAAACACCAACCAGACTCTGGTTAGCTGTAGGTGATGGTGATGCCTGCGAGGTGGAGCCGGAGTTCGATAAGGATGAGGAGGCATTCTCATTCATGCAGTTCTCAGGCGGGTTCATGTGAGCCATGTCCTGGTTGGCATGGACTCTGGGCTATGATTGTAACGATTTATCACATTTTGTTATATGTATTTTGAGACACGACTTGTAATTATGACCTGGTAGAGCATACATACCTTAGGGACTCATGTTGATTTATATATGTATTTCAGTCTTCCGCTTGCGTTCTTAGACTGTCCCTAAACTATGTTTGTTGTTTGGCTTAATCTACTTCATGTATTATGCACTAATACAGACAACATACATCCATCTTTAAATATGCTGCATAAGTGATGTTTTTGAACTCGGGAGCTGAGTTATGCTCGACCTCTGATTTTTAGGGCATTACATTGGACTGGTTAGGTGGACAACCTCGGCTGTTCAACCTCAACCTCATACTAAAAGTTTCTCCCAATTCTAACTAATCCAATTTCATCGAGGAAGATCTGCCTAAGATATTCGCCAAAGATCCTGGAAGATAATCACAATACGTTCGAGATACGATTCTCTCTACAAGACACACCTATTAAATAGGGAGATTTCCATCTACACCACTGCCCCTCTTTAACTATAAATAGGAGCACTCCCAATGGTAAAAACGTACACACAACTCTATGCACAAAAAACCTACTCTTTACTAAACTTAGATTCCCTGACTTAGGCAACGAAAGGTCCCCTGCTGTAGCTAATAAAATTGTGGTAGAACCGCTATTACTGAAGTATATAAGTGTGTCCAAATGTCATAGAGGGGGTGAATAGGACTTTTCAAATTTTATTTTCCTATAAGAACATCCAATGCCTAAGTTTAATCAAGATGAGTATTGGCATTTGGGCTAATAGAGGTTCCAAAACACATAGGCTGACATAAGATTTACATATAAATAGCAAGCCTATAAGGATAGTGTATGCGATAGTGTGTGGGATGTAATTCCTATCAATACTTATACAATTACTAAATCATGCATTATAGTAATCATTTGATAGACATAAGCATAATTAGATCAATGCATAAAAAATAATCTCAAACACAATCATATATAGTGGTTCGACTACTTGCCTACTCCACTCCGGGTCAATAGAGGGTCTAAAACACATAAACTGTAATGACCCGAAAAATTCCGTACCAAGACCCAAGTACCACCTCGATCAGAAATCATTAGGATTAATTCTCTTAGAAATTTAACCTAAGTTACCTAGCGCTATGTTAGACAGGCTGTGAAATTAGTGTTGTTCGCTTTAAATACGTTCTGCAAGACTTAAAACTTGTAGAATCAGTGATGCTATAATACCCTGAAATCTAGGATCTAACTCTAAACTCATTTGATCTAGGGAATGTTTGGTAACTTTGTATTGGATCTAGACCGCGTGTCGAAAGTCTGATATTTACAATCTCAGACCATTATGACCGCTTAGTTGGACTTGACAATCGTTTTGAAAATCAAGCCCAACTGATGTCCTGACACTATTTTACTGAGTTCGGAATGAAGAGAGTGAGAAAAGGAAAAGATTAGAAAATTAATTCTATTTTTTATGAAATCTGGCACATGTCATTTGCGCATTATTTTTAAGCGTTCTGACTGTCAGAATTCAACCAAATTTCACCCTCGGATCAGGAAAATTGGCCCTTTCATGTCATGGAACTTATAGCCCTGATTTAGGTTCGGTAACCGTCGAATTGAAACTGGTCCGTCACGGACGATCTTGAAATCCGATCGGACTGAAAACTTCACTGATTAAAGATCCGATGTTAGTGAGCTTAAGTCTGACCGTAATTGATAACAGGACCTCCAGAAGCGCTCCGTTGGATCAGAAAAATCCCGATTTGGATATAACCTAAGTATACCTTGACTTGGAGTTCATTTTCGTTATGTTTGGGCTTATAAAAGAGCCTTAAACCCTTTGCTTTTTAACCCATACGAATTTCCCAAACCCTAGAGATTCTGAAGAAAGAAAAGAGAGAGAAAGAGTGGGAGAATCCGGTGAAACTCCGTAGGATCCTTCCTAGTGCACCTATACTCTAAACCGGCGTTTCTGAATCGTTCTTCCGGCGATTCTGATTCCGTTCTTGGGTAAGTTAAGCTAACCCTAACCTGTTTTGAAGCCTAGACTACCTGTAGTAGAGTGCTAACTAACCTGTTTCGTGCCATAGGTAGCATATTCGTCGTTGACGAAGACACATCGTCTGAATCAACCTAAATACGACTTTTCTAGTTTAAGGTGCGGACTATATGCACTTAGGTTATGGTTTTAAACCCTTTCAATGATAGTTAATGATTTATTCATGCTATGGATGCAATTATACATGCCAAATGTGCTGTCTGTTTTGTCTTCCGTATACGTATGTTGTATATTGTAAATACCGTATTTCATGTATATGTTAGAATACACGTATATGTATGGAATTTGCTAAATTCATTGACATGATAAATTGTCGTTGTTACATGCTTAATATGTATAGAGCAACACCTTAGCGAAAGGACTTGCCCTACTTTGCAACGGTGTCGACATACGTGATATATGTTGAATAGTGTAACCTAAGTGTTTGAATAAAGGCCTAAGTGAGTTGGTAGTTAGTGTAAAGTGCTTGCTAAAGATGGTTGGGATATGGATTTCAACCACAGTGATTGTGTGTATGATTCTCTCCATGAATCATGTAACTTTGGTTGTCCATGTTAAATGAGTGTATGATTTCTTCTATGGATTGTGTACTTAGTTAAATCATGATAAATGTGTGTATTAATTCCTGCATGTACTATTTACATTTCACGCTATACTTCATTGTTGTTCATGTGAATGCAGAATATGACTCATATGCTAGTTATTATCCTTGTATGTGAATGGGACTGTGCCACAGTTCAGGTAATCGAAAAACATTTCGCAAGTAGTGGTTGAGGTTGCTTTCGTCAAACAAGATGAGTTTAGCGAATTTGAGTCGTGCTTGGGGAGTTCGGCAGTGGTTAGGCCACACGGAGTGCTTATGCATTCCATGTCATTCAACTCAACGTGCGCTTGGCCTAGTTGAGCTTATTAACTAATCCGATTGACCGATGCTTGTTCACCATGTTTGGTCACCATTGTTTGAATCTAAGACATTGAGCTTACCAGTGTAACTCCTGTTAACCATGGTACCAAGTTCCCTTAAGACTCATGAGCCGGGCATGGTGGTATGGGACACCGTGGTCATGCTGTCGCCCTACGCTGGGGCCACAAATCTACTCGTAGTGACCAGTGAGCACCCTACTCTGAGCAGATTATGGTGGTATGGGACACTATATTCTTGCTGTCGGCCTACACTGATTGGTGACGAGCCCTCTGTAGTGACCTTGAGTTTATCCTGACACCGCATGGGGGCGACGAGTCCTGATGTAGTTTTAAGGATATAAATAAGCCTGTATTGATAAGGTGATGGGGGAGTGGAGCAACGATTGTGCGTAACAGCCCTGACAGCCCTTGCAACGACCTAAAACCATACTATCGTATGAGATATCCTAGGACGGATGACCCTAGAAAGGATCAGTGTTGGGAAATGATACAAGGGAGGTGTCTTAGTTTCCCAATACTGCCATATGAAAAGGACTAATAAGAACTGGGTAATCACGTTCATGACATCGCACTGCATGTGCCATTAGCGTTGGTGTGAGACCACAGTGGTAGTGATTCATGCCGCGATCGTTAGATGATGTCAAATGAGGGAGATTGTGGTGAGGGCATGCATCATTCTTCGTATCATCCTTGCATTAACAAGAGATCTAGGACATGTTTGATTGTACTGCCTTATCATTACTGCTTGATTGGATTGATAACATGTTAACTTTTGCTATATAGTACCACTGAGTTGATCACTCACTCCCACGTTCTGAGACAGTGTTTAAACACCAACCAGACTCTACTTTAGATGCATGTGATGGCGATGCTGGCGAGGCAGGGCCAAACTTTGATGAGGACGAGGAGGCGTTCTCATACATGTAGTTTTCAGGCAGGTTCGACTGAGCCTTGTCCTGACCAGCAGGGATTATTTCGGAATATGTATTGTATTATTTTTGAATGGTTCATGTATGTATTTTGAGACACAGACATATGTATATTGCCCTGGGCAGAGCACGCATCATTTGGAGATTTATTTTGTATCATGTATGTATTTAAGTCTTCTGCTTGCTTTACCTTGATATCCCTAAATTATGTCTGCTAATCTAGCTTGATCTATATCATGTTTTATACATTAATACAGACAACATACAATCATCATCGAATATGTTGCATAAGTGATGTTTTGGAACTCGGGAGCTGAGTTATACTCGACCTCCGAATTTCAAGGCGTTACATAAACTTACATAAAAAAACAATCCGAGCCAATATAGGGTCCAAAACTAGTAGGCTTACACAATATTTACATGAAAAGAGTAAGCCTATAAGGATAGTGTATGTGATAGTGTTGGGATGTGACTCCTATCAATACTTAAACATTTACTAAATCATGCATCATAGTAATCATTTGATAGACATAAGCATAATTAGATCAATGCACAAAAAATAATCTCAAACATAATCATATATAGCGGTTCGGCTACTTGCCTACTCCACTCTGAGCCAATAGAAGGTCCAAAGCACATAAACTTACACGAAAAACAATCCGGGCCAATAGAGGGTCCAAAACACATAGGTTTACATAAGATTTTCATGTAAAGAGCAAGCCTATAAGGATAGTGTACGTGATAGTGTGTGGGATGTGATTCCTATCAATACATATACATTTACTAAATCATGCATTATAGTAATCATTTGATAAATATAAGCATAATTAGATCAATGCACAAAAAATAATCCCAAACACAATCATATGTAGTTGTTCAGCTACTTGCCTCCTCCACTCCTGGCGGACGCACTCTCTCCTAAAGTGTATCGGATTTCACAATCTAATGGTTTTAAATCAACCTGCACAAAGTTAGCTAAGGGACCTATAGAAGATTGCCTTAGGTGCGTACACAAGGTGACAAGTCCTACACAAGGACACAACTATGAGCCTACACAAGGCAACCTAGGCCTACACAAGGCAACCCAGGCCTACATAAGGCAACAGTCCTTCACATGGACAACATGCTTTACACAAGGACAATGTATTCTCCCGTTGGAGGCCTATAAAGAGGTCTTGGCGAGTTTGTCACTCAAACTCTAAATCTCAATCCTACACAAGTAAAGGGCTTTAGACTCAATGGACTTATTATACTTATAGATAAGTGAGTGAGCCCCTTTCTCACATAATCTGAAGATCTTTAATGCTAACAAAGAGTCTTCAGTTCCCTTGAACCACAACTGCTTCAATGCTTTGATAAATTCTCTAAGGTTGTGAGGTTTAGGGTTTTATTGTTCTTCTTTATTTAATTGATATGATTTAAATACATAGAGAAGATTTCCATGAGTTATACATTCAAGAGTTCCAACACAAGGATTTGCCTATGATGAGGATTGTTGGAAACTCATTGAATGCTTAAGTTCATAATTCAATCCAAGCAATGAAGATGTCGAGTAAATGCTTGTCCCAAAGATTAAATGATGAACTCTAATGGGAAAGGGAATGAGAAAGAGTGTATTAACTGTTCACTCCCCAAGTGCAGGGTTGTGATGTAGTAATAACTCGGTAAAACCGAGGTCGAATCCCAAGGGACTGAAACTTATACGTTATCTAAAACTAACTAGAACTAGAACTAAGGTAAGATGAAATCTAAACTGAATGTAATTTGAGGAATAATGGTGAAAATATTAATCTAAAATTTATATAAATCAGAGGAAAGGAAACTAGGGATTCAGAGGATCCACTTGTAGAGATCAGGGAGAACTTATGCTTGCATCAGAAATCATGGAAATTACTGAACTGGCGTTGATCTAATTTTCAAAGAGATGAAAGGTGTATGAATTAGAATGGATTCCATCACCAAACCATGCCCAAGAGACTATGGTAAATAACAGAATTAAACTAATTACTAACCAATCATATGTATGAAGGCTAGGAAGGGTACCGACATCCAACCATGCCCAGGAGACTATGGTGAACAACAGGCTTCCTGACATCATAAACATAAAAGAGAAAAGGACATGCTCCAAGCCATTGCAGACCCATTGTAATTTCAGTCACAACAGACCATTAAATACTAAACAAAATATGTCATTAATAATCAACTAAAATCAACGTCAATTCATGAATTAAAATTAAATTAAAAACATAAAATAAAATCTCCCATCTCACTACAAGCTTCACCTCCTAGCCCTAGCTAGGAGGTTTAGCCACACATGAATAGGCTAGATATCTCAAAACAAAATAAAATAAAAATAAAAGAAATAAACAAACTCAACTCTCTCTCTTGCAGACGTCTGACCTGAGCCTTCCTTCCCAGCTCTGAATCTTCCTCCCAAGACCTGAATGAATGCTCCTCACGTCCAAAACCTCCTTATATAGCTGCTGGAGTGGTGAAAATCAGATTTGAATCGGATTTAGAAAGCTATGCATGCCCATTGAAAGCTTTTTCGCAGCCAAGTTTGGTGCCTCGAAACACGCCACTTTCCTCGCTTAAATTCCAAAGAAACACCGTTCCTCAGGACTTTCTTGGGTCCTCTACATGATAGACGGTTCAGATATGCCATATGATCAAAGATGGTGGGCCAAAACCGCCTGAAAAAGTCAATTTTCACGGATGTGTGAAACCTTTCGCACCATTTTGCTGTTGTGATCAGTGGGCCCCACAGAAGCATTTTTTGAAAAATCTACCCCATCCATTGGATTCAGGACGAAATTTCAGTCAAGAATGGGTGGTTTTGAACGTCCATTGACGTGGCCCAGAGAAGAAATCACAAAAGGATCAGTTTTGAACGTTGCAGGGAAGCCCTTTTGTGGCCTCTGTATCTCACACGTGTGCACGCATGAATGAAAAGAGTCAACATGGTTTTATAGTGTTTGCATCTCTCTACAAGATGGTCGGATCAGATGAGTCATACGGTCTATAAGTGGGGCCCACAATCGATCGCAAAACGGATGCAGGCCGTCCGTGAGCTGACGAGTTTTTTTTTTTTTTTTTTTTGAATTAGAGAAGGAAACGTCGGTCAGCGGCACTGACCGACTTTAGAAATTCACGTGCACGGCTAGTGCACATGTGCACTATGCACACTCAAGCTAAAGTAGGGTCCACTATGATGTTTTTGTGAAATCTGATCTAACCATCTGATTGGTCTCCTCATTTAAGGCGTTAATACCAAATTCGAGGCAATTTCAAATATCAGGCGGGCCCAGAATCAACGGTTTATAAGCTGATCGGTCAGTTGGAGCACTTTTATAGTGATCCAAGAGCTGAAATTTGAAATGTACAGTTAATTTATGACCCTTATCTCATGTATAAAGTTTCAAACCGATCAGATGTCGGGAACCATGTGATCTTGCATTCTGGATGCGTTTCAAGCCACTTGAGCTTCAGTTTCTTAGTTTTCTCAGATTTCTGACCGTGTATATCCGTCAATCTTGATCCTCTGAAGTCCGTCCCTTGCCCTAGTGATCATCAGAACGTTAAATCTCAACTTTTAACATCCTTTTTTCATCCATGCTCATAAAATCACCTTGCAACACAAGAATGAGAAAACAAGCCATTAGACAGCATTATATTCATAAATCCAGACAATATCTGGGGTCTAATATGCAATATTTGACCCTCAACATTAATTATTGAAGTAGCTCTCTCAAACTCTCTTAGATTCTAGCTCATTTTGTTAAAAAGCAACCTATGGTATATACAAAGGAAGAATCCCAACGGTAAAAAAATGGGTAGAAATCTTTCATTGTCGACTCTATCAAGTAGTCTTCGATTCCATGGAAATTTGAAATTCAATGCTATTAGGCCTACTTCGATTGCATCGACTTCCTACACACATATATTCATTTTCACCTTTGATACTATCGACGTGCACTTCGATGTGATCGATAGGTAATTCGATCCCATCAGATTCTCTTCAAAAAATTACCTTTAGTTGCTGGAAGATTTTGTCCTGATATTCGATGTTATCATTGTAATTCGATGCTATCGAATTTTGAAGTTTGATGTAATTGAAGATTTGTATATTCCTGGATGGTTTGTTGGACAAAATGTTCATGATTTTTGATGTAAACGAGCAGCCTTCATTTCTATCGAGAACTTACTCTCGATGTGATCGAAGGTGACTCGATTATATCGATGAACACTTAGAATATCGACGAACACTTAGAGAATGTTTTCTCTATAGAGGGAGTGCCCTAAGTCGATGCCATCAAAGATGGTTTGATTATATCGAACTTTGAATTTTTATATCATCGAACTTTATTCGATATAATCAATATTTCTCAATGGATGGTCATTTTGTTGTTGGACAGAATGGGCTTATTTCTCGATGCAATCGAGCCATGTTCGATAGAATCGAAAATGTCTTCGATTACAAATCAATGCAATCAATATTTCCTATATAGTTCACGTTTTACTCCTCTAACATTCTAAGTGTTCAACAGTTAAACTTACCAAAGATGATTTACAATGAATTGGAGGTAAGACTAAGTTAAATGGAGTTATATACCTCAAGGGTTTGGTTAAGGAAGTGAGGCTTCATTTACCTGTTTGGAGCACTCAAGTTTCTTTCTGGTTGACGTCTTTATCTTGTAATCTTCATTTTGGGGCTCACTTAAAGACTGACTCAACACTCACGTAATTTGACAAACCAGGGCACTTTCAGCCAAGGTCTCCTTTGTCTTCACCCTGTACAGGTACTCGAAGGTCTAAGAGGGATTGGCTAGATTTCTACATCAAAAATTTGGCACCATCTGTGGGAACGACATCGAAAGTCGTTCTCATCACCTACAATGATTCAACAATGGTAAAGGGGATAAAGAAAGCCCAAACCACTACTATTGTGCACAGCCTCTATCTACAAGAATAGTCTGCAGATCATCGGGACTCATCTTCCCAACCTCAAGCTAATTCTGCTCTCACAGGCCTGGTGCAATGTAGTGTCCTGATTTCATGTAGTCAATTTTATGCTCACCTAAACATATATATTTACCTTACGAAGAATACAGTGAAAACTTAAGCATAATGAATCAGTGAAAATGATAATGAATCAATGAAAATGATAGAAGTAATTAAATTTTAGAGATAAAAAATTTTTAAGGGGATAAATTATAACACCCCAAAATTTTTAATATCCGAGTATTGAAAGTTCTCGAGTGTTACCATGAAATTTAACTTAGCATGTACACATGTATAATACCAATTTAGCAGATCATAACCTTACATTTAGATGACCATCGAAAATAATCTTCATCTATAGATGAAGTCATCCGACTATTGATTTTTAAGACAAAATCATCGTATATCTAAGTATTCTCACCTATCCATCATAACTAACCGTTCAGTCAGCTAATCACCACTAGGTAAAAATATCTTACCGTCCATCCTGTTAGTTGAAATATGTACCTTCCCTTAATTAATTTGGTGAATAATTATTTATTCATAATGATTTAGCTGTAAGTTCTTTTATAAAAATTACTTAAAAACATGCCTATAATAATATAGAATCATTAGATTTTCTAAAACTCTCAAATCAGCAATAATTATGAAAATGTCATTAACCTATACCTTCAATTCTAGATTACATGGTTCTCATGATCCGTTTGATGTGAAATTTTATATCATGCATATGTAATACAAATTAACCATACACATCGAATTTCGGCCCTTATATCATTGTAGAAGTGGCCCAATTGACAAATCAGCCCTTGACTATTGATTTTGGTCTCCATCAAGTGAGAAAAGCTCATAGGTAGTCATAGTAAGATATTTCCATTCATATGAATGACTTGGATTGTCCATCATATGGACCAAGTGTGAAATATGAAGAACCCACTTTGGTAAGCTTTTACTTAGTCACAAAGTTATCCTTTTGGGACTACCAACTCTTTATAAATTTGGATCTTCGAATTTAACCACTTCCTACCATTCATCATAACTCAAATTTGGACCACACTTTGGCCTCATATGAATATGAGATTATACAAAATTTAGACCTCGATCTATGATCCTACACCATTGAACGTTAAAGCCAATTCCTTTATTTTGGTGCAAAGGGTGAAATTTCAGATATAGACTTCTTCAACCATCAATCAACCACCAAATTTTATCTAACCATTCATCTATTTTGACTACACATTTTTTTCAAAATTGGGCCCCGATCATTGAACGTGGACCGTTAATCAACATCATATTTAGTCTCGTGGCCCAACACAACTTGCTTAAACTAATTAATGAATGGAATATATTCCTCATAAAACATCTTGATGGACCCCACTTAGCCCTGCATATATGTTACGTCCGCAAGTGGAAACCTTCTCCACAAGTGAATCACACTCAAACTGGGAAATCCCTATTTTCCCTCCTACTCAAGAGTTGAAATACATGCTAACCAGCATGGAGTTCTCCCAATGTAAGAAATCTGCACCATATAGACCCTGCAGTAGGATGATCTTAGCCTTCCATCTAAGCATCGTCCGTCCTCTGTAAACCATGCAATGCATGAAATTCAAACCGCGTTTTCCACATTCGTGAACGACAACCAAATCAGAGTTTTCCAACTAAACCAGCACCAAAACCCAATTTGGTCAAACTTTCTACTCCTAATTTCAGATGATCGAATGTTCCTGGGAGGATTTTGACCCCCTCTAAACAACGTCAAGAGGGGATAAACATGACACCTCTACCGCTTCTCCCGGAGCTAAACCGCACCATGCAGAAACTCTTTTCGCGCAAACCACAAAACAAAGACCTTCAAACCTTCGATTTCATGGGCCAGGGAGCATTATTGTAATGCCCTGAAATTCAGGGGTCGAGCATAACTCAGCTCCTGATTTCCAAAACATCACTTATGCAACATTTTTGATGATAGATGAATGTTGTCTGTATTAGTGCATAAAACATGAAGTAGATTAAGCCAAAACAGCAAACATAGTTTAGGGATAGTCTGAGAATGCAAGCAGAAGACTGAAATACATATATAAACCAACATGAGTCCCCAAAATATGTATGCTCTGCCAGGTCATAGTTACAAGTCGTGTCTCAAAATACATATAACAAAAGGTAATAAATTGCTACAATCATAGTCCAGAATCCCTGCCAACCAGGACATGGCTCACATGAACCTGCCTAAGAACTGCATGAAAAAGAATGCCTCCTCATCCTCATCAAACTCGGGCTCCACCTCGCAGGCATCACCATCACCTGCAGCTAAGTTAGATTCTGGTTAGTGTTTAAGCACCATCCCAAAATGTGGGAGTGAGTGATCAACTTAGTAGAACTATACAGTAAAGGTTAACATGTTATCAATTCAATCAAGCAATAATGATAAAGCAGTATAATCAAACATGTCCTAGATACTCTTGTTAATACAAGAATGATATGAGGTAATGATGCATGCCCTCACCACGAAATCCCTCTTGCGACACCATCTAACGATCGCGACATGAATCGCTACCACTGTGCTCTACACCAACGCCAATAGCACATGTAGTACAATGTTATGAGCATGATTATCAAGTTCTTATTAGTCCTTTTCATACAGCAAGATTGAGAAGCTAAGGTACCTCCCTTAAATTAATATCTAAACAATGATCCATTCTATGGTCGTCAGTCCTAGACAATCTCATACGATAGTATAGTTTTAGATTGCTGTAAAGGGCTCGTCACTAATCAATACAGGTCTAGTTATATCTTGTATACTGTAAAAAGACTCGTCGCCTGTCCACAGTGTCAAGATATGCTCGAGGTCACTACAGAGGGCTCGTCACCAATCAGTGTAGGCCGACAGGACAAATATAGTGTCTCATACCACCATAATCGGCTCACAAGTCTAGGTTGCTCACTGGTCACTACAGGGAAGCTCGTCGCCCTGGCATAGGCTGACAGCACAGCCACGGTGTCCCATGCCACTATGTCCGACTCATGAGTCTTAGTGGATCGAGGTACCAAGGTTAACAGAATTTCACTGGTAACTTTGGTACCCTAGATTCTAACAATAGCATCCAAACATAGTGAACACGCATCAGTTAATCAAATTATTTAACAAGCTCAACTAGGACAAGCGCACGTTGAGTTGATCGACATGGAATGCATAAGCACTCCGTGTGGCCTAACCACTATCGAACAACCCAAATCAGACTTACATTCGTCGAACACATCCTGCGTGACGTAAATAAGTCCAACCACCAGTTCAAGAAAAATTACCGATTACCTGGACTATAATGTAGTCTCAATCACGTACAAGCTCAATAATAGACATTTGATTCATATTCTACTTTCAAATGAACATGTTATGAAATATAACTTAAACATAAATACAGTACATGGAGGAAATTATACACACAGTTAATATGAATAAATTAGGCTAAACAATTCATGGAGGAAATCATACACACAAGCAGGGTAATCGAGATTCATATCTTAACAACCTTAAAAAATATACTTTACTGAATACTAACTCATTCAGGCATTTATACAAACACTTAAGCTACACTATTCAACATACATCACGTATGTCGGCCATATTACATATTAGGGTAAATCCTTTCGCCAAGGAGTTGTCGCATACATAACAATCATGTACTAACGACAAATAGTCATAGAAATCATAACATCAGATTTTATACGCATACAAACATTCTAACATATACATGAAATACTTTATTTACAACATAGGTTATATATATATATATATATATATATATATATATATATATATATATATATATATATATATATATATATATACGTAAATCAAAACAGATAGCACATTTAGCATGTGTAATAGCATCCACGTTAAGAATAAATCATTATCTAACATGGAAAGTCTTGAAAACTATAACTTAAACGTATATAGTCTGCACCTTAAGCCAGAAAATGTAAAACAAATATGATTTAGACGATAAGTCTTCGTCAACGGCGGATAGGCAACCTAAGGCATGAAATAGGTTACTTACAACAACACTTAAACTATCCTAAGTTTCAAAACAGGTTAGGGTTTGATTGACTTACCTAAATATGGAATCAGAATCGCCAGAATATCGATTTAGATACGATGGATTAGGTGCGAAAAGAAGCTTGGAAGAATCCCAAGATGAAACACCAACTTCACACTCACTTTCTCTCTTTTCTCTCTTTTATATTGGCTAGGGTTGGAAATTCGTATGGGACTTGTGAGAGAGGGTTTAAGGCCTTTATATAAGCCCAAAATTGATGGAAATAGCCCAAAGGCCAAGGTATACTTAGGTTATAACCAAATCGGGCTCTTTCTGATCCAACGGAACACTTCTGAAGGTCCTTTTATTAAATGCGGTCGGACTTAAGATCACTAATATTGGATCTTAACCAGGTTAAGTTTTCAGTCCGATCGGGTTTCCAGATCAACCGTGGTGGACCAGCTTCAATTCAACGGTCACCGAAACTTGATCAGGGCCACGAGCATTAAGGCATGTGTGGGCCACCTTCCCTGATCTGAGGGTGAATTTGGGTCAAAAACCAAAGGTCAAAATGCTTATAAATGATGCGTAAGTGACACGACTCAGATTACTAAAATTCATATTTAATTTCTTAAAAATCTTCACTTTCTCATACTCTTCACTCCAGACTCAAGAAATTGGTTTCAGGACATCGTTTGGGCTTGATTTTTGAGGTGATAGTCAAGTCCAACTAGACAGTCATAACTGTCTGAGTTCATCACAATTAGACTTTTGACATGCGGTCTAGGTCTGATACGAACTTTCTGAATGTTCTCGAGAGCAACTGGGTTCAGAGTTGGATTTTAGATTTCAGGGTAATGTAGCGTTAACAATTCTATAGGTTTTAGGTTTTGCAGAACGTATTTAAAGTGGTTGGTGCTAAATTCACAAGTAATCTAGTTTAGCGCTAGTTAATTCATGTTAAATTTCTAAAGGATTTAGTTCTAAATGATTTCTGCGAAAGGTGATACTCAGGTCTATGTATGGATTTTTTCAAGAAGTTATATTTATTAACCAATCAGAACCATCTAGGATAAATGATTTGAAGAAAAATGGGCCAGAACGAAATCTGCCATTAAAGCGGGTCATCTTCCCCGTCAAAACCATGATAGCCATTGAGACTTGTCCGACCATTGCTTCTGAATTCCGTCCGATCATAATGTGGCCCATAATATGAGCATATGATCAATGAGACATGAAGTGAAACATAGCACCCTGATCGAATATAGATGAACCAAAACGTCCTAGTATATTTATGCATGTCAAGTACGTATGAGATTCCTGCACACACAGGATAAGTCGAGTCGAGCTCTCTACATATATGAGAGCACCTCTCGAAATTGTTTATAACTCCCTACTAACAGTAGATGTCCAGCAGAGAGAGAGAGAGAGAGAGAGAGAGAGAGAGAGAGAGAGAGAGAGAGAGAGAGAGAGAGAATGTGACCTCATTGAACCAAGTCAACTCGGTTGGGTCTAGCCAGGTAGAAATTCTAACTTTTTCCTAATCCATTGCATGGCCTTCCAAAGAAAGTGAGCAAAAGAAATAAAGAACGAAGAAGAAGAAGAGAGCTTTTGGGCCAACTCAGTCCAGCAATGAGTTGGGTCTGAGTTGAAGTGATTCTAGCTAACCACTTTAGCAGGTAAGATCTATGTGCCAATTTTCCTTCAACTTTGTATTATGCATAAGCTTTCCACTATGATTTGAGTTCATAACTAAGTAGATTGATTAGTCAGTGAGTCAAATCTAGTCGACTCAGTGTGAAAATTCATTGAACCACAAATTGTTGAATTAAGAACATTTTCTGATTAAGGAAGGTGAATATCTATGATTCAATCAAATTGAAACTCTCAATTAGATTGGAAACTACTTCAAACCTAGCCTAAATCTTCATCTATCCTAAATCATCGCTTGATATTGATCATAACTGTACAATTTCTGCAATGTAATGATCTAACCATATGAATCATGTTAATTATGCTAGAGTTGGATATGATGACGCATATATTCAAATCTAACAATGCTAGAGTGTGATCAAGTCTAAGAGGTGAGGTTTTTTCCTTTAAATTTTGTGGTAATTTGATTTGACTATCTTATTCCTACATACTTCGAGTTTTATTATTGTGAATCATCACCCTATGAATGACTAGTACATAATTTAAATCATTATATTATTACCTTGTCACGCAAGTATCATGTTGGAAATCCTACTTTTAATGATCGGTATAATATTGTGGACGTAATGCATTTTGAGTAGCTGCCCTCTTAGTCGGCACGTAATCCCGTGAGTTGGTAAGTGATGCATAATCGATGTAAGTAAATCACTATGCATGGTACATCACTTCTCGACATTGGATGTCGTAAATAGTCACTCCGTGAACACATCATATCACATAAATCTTTCAATCGCATTGTTGTGTCACCTTGAGACATTCACACAAATCTACATTAATGTTGGACACGCCGATGAATATCCATAGTATGGGATGCGGGGTAAGCCGGATATCTTTACACTACTTTCCAGATTGTGATCATGATCACCGACTGTGATGGACCGCATATATTTTTCTAGGCATGCATCTCATATAGAATGTTTGCACATACTAATACCACTTGTATTTGTGAAGTATGAGACGTATCGGGACACTTATATTATTCTTATGAATCACTTAAATCATTGTAAATGTTAAAGTACAACCACCACTATGAGTAGGGCATTCACCCTCTCCAGTCGTACAGATGTTGTAGGTGAATCGTAGGTTGATGTAACAGATAATGACCGCTCTATGGAAGACGGGTTCGAATAGAGAGGAAGAATATTGCACGATTAGTTTTATTTATTTTTCATTATAAACTTTGATAATATAAGAAGCTCTCATTGAGAAGGCATTTGATAATTTGCTGAATTCTTTTATTCTAATGGAATGATAAATACAATTGATTTTACTCTCATGGATGGTTACCTTCATGAATGTAACTAGACGTGATCTAAACGCAAAAAAAAAAAGGTACGATTATGAAGCATCCAATTTTTACATTATTACCACTCAAAATTCTCAAGCACGAGTATATATTCGGGCCGCGAAAATTCAGGATGTTACATGGAGTGATCCCGAAAATGGGGAGGTCAGCTCGTCTCTCTGAAGTATTAAGTTAAAGCCCTAACTAACAACATTGATCAGATAAGAAAAATGTTAGAGCAACAAATCCCTCCTCCCGACCATGGGGCAGAGGAGGTTATTGTTCAGGCAACCACTTAAGTTTCATCACCCTCTCAAGCACCTTTCGACTCTCGGAGAAGCAAACTGGCCTGTGAAACACCAAGACATGCGCCCTCCTATGTCTCAGGAATTGCTGCGCTGGTTGCCTCTGACCTACAACATGACTTGGAGAAGAAAAGGCATGGAAAATCTCCTAAGACAGTTACCGAAAACGATGACCCCTAGGAGGCCAAGGTCAATGAACTACGAGGTCAAATTGGCGATCTACGATAGGCCTATCGCACACACGCTCCGACCTCGATAAAAACCATGTTGGAGGAAACAAAGCCACCGTTCAGCGTCAACATCATGCACGCTCAGCTCCCATCCATCTTATGGATGCCGCAAACCCCTTTTTCCAGGGCCACCACCAAGCCAGTCGAGCATCTGGAGTCTTTCAGGGCGTGGATGGATCTTCATGGTGCGTCGACTATGGTGATGTGCCAAGCATTCTCATTAACTCCATCAGGGGCAACTCGAAAATGGTTTCGACAATTAAAACCATAGTCTATCAGCTCATTCACATAGTTCAATAAGGCCTTTATTACCAACATCATCGGAGGAAAAGAAAGGCTTAAGCTGTTACGCCCCAAACTCAAAAATCGGGCTCATAAAATTCTCGATCACTGAATCCGGTACTGACAGCATCCATAGTACCCCATCCTTGGCTCCCAGCGTACATATGGTAGATTCCAATCCTGGAGTCCTACAAGGAGGATTTTTCAACGTACATTTATCTCATAAGAAGCATAACCACAAGTTTACCCAAATCACAAAGGTAACATCATCATCACATATTCACTAATAAGAATATTTGAATACAATACTAAAAGGAAAATACATATGTCAAAGATTAAAGCTCCAGAAGTCCGCTGCATGCTCCAAACTCAATGTTGTTACGACCTAATATTACTTGCACGCATCTATTGTGCATAAGCTATAAAAAGCTTAGAGGGTGGTGTATGTGCACAAGATAAGTGCCAAGTATTCAATGCGATGCCATGATCATACAATGTCAGAAGTATTGACAAGATCATGAATCATATGATAACAGAGTACGTGAAAATACTGTTAAGTCCATTAGTCATACAATATCAAAGTACATAATACAGATCAGTTATGCAAATGAGGAGTCATAGAGAACCAAATATCAGATGCCGAGGATGCAATGCAATATATAATTCCTGATGAGTTCATGAATACCGTAAGCCATATCTAGACCATATAAATGCGGAAACACAGTAACCCAAAATCCCATATATAACAGATGTATTGCAATATACAGTGCAAATGGAATGACTATGCTGAAGTGTGAAGTTGGGATGATAGTACGTAGTTTCGTAGGCTATGGGGTCCATCACAAGGGACTTCTATCCAAATCAATCCCATACCTAAATTTAGATAGTCTGACTTAATGTGGTAAACTCCTAATCTCAGGTTAGTCACGCACCCCAACCGAAATCCTAGCCATTGTGAAGGTACACGTAATAAATAATTGTACACCACTAGCCCGAGTGGATAGTGAATGAATGAATGAGTATGCAACCCCTGCTCAATAAGTCCACATATCAGTATGGTTCCTCTCTGGGATCATCACCAGGGTCTAGTACACTCTATATACAACTGCCGCCCACTAACGGGCGAGCATGTAAGTGGAAGAGACCTCACCATCTGCCTGGCCAGTAGTCAGTCAATATCTACCCGACATATCGATAGTGGACCCATTTACAAGATGGTCAAACTTAGCCTAGCTATGCCCCTACCCTTAGGCGGGTAAGGCTACACCCCCTCCCAACTGACCACGACACAGTGGGAGACGCGGCCTCTTAGTATTCGACACTCGGGCGCTCATGTATTTACTCGGTCTCGACGTTGGGGCATCTCCTGGCCTCAGATGCTTAGAAAATTTCACCCACGGACATCCAAAGTGCCCAGATGCTTGAACCAAACATTTTTGGTGTCCCATCTAGCCATCCTCGACATATCTGTGGAGGTCACAGCCCTGATGTCACTAGGGCGTACAATAATCACAATCACACAATGCAAGATACTGATTGATGTAGTGTAATCATGCATCAATCCTACGCATACTTTGTTCTCATGTGGGATAACTCCACTTATTAGGGAGTCTCATAAACCATCTGTACTATGGCATATGCAAGGGTCAATCACATCTTACAATAAACATGCAGATGATACTTATGGGCATGTATCATGATGCTATGCTTTCACATACTCATAATCGGTATTAATAACCGGCATCAACAATCAGCCTCGACAATGTGGACATTTAACCAACATTGCCCCTAAGGAATGGCCCACATAGAGCGAAACATATAATGGGCCCACAACCTCACACAAAGGACTAATATACAACACAATGGGCCTTACTCAAGGGCCACATATACACAACAGGTGAGCCTTGCTCAAGGGCCTCAAATACATGACATGTAGGCCCTACACATGGGTCTTGAATACATCAAATGGGCCATGCATTATGGGCCTAATACATATCACAATGGGCCTTGCCCATAGGCCATGAATACATCACAATGGGCCTTGCTCATGGGCCTCAAATACATCACACAGGTCGAATACACATCACAATGGGCCTCAAATACGGGTCGTATATACATCATAAAAGTCTTGACAATTGACCTTGGTAATCGAAATCGGCCTCAATAATCGAAATTGACACTCAAAATCGATCTCGATACTCATCCTTGATAATCAGAATCAGCCTATACAATCGGCCTTGACAAATCAGAATCGACCTCGATACGCAGCCTCTACCATCAGAATTGACCTATACAATCAGCCTCAAAAAATTAAAATCGGCCTCGACAAATCGGAATCGGCCTCGATACTCGGCCTTGATAATCGAAATCGGCTTATACAATCGGCCTCGACAAATCAGAATCAGTCTATACAATCAGCCTCGACAAATCGAAATCGGCTTATAGAATCAGCCTCAAAAAATTGAAATCAGCCTCGACAATCGGAATCGGCCTATCTAATTAGCCTCGACAAATCGAAATCAGCCTATACAAGCAGCCTCAACAAATCGAAATCGGCATATACAATCAGCCTCGACAAATTAGAATCGGCCTTGACAATTGGAATCGGCCTCGACAATCGAAATCAGTATATACAATCGGCCTCAACAAATCAGAATCAGCCCGGCCTCGACAAATCGGAATCGGTCTCGACAAATCGTAATCGGCCTATACAATCGGAATTGGTTTATACAATCGGCCTTGATGCAAGGTGAGGTCCATAAATGGACGGCCGATGATGGACCAAGCAATATCAATGGGGCCCATTTGTTTGAGTTAACCCACTAGAGAATGATGAGAATGGACCTAACCAGGCCTAAGGGAAGGTCACAATGTGGATATTTAACCATCACTGCCCATTAATGTGGACATTTAACCAACATTACTCCCAAGGAGTAGCCCACATAGGATCAAATATATAGTGGGCCCATGTCCCCACATGAGGGTCTAATATACAACACCATGGGTCACATCCATGGGCCTCTCATACATCAGGTGGGCCGCTTCATATGGGCCACATATACATCACAATGGGCCCCCTACACGGGCTTAATATACGTCACAAAGAGCCATATCCCATGGCCAGCAAATTCATCAAGATGGGCCTTATGGATGGGCCACACTAATGGGCCTCATATACATCAAGTAGGCCACATCAACTACATTATTCATCTATATTTTAAAGATCATTTTAGAGCATTTCCAAGAAAATAAATCATATCGACAGATCATTTGGACCAAACCATAAATAGCAGTGGAGATAATGATTTCCACCTTTTAGAAAAATTTCAGGGCCCACCATCAAGTTTATTTTCCGTCCAATCTGTTCATAAGGTAACCAAGGTCTGGTTGAGAGGAAAAATAAATATCAGTTTGATCCAAAACCATCGTAGTCCAAAAATGATTTCAATGGTAGGTGTTCGTCTCTCCACTGTTTTCTGCAGTGTGGTCCACCTGATAGATCTGCCTCATTTTTAGTCTCAGCCCTTAAGACGGGCTCGCCAATTGGGTGAATAGTGTGGATTTACACATGCCTCATGAGCAGGCTGCTGTCCAGGCCCCAGGACGCACGGCCAGGATATAAAACACATGTCATGGTGGCCCACATCAAATGGTTAGACAGTATAGATGAGACACATGAACCGTGTGGGACCCAAAGAACATGCTAACGCAACAGCAACTGTAATTACTGGTGTGGGGCCCACATGTGTGATCCACCCAAAATAATTGGACGGATGGTCTGAATTATCATCATACCGCGTGATTAGACCTGCAGCTGCTACCTAAACAAATAGATGGTGTGGAAATAAGACACACCGAGGTAGGTCCCACCCACACGTGCCACACGTGTGGGGTGAGCCCAACAGATGTACTGTTATGGATATAAAATAACACATCAAGGTGGGTTCACAAGCACCGTCTAGAGGGATGGTGCAGATGCAAGTACATCAATGTGGGTCCACATGGGGCCCACCACATATATACAATATATACATATGTATTAAATCAACGTGGGTCCCACATGGGACCCACCACGTATATAATAAATATATATATAAATATATATATATATATATATATATATATATATATATATATATATATATATTAGAATAATAGAAATCATATAAAGTCGGTAGCGTCCAGATGGTTGGACGTTCGTCCAATGGACGGTCAGAACTATTGATAAGCATTACAAGGGGCCCACCATCTACATATCTGGATGGTGTGGATGACATAAACATCACGATGGGGATCACACCCACGTCCAAATTGCTAGACGGTGTGTATTTCACACACACATCAGGTGGGTCCACGTACACGTGGTCCACTCATTAAATCAAGCTATATTTATGTTTTCCAATCATGCAGTCCAGCAGCCCCAGCTGCTGGGCAATCCACTACTGGACGGTGGATTCCATAGTCCATCAAGGTGGGTCCACATACATGTGGCCCAACAGCTACATCCATCCAAGTGGACCATAAAAATAAATAAATAATGAGAGAGATATAAAGAGAGAGATCGGATGGAAATAAGAGGGACCCCTCCACTATGGGCCCCTCTAGCTTACAATGACATAGATCAAGATGGGTCCCACCTCATGTAGGCCTTCAAATAGAAAATAGAGGAAAAATATACTCTAACCTACAAATCACTCACATATTGGCCTCCTTCTTGGTCCGATGGAACGCTAAACTCCTTGGCTTTGATTTCAACAAAAGATGATGAAATCTTGATGGTTAAGATGGGAGATGAGAGGGTAGGAAGTGGGCCACATTAGAAATTCTCCATGAGAGCTTGGGAAGCTCATACGTTGGAGCTTAGTTACTTGGGAGTGAAGAGAGAGAATGAGAGAGATGGAGAGAAGTGATGGGGTGAAAAGGTGATGGAGTGAGTGATGTGTATTTGACATGTAAGGGTGTGTAAGAGAGAGAGTTGACTTTGGGGATGGTGTTGTACTTGACATGATGTGGTGATTGATGGGATTGATTTGATTAGAGATTCTCTTAGGAATTGCAACGCGTGATATTTTCCTCGAACTGAACGTGGGCCCACATCTCCTGGCTCGGGTATCGCCTCAGAGCTAATACACGGCGTTGGAACCGCAACGATGGTACGGTCGCAATGATATGAATTTTGAGTCAAGTTGACTCTGATATACGGGACATGACTCAGGATCACGTGCAAACACCGATAACATATCGCAGGTCACCGGAATTCGACCAGGAGGACCGCAGAAGCTTACGAAATGGTACGGGATAGGATACGGGTCTTACAAAAGCCAACAACTCACCTCCTCACCATCATCCAGAAAGAAGATGAGTTATTGAAGCATTACATTAAACGATTCAACCTGGAAGTGATTCAAGTGGAGGGCTATTCAAATCAGATCGCTATGATGGGCGGCCTGAGGGAGGGGAGATTTCTCTTCTCACTTGGCAAGAATCCCTTGACGACATTGGCTGATCTACTCAACTGAGCCCCAAAATTGTCCAACACTGAAGAGCTTTTCAGTTCACGAAAAGCTACTCGAAACAGGGGAAGCTAAACCAAGGAGAAATGACCTAAAGAAGAACAAGCATCATTAGCTCCCAATAATAAGCGAAGAAGAGACGATGATCCGATCAAAGGTTATTAACGTCTGAACAGACAACTTGAGAGCAGATTTAACTCTTACACTCCTCTCAACGTGATGCCCAAGCAAGTCATCATGAAAGTTCAGAATAAATGACTCATCAAATGGCTGAACCGAATGAAGAACGATGCCAATAAGCGAGATAAATGGAAGAAATGTCACTTCCATTGCGACCACGGCCACTCTACGAGCGATTGCTTCAACCTTAAGGAAGAAATTAAGGTCCTCATCCGTAATGGACATCTGTGAGAGTACGTCAATAGTAAGGAAGAATGGTCGGAGCGGAAGAACGAGCAACCCAGTAATGGAAACAACAATGAGGTTATAAGAGAAATTAGCACCATCTTCGACGGACCTGCAGGAGGAGGAGATTCGAACAGAGCACGTAGAGCTCTTACCCAGAGCATCAGCCATAACGACTTGGAACATCAAGTCTACCTTAACTAAAAACCTTCAAAAGAACAAAAAGTGGCCTCCTGCAAACTGACCTTCACCGAAGAGGATACCCGAGGTGTCCACCACCCCCATGATAATTCATTAGTGGTGGCTATGATCATAGTTAACCATAAAGTGTTTCGAATCTTGGTAGACACCGATAGCTCGGTCGACATCCTCTTCACTGACGCCTTCAATAAAATGGGAGTCGGTAGTTCCCGACTACGACCTGTCACAACTCTCATGCTCAAATTTGTAAGGGACAAAGTTACCTTTGAGGGATCCATACAGCTTCTAGTCACAGTGGGAAAAGGGCAAAACTAGACGATGACCATGATCGACTTTCTTATAGTTGATTTCCCTTCCATTTACAATTTCATCTTCAAACGACCATCCCTCAATGCCCTATGAGCAATGGTATCAACTTACCATCTTATAATGAAATTTTTGATCGATCATGGTGTCGGGCAGGTTAGAGGAGATTTGCAAGAAGCTCGCCAGTGATACTCCACAACGCTAATGACGCAACATCACACGATGGCCATCACCTCCCTTGATCCTCAGGAATAGTCGATCGAAAGAGGGTCTCCAGTGGAAGACCTTGTAACCATCCCTCACAATGGATTTGACCCGACCCGAATGATACAGGTCAACTCATCACTAGCTCCAGCTATATAGGATGAGATCATGGACCTCCTCCTCCAACACGTCGACGTATTCACCTAGTCCCATCGGGACATGCCTAGCATCAGCCCAAAGGTCTCACAAACTAAATATTGATCTCGACTAGTAACCAGTGATGTAAAAACAACGAGTATTTGAATCAGAATGTTACACCATCATCGGTGAAGAGGTCAACAAGCTCCTCAAAGAAGGTTTTATTGAAGAGATCTATTATCCCGACTGGATCGCCAACGTCATCTTAGTGAAATAGTCCAATGAGAAGTGGCGGGTCTGTGTTGATTACATCGACCTAAACAAAGCCTACCCTGAGGATAATTTTTCCCTTCCACGGATTAACCTGCTGGTCGATAGTATGACCAGGCATGAGCTCCTAAGCTTCATGGATGCTTATTTGAGCTATAACCAGATCGCCATGCATCCCCACGATAAGCAAAAATTGACCTTTGTCACCAACAAGGAGCTCTACTGTTACAAGGTCATTCCTTTTAAGCTGAAGAACATTGGGGTCACATACCAGTGACTTGTCAATAGAATGTTCGCTCAGCAGGTCAAACACTCTATGGAGGTCTACATCGATGACATGCTCGCCAAGAGTATCAAAGCTACAGGCCACACCACCGACCTCGAGGAGATGTTATCCTACAAAAATATCAGATGAAGTTGAATCCAAGAAAATGTGCATTCAGCGTTACCTCAGGAAAAATCTTTGACTTTCTGGTCAACCAAAGGGGGATAGAGGTGAACCCCGACAAGATCTGAGCTCTGCTGGACATGAACCCACCCAGGATAATGAAAGAAATTCAATGCCTCACCAGGAGAGTTATCGCCCTCAACCGTTTCATCTCCCGACCCACTAACAAGTGTCTCCCATTCTTCAAATAGTTGAAAGGAAAACAAAAGATAGAATGGACTAAGGACTGTGAACTGGATTTTCAACAACTCAAATACACTACATGAAAAATGGAAAAAAGGATGGATTTTGAGATGGTTCTGGACCATCTCTAAAATTGCTTGGTTTAAAGATGATTTAGAGACGGCCATAAACCGTCTCTAAAATTTTAGACGGCCCTTAACCTTCCTTAATATTGTCTTAAAAATTTGAACGTCCACAAATCATTTAAGACAGTCAAAGACCATCTTATATGTAGTCATCTGAGATGGTCAAAGACCGTTCGCATTAGAGACGGTCCTTGATCGTCTTATATGTGGTCATCTGAGACGATCATTAGCAGTCTGCATTAGAGACGGTCATTGGCCATCTTTTACTTGTAATCTGAGACTGTCAAAGACCGTCTCTATTAGAGACGGTCCTTAGCCGTCTTATAGCCCTGTCAAAGACCGTCTCTATTAGTGTAACGCCTTGGAAAAATCCGTACTGTGACTCGAGTACCAACTCGACCAGAAATCGTTTAGGTTTAATCCCTTTAGAAAATAAACGTAAGTTAGCTAGCGCTATGCTAGAGTAGCTGTGAAATTAGCACTGATCACTTTAAATATGTTCTGCAAGACCCAAAACTTGTAGAATCAATGACGCTACAATACCCTAAAACCTAGGATCAAACTCTAAACCCAGTTGTTCTGGAACTTGTCTGGAAACTCTGTATTGGATTTAGACAGCGCGTCGAAAGTCCGATATCTACAATCTTAGACCGTTAGGACCACTTAGCTGGACTTGACAATCATATCGAAAATCAAGCCAAACCGGTGCTCTGAGGCTATTTCATTGAGCCTGGAGTGAAGAGAGTGAGAAATGGGAAAAAGATTTGAAATTTAAATCAAAATCTGGCACGAGTCTTTGCACGTTATTATTAAGCATTCAGACCATCAGAATTCAGCCAAATTTTACCCTTGGATCAGGAAAAATTTCTCTTTTATATCATGATACTTGTAGACCTGATTTAGGTACGATGACTGCTGAACTTAAACTGGACCGCCACGTGCGATCTTCGAACTCTACCGGACTGAAAACTTGGTTTGAGCAACATCCAGTGATCATGAGCTTAAGTCTGATCGCGTTCGGCCAGGGGACCTCCCGAAATGCTCTTTTGGATCGGAACAGCCCCAATTTGGTTATAACTTAAGTATACCTTTGTTCCAAGTCTATTTAGGTTAGATTTTAGCCTATATAAGGGCCTTAAACCCTCACATATCTCTCCCATCCAAATTTTCTAGAAACCCTAGCTAGAGAGAGAGAGAAAGTGAGAGATTGTGAGAGACTTTCTGAGTGAACTTCTTGCCGATTTCTCCATCTATTGCACATACCAAAGCAGCGCGTTCAAATAACCTTCCCGGTAATTTCCAACGCACTCTTAGGTAAGAAAACCCTAACCACTTGTTATTTTAGGGATTCTTTCGATTCAATAGCGATGTAGCTTATGTAACTTGTGCATTAGGTCGTCTTTACGCCGTTGACGAAGCGTATTCGTTCCGTTCGAAATGATACACGTCTAGGGCAAAAGGTGTGGATTTTAGATGCTTTGATTGACTGATTTCAAAGCTTTCAATGTCATTTAATAGTAGATTATCGACGGCAACACCGTTTAACATGTAGAACATGCTGTCCGTTTTCTGTTTCGTAAATGTACGAGAAATATGAGATTTAGGGCATTTTAGTCATTTGTAGGAAATACTGTTTACATCCATATTTTGCTGAAATGTTTGTCATGGCTAATTGTCATGTTAGGATATTAGGAATGCGTGCATGATCGGTTTGGCGAAGAGATTCACCCAAATGCGTACTTTGGGTCGACATACGCTATGTAGACTAAAGTGTGTAGACTAAGTGTTTGTATAATTGTTTGTATTAGTTTGTATTGAGTAAATGGAGTTGTGAATGAGTTTTGAGATTGAATTCTCAAGTAATATGTTGATGTAAATGATTTCCATCATGTGGGCTATATGTATTGATTTCATTATATATATGAAATGTATGTGTTGGATGATTTGCTTAAGTTGTATGTTATAACATGTGTCAACATGCTTACATTGTTGTATTTCATTTCTGTTACTCTCATATGATTAATGATGTTGATATTCAAGTGCTTGGGGCTATACGTTAGTCCAGGCAGTCGATAATGGATTGAAATCGTGGTTGGCTTCTGCTTGCCACGAAGGACGCATCGATAAACACGAGTCGTGTTTTGAGTTGGCGGCAGTGGTTAGGCCACACGAAGTGTTTCATGCACTTCATGTCGTTCGACTTGAGATGCGCTCGTACTAGTCGAGCCCGTCAAGTAACCCGACTGGCCACTGTATGTTCACCCTGTATGAATCATAACTGCTTGAACCTAGGGTACTGAACTTACTATTGGAAACCCTGTTAACCATGGTACCTTGATCCATAAAGACTCATGAGCCGGGCATGGTGGTATGGGACACCGTGGCCAAGCTGTCGGCATACGCTGGGGCCACAAACCTCCCCGTAGTGACCAATGAGCACCTATGACTCGTGAGCCGATTGTGGTGGTATGGGACACTGCATTCGAGCTGTCGGCCTACTCTGATTGGTGACGAGCCCTTTGTAGTGACCTCGAGCGTATTCTAAGTCTACGGGAGGCGACAACCCTTCCGTAGCAATGAGAGTACATTAGGCCTGTATTGATAAGCTGATGGGGGAGCGGTGCAACGAGTGCGAGCAACAGCCCTGGCAGCCCTTGCAGCGACCTATAAACTTAACATCGTATGAGATTATTAGGAGTGACGACCCTAGACAGGATCTGTGTTGGGATTGATATAAGGAAAGTACCTTAGTTTCCCAATACTGCTGTATGAATGGACTAATAACAACTTGGTAATCATATCCACATCGCACTGCATGTGCCTAGAAGATGTGGAGCACTGTGGGAAGAAAACATGCCGCGGGCGTAAGATGGTGCCGTATGAGGGAGTATGTCAGTGAGGGCATCCATCATGTCATTTCATGTATACATTAACAACAGTATCTAGGAATGTTTGATTGATTGCTTTACTATTATCGCGTGATTGATTTGATAACATGCTAATATTTACTCTATTATTCCACTAAGTTGATCACTCACTCCCACGTTACGGGATGGTATTTGCAACACCCACCAGACCCTGTCTTAGATGCAGGTGTCGAGGCAATTCAGGATGCAGAGCCAGACTACGACGAGGACCAGGACGAGTTCTCGTATATGCAGTTTTACGACGGCTTTGCATAGGTGGCCGGGATCGGCGAGACTTCATAGTTGGACCTTATGACATTTTGATTTTTATTTTATTACATGTATATGAGACTCAGTGATATATTCATACTTTGGAGACAGTCAGAGATTATTTTGTTTTCTTACAGTGATATATATATCTTTCAGTCTTCCGCTTGCATTTTATCACTGAATCTGGAGTATGAATTGCATTTTTGGTATAATCTTACTCATGTGAATGCTCTAACTCAGTCAATATTGAATCATGATCATAGTTGATGCATAAGTGATGGTCTAGAACTCGGGAGTCGAGTTCATACATGACCCCCGATTTTCAGGGTGTTACAATTAGAGACTGTCAATGACCATCTCTATTAAAGACTATCAAAGACCATCTCTATTAAAGACAGTCTTAAACCGTCTCTAATGCTCAAGTCAAAAATTAAGAAGCTCAAAAAAAATTATGAATTTTGAAAAAAAAAAAAATACTTGAGAAGCTTAGAAAAATAATTAACAATGTTAAAGAAAAATTTAAATTTAGAAAAAAAAAATGTAATTTTATAAAAATCTAGATTATTAAGAAAAATAATAAGAACTTTGAATAATGTTGATAATTTTCAAAAAAAAAAAAAAGATTTCGATAAAAAAATGATATTTTCAAAAAGAAAATTTAAAAAATTAAACAAAATTGTGAAAAAATTGATAAATTATATATATATATATATATATATATATATAAAAGAAAACTAGATTTTGTATTTTGACAAGAAAAATTAAAAAGTTATATAACAAAAGTGAGATTTAAAAAAATGATATTTTGAAAAAGAAAATTTAAGAAATTAAACAAAATTGTGAAAAAAATGACAAATTGTAAAAAATATATATTTTTTTAAAAAACGAAAACTAGATTTTGTATTTTGACAAGAAAAATTGAAAATTTAGATAACAAAAGTGAGATTTTGATGATGTGTTGTATATCCTTGCCGCCCCTATGTTTCTCCAATCCATTTTTGGGCTGGGTATAAAAAATTGTGTAGATTTAAATCTTAAGTGGACTATACCACTGAAAAGAATGATAATATAGTACCTCGCCATTAAAAATTATAAAGAGCCCATCGTAAGGTTTTAGTAATGTTTATTTGCAATCTAACTTGTTGATAATGTAAAGAAGATCTAGATGAAGGTAAACTACAACGATCAAATTAATCTAAAACTTTTGTGGCCTTCAAAAGGTTTTTAATAGTTATTCATCATTATTTTGATTGGTATGGCCCACCTGAGATTATTGAGTTCTTATGATTTGAAATCACATCTTAAAATATGATGGAAAAATATGTGGACGGTGTCGATATACATAAAATATATCAAGGTGGACCCTACACAGTTAGAGTAACACCCATGAAGGAGTTACCTAAATAGTGAAATGGTACTATAAGGTCACCTCATGGAAACTTCCCATGAGGTTAATCTGTGTGCGCACCACCATGATGTGTGTAGAACATCAACACCATGCATTTTATGTGTCCCCTTTAAGTCTAAAAATCAGTCATATATGAAACTCAGGTGGGCCGTAGCATCTAAAACTATGTGAAGACATCCCTAAAACATATAAAAGCATTTGGTGGATGTGTATGAAACTCGGTCTGACTCCTCATCCAAGTGGGACACACATAATGAATGGGCTGGATCTATGAATCAGATCTATGTGGGCCCAATAAATGATTATGAATGTTTTAATGTGATGGTAACTCTCTCAACTATAGTATGTGGTGTAGCCCACCCAAGTCACGGATTAACTTTATTTTTAAGGTTGTGACCCACCATGGAATGGTGCATCTGATTGACGGGGTAGATCCAAAGTTCAAGTGGACCCACCATAGAAAAGAGTGGGATAGTGACACCCACTATTGAAACCTTTTTAGGGCCTGCTGAGATGTTTATTTGAGATCCAACCTGTTTATAAGTTAATACAGACATGGAATAAGGGAAAACATATATATTAGCTTGGTTGAAAACTTCTACGACCCAAAGTAAGGTTTCAATGGTAGGCATTCAATCCCCACTGTTTTTTGTGATGGGGTCCACTCGAACTTTGAATCTGCCTCGTACTTTGGCTCAATCACGAAAACTCAAACTTATTTTTTATGATGGGGTCCACTCAAACTTGTTGATAATGTAAAGAAGATCTAGATGAAGGTAAACTATAAAGATCAAATTGATCCAAAACTTTTGTGGCATTCAAAAGGTTTTTAATAGTTATTCATCATTATTTTGATTAGTATGGCCCACCTGAGATTATTGAGTTCTTATGATTTGAAATCACAACACAAAATATGATGGAAAAATATATGGATAGTGTCAATATACATAAAATATATCAAGGTGGGCCCTACACGGTTAGAGTAACACCCATGAAGGAGTTACCTAAATAGTGAAATGGTACTATAAGGTCACCTCATGGGAACTTCCCATGAAGTTAATCTGTATGCACCCCACCATGATGTGTGTAGAACATTAACACCATGCATTTGATGAAGTCCAAAAATCAGTCATATACGAAACTCAGGTGGGCCATAGCATCTAAAACTATGCGAAGACATCCCTAAACATATAAAAGCATTTGGTGGGGCCCACATGAGTTTTGGATGCGTATGAAACTTGGTCTGACTCCTCATCCAAGTGGGACACACATAATGAATGGGCTGGATCTATGAACCAGATCTAGGTGAGCCCAATAAATGATTATGAATGTTTTAATGTGATGGTAACCCTCTCAACTATAGTATGTGGTGTGGCTCACCCAAGTCATGGATTAACTTTATTTTTAAGGTTGTAGTCCACCATGGTATGGTGCATCTGACTGACGGGACAGATCCAAAGTTCAAGTGGACCCACCATAGAAAAGAGTGGGATAGTGACACCCACTATTGAAACCTTCTTAGGGCCCGCCGCGATGTTTATTTGAGATCCAACCTGTTTATAAGTTAATACATACATGGAATAAGGCAGGACATATGCATAGTTTTGATGTGTCCCCTTTTAACTTATGAGATATCTCAAAAATCATCCGTATACGAAACTCAGGTGGGCCATACCATCTAAAACTATGTGAAGACATCTAAAAATATATAAAAGCACTTAGTGGGGCCCACATGAGTTTTGAATGCAGCTGAAACTGGGTCTGACCCCTCATCTAAGTGGGACACACATAATGAGCTTGATCCGAAACTTCTCCAGCTCCCAAGAGGTTTTGAATGGTGGAAGTGCAATGCCCAATTTGTAGTCCACTCAAGCCTTATTCCTGCCTAATGTTTTGTATGATACCTTACAATTATCTAAGAAAAAAGATTAGGTTATAGGGCCCTATAGGGCTTACAAAAATATATGTTTTATATCGAAGCCATCCATCTATTTTGAAATATTATTATAGGGCTCTATAGGGCCTACAAAAATATATATTTTATATCTAAGCCGTCCATCTATTTTGAAATATTATTATAGGTCATGAAACTAAAAATTAGGTATATTGAAGGCTAAAGTAGACCTCACGGTAGGAAACATGGAGATTAAATCACATGTGCTTCCTATGGTGTGGTCCTCTTGGGCCTTCAATCTACTTTATTTTTGGGATCATATACTAAAATTATTTATTAAAATTAATGGACAGAATGGATAAACAAAATACATCATGATGGGTCCCACATAGCTCCGGACATGACATCCATGTCCATCTTACCCCATCCACGCCCAAAATTGGGAAATGGATTGGCTACTCTCCCAGCCACCAGCCCCGTGGCTAATGGTCGATCCTCTGTGGGCCCCACCATGATGTATGTGTTTCATCCATTCTGTTCATCCATTTTTAAAGATCATTTTATCACTTGATCCTAAAAATGAGAGGGATATAAATCTCAGGTGGACCACACCATATGAAAACAATAGTGATTGGATATCCACTATTAAAATCCTCCTAAGGTCCATTGTACTGTTTATTTGACATCCAACATGTTGATTAGGTCATACAGGCCCAGATGAAGGGAAAAAACAAAAATCAGCTTGATCCAAAACTTTTATGGCCCCCAAAATATTTTTAATGGTCGACGCTTATTTAAAACTATTCCCTGTAATGTGGTCCACTTGAGATTGGGATATACCCTTTTTTTGGTCTCATACCAAAAAATGATCTGTAAAAATAAATGGACGGCATGGATGCAACACATACATCATGGTGGGTCCCACAGAGCACCGACCACCGTTTCCTAAAATTGGGCGCGCGCTCAAAACAGAGTCGCGCCCAAAAATCTCTCCATTTCTCTCTCTCTCTCTCTCTCTCTCTCTCTCTCTCTCTCTCTCTCACACACACACACACACACACACACACAGGTTTCCATTCCAGTCTTCTTGAACAATCCAAGCCCTCTTAGGAAAATGCATTCCTTCAATCTTTGATGGCATTTAATGGTTAGGGTTTTCTCTCACGCCTCGTGCTAAGGTTTTCAGCACCTCTCTACCTCGATCAAAAATGCCATCACACAAGACCTTCTGCATTAAGAAGAAGCTGGAGAAGAAGATGAGGTAGAACAGGCCAATACCTTACTAGATCTGCTTGAGGATCGACAACACCGTCAGGTACAACATGAAGCGCAGGCACTGGCGCCGTACAAAGCTAGGGTTCTGAGGCCCTTGAAGGTTTTCCCTTTTTATATCGTCAAATTAGGGTTTTGATTTTTCGCTAAAAGACATGAAATCACAATTTTTTTTCGTTTCTTTCTTCTATTACTCATTTGATATTTGCGGGAAATGTGATTTATACCGAATTTTCGATAATGCAATTGTCAAAGGATGGATTGAGATGTTGATGTATCGTTTATAGTTTCAATAGTTTCATTTTTTAAATTAAAAAAAAAAATCTCTGATGCCATTTTCATAAATTTCATAGCATTCCTCTGTCGTAGATCTCGTGTTAAATGCACAAACTGGTTATCTTTATTTTTTAAAAATACATGATATCATTAGGGTTAGGGTTTTTTATTTATTGTTTTCCTTCTCATTTTATTTCTGTATGAATCATTTATTCATGAACTAGTAATTACTGATTCCCATGATACTATCTGTTTTGTGAATGTGCTTTTTTTTTCTCTAGTTAAGATTGGAAAATTTTAAATTAAAATAAAATCTATGTGAAAGGAGAAAAAGAGTTAACTCATCAGGGGATCATTAAAATAAAATCAATGTAAAAGGAGAAAAAGAGTTAACTCATCAGGGGATCATAAAATCCCATTCACAGTTGGAAAAATAAAAGCCACTGCATCAACTAAATGGATCATTTTTATTTTTATTTTGTTTTTTAGATGGTATTCGAGGCTTTTGAATTGTGATGTGTACCGAATGTTTGACGAAATGCCAAAGGAAACATGCATACAAAATGTTTGAAATGATAACTAATAGAAACTTGGTTTTTTCTTGTTGTTTTGTACCCCATGTTACTCCCACTGTTAGTCTTTGTTGATTGTGTTTAAGATTTTAATTTCTAGGAAATAATTATTCCATGTACTAAAAGAAGTGAAAATATTCCAACAATAATTAACTCCGTAAGGAGCTACAATTGTTCTATTATTAAGCTAGAAGTTTGAAAAACAATGGCTACAATACCAATGGTTTCAGTTTTGCCCCACCTGCTTCTCTTCTGGCTGAGTCTTCAAGAAATGTTTAGTGTTATAATTCTTGCTGATTTTTACATAACGATTTTGACATTTCTCTATAAATATAACTAATTGTTGTTTTCTTGCAATTGGATGAGATTCTCTTGCCTGATCCATTTGATAGCCAACATGCTGTTTTCATGCTAAAAATTGGAGGAATCAAAGGTTCACAAACATGATACATTTAAGTGTTTACCTCAATCACATTGTTTTCTACAGTTAGTGATTTTATAAAGTTTCTTTCACCAACAGATCCATTGTCTAGCGGTGCCTTGAGTATGAAGGTTCTTATTGATTCAAGTAAAGATGAAATTGAAATTTCATGTATTTGAACTTCAAAAACATCTGTCTCCATGAGCTTTCTACCATTCTCTCGTTTGGCCGCATCTATTCTATTGATGGCTGGTTAACCTTTAAGCTTGTTGCTGATCAAGATGAGTTTTTAATGATTTCACTAGACAGGCAGTAATTCTAAAGTCTTTAATACGTCGTTCATTTTTCACAGTTTTTCTTATCAAACTTGTTCAGGCAAATTGGCACTACAAGAAATAGGATTTTTACCGACGAAACTTTTATCGACGAATTTTTTTTCATAGGTAAAAAGGACTTTTACCAACAAAAATGATTTTCGTCGCTAAAAGTTTACTTTTAATGACAAAATTGTAATTTCGTAGGTAAAAGTAAACTTTTACAGATGACAATTTTCGTTGGTAATGGTTATTTTGAAATTTTGAAAAAAAAATTGAAAATTTTACTTTTACCGACGAAATTTAATTTTCGTAGGTAAAAGTGTTTTCCCTGACGGACATGAACCATTGGTAAAAATCTGGTATGATGTAATTATCGACGAAACCTATCTTCGTCGGTAGAAGTGTTTTTCCCAATGGACATGAAACGTCGGCACAAATCCGGTACAATGTTATTACCGATGAAATGCAGTTTCGTTGGTAGATGTGTTTTTACCGACGCACATCAACAGTTGGCAAAAATCCGATAAAATGTTATTACTGATGAAAACCACTTTCGTCGGTAATAGTGTTTTCCCTAACGGACATGAAGCGTCGGCAAAAATCTGGTAGGATGTTAATACTGACAAACATAATGTTCGTCTGTACAATTGTTTTTTCCAACGGATATCAACCGTCGGCATAAATCCCGTACAATGTTTTCACTGACGAAAACTAGTTTCATCGTTAAGTGTTTCGATAATATTACTTTTTAACGACGAACTAAAACCGTCAGGAAAAGGTTCCCGCCATGGACCAAAGATTCCCGCCACGAAGGCAGTTTTTTCGACGAACTAAAACCATCGAAAAAAGGTTCTGACAATTTTAGCGAAGAAACAGAACCGTCAGAAAAAGGTTATGACAGTTTTGCCGACGAACTAAAACTGTCGGGAAAAGGTTCCCGCCAAGCTCACCTTCCCATAGGAAAGAAAGCATGACTGTTTTGCCAATGAACTAAAACAGTCGGAAAAAGGTTCCGACAATTTTTTCGATGAACTAAAACCGTCGGGAAAAGGTTCCCGCCACGTACTAAAAATTATCGCCACAACTGAAAACACACTTTTACCGAAAGTTGTTTTTACCAACGATTAGTTTTGTAGGTAGAAATAAATATGAAAATTTTTCCCGGCGGCTGATAATCGTCACTAATTGTTTTTACTGATTAACAAAGGCCATCAGTAATAATCCTCTATTTTTCTATATCGTTTTTATATCATATGAGTGGAATTTTTTTTGTTTTTATAATTAAAAAGTAATATTTAAGTGATTTATAATATCACATGAAAAAGAATATTGAGAAGTTTAAAATTTTAACAATGTTTGAGAAAATTTTTGAAAATAAAATAATGCTTTTGAAGAAAAAAAAATCGACATTTTGAAATTATTGAGAAAAAATTTTAAATATGAGAAAATATTATGAAATTTTGACAATAAAAATTCAAAATTTGTATTTAATTTTTTTTTAGATATAATTTATAATAAAAATGTTATTTTGTTAAAATGTTTTCAAAAATATACATTTTGAAAAAGAATGTTATTTTTAAATGGAAATTGAAATCTACTTTTGAAAAAAAAATTACTAAATTATTAGGCACATCCACTAATTGTACCTTTAACTGTTTTTGGACAATCTAATCAGTCCATATTGAAGAGTAAATAACTTTAAATGTTTAAATCAAATTTCACTAAAATTGTTAATCAATCTTGTATGCTCAGTATCATTTTCATATGTAACTTGATTGGGACGAGTAACTAGTGAAATTGAGTATTGATCAGAAAAATAAAGTGAATGGACCAGACATGTAAAATGGGCCAAATATTTTGGTCAAAATTGTGACCCAACTTTATTGACCTTGTGAGAACCTAAGTGTTGATGTTAGCAAGTTTTGTGGGACCAATCATAATGTGTGTCGAACATCAACACAGTGACTTTAATATGTCCCCTTCAGCTTATGAGATATGTAAAAAATCATCCGTATACGAAACTCAGGTGGACCATGCCATCTAAAACCACGTGAAGACATCCTAAAAAATATAAAAGAAGTTGGTGGGGCCCACGTGAGTTTTGGATGCGGCTGAAACTTGATTTGACCCCTCATCCAAGTGAGAAACACATAATGAGTGGGTTGGATATCTGAATCACATTTATTTAGACCCAATATATGATTATGAATGTTTTAAGGAAACCTCTCTCCACTACATTTAGGGCTTGTTTGATTTTCCAATTCAGAGGTAAATGCAGTGTAACTGCATAATAATCATTTCCTTGTGTATTTACAGCACTCTTCCCTATATTCGATTTGACCACCTATTTTTCGTACACAAAAATTGAAAAGGCTACAAAATGGTTATGGGCCCCACCGTGATGCATGTCGCTTATCCACACCGTTCATCCATTATGCCAGATGAATTTATTGCATGAGCCAAAAAATGAGGCATATCCAAAGCTCTAGTGGACCACGCCGCTGAAAAAAATGAATCAAATACTTATCGTTAAAAACTTCTTAGGGTCATTATTTCTTTTGGTGTGGGCCACTTGAGTGTTGGATCTACATAATTTTTTAGCTCATGCCTCAAGATGTTGTGGTAAAATGGATGGACGGAACAGCTATGTCATATATGTCACAGTGAGGTCCAAAATTTTCAACTGGCACTTTTGAATGGTTTCCAAGACAAGAATTTCCAAAAATTTCCAAATGGGTGAAAGGGTCATAATTACCCATTCACCCGGTATTTACACTTGCAATGAGAAATCAAATAGGCCCTTAGGTGAATTACTCATTACCCTTACTAGAGTAAACTCTGTGCAGTCCACCATTTTTTATTTATTTTATCCACTCCATTAATCTATGTTAACAAATAATTTAAGGTATAAAGAAGAAATAGAAAGCATATCAAAAGCCCAAGTTGACCACACCATAAGAAATAGTGTGATTGAACAGCTACCATCGAAAAATTCTTAGAGGCCATAGAAGTTTTAGATCAAGCTGATGTGTCTATGTTTTCTCTTCATTCATATCTTTTTGATATTATGAACATGTTGGATGTCAAATAAAATTACTGTGGACCCATGGAAGGTAGCAATAGTTGAAATCATTATTCCGCACTGTTTTAAGTGGCATGGTCCACTTGACTTTTGGATATACCGAAAATTCAGAATCAACCCGCGTTGTTCATCCATTTTTCAAGATCATTTTAGAGAATTTTCCAAAAAATGAATCATATCCAAAGATTAAATGACCACATCACAAATAAGGGGAACAGATTGGCTACTCCCCCTGACACCATCCAATGACTAGTGGTTGGTGCTCTACGGGCCCCACCATGATGTATGTGTTTAATCCATGCCGTCCATCTATTTTTAAGATCATTTTATGGCATGAGACAAAAAATGAGGCATATCGCAATATAAAATGGACCACATTACATGAAATAGTGTTGAAGAGCGTCAACCATTTAAAACATTTTGGGGGCTATAAAAGTTTTGGATCGAGATGATTTTTATTTTTCCCCTTCATCTAGGCCTGTATGACATAATAAACGGACTGGATGTCAAATAAACAGTACAATTGGCCTTACGACAATTTTAATGATGGATAACCAATCGCTATTATTTTCATGTGGTGTGGTCCACTTAAGATTTATATACCTCTAATTCCATGTAACGCCTTGAAAAAATCCGTACTGAGACTCGAGTACTAACTCGACCAGAAATCACGTAGGATTAATTCCTTTAGAAATTAAGCGTAAGTTAGCTAGCGCTACGCTAGAGTAGCCGTGAAATTAGCCCAGATCACTTTAAATACATTCTACAAGACCCAAAACTTGTATAATCAATGACGCTATAATACCCTGAAACCTAGGATCAAACTCTAAACCCCTTTGCTCTCAGGAACCCTTAGAAACTTTATATTGGATTTAGACCGCGCGTCGAAAGTTCGATATCTACAATCTTAGACCGTTATGACCGCTTAGCTGGACTTGACAATCATTTCGAAAATCAAGCCCAACCGACATTCAGAGGCTATTTCATTGAGCCTGGAGTAAAGAGAGTCAGAAAGGGTAAGGATTTGGAATTTTAAATCCAAATCTGGCACGTGACTTGGCGTGTTATTATTAAGCATTCTGACCGTTAGAATTCAGCCAAATTTCACCCTCAGATCAGGAAAAATTTCTCTTTCATATCATGAGACTTGTAGACCTGATGTAGGTGCGATAACTGCTGAACTGAAACTGGACCACCACGTGCGATCTACGAACTCTACAGGACTGAAAACTGGGTGTGAGCAACATCTAGTGACCGTGAGCTTAAGTCCGATCGCGTTCAACCGGGGGACCTCCCGAACTGCTCTTTTGGATCGGAACAGCCCCATTTTGGTTATAACTTAAGTGTACCTTGTTCCCAAGCCTAATTTGGGAAGGTTTTAGCCTATATAAGGGCTTTAAACCCTCACTTATCTCACCCATCCGAATTTGCTAGAAACCCTAGCTAGAGAGAGAGAAAGTGAGAGATTGTGACAGAGTGTGGGAGTGATCTTCCTGCCACTTGCACTAGTTTTTGCACGTGCTAAAGCAATGCATCCCAATCACTTTGCCGGTGATTCCAACGCATTTCTAGGTAAGGAAAATCCTAACCACTTGCTGATTTAGGGATTTCTTCGATTCAAATAGCAAAGTAGCATATGTACTTGTGCATTAGGTCGTATTGACGCTGTTGACGAAGCGTATTCGTTCCCTTCGAAACAATACACATCTAAAGCGAAAGGTGAGGATTTTAGACGCTTTGATTGACTAATTTCAAAGCTTTCAATGTCGTTTAATAGTAGATTATCGACGGCAACGCCGTTTGACATGTATAACATGCTGTCCGTTTTTTGTTTCGTAAGCGAATGGAAAATATGAGATTTAGGGCATTTTAGTCATTTGTAGGAAATACTGTTTACATCCATATTTTACTGAAATATTTGCCATGGCTATTTGTCATGTTAGTATATTAGGAATGCGTGCATGATTGGTTTGGCGAAGAGATTTGCCCAAATGCGCACTTTGGGTCGACATATGCTATGTAGACTAAAGTGTGTAGACTAAGTATTTGTATAAATGTTTGTATTAGTATGTATTGAGTAAATGGAGTTGTGAATAAGTTTTGAGATTGAATTCTCAAGTAATATGCTGATGTATATGATTTTCATCATGTTGGCTATATGTATAGATTTCACTATATGTATGAAATGCATGTGTTGGATAAATTGCTTAAGTGGCATGTTATAACATGTTTCAACATGCTTATATTGTTGTATTTCAATTCCATTACTCTCATATGATTACTGATATTGACTTGTAAATGTTTGGGACTATGCTTAGTCCAGGCAGTCGGTAACAGCGTAAATTCGTGGTTGGCTTATATTTGCCACGAACGACGCGTCGATGAACGCGAGTCGTGTTTTGAGTTAGCGGCAGTGGTTAGGCCACACGAAGTATTTTACGCACTTCTCGTTCGACTTGAGATGCTCTCGTACTAGTCGAGCTCGTTAAGTAACCCGACTGGCCGTTGATTGTTCACCTTGTATGAGTAATAACTGCTTGAACCTATGGTACTGAACTTACCATTGGAAACCCTGTTAACAATGGTACCTTGATCCATAAAGACTCATGAGCTGGGCATGGTGGTATGGGACACCGTGGTCGAGCTGTCGGCCTACGCTGGGGCCATAAACCTCCCCATAGTGACCAGTGAGCACATTTGACTCGTGAGCAGATTATAGTGGTATGGGACACTATATTCTTGCTGTCGGCCTACACTGATCAGGTGACGAGCCCTTTGTTGTGACCGCGAGCGTATTCTGAGTCTACGGAAGGCGACGACCCTTCCGTAACGACGAGAGTACATTAGTCCTGTATTGATAAGGTGATGGGGGAGCGGTGCAATGAGTGCGAGCAACAGCCCTGGCAGCCCTTGCAGTGACCTACAAAATATAACCTCGTATGTGATTTCTAGGAGTGACGACCCTAGACAGGATCTGTGTTGGTATTGATATAAGAAAAGTACCATAGATTCCCAATCCTGTTGTATGAAAAGGACTAATAACAACCCGGTAATCATTATCCATATCGCATTGTATGTGCCTGGAAGATGTGGAGTTCTGAGGAACGCAAGCATGCCGCGGGCATAAGATGGTGTCGTATGAGGGAGTATGTCGATGAGGGCATCCATCATGTCATCCCATGCATACATTAACAACAGTATCTAGGAATGTTTGATTAATTGCTTTACTATTATCGCATGATTAATTTGAGAACATGTTAATCTTTGCTCTATTATTCCACTGAGTTAATCACTCACTCCCACGTTATGGGATGGTGTTTGCAACACCCACTAGACCCTGTCTTAGATGTAGGTGATACGGAGATTCAGGATGCAGAGCCAGATTACGACGAGGACCAGGACGAGTTCTCGTATATGCAGTTTTACGACGGCTTTGCATAGGTGACATGGATTGGTGGGACAGACTAGTTGGACCTTATGACATTTTGATTTCTGTTTTATTACATGTATATGAGACTCAAAGATGTATTCATACTTCGGAGACAGTTGAGATTTATTTTGTTTTCCATACAGTGATATATATATTCTTTAGTCTTCTGCTTGCGTTTTATCACTGAATCTGGAGTATGAATTACAGTTTTGGTATAATCTTACTCATGTGAATGCTCTAACTCAGTCAATATTGAATCATAATCATATTTGTTACATAAGTGATGGTCTGGAACTCGAGAGTTGGGTTTATACACGACCCCCGATTTTCAGGGTGTTACATTCCACTATGATGTATGTTTTATATCCACACTTTCCATCCACTTGGAGAGATTATTTTAGGGCAATATCCAAAGAACGATTTAAATCCAAAGCTCCAGTGGACCCCCAACATAGAAAACAATGGGACAGTGATGCCCACCATTAAAAACTTTTAAAGGCCACAAAAGTTTTATATGAAGATGATATTTGTGTTTTCCCTTGTTTCATGTATTTTTTAACTTTTGAACAGGTTGGATTTGAAATAAACATTACGATGGGCCTTAAGATAGGTTCAATAGTAAGAATCACTCTCCCTTCTGTTTTCTTTGGTGGGGTCCACCACATATTTATATCTGCCTCATTCTCCGGCTCATGACTTAAAATGATATCTCAAAATGGATGGACAGTATGGATATAACAAATACATTATAGTGGGGCCCATAAAAAATAGATGGACCAAGGGGCACTCCGTCCATCCGTACGTAAAAATGAATATAATTTAGAGATATCCTAGCCAACGAGAAACCCACTTGCAGCTTCTCTCTCTCGCACCTTCTCTCTCACTGTCTCTCTCTTCCTCTCTCTAATCTCTCCACCCACCTCAAGCTCTCTCTCGCATCCTCTCCCTCCTCTGTCTCTCTGTATCTCTCTTCCTCTCTCTCTGAACTCTCTCGGGCAGATCTTTGTTGAACGCCCTACCCACGCCATGAAGGGTAAGGATTTAGGGACCATGAGGTATCTCTCTCTCTCTCTCTCTCTCTCTCTCTCTCTCTCTCTCTCTCTCTCTCTCTCTCTCTCTCTCTCCCTCTCTCTCTCTCTCTCTCAATCTTTCTCAATCTCAATACCGATTTAGGGATTTAGGGATTTAGGAATTTAGGAATTTGGGGATTTTGAGATTTCGGGATTTAGGTATTTCTTTTTTCTTTTCTTTTTTAAAATTTCTACGTGTTTTGATTGTAGATGCTTTAAAAATAATAAAAATTGGTTTAGGGGTTTGGAATTTGAATTCAACGTGTTGAGGGTCAAATAGTGCATATTATACCCCATTTATTATTTAGATTTACGAGCATAATATTGTTTAATGCCCAGTTTTAATCGTGTTTTGTTGCAGGGTGTGATTAGGAGAGTTGACTGAAAAAGGATGCCAAAAGCTTGGATTTAACGTTCTGATGATCACTAGGGCAAGGGACGGACTTCAGAGGACCAAGATTGACGGATATACACGGTCAGAAATCTGAGAAAACTAAGAAACTGAAGCTCAAGTAGCTTGAAATGCATCCAGAATGCAAGATCACATGGTTCCCGACATCTGATCGGGTCAAAACATTATACATGAGATAAGGGCCGTAAATTAACCGTACATTTCAAATTTCAGCTCTTGGATCACTATAAAAGTACTCCAACTGACAGATCAGCTTATAAACCGTCGATTCTGGGCCCACCTGATATCTGAAATTGCCTCGAATTTGGTATCAACGCCTTAAATGAGGAGACCAATCAGATGGTTGGATCAGATTTCACAAAAATATCATAGTGGACCCCACTTTAGCTTGAGTGTGCGTAGTGCACATGTGCACTAGCTGTGCACGTGATTTCCCAAAGTCGGTCAGCGCCGCTGACCGACGTCTCCTTCTCCAATTCACAAAAAAAAAAAACTCCACAGCGTAATGCACGTCCGCTGGCCGTTTTGCGGAAGCTAGTGGGCCCCACACGTGCCCCGTAAGCTCAATCCAAACCATCCACCGTGTAGACAGCCGTGACCACTACAAAATCGTGTTTAAACTTTTCACTCGTGCAAACACATGTGTGAGATACAGGGGCCACAAAAGGTCTGCCCTGTAGCGTTTAAAACTGATCCTTTTGTGATTTCTTCTCTGGGCCACGTCAGTGGACGTTCAAAACCACCCATTCTTAACTGAAATTTCATTCTGAATCCAATGGACGAGGTGGATTTTTCATAAAATACTTCTGTGGGGCCCACCGATCACAACAGCGAAATGGTGCGAAAGGTTTCGCACATCCGCGAAAACTGACTTTTCCAGGCGATTTTAGCCCACCATCTTTGATCATACGGCATATCTGAACCGTCTATCATGTAGAGGACCCAATAAAATCCTAAGGGATGGTGTTTCTTTGAAATTTGAGCGAGGAAAGTGGCGTGTTTCAAGGCACCGAACTTGGCTGTGAAAAATCTTTCAATGGGCATGCATAGCTTTCCAAATCCGATTCAAATCTGATTTTCACCACTCCAGCAGCTATATAAGGAGGTTTTGGACGTGGGGAGCATTTATTCAGGTCTTGAGAGGAAGATCAGAGCTTGGAGGCTGGGACGTGGAGTGTGAGAGAAGAAAGAGAGAGATTAGAGAAGTTTTCTTTTCTTGTTTATTTATTTTTCCTGACTATGGAGAGATCTAGCCCATCCATGTCGGGCTAAACCTCTTAGCTAGGGCTAAGAGGTGAAGCTTGTAGTGAGATGGGAGATTTCATGCTTTTAATTTAATTTTAATATATGAATTGACGTTGATTTTAGTTTGATTAGTATAGAAATATTTTTAGTCTTTAATGGTCTGTTGTGACTGAAATTACAATGGGTCTGCAATGGCTTTGAGTATTCCTTCTTCTTCTTTATGTTTATGACATCAGGAAGCCCTGTTGTTCACCATCGTCTTCTGGGCATGGTCGGATGATGGTACCCTTCCTAGCCCTCATACATGTGATTGGTTGGTAATTGGTTTAATTCTGTTGTTTTCCATAGTCTCTTGGGCATGGTTTGGTGATGGAATCCATTCTAATTCATATACCTTTCATCTCTTTGAAAACTAGATCAATGGCAGTTCAGTAATTTCCATGATTTCGGATGCAAGTATAAGATCTCTCTGATCTCTACAAGTGGATCCTCTGAATCCCTAGTTTCTTTTTCTCTGATTTCTCCTAAATTTTAGATAAATATTCCATCATTATTTCTTAAAAGTCTATTTGATTTAGAGTGCATCTTATTCTAGTTCTAGTTCTAGTTAATTTTAAATTACGTACAAGTTTCAGCCCCTTGGGATTCGACCTCGGTCTTACCGAGTTTAATACTACATCACAACCCTGCACTTGGGGAGTGAACAAGTTTTTGGCGCCGTTGCCGGGGACTGTTGGATACGTTTTCTGAAATTAATTAGTTTTAGGATTAGTTTAGGATTAGATTTTCTTTTTAGAAATTTTTAATTCTAGGTTTAGAAGCTTAGTTATTTTCCTTATTAGAAATTTTTCCTAACTTTAGAAACTTTCTATTCTTCCTTCTATCTGATTTTTAGAACTAACTCAATTTTTCTGTTTTGTAGGAAGCTTCCAATTTAGTAAGCTCTTTCTAATTCTTTTTTCTTTGGAATTTCTTCTTTTCCCTAGAAATTAATTTACTTTTAATTAGGACTTCCTATTCTTAGAAACTAACTTATTTTGTTTTGTTTTGCAGATTCTTAACCTAGGCCTCCAAATTTGGTAACTTCTTTCCATCTTTCCCTTTTATTTCCTAGATTTCTACTTCCTTTCTTAGGATTAGGCTTAGAATTTGAGGGCTGAGTGTGTTTTATGCCCCAGTAGGCACGCGACAACACTCGACGTCTTGTGACTGAAGGAGGATTAGTTGAGGGGTTGACTGTCCATCGCAGGACTAGACACCACTTGAATTCTCCTGAGTTAGAGGACGTTATGGCTGAAAATTAACCTCAAGCACTACCCCAACCTAGGGTTGAGGAAGTACATGATGAGAATGAGGTGCACCACGCACCCCCGCCTCGTACTTTACAAGATTATTTACAACCGGCGGGAGTGAGTACGCCCTCATGCATGATTTTTCCTGAGAATACAGGACATATGGACATCAAGCCAGGGGTTATCCAACTCCTTCTTAAGTTCCATGGGCTTGAGTCTGAAGAACCATACTTGCATCTGAAAGAGTTCGATGAAATCATAGGCACCTTATACTTCCCTAATGTATCTGAGGATACTATTAGGCTGAAACTCTTCCCATTTTTCTTGAAAGAAAATGCCAAGACGTGGTTACATTCACTGCGTCCTAAATCCATTGGCACATGGAATGATATGCAGAGGGAATTTATAAAGAAAATTTTTCCACATCATAAGACAATTACCCTCAAGAGAGCAATCATGAACTTTGCCCAAAAGGAAGATGAAACATTCTTCCAATGTTGGGAAAGGTTCAAGGATCTGGTTAGTGCATGCTCACAACATGGCTTTGAAATATGGCGCATTACGAATTTTTTCTATGATGGGCTAACATCTTCCATGCGCCAAATGGTCGAGACAATGTGTAACGGAGATTTTATTAATAAAAATGTCGACGAGGTATGGGATTACCTCGATAGTCTCGCTGAAAGAACACAATCATGGGACTATTACCCAAGGACGAACACTACGTCTAGGCCGACTCATTCAAGGGAAAAAGGAGGAATATATCTCCTGAAAGAGGATGATGATCTTAACGCTAAGGTAGCCAATCTCACCAGAAAATTTGAGGCCATGGAAGGAAAGAAGGAAAAGGTTAATGAAAGTGTTTGCGGCATCTATGATTGCAACATTCATACTACTGAAAATTATCCTTCAATACCTGCCTTTAGAGAAATATTGAATGAACAATCTAATGCCGTAAATAACTATCAAAGACCTTTCAATGGACCACCCTCTAATACATACAATCCTGGCTGAAAAAATCATCCAAATTTTAGTTGGAGGAACGGACAAACTGCTACCCCTCAAGGTTTCTTCAATCAAAATCCAAATCAGGGGAGACCTCAAGAAGAATCGGCTCAAAATTCTGTGCAAGAGCTGACGCAGATAATGCGGGATTTTATACAAAAGATAGATTCACATATGACGGCTATAGAAAAGGGGATGCTTCCTGCATAACCAATCCCCAATTCTAAACCACAATACGAGACAGGCAATCTCGGCTCTTCAAATCAAATGGGGCACGCTAAATCCATCACCACTCTTAGGAGTGGGAAGGTTATTGATAAAACCCTTCCGGTTAGGCCCGAAAAGCCTCAAGAACCAGAAGAGGACAACAATGATGGATCTAGTGGCGCCCCATAAAAATTTGAACCGGAACCTCTAGAAAAGCCAGTTGCTCCATTTCCCCAACAGTTGGTTGAACCAAAATGTCTATCTAACTCTCAGGATATCCTAGAGGTGTTGAAACAAGTAAAAGTCAACATTCCTCTGCTTGATGTTGTAAAACAGATTCCTTTATATGCTAAATTTCTAAAGGACTTATGCACTACCAAACAATGAAAAAGTGTTCAAAAGAAGATCTCCTTGACTGAGAAGGTGAGTGCCGTCCTAAAACAAGATGTGCCGTAAAAATTTAAAGATCCCGGTTGCCCAACCATATCATGTGTAATCGGGAATTATCGAATTGATCACACACTTCTTGACTTAGGAGTGAGCATCAATCTGATTCCCTATTCGGTATACCAACAGTTAGGTTTGGGTGAATTTAAACCCACCCGAACCATACTACAACTTGCTGATCGTTCTGTTCGTGTACCAAGAGGGATCATCGAGGATGTGTTGGTCCAGGTTGATAGATTCCACTACCCTGTTGATTTTATCATCTTGGACACCGAACCCATCAATGACATGAGCACTCAGATTCCCGTCATCCTTGGTCGCCCATTCCTGTCCACTTCAAATGCAATTATCAATTGCAGGAATGATGTTATGACTATGTCTTTTGGAAATTTGACATTGGAATCGAATATCTTTTTCAATAACGGCAGCAACTCAGAGGATGATGACGATTTCCACGATGTTAACATAATTGATTCTTTTGTGGAAGATAAAACACCTCTCACCTTATCCTCTGATCCTCTAGAGATGTGCCTGGCCCACTCTCATGATCTTGATGATGATATAATTAGGGAGACGTGTGCCATGCTAGATACTGCACTGGTACTTGAAGTTAACCGGTGGAGGCCACAAATTGAAGAATTGCCCCAAACTGATGTAGTGCCTCTACCGTCTAACCTCAAGCCACCGAAGCTTGACCTAAAACCTTTGCCCTCTGATTTAAAATATGTCGATTTAGGTCAAGATGAGACATACCCAGTGGTGATCTCTGCCCACCTGGAGAAAGAACAGGAGAGTATGTTGATATCTACTCTCATTGAGCATAAGGGAGCTCTTGGATGGACGATAGCAGACCTCAAGGAATTAACCCATCGATTTGTACTCACCGCATATATCTTGAGGATAATGCAAAGGATGTTTGGCAATCACAACGTAGACTAAATCCAAACATGAAGGAAGTGGTTAAGGCCGAGGTTCTCAAACTATTGGAAGTGGGGATCATATACCCCATATCCGATAGTCAATAGGTGAGTCCAACTCAGGTGATTCCTAAGAAGTCCGAGATCACCATCGTGGCCAATGCCAATAATGAACTCGTGTCGACCAGAGTTACTACTGGTTGGAGAATGTGCATTGACTACAGGAAGCTGAATACCGTCACTAGAAAGGACCACTTTCCTTTTCCCTTTATAGATCAGATCTTAGAAAGTTTAGCTGGTCATTCCTATTACTGTTTCCTTGACGGGTATTCAGGGTATAATCAGATTGAAATCACCCCTGAAGATCAGGAAAAAACCGCATTTACATGTCCCTATGCCACCTTTGCTTACAGAAGGATGCCATTCGGGTTATGTAATGCCCATGCCACCTTTCAGCGATGCATGATGAGTATCTTTTCTGATATGGTGGGAAAATATTTAGAGGTCTTCATGGACAATTTCTCTGTTTTCGGTTCATCTTTCAGCGAGTGCTTAACAAGTCTTAAATGTGTACTGAAAAGATGTGAAGAAAAAAATTTGGTACTTAACTGGGAGAAGTGTCATTTTATGGTTCAAAAGGGAATTGTCCTTAGGCATATCATCTCGTCCAAAGAAATCGAGGTAGATAAGGCAAAAATTGATCTTATCTCTAACCTACCTCCACCCAAGAACATCAGAGATGTGCGATCCTTCTTGGGACACGCAGGATTTTACCGACGATTCATAAAGGACTTTAGTCTCCTCTCTCGTCCTTTATGTAATCTTCTTCAAAAGGATGCACCATACGAGTGGACTGAGCAGTGCCAAGAAGCTTTCACTAAGCTTAAGGGTATGTTAACCACTGCACCGATCATGCAGCCACCCGACTGGAGTCTTCCTTTTGAACTTATGTGCGATGCCTCTGATTATGCTCTTGGAACGGTTCTAGGCCAAAGAAAAGATAAGCGGCCTTACGTCATTCACTACGTAAGTAGGACTCTAAATCCTACCCAAGTGAACTATTCGACTACAGAAAAGGAACTCTTAACCGTAGTGTTCGCTTTGGACAAATTTAGATCCTACCTGATCGAATCCAAGATCATTATTTACACAAACCATGCGGCACTTAAGTATCTTCTTTCTAAGAATGATTCTAAGCCCCGCTTGATACGATGGATCCTCCTACTCCAAGAATTTGATTTAAAAATCAAAGATAAAAAGGGAGTAGAGAACGTAATGGCCGATCATCTTTCTCACCTTAATACCTCTGATTCCCTTAAGGCGACCCATATCAATGACATGTTCCCTGATGAACAACGGTTTAGAGTCTCCCATTCACCTTGGTTCACTGATATTGCTAACTATCTTGCTAAAGGTGCCATACCGACACACTGGACGTCACAAGATAAGAAGAAATTCTTTACCAAGGTGCGTAACTTTTTCTAGGATGATCCATATTTGTTTAAATATTGCCCAAACCAAATCTTAAGGAGATGTGTGCCAGACGATGAGCATCAGAGTGTCATCTCCTTCTATCACTCACAGGCCTGTGGTGGTCACTTTTCTGCTAAAAAGACCACAGCCAAGATTCTACAGTGTGGCTTTTACTGGCCCACTATATTCAGGCACACTCATGAGTTTTGCAAAGCTTGTGAGCGTTGTCAAAAATTGGGAGCATTGTCCTGTCGAAATATGATGCCTTTAAATTCCATCCTTATTATTGAAGCATTTGATTGCTGGGGCATTGATTTCATGGGACCATTCCCCCAATCATTTGGAAATCTGTATATTTTGCTCGTCGTAGACTATGTCACTAAATGGGTCGAAGCAATTCCGTACCATAAAAATGACCATCGCACGGTCATTAAATTTTTGAAAGAAAATATCCTGTCGCGGTTCGGAATGCCTCGAGCCATCATTAGTGACGGGGGCTCACACTTTTGTAATAGACCATTTGAGAGTTTAATGAAAAAATACGGTATCTCTCATAAGGTGAGCACCCCATACCATCCACAGATAAGTGGACAAGCTGAGATTTCCAATAGGGAGATCAAACATATCCTAGAAAAAATGGTTAACCCTGATCGTAAGGACTGGTCAATCCAATTGACCGATGCCTTATGGGCGTACCGTACTGCTTTTAAAACTCCTATTGGAACATCTCCCTTTAGACTTGTCTATGGAAAGGCTTGTCATTTTCCTGTGGAATTAGAACATAAAGCATACTGGGCAATCAAAAATCTAAATTTCAATCTGCACAACGCTGGCTCACTACGTAAACTTCAATTAAATGAACTTGAAAAAATTCGGAACGATGCATATGAAAACTCAAGAATTTACAAGGACAAGATGAAGGCGTTTCATGATCATCATATTCTACGAATATCATTCACTCCAGGTCAGAAAGTCCTTTTGTACGATTCTCGACTATATCTCTTTTCGGGTAAGCTTCGATCTCGTTGGACTGGCCCTTACATTGTTGTCACTGCTTATCCTCATGGGGCCGTCGAGATAAAAGATCCCGAAAATGTCAAGGAGTTTAAAGTAAATGGACATCGATTAAAGCCATTTGTTGAGACATTTGATTCAGAGGACATGTCCATGCCTCTGATTGCTCCTGTTTACCAGGACTGATCTCCTAGTCTGATGGAGGTATAGGTAGGTTTATCGCTTTCATAGGTTTAGGATAGTCGCTTTCATAGGTTAGTTAGTTCAATGTTTGTGGGTAACATTACTGCAAACCCTCACAAGACTACAACTCGTCCACTAGGGGTAACCTAGGGGTTTAAAGGCTTGTTGCATACGCTAAATGCAATCGAGAGCACCTGCGAAAGTGGTATAGGTAGGATTGTATTTTTGTTATTTTTGTTTTTCTTTTTCTCTCGTGCTAACTAGCTTCCATACTGTGATCTCGTGAAAAATCTCTCTCGATTCGTTATTCAGGTACTATCTTCCCATCACTTTACTTTCTTTGTCCCATGTGCATTGCATGCTCAATTCTTTTACATTGATGACAATGTAGATTTTTGGTTGGGGGTGGGAGATTAGGTTACCTAATCAGTGTTTTCTTGGTCTTGAGCAAAAATTATGAAAATTTTTTAAATTTTTTTTTTAAATTCCTGTGAATTCGAAGTGATTTTGATGGATATCCTGAATTTAGAAGTTCAAGATAAGTGATGTTTTCAGTCTGATATTGAAGGGTTAATTTGGTAATCACTAAGGAAGGAACCTGTTTAAAATTTGCCCATTATGAACAATTAAAGAAAAAAAAAAGAAAAGAAGATATCTTTGGAAAGATTTGGGCGAATAATCTTCACCGTAGGTTTGCTCCCTATAGGTGTAGATTTAATACCCCTTGAATGATATGTAAAAAGAGTCAGGTGTACGATCTTCACCATAAGTTTTCTCCCTATAGGTGAGGATTTGATTCCCCTTCCTTGGCATTACTTTGAATAGAAAAATCACAAGTTAATAGGTTAATCTATGAGGCAAGTTTTGGATTAGGTTTTGGTTGTCATGAATTTTCTTGTTGATTACCAATGATATCATGAAATTGACGATTGGATCTCTTAATGATGATAAGCCGAGATTACACTATACATCCATGGATCTCAATGTTTAGAATTATTCTAATTGATGGATTAATATTTTGAACTTGATTAATGAAGTTTAATGTGTGCTCGAGTCTAGGAGAAAACAATTTCCAACATTCATGAATATTAAATTTCTCGTATCTTGTTCAAAATCTCACTCGATTTCATAGAAAGTTCTCCTATAATTCTCAACTTATTTTTCACATAATTTGCTCGGGACTAGCAAAATGCTGGTTGGGGGTCGTGTTGAGGGTCAAAGAGTGCATATTAGACCCCATTTATTACTTGGATTTACGAGCATAATATTGTTTAATGCCCAGTTTTAATCATTTTTTGTTGTAGGGTGTGATTAGGAGAGTTGACTGAAAAAGGATGCCAAAAGCTTGGATTTAACGTTTTGATGATCACTAGGGCAAGGGACGGGCTTCAGAGGACCAAGATTGACGGATATACACGGTCAGAAATCCGAGAAAACTAAGAAACTGAAGCTCAAGTGGCTTGAAACACATCCAGAATGCAAGATCACATGGTTCCCGACATCTGCTCGGGTCGAAACTTTATACATGAGATAAGGGCCATAAATTAACCGTACATTTCAAATTTCAGCTCTTAGATCACTATAAAAGTATTCCAACTGACAGATCAGCTTATAAACCGTCGATTCTGGGCCCACCTGATATCTGAAATTGCCTCGAATTTGGTATCAACGCCTTAAATGAGGAGACCAATCAGATGGTTGGATCAGATTTCACAAAAATATCATAGTGGACCCCACTTTAGCTTGAGTGTGCGTAGTGCACATGTGCACTAGCTGTGCACGTGATTTCCCAAAGTCGGTCAGCGCCGTTGGCCGACGTCTCCTTCTCCAATTCAAAAAAAAATAAATAAATAAACTCCACATTGTAATGCACGGCCGCTGGCCGTTTTGCAGAAGCTATTGGGCCCCACACGTGCCCCGTAAGCTCAATCCAAACCATCCACCGTGTAGACAGCCGTGACCACTACAAAACTATGTTTAAACTTTCACTCATGCAAACACATGTGTGAGATACAGGGGCCACAAAAGGGCTGCCCTGTAGCGTTCAAAACTGATCCTTTTGTGATTTCTTCTCTGGGCCACGTCAATGGACGTTCAAAACCACTCATTCTTGACTGAAATTTCATTCTGAATCCAATGGACGGGGTGGATTTTTCATAAAATGCTTCTGTGGGGCCCACCGATCACGACAGTGAAATGGTGCGAAAGGTTTCGCACATCCGCGAAAACTAACTTTTTCAGGCGGTTTTGGCCCACCATCTTTGATCATATGGCACATCTGAACCGTCTATCATGTAGAGGACCCAATAAAATCCTAAGGGACGGTGTTTCTTTGGAATTTGAGCGAGGAAAGTGGCATTTTTCAAGGCACTGAACTTGGTTGCGAAAAAGCTTTCAATGGGCATGCATAGCTTTCCAAATCCGATTCAAATTCGATTTTCACCACTCCAGCAGCTATATAAGGAGGTTTTGGACGTGGGGAGCATTCATTCAGGTCTTGGGAGGAAGATCAGAGCTTGGAGGCTGGGATGTGGAGTGTGAGAGAAGAAAGAGAGATTAGAAAAGTTTTCTTTTCTTGTTTATTTATTTTTCCTGACTATGGAGAGATCTAGCCCATCCATGTCGGGCTAAACCTCTTAGCTAGGGCTAAGAGGTGAAGCTTGTAGTGAGATGGGAGATTCCATGCTTTTAATTTAATTTTAATATATGAAGTGACGTTAATTTTAGTTTGATTAGTATAGAAATATTTTTAGTCTTTAATGGTCTGTTGTGACTGAAATTACAATGGGTCTGCAATGGCTTTGAGTATTCCTTCTTCTTCTTTATGTTTATGATGTCAGGAAGCCCTGTTGTTCACCATCGTCTTCTGGGCATGGTCGGATGATGGTACCCTTCCTAGCCTTCATACATGTGATTGGTTGGTAATTGGTTTAATTCTGTTGTTTGTTATAGTCTCTTGGACATAGTTTGGTGATGGAATCCATTCTAATTCATATACCTTTCATCTCTCTGAAAACTAGATCAATGGCAGTTCAGTAATTTTCATGATTTCTGATGCAAGTATAAGATCTCCCTAATCTCTACAAGTGGATCCTCTGAATCCCTAGTTTCCTTTTCTCTAATTTCTCCTAAATTTTAGATAAATATTCCATCATTATTTCTTAAAAGTCTATTTGATTTAGAGTGCATCTTATTCTAGTTCTAGTTCTAGTTAATTTTAGATTACGTACAAGTTTCAGTCCCTTGGGATTCGACCTCGGTCTTACCGAGTTTATTACTACATCACAACCCTGCACTTGGGGAGTGAACACAACGAGACCGTGAAATTGTGTGATTGTTGGCATGAGGGTGTGTGTAGTGTCTGTATATGCATTTTGGGCAAGTGGTTTGCTGATTTGGACCATTAATTTGATCAGTCTTGATTTGGATGGTGCATGCCCTAGAAATTAATCTCCCTGATTGAATGATTTTAGACTTTGATTGGTTGTTTGGAGTCGATGGTTACATAAAGATGGAGCAATGGTCCATATTCGATGAATTTGATGAAGCGGAGGAATTATTTGATTGTTGGCATAAAATCAACAGTTTGCGGTGGAATTTGGACCACTTGTATGGACTAATGGTTTGTTGTTAATATACATTTCCTCAAGCTAATGATCATATAATTCCTCATCGGGAATTTATTTTTTTTGTTGAATTTCATTACAACGGAGTTTTCTCTTAAATCTTGAAGTTCGAGACATGAAGGGTAGTGATTGAACCTGAAAATAGAGTCACGCTCTTCATCCGTCCAGTTAAGATATGCGCTACAATGCTTAGATCTTCTAACATAGAAATCACATCATTTCACACCTCAGGTGGGGCACATCAAACAATGAATGACTATAAAAGAATAAACTCCTATTTACTTTGTAACATGTGCCCCACCCGAAGAGCGACATTGTCTGATTTTACTGGCAAAACATCTAAGCATCATTTCCATCATTTTAAACCTAATGGAGTGCTCAAATCTCACACACAGGTTTCACACAGGTTTCATATTTGCACATGCAACTACTTATTGACCCAATGGCTTTAGAAATGGGCAATCTTAAGAATCTGTGCGATGTACAAGAGTGGTAATCGTCTAACAGGTTTCATTCTTTCCACTATTGGAAACTTGACCAAACCTGCAAGTTTGCTGCTCTTTCAAAATCAGATATATGGCTCTGTTCCTCCAAGGATGGGAAATCTCAACAACCTAGCTGATCTACAATTGTTCACAAACAACCTTACTGGTCCAATCCCTCCATCTTTAGGAAATTTGAGTAGCCTAACTAGACTCACTCTGTTTGATAATCGGTTGTCTGGTCCAATCCTTCCATCTTTTGAAAATCTGAGAAGCCTAACGACACTATCTATCTGACAATCCCCCCATCTTTGACTTTGTTTAGTTGATAGATCAAGCAGTCCTGATCATAACTGAAGAATGTTTTGTGATAGATCATTATTGACTCTCTATAATGTGATATTATCACAAATTTGTTAACATTTTTATTATGTTTACGGTTAATATTACGATATTATCACAGTAAAAATGCTACATTTAAAATTTGTCAATATTTTGTATATCTCAGGATAATATTGATTAATACTAGACTTTTGTTGTTTGTCTGTACTTTTTTCACTTCATCTTAATGAGACACTCTTCATAGTTCATACACATAATACAAACATGCATGTGATGGAAACCAATCAGTAGGCCATACCTTGGATATGCATATATAGTACAAACAAATGTATTTACTGGAAGGAAAGGAAACTGAGAGCAGAGGACTTATTTCTGGTTTGATCCAACTAAATACTATGTGTTGATTTGGTCTTGGCTCTCACACCACGAGCTGAAATAAAAGTATGCTCTTGTTGCCTGAAAGTTGGTTTTATGCAATGCTTACCAAGGCTTTGTTGTGCCGAAAAATAATTCAACTAAGTAGATGAAATGTCTTAGTCTTCCTTTTGGTGTCTTCTAAAATTTTCTTAGATAATCGCCATGCTCTATCAGTTCGAGCTTTTAGAGAAGTGGTTAGTTCTCTTGCATTAGAGATGCTCTTATTAAGGGGTCATTTAGATGCTTGTAAATAGGCCAAGTTGTAAATGATTTACAGGTAAATCATTTACACTCATTTACACTATGTTTGGATGGCCTTTTTTTTCCTGTAAATCATTTACAAACTGTAAGTAATTTACAGCATTTAACCCCATCTCATTTATACTGAAAATTTGTAGTCCACCATACCATGTGAAAATTCTCCCCTATAGAAGGTTAGGAAGATAAATACACCAATCTTCCACATTCAACTAAAAAACAGGCCTAAATTTAGTGGGGATAGGATCTTCCAATCTGGGAGATTTTTGAGGCATGGCCTATTGTGGTGGGTCACACCAGACAATGCACTCTAAATCACTGAACCACTGGATTCTTTCAAGACTAACAGTCTAATCAGACTCTCCAGTAGCAGAACTGCATTTTTGTGGGATCAAAATTTCAACTCAATAAACAGATTGAAATCTAGTGAATCGACAAAAACTGAACAGTAAAAACAGAATGAAAGCTAGAAAGTTTCAGAAAACTGAAATTTAGGAAGCTTAATATGAAAGCTAACAAACAGAAGGTTACCCAGTAAAACAAGAGGTTAATATATATATATATATATATATATATATATATATATATATATATATATATATATATATATATATATGAGTTGAAATCAAGAAATAAAAAAGAAAATCAGGTAAATAAACAAATAACCATTAAAAAACAGATCAGATGGTTGAAACTAGACTATGATTTTTTTAGAAACAAGGCATGACCATGTGTTGACAATACCCGAGCTAAATCTGGTTGAAACTAGACTAAGAGCATTCCACTAGTGGTTTTGGAGTGGAAAAATCTAGGTGGCTCCCATTCTCTACTTCAACCTAAATATAAGGCAGATTCTTTCTCAGTGATATATGTGTTCAGTGACTGAAGTCTTCTTTTAATTAGTAACCACTTCATTAGATCTGTGGCAAGATTTTTTGTGTAAGCTAGTCTTGCATCTGGGTCTCCTTATTGTAAAGAAACCAAGGATTTTTAGTTGTTGCTGCCGCTGCCGCCCATGGGATTGAAGTTGTAGTGGATTTTAAGTCATTCGAACATTCGATTGAACCTCTAGACACTGATTAGCCAGTCAGATGTCCATTGCTCGAACCTTCAATTCTAAATGTAAGCACAAACCCAACTACTGATTATCTATTCTGTTGTAACTATATATGAGAAAGGAGGGTTCCCTGGTATTTTTCTGAACAATGGTCCTGGTTTTGCAGTTTCACATGTACTTGCTCATGTTTATTTCTTTTTTTTTCTTTTTTTTTCTTTTTTTTATTTTTTTACGATTTTGTCATATTTACATTTTCTTAACAATGAGTTTGTGTTGTATCACACTTCCTTTTCTCACATTAATAAATGTGGACAGCATGATGTTGGTGATTCTCGAATAAACAGGAACATAATGGACTCGTTATCCAACATTGGAGAGTTTGTTAAAGATACCCAGTTCGGTGGTCAAAGTTCAGGTTTGTTGGTCTTCACCTACTTGTTTGTCTACTGTCAAGCAGACATTCTTTATGAGGAGCTGTTATTTTTCTGTGAATGCTAAATTCTATAAATTATTAGTCTCTACTCTCAAGGGCAGACATTCAGCCACCTTATCTTTATGTTCTTTCTGAGGTACAGTTACATGCTCTGAGATCTAAACTATTTCATCCTACTTCCATGATTGGATGACGTGTATCAACTTGATTGGTGCCTCCATATTGCCGGGTAGAAGGAATATGGTCGATGGTTGGGAAAGGTATTTTTTGACAGGTGTATGTGGGGCATCAAATTTTTGCTACTCCTGGTGGCCTTGATAGGATTACTGGCCCTGGTGCTATAGAGGTTTGAAAAATTCTTAAATTTTTTTATTGTTTGGTAGAGCTGTGTATTTGATTTTCCTTCTTAATGGACACTGCAGGAGGCACAAAAAATGTTCTTACATAACAAGTAGATTTGTCATGCATTACTCCAATCAAATGATTCTACTAATTTGATCAATAGTCATTAAAATGAATGATCCAGTCAATGGCCTACAAGATTGGTCCATGACTAGCTGATTTTCACCAACCATCCTATGGACTACACGTTGGATTTCAAGGGCCATTTTATTGATTGTGGTGCTCAAGATCACTTTGTCAGTGGAATTGACTGATTCAAGAATTGTGGAATTTACTTTTTTTTTCCTTGTTTGACACCATGCTTTTGGACCATAATTGCCTAATTTGTTAATTGGGTAAAGGGTTGTTGCTCAAATGTCTCAACAACACACTTCATGAATTAGGTGGTATTAAAACTACCGAATTCATGAATTACCTGTTGATGCAAAACTTCTTGCAGGCTTCATTTTTTCTTCTTTCTTTACAGTGAGCTTTGAATATTGGTCTTTCATATTCATATGCATTGGGCTTCAATCAATGCAGGGGTATTACTCAATGGCTAAACAGCTATCGAACTTTGAGGTTCTCAATCAGGTAACCATCACTTGTTGTCCTCTATCATTATTGTTATGAATGTTTTTCTTTGAACAAGAGAAAAGTATCATTGGAGATTTTCAATGTTATTTTAGTATGGCTACCATCATCTTGTTTGTTCCTTCTAACTAAAATTATTATATCAGCAATCTCCTAAGAAAACCATTTCTAAATTTGAATTTCTTAAGAAGAAATTTTATATTGAAAGAAGCTTAGATGAGTTTTTTAATTGGAATGAGCAAGGAATAGGAGGAGAGAGATTTTAAGATGAATTAGTCTTCTTTTATATATATATATATATATATATATATATATATATATATAGATATATATAACTCAAGGTTTTCTATTAGCATTTTTCACCAGTGAGGAAATAGCTGAATTTATCGTATGTAACATGCATGCAAGTAATGTGTGCTTGCAAGTGCCCCACACATGCCAACGTGGAACACGTGTGTGAGTCCAGGTGACTCATTAAGCATGTCTAATGAACAGCTCAGATAATGCATCCATGCTGGCACCACAGTCACTTGTAACCATTGCATCTCTTCTTGACTATCTTCTTGCAGGCCGTAAACTTGAATGTTATGATTGTCCCAGCAAGGAGATTTTTAATGCTTGGTCCATCTATTATGGGTCCAACAGACTGATGGTGGGCCCCACTTGTAGCTAGCCTTGGTTGAAACACATGAAGAAAATGAGGTGTACTCTGAACCTTGGTATGATATCTTCTTTTTTGTGTATGTTCATCCATTGAGCACAATGTTGTGATGGAATTTAATGAACTACATTCAATTGTTTGACTTGTGTTGGAGTAAAATATCACAAAGTAAAATACACGCTGACACAGTTTTTGTATTTTGAAACTTATGATCTAAGGTTTTGTCCTTATGCTAAACCTTATCACATGCTGGAAAGGGTACTCATGCAGCTGTGATATGTGCATGGTATTCTGATATGAAAGAGATAATAAGGCATTGGTGTCTGTCCATATCTGGCAGTTGTTTCTTTTAGTAAAAGACTTGGGGTTCAATTTCAAATATCGAGGTGGTTGAGTCAATGAAAACTCATTGATTTGATAAAGAATGAGTTTGTGGCTTGGTATGGGGCCCAGTAAAACGATGTCATGGCAGCTTGTGAGTCAGTTAATGAGCCTTTTGAACATTGCTAGGAACATGTCACATATTATATTTCAATTTCTAATTGTCAAAGGGTTTATTTGAAATATAATATCTAATGTAATGGGCTTTTCAATAACTATTAGTTTACCTGCTTTTTACTTGAGTCTATGCAGATTGCTTGTTGAGTAGTGGGCAAAAGTAAATCTAGTTCATATGAGTAGCAATTGGAGTCTGGAATTTTTTTATCAACTTGTATAATCCTAGATCATGCATGTAATTTCTGCAAGGAGCAATCAGGGAAGCCTTTGAACCTTCCTATTTGGCCTTTGCTTGGTTATCCTTTTCCTTGTGTTACTTTATTTGATGAAATTCTAGTGAGAAACAAGCATGTCATGTTTGATGAAATTCCTAAAACAAATGTGCATAATTGTAGTATCCATTGAGCAATAAGCATGTCATGTGTTTGATGAAATTCCTGAAATTTCTTTTCACTTTTGACTAAATATCCCTAAAATTATTTCAAAATTACAATTCAGCAGTTCAATATTTTCAGAACTTATTTTCTAGTTTATCAAATGGCACCTCAGTCATAAAGAGGGATTAAGGACGTGAAATCTGTATGCATAAATTCCATTTCTACCCACATGCCATTAAAATGTGAAGTTTGGCTAGCCACAGATTCACAACAATGTTGACTTATACTATTGTAACGCCCGTGAAAAATCCATACTTGGGTTCGAGTACCAACTCGACCCGAAATTGCGTAGAATTCATTCCTTTAGAAAATGTGACTAGGTTAGCTAGTGCAACGTTGGAATAGCTGGGAAATGGTCCCTGATCACTTTAAATACGTTCTACGAGGCCCGAAGCGAGTGGAACCAAGGGTGCTATAATTCTCTAAAGCCTCGGATCAAACTCTAAGCCGGTTTGTTCTCGGGACCTCCTTGAAACTTTGTATTGGATCTAGACCGCGCGTCGAAAGTCCGATACCTCCTATCTTAGACCGTTAGAACCGTCTAGCTGGACTTGACACTCATTCCAAAAATCAAGTCAAACCGATGATCACAGGCTATTTCATTGAGCCCGGACCGAAGAGAGTGTGAATAGGGACATAGTTGGAATTTCAAATTCAAATCTGGCACACAAATTTGACGCATCAGTATTAAGCATTCTGACCGTCAGAATACAGCCAAATTACACCCTTGGATCAGGAAAAATATCTATTATATATCATGAGACTTATAGGCCTGATCTTGGTGCGGTGACCGTTAAACTGAAACTGGGCCGCCACGTGCGATCTGGGAACCCAACCGGTCTGAAAACTGGATGTATGCTAGATCTAGTATGCATGAGCTTAAGTCCGACCGCATTTGTCCTGAGGACCTCCAGAAATGCCCTTTTGGACCGAAACGGCCCCGATTTGGTTAGGCACCAAGTAAACATTGTTCCCAAGCCTATTTTGGGAATGTTTTAGGCTATAAAAGGGGTTGAAACCCTCACTCCTCTCTCCCATCCGAATTTGAGAGAAGCCCTAGCTTGGGAGAGAGAAAAAGAGTGAGAGATTGTGAGAGAGTGGGAGAGTTCTTCCCGCCACTTGTGCTACGTGTTGCACATGCTTAAGCAACACTCCTCTACCGCTTTCCCGGCGATTCCACCGCAATCCTAGGTAAGTAAAAACCCTAAATAGTTGTTGATTTGAGTTTTCCTTGTTTCCATAGCGATGTAGCTTATGGATCTTATGTATTAGGCTCCTTACTCGCCGTAGACGAAGCATATACACTCCGCTTCAATTCCCGAGTCTACAAGACACTAGGTGAGGATTTTAGACGCTTTGATTGACGGTTCTCAATGCTTTCAATGTCGTTTAATAGTAGATTCTTGACGGCATCGCCGTTTGACATGTACAAAATGCTCTCCGTTTCCCGTTTCGTAAGCTAACGAAGAATATGAGATTTAGGGCATTTTAGTCATTTGTAGGAAGTACTGTTTGCATTCATATTTTGCTGATGTGATTGACATGGTTTGTTGTCGCATTAGGAAGTTAGGAATGCGTGCATAATTAGTTTGGCGAAGAGATTCGCCTAGTTGCACACTTTGGGTCGACATGCTATATGTAGACCTAAGTGTGTAGTGTATGTGTTTGTATAAATGCTTGTATTAGTATGTATTGAATTAAATGATGTTATTTGATACTTTGTGATTGATTTTTCAATTATTATGCCGAGCTAAATGATTTTCTACATGTTGACAAAATGCGTGATTTCATTACATGCATGGAATGTATGTGCTTGAGGATTTGCTTAAGTTGAATATGCATGGGAAGTATGCCTTGAAGATTTGCTTAAGTTGAATGTCATAACATGTGCTAACATGCTCACATGATGTATTTCAATTCCAATACCTTTTTATAGTGTTAATGTAATTCCATAGATGTGTGGGACTTGACTTAGTCCAGGCAGTCGGTAACCGAGCGAATTCGTGGCTGACTGGTCATAGCCACGAACGACGCGTCGATGAATGTGATTCGTGTTGAGAGTTGGCGGCAGTGGTTAGGCCACGCGAAGTGTTTTACGCACTTCATGTCGTTCAATTCGAGATGCGATCGCGCTAGTCGAGCCCGTCAAGTAACCCGACTGGCTGATGTTTGTTCACCTTGTATGTATCATAACTGCTTGAACCTAGGGTACTGAACTTACCATTGTAAACCCTATTAACCGTGGTACCTTGATCCACGAAGACTCATGAGCCGGGCATGGTGGTATGGGACACCGTGGTCGAGCTGTCGGCCTACGCTGGGGCCACAAACCTCCCCGTAGTGACCAGTGAGCACCTTGACTCGTGAGCAGATTATGGTGGTATGGGACACTATATTCTAGCTGTCGGCCTACACTGATCAGGCGACGAGCCCTTTGTAGTGACCGCGAGCGTATTCTGAGTTCACGGGAGGCGACGACCCTTCCGTGCAGTAGAGTACAGTAGGCCTGTATTGATAAGGTGATGGGGGAGCGGTGCAACGAGTGCGAGCAACAGCCCTGGCAGCCCTTGCAGTGACCTACGAAATGTACATCGTATGAGATTACTAGGAGTGACGACCCTAGACAGGATCCGTGTTGGGATTGATACAAGGGAGGTACCTTAGTTTCCCAATCCTGCTGTTTGAATGGACTAATAACAACTTGGTAATCATATCACCATAGCATTGCATGTGCCTGGAAGATGTGGAGCACTCTAGGGAGTGTGGCATGCCGCGGTCGTAAGATGTTGCCGTATGAGGGTGATCGTCGGTGAGGGCATACATCACGTCATATCATCTTGCATTAACAACAGTATTAGGACTTGTCTGATTTACTGCTTTACTATTATTGCGTGATTGAATTGTGAACATGCTAATCTTTGCTCTATGATTCCACTGAGTTGATCACTCATTCCCACGTTACGGGATGGTGTTTGCAACACCCACCAGACCCTGTTGTAGTTGCAGGTGACGACGAGATCCAGGAGGTGGAGCCGGAGATTGACGAGGACCAGGATGAGTTCTCGTATATGCAGTATCACGACGGCTTCCCGTAGGTGACCTGGATCGAGGGGGACTTCAGTGGGACTATTTTGAACTTATTCTTTTGTTTATTTACATGTATATGAGACTCAGAGATGTAGTCATACTTTGGAGACAGTTGAGATTACTTTGTTTTTCCATACAGTGATATATATATTGTTTAGTCTTCCGCTTGCTTTTATCACTGGATCTGAAGTATGAATTGCAGTTTTGGTATACTTTTACTCATGTGAATGCTTTAAATCAGACAACATCGAATCATAACCATTTTTGTTGCATAAGTGACGGTCTGGAACTCGGGAGTCGAGTTTATACAGGACCCCCGATTTTCAGGGTGTTACAAGTTGGTATCAGAGCATGAATGAGAGTATACTGGGCCTGGGTTATGGTCTTGCGACGTACGCTGTCGCTTCCTTTGACTTAGGTGGGTGCGAGAAGGGTCTAGAAACACTTCTAGGATCACAGATTCGCCGATAGGCGAAGTCTATAAGGATCGATCGCAAGATCGAGTCTGTAACGCATCTCGGGTCGCGTAAAGCGACCCGAATCACTTCTAAGCTGTAGGAAGTCGGGTGGAGACGTCCTATGAGCAGTTTTAAACCACAAAAGTGAATCTTTGGGCCGTGGAATGACCACGACTCCAGTAATCAATCGCCAGGGCTTAAAAAACCCCGTTTTGCCAAAAATTCTCAAAATTCCTTCTCTAAACACTTCAACCTTCAGTTCTTTCTTATCCATTTCATGTTAGGCATTAAAACTAATGTGAAAATAACACAAATTAGTACATTCACCAAATTTTACAGTGAATAGTAAAATTTCATGAAAAATGGCCATAAGGCCATTCTAACTTCACTTTCTTTAGCAACTAAGGAGCTAGAAAGATGTAATGGATCCTTCTACCCCAAATTCATATGCTGCATCATATGGTTTGGTATTCGGGATTGCGATGTGGACCCGAAAAGCCCCGAACACATGTTTGGGCTCATAGGGACCAAAATATAATGAACCAAGGGGTGGGACCTGACTTTTTGGGGCCCTGGGACCATGGGGGACCAGACCCATGGGGTCCCGCTGGCCAACCTAAAGGTTGGCCGGCGATGCCATCGCCGGCCGGGCGATGCATCGCCGGCCGGCCACCTCTGTTGGTGCTGCCCTTTGGGTGCACCCACTTAAATACCCTCCACATCACCCCTAGCTACCTCCCATCCCACGAAAACCCCTAAAACCCCCCTCTCCTTCACAAACAGCCCCCTTGCATACCCTATATTCGATTTTCAGCACTCCATTCCAAATCCCGGCGACCCAAATCACCTCTACAACCTTCCTTGGCCAAAACTGACCACCACCCATCAATTATTGGGTGTTGGCAGCCCCTTTCCTTGAAGATTTCCCCATTTGGAGCTCCAAAATCCCCCAAATAGTGCTGAAATCGTGAGCAGCTCCATTCCATCTTTTTGTTCTTATTTTTCCCTGAAAGTATAGCCTTGGGAAGCTTGAAGCATCCCTCTACGATGCCTAGATTTCCTTTTGTCAAATTGGGCAGCCATTTCTCCGCATTTTCGGCGTTTTCCATGGCTTTCGTGGAAGCTATTTTGGGTCTTTTGTCCCTCTCATCCATCCTGTCTTTGATGGGTAAGAGGAAAACTGCAACAGACGAGGCTGGGCCGAGCCGCCCTGCTCGATTGAGAAGACCGCGGGGTGGTGCCGCAAGTTCAAGCACCGCCGCAGGTCCAGCTGCAGTCCTGGAGTGCCGTACAAAGCGGGATTTGGATCCCCATGCACATCTTGGACGAACCATCCTATCAGAGATGCCTCATGGTGAATACACTGATCGTAGAGTGTTATTTGAGGCGGACGTAGATGGGCGATTGTTCGGCGAATATCTGTTGTTCGAACGCATTGAAGCTATGCACTGGGGACCGATCTTTGAAGCTCGCGCTCATGCTAATGTGAGCACTATTCATGCCTTCTATGCTAGCATCCAGAGTCCTACCTTGGAGCCCTTACAGTTCAAAATCCCTTTTGGCAGAGATCGGATGGCTACGATCGACGTCCGGTTGGTTGCGCGACTTCTCAACGTGCCTCTAGGTGATGTACATCTAAGTGAGAAGAATTTGAGGACTAGACGTGAACGAGATCGCCGCACCAGGTTTCTGTGCGGTAAGTTGGTTCCATGGCAGCCTAATAATAGCCTCAAGACGACGTACATGTCTGAGGATTTGCGTCTGCTGCATCACATCTGCACGTTCAATGTTTATCCTAGGTCGACGAACCGCATTGAATGTACACGTCTTATGGTCGATTTCTTATTTCTGGTGGCCCAGGGAGAGAACGTATGTATGGCCACTTTCATCTTACGGCAGATAGTTCTCATAGCCAGGTCGAGGAGAACATCCGAATCCCTTCCCTTGGGCCGACTCATTTGCAAGATTGCGCTTGAGTTTGCCTATAGACTTGGACCCGAATTGCCGGTATCGATTCACACCATCGATGAGTCGACAATGGTTAAGATGAAGATTGGGTCGCAATATCGTGAAAATCAACTTGAAAGGGATAGTGGGGACGACTTTGATGAAGAGGAAGATCAAAGCGAAGAAGAACCTAGTGCAGAGGTTCAGGAAGAGACTCAGGAAGAAGCAGAAGAGGAGGCTCAGGATACTGATGAGAGCCCTCCTCCTTCTGCGCAGACTACTATCGACGACCGCATTGCTCGGATGGAGGAGAGTCAGACCACGTTGCGAAGGGAAGTCCAAGAACTTCGAGCGGAAGTCGCTGATGCCAAGGCTGTTACAAAGAAGTTTGGTAAGGTGACTCGCACCTTGAAGGCAATCCTGTGTTGCTTACAGGATAAGGGTGCTCCTCCTCCGTCACCAGATTCCGACTAGCGACGCGATCTTTGATGTTGATTATTAGTAGTTAGCTATTTCCTGTTTTATGTGTGTAAAGCCTATTAGGGCTAGTGCTTTGCTTATGTTGCTGTTGCTTAACTGTCTTAATTTCCATGTCATTCTAGTCATGATGCTTGTAAGGATATATCCCTTGTATTGTGACAATTTTGATTAATTGAAATGCATGGAATGCCTTTGACTCTTTAGTGAATGATTGTGGTGTATTTGAGCAATTGAGACTGACAAGGTTGCGCCCTATTTTGAATATAGGGAATGCCACCTAAGACTACGAGGAGCGCGGTTCGGCTTTCATTGTCAGAGCAGATGGATCAGGCTCCCTCTCAGTCTGGCACTCGTCCGGACCCTGCTGTGGGCCCGATTCCTGAGACGGTTCAGTCGTCTCAGCCTACCGTTGGTCCTACAGATGGACCACCGCCATTTACACCATCAGTTAGAGAGCCACAGCGCGCATCTACTTCCGCACCTCATCCGCCACAGCCTGCTCCACCACCTGATAGATTCGAGCAGATGATGGCTATGATGCTACAGCAGCAGCAGCTATTGACTACCATAGTCGGGACTTTAGCCCAGGGTGGGGGTGCGACTACATCTACTCCGCCTGCACCACCTGCGCATCCAGCTGAGGATGCCTATGCTTACGCCCAGGATGAGGGCATAGCACTTCCTGCGCAGCCTGCTTTCCCTGCGGGGAATCCTGCCGACACACGGGGTCTTCTGGAGCGATTTCAGCGCTTGCGGCCTCCTACTTTCACGGGTTCTCACAGACCCGAGGAGGCTAAGTTTTGGCTCGACCGAGTGTCGAAGATTCTGCGCATGTTGCACTGTACTGAGGCAGAGCAGGTAGAGCTGGCTACCTTCCAGTTTGAGAGAGAGGCCAGTATGTGGTGGGATAGTGTATTGCGGACTGTTACCGCAGACTTCGTATGGACATGGGCAGCATTCGAGTTTCGCTTCCATGAGAAGTATTATCCTCAGACCTACAGGCACGAGAGGGAGAATGAGTTTCTCCGTCTCAGGCAGGCAGCGATGACGGTTACCGAGTATGAGCATCGGTTCACAGAGTTGGGCAGGTACGTCCCGACGATTCTAGCTGATGAGCAGATGCGCATACGGCGCTTTTTGGAGGGCTTGCGACCGGATATTCGGTCGAAGATGTGCTGTATCAGTTTCTCCTCCTATGCGGAGTTGGTTCACATGTCCATGCGGGCAGAGCAGGACGTGGATCGACTTGCGCGATCACGAGGTCCGACTACTTCCAGGCCATGACCGGAGTTGCCAGATAGGCCCTTCGCGGGCAAGAGGCCTCGCGTTGATCCTCCTACCAGGACCACGGCGCCAGTAGGACCGTTTTGGCGCCCTGATTTATCATGCACATACTGTGGGAGGACGGGCCACCTAGCGCAGAGTTGCTTTTCGAGGATGCGGGACAGTGGGTTCTCGCCGCCGCAGAAGATTGATCGTGTACGTCCACAGGCGATATCAGCACCGCCTATATGGTCAGCTCCTGCGCATTCCTCTTTCAGACCCACAGTATCGCAGATTCGACAGCCCCCACGGCCCTTGACACAGCGGCCGAACCGGCCACAGCAGGCTCGAGTTCATGCACTGACCGCTGAGGCATCTACGACGCCGACTTTCCAGCATTCAGCCTTCGAGGTCACGGGCCATATCGGAGGTACTCTCGTTCTTGTCATGGTGGACACTGGTTCCACGATTTCTTTGATATCGCGTGCCGTAGTCAGACGTCTTGGGTTGCAGAATATCACTATGGATAGCGTGCGAGTCCTTGCAGCTCATGGAGATTATTCGGATGTCACCCAGATGTGTGAGGGTTTTTTAGTTGATCTGGGAGGCAGGACGATGACTCTTGATCTGGTCGTCGATCCCTCGCTCGTTTACCTCGACGTCATTCTTGGCATGGACTGGTTGACTGCAGTGAGAGCCGAGATTGACTGCGAGGCTCGTGTGGTGACGGTGTACGAGCCTGAGGGCACGCCTTTCACATTTTCAGTGCGGGTAAATCTTCCTTTCCGCATTCTTAGCTACGCCACTCTATTGCGCGACGCTGGTGCCCAGGTACTTGAGCAGACGCCAGTTGTTTCTGAGTTCGGGGATCTGTTCAGGAAGATCCCTGGTTTGCCGCCCCGACGTGAGATCGATTTCACTATCGATCTGATTCCTGGTTCTACACCCGTCTCACTGCCGACGTATCGCATGGCACCATGTGAGATGGAGGAGTTGAGGACGCAGATTGATGGCCTGCTAGAGCTTGGCTTTATACGGCCTAGCGTGTCTCCTTGGGGAGCACCGGTCTTGTTCGTGAAGAAGAAGGATGGTTCACTGCGATTGTGTATTGATTATCGCAGGCTGAACCAACTCACAGTGAAGAACAAGTACCCTTTGCCCAGGATCGATGACTTGTTTGATCAGTTGAGAGGAGCGCAGTACTTCTCGAAGATTGACCTTCAGTCAGGATATCATCAGCTGCGCGTCAGAGATGAGGACGTGCAGAAGACAGCGTTCAGGACCAGTTTTGGTCACTACGAGTTCCTCGTGATGTCGTTCGGTCTCACGAACGCACCGGCCGTGTTCATGGATCTGATGAACAGGGTATTGCGGCCCTTCCTCTATCGATTCGTCGTTGTCTTCATCGATGACATTTTGGTATACTCTAGGAGTCGAGAGGAGCATGAGGAGCACTTGCGTTTGGTCCTTGATACGCTCAGACAGCATCAGTTGTTCGCACAGTACAAGAAGTGCGACTTCTGGAAGCAGGAGGTGAAGTTTCTGGGACACGTGGTGTCCAAGGATGGCATTGCAGTTGACCTGTCTAAGGTAGCTGCGGTGCAGGACTGGGAGCAGCCTGGTTCTATCACTGAGGTGAAGAGTTTCTTGGGTCTCGCTGGCTACTATCGGCGCTTCATTCAGGATTTCTCGAAGATCGCGAGACCCTTATCTCAGTTGACACGGAAGGACGTGAAGTTCGCCTGGAATGATAAGGTGGAGTCAGCTTTTCAGGAGCTGAAGGACAGACTTACGTCTGCCCCTGTTCTAGTATTGCCAAAGCAAGGGGTTAAATACACTATATACACTGACGCGTCTAGCGTTGGTTTGGGTTGTGTCCTTATGCAGAGGGACAGGGTAATTTCGTATGCCTCGAGACAATTAAGGAAGCACGAGGAGAATTACCTTACACACAACCTGGAGTTGGCAGCCGTTATATTCGCACTGAGACTCTGGAGACATTACCTCTACGGAGAGGAGTTCGAACTCTTTTGCGACCACAAGAGCCTCAAGTACATATTCACACAGCGGGACTTGAATATGAGGCAGCGGCGATGGATGGAGACGATGAAGGACTTCAAGTTTGAAGTCTCTTACCATCCTGGGAAGGCGAACCTTGTGGCTGATGCGTTGAGCCGCAAGAAGGCGATAGAGTTTGCAGCTCCGCTGATGGTTGCCGAGTGGGATATGGTTGAGTTTTTGCGAGACTTTGAGCAGAAACTCACCGTAGAGGAGCCATTTGAGTTCATCGCACACGTACAGGTGCGATCCCAAATCGATGACCGAGTCATCGAGGCGCAGAGGGACGACGCGCATCTTACTGAGCTTCGAGAGCAGGCCAGTGATGATGCTGACGCCGACTGGCGAGTTGGTATGGATGGAGGCTTACGTTACCGTGGCCGCCTATGCGTCCCAGATATCCCTGACTTGAGACGAGAGATTCTCGAGGCTGCGCATTCTACTAGACTCGCGATGCATCCTGGCAGCACGAAGATGTATCGTGACGTGAAGAGGACGTATTGGTGGGAAGGTATGAAGACCCACATTGCTGAGTTCGTGTCCCGTTGTCTCACTTGTCAGCAGGTGAAGGCAGAGCATCGCCGACCACCTGGACTTTTGCAGCCTATGCCGATTGCAGAGTGGAAGTGGGATTTCATTTCCATGGACTTCATTTCTGGGTTGCCGAGGACGAGGAAGGGGCATGATTCCATTTGGGTGATCGTCGACTGATTGACGAAGTCGGCGCACTTCCTACCGATCAGAGTTACGAACTCTGCAGACGAGCTGGCTAGATTGTATATCCGAGAGATTGTGCGTCTGCATGGAGTTCCGTTGGAGATCGTGTCGGACAGAGACACGCGGTTCACTTCTATTTTCTGGACTCGCATTCAGGAGGCTATGGGTGTGAAGTTGAAGTTCAGTACTGCCTTCCACCCACAGACGGACGGACAGACGGAGCGAGTGAACCAGATCCTGGAGGACATGTTGCGAGCTTGCGCATTGGACTTCAAGGACAGTTGGGATGACTGTCTTGCATATGCGGAGTTTGCGTACAACAATAGCTTCCAGGCGAGTATCGGCATGGCACCTTATGAGGCGCTGTATGGGCGACCTTGTCGCGCACCGCATTGCTGGTTAGAGGTCGGTGAGCGCAGCTTGATTGGCCCAGAGTTGGTGCAGGCGACGTCAGAGAATATTGATATTATTCGACGTCGGCTTCTTACAGCGCAGAGCAGACAGAAGAGCTACGCCGATACGAGACGGAGACCACTAGAGTTCACAGTCGGGGATCATGTGTTTTTGCGAGTTTCCCCTATGAAGGGAGTCCTTCGGTTCGGGAAGAAGGGGAAGCTGGCACCGCGATTCATTGGTCCATTTCAGATCCTCGATCGTGTGGGAGCAGTGGCTTACCGATTGGCTTTACCCACGCCCCTCGCGAGCGTCCACAACGTATTTCATGTTTCTATGCTGAAGAAGTACGTTGCTGATCCTTCTCATATCATCAGATGGGAGCAGGTGCAGTTAGGAGAGGATGTTACTTATATCCTGCGACCGACACGCATCTTAGACCGGAAGGAGCAGGTACTGCGTAGCAAGGTGATTCCCCTTGTGAAGGTACTATGGACGCATCATACTGAGGAGGAGGCTACTTGGGAGACAGAAGCCGAGATCAGAAAGAACTATCCACAGCTTCTCGAGGAGTACGAAAAGGTACAAAATTTCGAGGACGAAATTATTTGTTAAGGGGGGTAGATTGTAACGCCCGTGAAAAATCCATACTTGGGTTCGAGTACCAACTCGACCCGAAATTGCGTAGAATTCATTCCTTTAGAAAATGTGACTAGGTTAGCTAGTGCAACGTTGGAATAGCTGGGAAATGGTCCCTGATCACTTTAAATACGTTCTACGAGGCCCGAAGCGAGTGGAACCAAGGGTGCTATAATGCTCTAAAGCCTCGGATCAAACTCTAAGCCGGTTTGTTCTCGGGACCTCCTTGAAACTTTGTATTGGATCTAGACCGCGCGTCGAAAGTCCGATACCTCCTATCTTAGACCGTTAGAACCGTCTAGCTGGACTTGACACTCATTCCAAAAATCAAGTCAAACCGATGATCACAGGCTATTTCATTGAGCCCGGACCGAAGAGAGTGTGAATAGGGACATAGTTGGAATTTCAAATTCAAATCTGGCACACAAATTTGACGCATCAGTATTAAGCATTCTGACCGTCAGAATACAGCTAAATTACACCCTTGGAACAGGAAAAACATCTATTATATATCACGAGACTTATAGGCCTGATCTTGGTGCGGTGACCGTTAAACTGAAACTGGGCCGCCACGTGCGATCTGGGAACCCAACCAGTTTGAAAACTGGATGTATGCTAGATCTAGTATGCATGAGCTTAAGTCCGACCGCATTTGGCCTGGGGACCTCCAGAAATGCCCTTTTGGACCGAAACGGCCCCGATTTGGTTAGGCACCAAGTAAACATTGTTCCCAAGCCTATTTTGGGAATATTTTAGGCTATAAAAGGGGTTGAAACCCTCACTCCTCTCTCCCATCCAAATTTGAGAGAAGCCCTAGCTTGGGAGAGAGAAAAAGAGTGAGAGATTGTGAGAGAGTGGGAGAGTTCTTCCCGCCACTTGTGCTACGTGTTGCACATGCTTAAGCAACACTCCTCTACCGCTTTCCCGGTGATTCCACCGCAATCCTAGGTAAGTAAAAACCCTAAATAGTTGTTGATTTGAGTTTTCCTTATTTCCATAGCGATGTAGCTTATGGATCTTATGTATTAGGCTCCTTACTCGCTGTAGACGAAGCATATACACTCCGCTTCAATTCCCGAGTCTACAAGACACTAGGTGAGGATTTTAGACGCTTTGATTGACGGTTCCCAATGCTTTCAATGTCGTTTAATAGTAGATTCTTGACGGCATCGCCGTTTGACATGTACAAAATGCTCTCCGTTTCCCGTTTCGTAAGCTAACGAAGAATATGAGATTTAGGGCATTTTAGTCATTTGTAGGAAGTACTGTTTGCATTCATATTTTGCTGATGTGATTGACATGGTTTGTTGTCGCATTAGGAAGTTAGGAATGCGTGCATAATTAGTTTGGCGAAGAGATTCGCCTAGTTGCACACTTTGGGTCGACATGCTATATGTAGACCTAAGTGTGTAGTGTATGTGTTTGTATAAATGCTTGTATTAGTATGTATTGAATTAAATGATGTTATTTGATACTTTGTGATTGATTTTTCAATTATTATGCCGAGCTAAATGATTTTCTACATGTTGACAAAATGCGTGATTTCATTACAAGCATGGAATGTATGTGCTTGAGGATTTGCTTAAGTTGAATATGCATGGGAAGTATGCCTTGACGATTTGCTTAAGTTGAATGTCATAACATGTGCTAACATGCTCACATGATGTATTTCAATTCCAATACCTTTTTATAGTGTTAATTTAATTCCATAGATGTGTGGGACTTGACTTAGTCCAGGCAGTCGGTAACCGAGCGAATTCGTGGCTGACTGGTCATAGCCACGAACGACGCGTCGATGAATGTGATTCGTGTTGAGAGTTGGCGGCAGTGGTTAGGCCACGCGAAGTGTTTTACGCACTTCATGTCGTTCAATTCGAGATGCGATCGCGCTAGTCGAGCCCGTCAAGTAACCCGACTGGCCGATGTTTGTTCACCTTGTATGTATCATAACTGCTTGAACCTAGGGTACTGAACTTACCATTGTAAACCCTATTAACCGTGGTACCTTGATCCACGAAGACTCATGAGCCGGGCATGGTGGTATGGGACACCGTGGTCGAGCTGTCGGCCTACGCTGGGGCCACAAACCTCCCCGTAGTGACCAGTGAGCACCTTGACTCGTGAGCAGATTATGGTGGTATGGGACACTATATTCTAGCTGTCGGCCTACACTGATCAGGCGACGAGCCCTTTGTAGTGACCGCGAGCGTATTCTGAGTTCACGGGAGGCGACGACCCTTCCGTGCAGTAGAGTACAGTAGGCCTGTATTGATAAGGTGATGGGGGAGCGGTGCAACGAGTGCGAGCAACAGCCCTGGTAGCCCTTGCAGTGACCTACGAAATGTACATCGTATGAGATTACTAGGAGTGACGACCCTAGACAGGATCCGTGTTGGGATTGATACAAGGGAGGTACCTTAGTTTCCCAATCCTGCTGTTTGAATGGACTAATAACAACTTGGTAATCATATCACCATAGCATTGCATGTGCCTGGAAGATGTGGAGCACTCTAGGGAGTGTGGCATGCCGCGGTCGTAAGATGTTGCCGTATGAGGGTGATCGTCGGTGAGGGCATACATCACGTCATATCATCTTGCATTAACAACAGTATTAGGACTTGTCTGATTTACTGCTTTACTATTATCGCGTGATTGAATTGTGAACATGCTAATCTTTGCTCTATGATTCCACTGAGTTGATCACTCATTCCCACGTTACGGGATGGTGTTTGCAACACCCACCAGACCCTGTTGTAGTTGCAGGTGACGACGAGATCCAGGAGGTGGAGCCGGAGATTGACGAGGACCAGGATGAGTTCTCGTATATGCAGTATCACGACGGCTTCCCGTAGGTGACCTGGATCGAGGGGGACTTCAGTGGGACTATTTTGAACTTATTCTTTTGTTTATTTACATGTATATGAGACTCAGAGATGTAGTCATACTTTGGAGACAGTTGAGATTACTTTGTTTTTCCATACAGTGATATATATATTGTTTAGTCTTCCGCTTGCTTTTATCACTGGATCTGAAGTATGAATTGCAGTTTTGGTATACTTTTACTCATGTGAATGCTTTAAATCAGACAACATCGAATCATAACCATTTTTGTTGCATAAGTGACGGTCTGGAACTCGGGAGTCGAGTTTATACACGACCCCCGATTTTCAGGGTGTTACAACTATTCATAAGGGATTATAAATACGTTGTCAAAGATCCTTGAAGTTGACTTATTTTTCCTTCTGCTACCTCCAACTTCTTATGTTTCTCTTCACTTGCACGTTGTGCTTCAGCAAATTTACTCTTGAAATCATCAGCTCTCTGTTTCTGACTGTAACAACCTCTATGGAGGCATAAAGTGATGATCAACATTACAAAGTAAAGATGCCACAAGCCCCATACAACCATGTCAGTAAAATCATTACTTGCTGAAAAAGGCATCTTTGATAAAGAAAACACATAGTAGGACCCAAGGAAAAAGTTTGAGAACCTGAAATCAACTCAAAATGCATTTTTGGCTATTTTCCCTACCATGTGCATGTGTTCAGTTTTTCCTTATCACTTCTTGGAGAATTACATGAATTTGGAATAACATCTGCTCCTTTTATATGGACGTTCCAGGTCAAGTACTACAGTTTAATGCCACACAACTGGGCAGTTGGTTGCATTTCTGCTTGTTCAAGTTGTTCCTCTTCTAAATCATAGATCAGAAGACATACAAAAATATACATTTGAAATTCAAGATGATTTTTTAAGAGTTGAGAAATAGATGTTATTTCAATGTTTTTTATTTATCAGAGCATGACCTCAATGTGCCTAGGATATTGGTAATTAACATTCTATTTCTCTTCAAGATGAGTGAACTACCAGTTCTTATGTTTCAGTGTGAGCCCCCACAAGATGTAAAAGCTTATATCCATCGATCTGGCTGCACAGGGAGAGATGGTAATAGAATTTGATATCCATCGATTTGGTAAGGGCTGGTTGCACATTTACTACGTGAATTCTCTTATATTAGGCAATAGTATGAGCCCCCACGAGATTTAAAACCTAAAGAAGCATTTGTTGATGAGTTTTCTTATACTAGGCAATGAAGAGTGGTAGACAGATTTTTAATGCAGTTTCTAGAGCTTAAAATCATATACTTTTTAATTTGAAAACTTACAGTGATCTGTTCTTAAGTTTGTATTGTACTTTTAAGTGTGTCCAAGGTATCTTATTTTTAAGCTTAACAATGAATCTTTTGTTTATTTTGTGATGGTGTAGTGATCAACTCACTAGAGATGATATCAAGGTATTTGCTGTAGTTTTACGAAAATCGGAGCAGGATTTCCTAATGTGAATAGTTCGTATGAGTGTGTTTCATCGTGGGTAGCCTTTATGATGTTGTCTGGTAGTGTTACCTACGACATTTTTCATAGGTAAAAGGTTCATTCACAATATTTTACCTACGAATCATTTCGTAGGTAAAAGTTTCATCAACAGTTTTTACCCACGTCAAATTTCGTAGGTAAAAGTCTTAACATAGTTTGTACCTATGAACCATTTCATAGGTAAAAGTCTTAACACTGTTTGTACCTAGGAAATAGTTTGCAGGTAAATGTATTAACACAATTATTAGCTATGAAAGATTTCGTAGGTACAAGTCTTAACACAGCTTGCACCTATGAAACATTTCGTAGGTAAACGTCTGAACAAAGTTTTTAGCTACGAAAATGTTCGTAGGTAATAGTCTTAACATAGTTTTTACCTGTGACACATTTTGTAGGTAAAATTCTTAACACAGTTTTCATCTACGAAAACATTCGTAGGTAAAAGTCTTAACAAAGTTTTTAGCTACAAATATATTCGTAGGTAAAAATCTTAACATAGTTTTTACCTATGAAATAGTTTGTAGGCAAAAGTGTAAAAGTCTTACCATTGCCAACGATGACATTTTTTGTCGGTAAAAACCTTTAGCCACGATCTTTTATCAATGAAATTACCGCAAAATTTTTCGTAGGTAAAACTCTTTGCCTACGAAATAATATCATTTACCTATGAAATTTTTCGTAGGTAAAAGTGAAATTTCTTGTAGTGTGGTTAGGAGGATCATATATTGGTTCCCTAGAAGCATTTGATGGGGAGTTGGTTTCCCTTTCGCTAATGGGATATCTTTAAATGTGGATTTGTCAAAGGTTTTCTCTAATATTCCTTCTCCAATTAAAAGATGAATTTAGCTCTATCATCTATTTGTTAAGAGGCAGAGATTCCAAAATCATCTATTGTATGTATTACCTGATCTTTATAGGAAGAGATGCAAACTTTGGGTAAGCAGACAAAGAACAACCCTTGCCTTATTGGAGAGCCTGGTGTTGGGAAGATAGATATTCCAGAAGGGCTAGCTTAACACATTGCTAATGGGGATGTACCAGAGATTATTGAAGGAAAGAAGGTGAGGGATAAAGATCATTTGATAAATCAACTCAAGTTTAAGAACCTACAAGGTTCTATGCTACTTGATTTCATGCTTGTTTTGAATCTATTTTTCTCCACTTTCTATTTTTAAAGATTCTTAAATTTATTGGTTTTGATTTTTCTATAAATCTCTTGTTTCTTTTACTTTTAGCTTCTTCTTTATTTTTTTATTTTTTTTATTTTTTGTAGTGGCCATTCTTGATAATATGTAAGGGTTTAACTTTCCAAAAATAAAAAGATGGTATGGGTATGAAAAAGTGGTAGACACTCATATGGTTTTGTAGATATTGTTGCATAAGGAATATGATACTTATTCATTAACTATGAACATGAGCTACCAGCTTTGAAACTGAATCTATCATTAGTTTCTTTATAGAAGGGCGGTTACCTGATCTTTATAAGAAGACATAAATGTGTTACCTTTAGTTTCATATGTTTATCTCATAGTTAACAATACCCTGTTTTTCACCAACATTCATTTACCATGTATGATTTATCTATGAAACTCACAGTGATGTTTGTGTTATATCTACTCTATCCATTCCCTTATCTTCACTCATCTCCTTACCATCTGTCTGTTTTGTTCAAAAGCTTACAAGAAATGTATTATCTATTAGTCCACTCTGTATCCTTTTTTCTATTAGTCCACTCTTTTCTTTTTTTAGTGTGAATAGAAAACTTCGTAAGTAGCATTGTCACTTTAGCCATCCCTCATTTCAAGTACAAAAAATGCTATTATTTATTTCTATTACTTGTAATTCATTATCATGTGATATTTGGATTATGACGGGCACCCTATTTTTCAACCAAAATGTACTTTCTTTTCTTCTTTTTTTTTTGCCACAATCAGAAGGCTATAATTGTCCCAGCTAGATGTAACACCCTGAAAATCGGGGGTCGTGTATAAACTCAACTCCCGAGTTCCAGACCGTCACTTATGCAACAAAAATAGTTATGATTCATTGTTGTCTGATTTAAAGCATTCACATGAGTAAAAGTATACCAAAACTGTAATTCATACTTCAGATCCAGTGATAAAAGCAAGCGGAAGACTAAACAATATATATATCACTGTATGGAAAGAACAAAGTAATCTCATCTGTCTCCAAAGTATGACTACATCTCTGAGTCTCATATACATGTAAATAAACAAAAGAATAAAGTTCAAAATAGTCCCACTGAAGTCCCCTCGATCCAGGTCACCTACGGGAAGCCGTCGTGATACTGCATATACGAGAACTCATCCTGGTCCTCATCAATCTCCAGCTCCACCTCCTGGATCTCGTCCTCAACTGCAACTACAACAGGGTCTGGTGGGTGTTGCAAACACCATCCCGTAACGTGGGAATGAGTGATCAACTCAGTAGAATCATAGAGCAAAGATTAGCATGTTCACAATTCAATCACACGATAATAGTAAAGCAGTAAATCAGACAATCCTAATACTGTTGTTAATGCAAGATGATATGACGTGATGTATGCCCTCACCGACGATCACCCTCATGCGGCAACATCTTACGACCGCGGCATGCCACACTCCCTAGACTGCTCCACATCTTCCAGGCACATGCAATGCTATGGTGATATGATTACCAAGTTGTTATTAGTCCATTCAAACAGCAGGATTGGGAAACTAAGGTACCTCCCTTGTATCAATCCCAACACGGATCCTGTCTAGGGTCGTCACTCCTAGTAATCTCATACGATGTACATTTCGTAGGTCACTGCAAGGGCTGCCAGGGCTGTTGCTCGCACTCGTTGCACCGCTCTCCCATCACCTTATCAATACAGGCCTACTGTACTCTACTGCACGGAAGGGTCATCGCCTCCCGTGGAGTCAGAATACGCTCGCGGTCACTACAAAGGGCTCGTCGCCTGATCAGTGTAGGCCGACAGCTAGAATATAGTGTCCCATACCACCATAATCTGCTCACGAGTCAAGGTGCTCACTGGTCACTACGGGGAGGTTTGTGGCCCCAGCGTAGGCCGACAGCTCGACCACGGTGTCCCATACCACCATGCCCGGCTCATGAGTCTTCGTGGATCAAGGTACCACGGTTAATAAGGTTTACAATGGTAAGTTCAGTACCCTAGGTTCAAGCAGTTATGATACATACAAGGTGAACAAACATCGGCCAGTCGGGTTACTTGACGGGCTCGACTAGTGCGATCGCATCTCGAGTTAAACGACATGAAGTGCGTAAAACACTTCGCGTGGCCTAACCACTGCCGCCAACTCTCAACACGAATCACGTTCATCGACGCGTCGTTCGTGGCTATGACCAGTCAGCCACGAATTCGCTCGGTTACCGACTGCCTGGACTAGGTCAAGTCCCACACATCTATGGAATTTCATTAACACTATATACCAAGGTATTGGAATTGAAATACATCATGTGAGCATGTTAGCACATGTTAAAACATTCAACTTAAGCAAATCTTCAAGGCATACTTCCCATGTATATTCAACTTAAGCAAATCTTCAAGGCGTACTTTCTATGCATGTAGTGTAATCATGCATAAGGTAAGCATGTAGGAAATCATTCAGGTCAGCATATTAATCATAAAATCAATCTCAATCTACTACATAACATCATTTAATTCAATACATAATAATACAAGCATTTATACAAACACATACACTACACACTTAAGTCCACATATAGTATGTCGACCCAACGTGCGCAACTTGGCGAATCTCTTCGCCAAACTGATTATGCAAGCATTCCTAACTCTCTAATGCGGCGACAAATCATGTCAATTACGTCAGCAAATTATGCATGGAGACCGTACTTCCTACAAATGACTAAAATGCCCTAAATCTCATATTCTTCGTTAATTTACGAAACAGGAAACGGAGAGCATGTTGTACATGTCAAACGGCGATGCCGTCGATAATCTACTATTAAACGACATTGAAAGAGTTGTAAACCGTCAATCAAAGCGTCTAAAATCCTCACCTAGTCTCTTACGGTCGCGGGAATTTGAACGGAGCGTGTACGCTTCGTCTACGGCTGTAAGAGAACCTGATTCATGGATTACGTTAGCTAACATGCTCAGAATCTACGTAAACCCTAAATCAGCAAGTTTTTGGGGTTTTTCTATACCTGAAAAAGTGAAAAAATCACCAGCTAGGTGATTGGAATGAAGTGTTGAAGCAGCACTGTCAGGGGCTCGGATGCGGGAAAAATCTCCTCTTCCCTTTCTCTCAAACTCTCTCTCTCTTTTCTAGGGTTTGTGAAATTCGGATGCAAGAAAGGAATGAGGGTTTCAACCCCTTTATAAGCTTGGAAACGCCGAAAATAGGCTCCGGGACGAAGTTTACTTAATGCCTATCCATTTCGGGGCTGTTTCGGTCCAAAAACTGATTTCTGGTGGTCCCCTGGTCGATTGCGATCAGACTTAAGCTCATGGGTACCAGATGTACCTCGTATTAAGTTTTCAGTCTGGCAGGGTTCGCAGATCGCACGTAGCGGACCAGTTTCAGTTCAGCGGTCACCACACATAGATCAGGGCTGAAAGTCTCATGATAATAAATAGAAATTTTTCCTGATCCGAGGGTGTAATCTGGATGAATTCTGATGGTCAGAACGCTTAATACTGACGCGTCAAGTCGTGTGCCAGATTTGAATTTGAAATTCCCAATTCGTCCCTATTCGCGGTCGCTTCAGTCCGGGTTCAACGAAATACTCTGTGATTATCGGTTTGACTTGATTTTCGAGATGATTGTCAAGTCCAGCGGGGCGGTTCTAACGGTCTAAGATAGGAGGTATCGGACCTTCGACGCGCGGTCTAAATCCAATACAAAAGTTCAATATGGTCCAGAGGACAAACCTGCTTAGAGTTTGATCCAAGGTTATAGAGTATTGTAGAGTTGTCTGTTCTACTCGATTCGGGTCTTGTAGAACGTATTTAAAGTGATCAGGGATGATTTCCCAGCTACTCTAGCGTTGCGCTAGCTAACTTACGTTTAATTTCCATGAAAATTATTTATACGCGATTTCGGGTCAAATCGGTACTCGATTCCAAGTACGGATTTTTCACGGGCGTTACACTAGAAGACTTTAATACTCAACACAAGGAAGAATTTAAAGCTGCATGGTTGTTCTCACTCTCATCTTATATTCCATCAGATGTCCAGAAACGTGGTTGGCTGGCAACATGTGACATGTGTAAAGTTGCTTCTGGGGCTCAAAAACCACCATCTTAGTTAAGTTATTGAATGCAAAAAATTTCTCCCATTATTTAGTTACACAAACAATTAGCATTTTTAGCAGCAGTAACCATTAGTTAGAACTTACTAAGTTCTACTAATTGGAGTGGTAGGTTCACATGTGTTACAAGCTTGCTAACCATTAGTAGGACTTGTTGACCCAGTGGTGTTTCCCGCTGTGACATATGTGAAAATGCACTGAGTATGCATTCATTTTTTATTTATTTTTTTGCCATGAAGGTCCTTTTCCTTAAACTTAAGAAATAATTGAACTTATTTTTATTCTTGAAAACTGGATGTAGCGTTCTTTTACTATGATATAGATGGGAGTTCCCTTTGCTTGCACTGTGACATGACCGTACATGTTGGAGGTAAAAGAACCCATGGAAGATATCTACGGTTGAGGCAGAGGGTTGAGGTTAGTTTCTGTTCTAGAGTTCCCTTTTTTATCTTCTATCAGTATTTACTTATGAAGTAGTGCATCTTAATTTTCCAAAATCAATTGAACTCTATTGCTCAACACTTACTATCCTTTCTTTGAATGCTTGAAGATGTGATGAGACTTAAAAATCTCAAGCGTTTACAATCCAACTTTATCATTAGGGCTACTTTCACTGGGTTTGATGCAGAAATCGTCACCAACTTCATAGAAAGACAAATAGTATCAGTGGCCATAGATTACAACTTGGATTTAAAAAAGGTTCGAGGTGTCATCAACAATGCTAACAGAATCCTCCAGGTCAGATTGTTAATTAGACCTGATTTTATTTAAATGATCTCGATACTCTATTTTATTTAAATGAGCAGACCCAGATGTGCATCGGAGCTATTTGGATGTTGAGCGGGGGTCCTTGAAAGGTGAAAACCATTTTTATGACCATGATGAAGCTGTTCATTTTCTATGGACAGCATTGGAGTCGCCTGGCCATTTGGATAGGCCGTGTTTATATCTGTATTTGCTCAAAATTGATGAAGCAGACCCGGATGTGTGTCAGAGCTATCCGGATGAGCAGCGGTCCCTGGAAGGTAGGAACCACTGTTATGATCATGATGAAGCTGTCCATTTCCTATAGATAGCATTAGAAGGGCCTGGCCATTTGGACAGGATGTGTTGATGTATTTGCTCGAAATTAATGAAGTAGTGTGTTGGAACTAGCCGGATGAGCGGGGGTCCCTGAAAGGTGGGAACTATTATTATGACCATGATGAAGCTATCCATTTCCTATGGACAACAGGCCGTGTTGATGTATTTACTTGAAATTAATGGAGCAGACCCGGATGTGCGTCAGAGCTATCCGGATGAGCGGGGTCCCTAGAAGGTGGGAACCGCTATCATGACCATGATGAAGCTGTCTATTTCCTATGGATAGCATTGGAGGGGCCTGACCATTTTGTAACACCCTGAAAATCGGGGGTCGTGTATAAACACAACTCCCGAGTTCCAGACCGTCACTTATGCAACAAAAATGATTATGATTCAATGTTGTCTGATTTAAAGCATTCACATGAGTAAAAGTATACCAAAACTGCAATTCATACTTCAGATCCAGTGATAAAAGCAAGCGGAAGAGTAAACAATATATATATCACTGTATGGAAAAACAAAGTAAATCTCATCTGTCTCTAAAGTATGAATACATCTCTGAGTCTCATATACATATACATGAACAAAAGTAAATGTCCAAAATGGTCCCACTGAAGTCCCATCAATCCAGGTCGCCTACGCAAAGCCATCGTGATACTGCATATACGAGAACTCGTCCTGTTCCTCGTCGAAGTCTGGCTCTGCCTCCTGAATTTCAGCCTCACCTGCATCTACAACAGGGTCTGATGGGTGTTGCAAACACCATCCCGTAACGTGGGAGTGAGTGATCAACTCAGTGGAATCATAGAGCAAAGATTAGCATGTTCACAATTCAATCATGCGATAATAGTAAAGCAGTAAATCAGACAATCCTAATACTGTTGTTAATGCAAGATGACATGAAGTGATGTATACCCTCACCGACGATCTCCCTCATATGGCAACATCTTACGACCGCGGCATGCAATCGACCCTCAAGTGCTCCACATCTTCCAGGCACATGCAATGACATGGTGATATGATTTCCAAGTTATTATTAGTCCATTCAAACAGCAAGATTGGGAAACTAAGGTACTTCCCTTGTATCAATCCCAATACAGATCCTGTCTAGGGTCGTCACTCCTAGTAGTCTCATACGATGTATATTTTTATAGATCGCTGCAAGGGCTTCCAGGGATGTTGCTCGCACTCGTTGCACCGCTCCCCCATCACCTTATCAATACAGGCCTACTGTACTCTACTGCTACTGAAGGGTCGTCGCCTCCCGTAGACTCAAAATATGCTCGCGGTCACTACAAAGGACTCGTCACCTGATCAGTGTAGGCCAACAGCTAGAATATAGTGTCCCATACCACCATAATCTGCTCACGAGTCTACGTGCTCACTGGTCACTACGGGGAGGTTTGTGGCCCCAGCGTAGGCCGACAGCTCGACCACGGTGTCCCATACCACCATGCCCGGCTCATGAGTCTTCGTGGATCAAGGTACCATGGTTAACAGGGTTTACAATGGTAAGTTCAGTACCCTAGGTTCAAGCAGTTATGACGCATACAAGGTGAACATACATCGGCCAGTCGGGTTACTTGACGGGCTCGACTAGCGCGATCGCATCTCAAGTCGAACGACATGAAGTGCGTAAAAAACTTCGCGTGGCCTAACCACTGCCGCCAACTCCAAACACGACTCGCGTTCATCGACGCGTCGTTCGTGGCCAAGACCAGCCAGCCATGAATTCGTTCGGTTACCGACTGCCTGGACTAAGTCTAGTCCCAAACAATTATGGAATCACATCAGCAATTTATGTAGGAGTATTGGAATTGAAATACAATCCTGTGAGCATGTTAACACATGTTATAACATACAACTTAAGTAAATCTTCAAGCACATATATTTCACGCATGTAATGAAATCATGCATATAGTCAACATGTAGGAAATCATTTAGGTTAGCATATTAATTGAGAAATCAATCTCAAACTATTTCATAACATCATTTAATTCAATACATACTAATACAAGCATTTATACAAACACATACACTACACACTGAGTCTACATATAGTATGTCGACCCGAAGTGCGCAATTAGGCGAATCTCTTCGCCAAACTAATTATGCACGTATTCCTAACTTTCTAATGTGGCAACAAACCATGTCAATCACATCAGCAAAATATGAATGTAATCAGTACTTCCTATAAATGACTAAAATGCCCTAAATCTCATATTCTTCGTTGATTTACGAAACAGGAAACGGATAGCATGTTGTACATGTCAAACGGTGATGCCGTCGATAATCTACTATTAAACGACATTAAAAGCGTTGGAAACTGTCAATCAAAGCGTCTAAAATCCTCACCTAGTCTCTTATAGACGTGTCGTTTTGAACGGAGCATATACGCTTCGTCTACGGTGATAAGAAACCTGTTTTACAAGATCTATTGGTTAAAAAGCTATGGATCCTAGTGAACCTTAAATCAGCAACTTCTAGGGTTATTTCATACCTAAAAAAGCGGAGGAATCACGAGCCAGGTGATTGAGATGTGTTGCTGAAGCACGTGCAGCAGGTGGCATGAAGGCAAGAAAAATCTCTCCTAATCTCTCTCACAAACTCTCACCTTTTCTCCCTCTAAATCTAGGGTTTCTCTCAAATTCGGATGGGAGAGAGGAGTGAGGGTTTCAACCCCTTTTATAAGCCCAAAAATGTCAAAAATAGGCTCCAGTACAAAGTTCACTTAGTGCATATCCAAATCGGGGCTGTTTCGGTCCAAAAGATGCTTTCTGGTGATCCCCTAGCCGAATGCGATCGGACTTAAGCTCATGCGTACCAGATCTAGCACGTATTAAGTTTTCAGTTCGGCAGGGTTCGCAGATCGCACGTGGCGAACCAGTTTCAGTTCAGCGGTCACCGCACGTAGATCAGGGCTGAAAGTCTCATGATATAAAATAGAAATTTTTCCTGATCCGAGGGTGTAATCTGGCTGAATTCTGACGGTCAGAATGCTTAATACTGACGCGTCAAGTCGTGTGCCAGATTTGTATTTGAAATTCCAATTCTGTCCCTATTCGCACTCTCTTCGGTCCGGGCTCAATGAAATAGCCTGTGATTATCGGTTTGACTTGATTTTCGAAATGATTGTCAAGTCCAGCTAGGCGGTTCTAACGGTCTAAGATAGGAGGTATCGGACTTTCGACGCACGGTCTAGATCCAATACAAAGATTCAAAGTGGTCCAGAGAACAAACCTGCTTAGAGTTTGGTCCGAGGTTATAGAGTATTATAGAGTCGTATGTTCTACTCGATTTGGGTCTTGTAGAACGTATTTAAAGTGATCAGGGACTATTTCCCAGCTACTCCAGCGTTGCGCTAGCTAACTTACGCTTAATTTACATAGGAATTAATTCTACGCAATTTCGGGTTGAGTTGGTACTTGAGCCCAAGTATGGATTTTTCACGGGCGTTACAATCTACCCCCCTTAACGAATAATTTTGTCCTCAAAATTTGTACCTTTACGTACTCCTCGAGAAGCTATGGGTAGTTCTTCGGCAACCCATAAATGAAGTCCATGGAAATGAAATCCCACTTCCACTCTATGATCGGCATAGGCTGCAAAAGTCCAGGTGGTCGGCGATGCTCTGCCTTCACCTGCTGACAAGTGAGACAACGGGACACGAACTCAGCTATGTGGGTCTTCATACCTTCCCACCAATACGTCCTCTTCACGTCACAATACATCTTCGTACTACCTGGATGCATTGCGAGTCTAGTACAATGCGCAGCCTCGAGAATCTCTCGTCTCAAGTCAGGGACATCTGGGACGCATAGGCGGCCACGATAACGTAAGCCCCCATCCATACCAACTCGCCAGTCAGCGTCTGCATCATCACTGGCCTGCTCTCGAAGCTCAGTCAGATGCGCATCGTTCCTCTACGCCTCGATGACTTGGTCATCGATCTGAGATCGCACCTGTACATGTGCGATGAACTCAAACGGCTCCTCTACAGTGAGTTTCTGCTCAAAGTCTCGCAAAAACTCAACCATATCCCACTCAGCAACCATCAGTAGAGCCGCAAACTCTATCGCCTTCTTGCGGCTCAATGCATCAGCCACAAGGTTCGCCTTCCCAGGATGGTAAGAGACTTCAAACTTGAAGTCCTTCAACGTCTCCATCCATCGCCGCTGCCTCATATTCAAGTCTCGCTGCGTGAATATGTACTTGAGGCTCTTGTGGTCGCAAAAGAGCTTGAACTCCTCTCCGTAGAGGTAATGTCTCCAGAGTCTCAGTGCGAATATAGCGGCTGCCAACTCTAGGTCATGTGTAGGGTAATTCTCCTCGTGCTTCCTTAATTGTCTCGAGGCATACGAAATTACCCTGTCCCTCTGCATAAAGACACAACCCAAACCAACGCTAGACGCGTCAGTGTATATAGTGTATCTAACCCCTTGCTCTGGCAATACTAGCACAGGGGCGGACGTAAGTCTGTCCTTCAGCTCCTGAAAAGCTGACTCCGCCTTGTCATTCCAGGCGAACTTCACGTCCTTCCGTGTCAACTGAGATAAGGGTCTCATGATCTTCGAGAAGTCCTGAATGAAGCGCCGATAGTAGCCAGCAAGACCCAAGAAACTCCTCACCTCAGTGACAGAACCAGACTGCTCCCAGTCCTACACCGCAGCTACCTTAGACAGGTCAACTGCCATGCCATCCTTGGACACCACGTGTCCCAGAAACTTCACCTCCTGCTTCCAGAAGTCGCACTTCTTGTACTGTGCGAACAACTGATGTTGTCTGAGCGTATCCAGGACCAAACGCAAGTGCTCCTCATGCTCCTCTCGACTCCTAGAGTACACCAAAATGTCGTCAATGAATACAACGACGAATCTATAGAGGAAAGGCCGAAATACCCGGTTCATCAGATCCATGAACACGGCTGGTGCGTTCATGAGACCGAATGACATCACGAGGAACTCGTAGTGGCCAAAACTGGTCCTGAATGCTGTCTTCTGCACGTCCCCATCCCTGACGCGCAACTGATGATATCCTGACTGAAGATCAATCTTCGAGAAGTACTGCGCTCCTCTCAACTGATCAAACAAGTCATCGATCCTGGGTAAAGGGTACTTGTTCTTCACCGTGACCTGGTTCAGCCTGCGATAATCAATACATAATCGCATCGAACCATCCTTCTTCCTCACGAACAAGACCGGTGCTCCCCAAGGAGACACACTAGGCCGTATAAGGCCAAGCTCTAGCAGACCATCAATCTGCGTCCTCAACTCCTCCATCTCACATGGTGCCATGCGATACGTCGGCAGTGAGACGGGCGTAGAACCAGGAACCAGATCGATAGTGAAATCGATCTCTCGTTGGGGCGGCAAACCAGGGATCTTCCTGAACAGATCCCCGAACTCGGAAACGACTGGCATATGCTCAAGTATCTGGGCACCAGCGTCGCGCAATAAAGTGGCGTAACTAAGTATGTGGAAAGGGAGATTTATCCACACTGGAAATGTGAAGGATGCACCCTCTGGCTCGTACACAGTCACTATACGAGTCTCGCAGTCAATCTCGGTCCTCGCTGCAGTCAACCAATCCATGCCAAGAATGACGTCGAGATAAACAAGAGAGGGGTCGACGACAAGATCAATAGCCATCGTCCTGCCTCCCAGATCCACTAAACAACCCTCACATATCTGGGTAACATCTGAATAATCTCCATGAGCTGCAAGGACTCGCACCCTATCCATGGTAATAGTCTGTAACCCAAGACACCTGACTACATCACGTGATATCAAAGAAATCATAGAACCAGTGTGCACCATCACGAGAACAGGAGTACCTCCAATATGGGCTGTGACCTCGAAGGCCGAATGCTGAAAAGTCAGAGTCGCAGCTGCCTCAGCTGTCAATGCATGAACCCGTGCCTGTTGTGGCCGGTTCGGCCGCTGTGTCATGGGCCGTGGAGGCTGTCTGATCTGCGATACCGAAGGTCTGAAAGAAGGGTGCCCAGGAGCTAACCGTATAGGCGGTGCTGATATCGCCTGTGAACATGCACGGTCAATCTTCTGCGGCGGTGAGAACCCATTGTCCCGCATCCGAGAAAAACAGCTCTGCGCCAAGTGGCCTGTCCTCCCACAGTATGTACATGTCAAATCAGGGCACCGAAACGGTGGTACAGGCGCTATAGCCTTAGTAGGAGGGTTGACGCGAGGCCTCTTGCCCGCGAAGGGCCTGTCCTGCATGTCTGGTCGTGGCCTAGAAGCAACAGGGCCACGAGATCGCGCAAGTCGATCCACATCCTGCTCTGCCCTCATAGACATGTGAATCAACTCCGCATAAGAGGGAATGCTCACACAGCACATCTTCGACCGAATATCCGGTCGCAAACCCTCCAAAAAGCACCGTATGCGCATCTGCTCATCAGCCAAAATATTCGGGACGTATCTGCCCAACTCCGTAAACCGATGCTCATACTCCGTGACTGTCATGGCTCCCTGTCGGAGGTGAAGAAACTCATTCTCCCTATCATGCCTGTACGTCTGGGGGTAATACTTCTCGTGAAAGCGGAACTCAAACGCTGCCCATGTCCATACAAAGTCGGCGGCAACGGTCCCCAATACGCTATCCCACCATAGGCTGGCCTCTCGCTCAAACAGGAATGTAGCCTGCTCTACCTGCTCAGCCTCTGTGCAATGAAGCATCCGCAATATCTTCGACACACGGTCGAGCCAGTACTTGGCCTCCTCGGGTCTATGAGAACCCGTAAAAGTGGGAGGCCTTAAGCGCTGGAATCGCTCTAATAGGCCCCGTGTATCTGGGACATTCCCTGCAGGGTAAGCAGGCGGTACAGGATGAGTCATGCCCTCATCCTGGGCGTATGTATAAGCATCCCCAGCTGGATGCGCCGGTGGTGCAAGTGGAGTCACACCCCCACCCTAGGCTAATGTCCCCACAATGGTAGTCAGAAGCTGCTGCTGCTGCTGCATCATAGTCATCATCTGCTCAAATCTGTCAGGAGGTGGAGCAGGTTGTGGCGTGTGCTGCGTCGAAGTAGATGCACGATAAGGCTCTCTGACTGGCGGTGTGAACAGTGGTGGTCCAACTGTAGGACCAGCAGTAGGCTGAGACGCACGAACTGTCTCAGGAATCGGGCCCACAGCAGGGTCCGCATGTGTGTCAGACTGTGAAGGAGCCTGATCCATAGGCTCAGTCAATGCAAGCCGAGCCATGCTCCGCATAGCCTTAGGCGGCATTCCCTATATTCAAAATAGGGCGCAACCTTGTCAGTCTCAATAGCACAAATACACCGCAATCATTCACACAAGGAGTCAAAGGCATTTCATACATTTCATTTAATCAAAATTGTCACAATACCAGGGATATATCCTTACAAGCATCATGACGAGAAATACATGGGAACTAAGACAGTTAAAATTACAACAGCAACATAAGCAAGGCACTATCCCTAACAAGCTTACACAACAAAAGCAGGAAATGACTAACTACTAACAACAACATCAAAAGTCACATCGCTAGTCTGAGTCGGGTGACGGAGGAGGAGCACCCTTATCCTGCAAGCAACACAGGATCGCCTTCAAGGTGCTAGTCACCTTGCAGAATTTCCTTTTCATAACGGCCTTGGCATCCTCGACTTCAGCGCGAAGTTCCTGAACTTTCCTTCGCAAGGCGATTTGGCTCTCCTCAATCCAAGCAATGCGATCATCGCTAGTAGCCTGCGCAGAAGGAGGAGGGCTCTCATCTGTATCCTGAGCCTCCTCTTCTGCCTCTTCCTGGACTTCTTCCTGAACTTCTGCTCCAGGTTCTCCCTCACTTGGATCCTTCTCATCATCAAAGTCATCCTCGCTATCCTCCTCAAGCTGATTCTCATGGTACTGAGACCCAATCTTCATCTTGACCATAGTCGACTCATCGATGCTATGAATCGAAACTGGCAATTCCGGCCCAAGTCTGTAAGTAAACTCAAGCGCGATCTTGCATATCAGTCGGCCAAAAGGAAGCGATTCGGATGTTCTTCTTGACTTGGCTATGAGGATTATCTGTCGCAAGATGGAAGTGGCCATACATACGTTCTCTCCCTGGGCCACCAGATACAAGAAATCGACCATAAGGCGTGTACATTCAATGCGATTCATCGACTTGGGATAAATATTGAACTTGCAGATATGGTGCAACAGGCGCAAATCATCAGACATATACGTCGCCTTGAGGCTATTATTAGGCTGCCATGGAACTAACTTACCGCACAGAAATCTGGTGCGGCGATCTCGTTCACGCCTACTCCTCAGATTCTTCTCACTAGGATGAACATTACCAAGAGGCACATTCAAAAGTCGCGCAATCAGTCGCACATCAATCGTAGCCATCCGATCTCTACCAAAAGAGATTTTGAACTGCAATGGCTCCAAGGTAGGATTCTGGATACAAGCGTAGAAGGCACAAACAGTGCTCACATTAGCACGAGCACGAGCTTCAAAGATCAGACCCCAATGCGCAGCTTCAATGCGCTCGAACAACAAAAATTCACCTAACAGTCACCCTTCCACGTCCACCTCAAACAACACTTTGCGATCATCGTATTGGCCGTGAGGCATCTCAGCTAGAATCACTCGCCCAAGGTGAGTATGGGGATCCAAATCCCACTTTGTACGGAACTCTCGGGCTGTAGCTGGACCTGTGGCGGCACTTGAACTTGCGGCACCACCCCGCGGTCTTCTCGATTGAGCGGGGCAACTTGGCCCAGCCTCGTCTACTGCAGTCTTCCTTTTACCGATCAAAGATAAGATGGAGGAGAGCGATAAAAGGCCTAAAATGGCTTCCACGAAAGCCATGGAAAATGAAGAAAATGCGGAGAAGTGGCTGTCCAAACTAGAAAAGGGAGATCTAGGCATCGTAGAGGGATGCTTCAAGCTTCCCTAGGATGTATTTTCAAGGAGAAATGAAAATGAAAAAGTGGAATGGAGCACCTCACAATTTCAGCTCGATTTGGGGGTTTTTGGAGCTCCAAAAGATGAAATCTTCAAGTGGGAGGGCTGCCAACTTCAAAAGAATGATGGAGGGTGCTCTTTTTTGGCCAAGGATGGATCTAAGGGTGGTTTGGAATCATAGATTTTGGAGATAGTTGCTGGAAAATGAAAATGGAGCTATGGGGAGGGCTGTTTGTGAAGGAAGTGCAAGTTTTAGGTGTTTTCTATGGTCGGGCAGCACGTGGGGAGTATGTAGTACCCAAAATACTCACACATCTCAAAGCCAACCCCCAACGGACAAGGGTGGTCGGCGGTCCGGCGATGGCATCGCCGATCGACCACCTATTCGATCAGTGGGACCACATGGGTTTGGTCCCCCATGGTCCAGGGACCCCAAAAAGGTACGGTCCCAACCTTGGTTCATTGTATTTTGACCTATATAGGCCCAAAAATATGTTCAGAGATTTTCGGGACCAATCCGAAATATCAAATACAAAGCCCTATCATGCAACATATGATTTTGGGGTAGAAGGAGCTAGTACATCCATCTAGACTATTAGTTGCTAAATAAAGTGAAGTTAGAATGCCCTTATGGCCATTTTTCATGAAATTTTACTATTCACTGTAAAATTCTGTGAAAGTATTATTTTATATTATTTTCACATTAGGTTTAATGCCTAATATAAAAAGGATAAGAAATAATTGAAGATTGGAGTGGTGAGAGGTAGAATTTTGAGGATTTTTGGTGAAACGAGGTTTTTAAGCCCTGGCGATTGAATACAGGGGTCGTGGTTGTCCCACGGCCCAAGGGTTCACATTCATGGGTTTAGGATCGTTCAAAGAACGTCTCAACCCACTCACCAACAACCTATGAGCTATCCGGGTTGCTTTACGTGACCCGAGATGCGTTACAGACTCGATCGTGCGATCGATTCAAATAGACTTTGCCTATCGGCGAATCTGCGATCCTAGAAATGTTTCTAGACCCTTCTCGCACCCACCAAAGTTAAAAGAAGCAACAGCGTACGTCGCGAGACCATAACCCAGGCCCAGTATACTTTTATTCATGCTCTGATACCAACTTGTAACGCCCTAAAAATCGGGGATCGTGTATAAACTCAACTCCCGAGTTCCAGACCGTCACTTATGCAACAAAAATGATTATGATTCAATGTTGTCTGATTTAAAGCATTCACATGAATAAAAGTATACCAAAACTGCAATTCATACTCCAGATCCAGTGAAAAAAGCAAGCGGAAGACTAAACAATATATATACCACTGTAAAGAAAAACAAAGTAGATCTCATCTGTCTCTAAAGTATGAATACATCTCTGAGTCTCATATACATATACATGAACAAAATCAAATATTCAAAATAGTCCCACTGAAGTCCCATCAACCCAGGTCACCTACGCAAATCCATCATGATACTGCATGTACAAGAACTCGTCCTGGTCCTCGTCGAAGTCTGGCTCTGCCTCCTGGATCTCAGCATCACCTGCATCTACAACAGGGTCTGGTGGGTGTTGCAAACACCATCCGTAACGTGGGAGTGAGCGATCAACTCAGTGGAATCATAGAACAAAGATTAGCATGTTCACAAATCAATCATGCGATAATAGTAAAGCAGTAAATCAGACAATCCTAATACTGTTGTTAATGCCAGATGACATGACGTGATGTATGCCCTCACCGACGATCTCCCTCATACGGCACCATCTTACGACCGCGGCATGCAATCGACCCTCACCGACGATCTCCCTCATACGGCACCATCTTACGACCGCGGCATGCAATCGACCCTCAAGTGCTCCACATCTTCCAGGCACATGCAATGGTATGGTGATATGATTTTCGAGTTGTTATTAGTCCATTCAAACAGCAGGATTGAGAAACTAAGGCACTTCCCTTGTATCAATCCCAACACAGATCCTGTCTAGGGTCGTCACTCCTAGTAATCTCATACGGTGTATATTTTGTAGGTCGCTGCAAGGGCTGTCAGGGCTATTGCTCGCACTCGTTGCACTGCTCCCCCATCACCTTATCAATATAGGTCTACTGTACTCTACTGCTACTGAAGGGTCATCGTCTCCCGTAGACTCAGAATACGCTCGCGGTCACTACAAAGGACTCGTCGCCTGATCAGTGTAGGCCGACAGCCAGAATATAGTGTCCCATACCACCATAATCTGCTCACGAGACTAGGTGCTCACTGGTCACTATAGGGAGGTTTGTGGCCCCAGCGTAAGCCGACAGCTCGACCACGGTGTCCCATACCACCATGGCCGGCTCATGAGTCTTCGTGGATCAAGGTACCATGGTTAACAGGGTTTACAATGGTAAGTTCAGTACCCTAGGCTCAAGCAGTTATGACGCATACAAGGTGAACATACATCGGCCAGTCGGGTTACTTGACGGGCTCGACTAGCGCGTTTGCATCTCAAGTCGAACGACATGAAGTGCGTAAAACACTTCGCGTGGCCTAACCACTCCCGCCAACTCCAAACACGACTCGCGTTCATCGACACGTCGTTCGTGGCCAAGACCAGCCAGCCACGAATTCGCTCGGTTACCGACTGCCTGGACTAAGTCTAGTCCCAAACAATTATGGAATCACATCAGCAATTTATGTAGGAGTATTGAAATTGAAATACAATCCTGTGAGCATGTTAACACATGTTATAACATACAACTTAAGTAAATCTTCAAGCACATATATTTCATGCATGTAATGAAATCATGCATATAGTCAACATGTAGGAAATCATTTAGGTCAGCATATTAATTGAGAAATTAATCTCAAACTATTTCATAACATCATTTAATTCAATACATACTAATACAAGCATTTATACAAATACATACACTACACACTAAGTCTACGTATAGTATGTCGACCCGAAGTGCGCAATTAGGCGAATCTCTTCGCAAAACTAATTATGCACGTATTCCTAACTTTCTAATGTAGCAACAAACCATGTCAATCACATCAACAAAATATGAATGTAATCAGTACTTCCTACAAATGACTAAAATGCCCTAAATCTCATATTCTTCGTTGATTTACGAAACAGGAAACGGATAGCATGTTGTACATGTCAAACGGCGATGCCGTCGATAATCTACTATTAAACGACATTGAAAGTGTTGGAAACCGTCAATCAAAGCGTCTAAAATCCTTACCTAGTCTCTTATAGACGTGTCGTTTCGAACGGAGCGTATACGCTTCATCTACGGCGATAAGAGAACCTGTTTTACAAGATCTATTGGTTAAAAAGCTATGGATCCTAGTGAACCTTAAATCAGTAACTTCTCGGGTTATTTCATACTTAAAAAAGTGAAGGAATCACCGACCAGGTGATTGAGATATGTTGTTGAAGCACGTGCAACAGGTGGCACGAAGGCAAGAAAAATCTCTCCTAATCTCTCTCACAAACTCTCACCTTTTCTCCCCCCAAATCTAGGGTTTCTCTCAAATTCAGATGGGAGAGAGGAGTGAGGGTTTCAACCCCTTTTATAAGCCCAAAAATGCCGAAAATAGGCTCCGGTACAAAGTTCACTTAGTGCATATCCAAACCGGGGCTGTTTCGTTCCAAAAGATGCTTTCTGGTGGTCCCCTAGCCGAATGCGATCGGACTTAAGCTCATGCGTACCAGATCTAGCACGTATTAAGTTTTCAGTCCGGCAGGGTTCGCAGATCGCACGTGGCGGACCAGTTTCAGTTCAGCGGTCACCGCACGTAGATCAGGGCCGAAAGTCTCATGATATAAAATAGAAATTTTTCTGATCTGAGGGTGTAATCTGGCTGAATTCTGACGGTCAGAATGCTTAATACTGACACGTCAAGTCGTGTGTCAGATTTGAATTTGAAATTTCAATTCTGTCCCTATTCGCACTCTCTTCGGTCCGGACTCAATGAAATATCCTGTGATTATCGGTTTGACTTGATTTTCGAAATGATTGTCAAGTCCAGCTAGGTGGTTCTAACGGTCTAAGATAGGAGGTATCGGACTTTCGACGCGCGGTCTAGATCCAATATAAAGATTCAAAGTGGTCCAGAGAACAAACCTGCTTAGAGTTTGGTCCGAGGTTATAGAGTATTATAGAGTCGTTTGTTCTACTCGATTTGGGTCTTGTAGAACGTATTTAAAGTGATCAGGGACTATTTTCCAGCTACTCCAGCGTTGTGCTAGCTAACTTACGCTTAATTTTCATAGGAATTAATTCTACGCAATTTCGGATCGAGTTGGTACTCGAGCCCAAGTATAGATTTTTCACGGGCGTTACATAACCTATTCTCAATTCCCTAAACTTATAGCTTATAACCTAAACCTTAACCTCTAACCTTAACCTAAACCAAAACCTATGACCTAAAACCTTAACCTATAACCTATAACCTAAACTTACAACCTATAAACTAACCTTAACCTAAACCTTAACTTATAACCTAAAACCTAAACGTAAACCTAAAACCTAAATGTATTATTAAATCCCTAAACCTAAACCAACACCTAATCCTAATCTCAAATCCCTAACCTAAACCTAAACCTAAACTTGAAAACCCAAACTTAAACCCGATCCCGAACCCCAACCCAATTTCCTAAACCTAAAACTTAACCTATTCTCAATTTCCTAAACTTATAGCTTATAACCTAAACCTAAACCTAAACCTAAACCTTAACCTAAAATTAAACCTAAAACTATAACCTTAACCTAAACCAAAACCTATGACCTAAAACCTTAACCTATAGCCTATAACCTAAACTTATAACCTATAACCTATAACCTAACCTTAACCTAAACCTAAAACCTAAACCTTAACCTATAACTTAAAACCTAAACCTAAACCTAAAACCTAAATGTATTCTCAAATCCCTAAACCTAAACCTTCACCTAATCTCAATCTCAACCTAAACCCAAACCTAAACCCGATCCCAAACCTGAACCCGATTTCCTAAACCTATTCCCAATTCCCTAAACCTATAGCTTATAACCTAAACCTAAACCTTAACCTAAACCTAAACCTAAACCTTAACCTCAACCTATAACCTTAACCTTAACCTAAACCAAAACCAAAACCTATGACCTAAAACCTTAACCTATAACCTATAACCGAGACTTATAACCTATAACCTAACCTTAACCTAAACCTAAAACCTAAACCTTAACCTATAACCCAAAACCTAAACCTAAACCTAAAACCTAAACCTACACCTAATCTTAATCTCAACTCCCTAACCTAAACCTAAACCTAACCTTGAAAACCCAAACCTAAACCCGATCCCAAACCCGAACCCGATTTCCTAAACCTAAACCTTAACCTATTCTCAATTCCCTAAACCTATAGCTTATAACCTAAACCTAAACCTTAACCTAAACCTAAACCTAAACCTATAACCTATAACCTAAACCTAAAACCTATAACCTTAACCTTAACTTAAAACCTAAATGTATTCTCAAATCCTTAAACCTAAACCTACACCTAATCCTAATCTCAACTCCCTAACCTAAACCTAAACCTAAACCTAAACTTGAAAACCCAAACCTAAACTCGATCCTGAACCCGAACCCGATTTCCTAAACATAAACTTTAACCTTCTCAATTCCCTAAACCTATAGCTTATAACCTAAACCTAAACCTTAACCTAAACCTAAACCTATAACCTTAACCTAAACCAAAACGTATGACCTAAAACCTTAACCTTTAACCTATAACCTAAACTTATAACCTATAACCTAAACCTAAAACCTAAACCTTAACTTATAACCCAAAAGCTAAACCTAAACCTAAAACCTAAATGTATTCTCAAATCCCTAAACCTAAACCTACACCTAATCCTAATCTCAACTCCCTAACCTAAAACTTAAACCTAAACTTGAAAACCCAAACTTATACCCGATCTCGAATCCGAACCTGATTTCCTAATCCTAAACCTTAACCTATTCTCAATTCCCTAAACCTTAACCTATAACCTAACCTAAACCTAAACCTATAACTTACACTTATAACCTAAACCTAAACCTATAACCTAAACCTAAGCCTAAAACCTAAACCTAAACCTAAAGCCTAAATGTATTCTCAAATCATTAAACATAAACTTACACCTAATCCTAATCTCAACTCCCTAACCTAAACTTGAAAACCCAAACCTAAACCCGATCCTGAATCCAAACCTGATTTCCTAAACCTAAACCTTAACCTATTATCAATTCCCTAAAGCTATAATGTCACGCCCCAAACCCAAAAATCGAATTCACAGATATTCCGATCGCTGGATCCGGCGCTGACAGCCTCCGTAGTACCCCATTCTCGGATCCCGGCACTCGCATGCCAAATTCCGATCCTGGGATCCTACAAGGAGGATTTTTAGTATGAATTTTTTTTTTTAAATGTACATTTAACTAGTAATAAGCATAACTACAAGATTACCCAATTCACAACGTCAACATCGTCATCACATATCCACTAATATAATCATTTGAATACAATACTGAAAAGGAAAATACATAAATAGAGAATCAAGCTCCAGAAGACCACCGCACGCTCCAAGCTCAACACTGCTGCAGCCTAACATTACCTGCACGCATCTATCATGCATAAGCTTATAGAAAGCTTAGAGGGTGGTGTAAGTGTGTGTGCACAAGGTAAGTGCCAAGTATTCAACACAAAGTCATAATCATACAATACCGGAACACTGGTAATCCATAAATGGTATAATGTCGGAATAAGCAGAATACTGACAAGAGAATGAAATATTAGAATACACATTATAAAATAGCTATGCAAATGAGGAGTCATAAAGAGCCAAATGTCAGGTGTCAAAGATGCGATGCAGTACGTAATTCCTGATGAGTTCATGAATAGCATCAGCCATATCTAGACCATATAAATGAAGGAATACAGCAACCCAAAATGCTATAAGCTGCGAATGTAATGCAATATGCGGTGCGAATGGAATGACCATGCTGGAGTGTGAACTCGGGATGATAATACATAGTATCGCAGGCCATGGGGTCTATCACAAGGAACTTCTATCCAAACCAGTCCCATACCTAAATTTGGATAGTCAGACTCGATGTGGTAAACTCCTGATCTCAGGTTGGTCGCGTGCCCAACCGAAATCCTTGCCATAACGAAAGTACACAACAATTAGTTGCGCACCACCAGCCCGAGTGGATAGTGAATGAATGAATGAGCATGCAACTCCTACTCAATAAGTCCACATATCAATACGGTTCCTCTCTGGAAAATCTCTGGGGTCTATTACACTCCATACCAGATTACTGCCCCATTACGCCCAATAAGGTGAGTGGAAGAGACCTCACTATCCGCCTACCAATATCGGGCCCGGCTTGTCAATAGCGGACCCATTCCTCGAGCTGGTCAGACTCAGCCTAGCATTGCCCTCTCCTCTCGGGCAGGTAAGGCCGCACCCCCTTCCAACAGACCACGACACAGTGGAGAGTGCAGCCATCTGGTAATCGGCACTCGGCGCTCATCTACCCACTCGGTCTAGACATTGGAGCAACCTCTGGAACCAAGAGGGTTTAGGGACTTTCACCCAGGGATATCTATAGCACCCCATGTAGAATAGATTTTTGGTGTCCCATCTAGACATCCACGATATGCCTGTGGAGGCTACGACCCTGATGTCGCTAGGGCGTACAGTAATCACAACACATAATGCAAGATGCATGAGTCATACAATCCAGTCATGCATCAATCCTGCACAAACCGTGCGCTCATGTGAGACAATATCCACCTATCAGGGAGTCTCATAACAACCAGCATTATGACATACGCAATGGTCAATCACATCTCATAACAGACATGCAGATGATGCGTATGGGCATGGATCATGATGTTATGCAGTCACATACTCATAATCGGTATCAACAATCGGCCTCTACAATGTGGACATCTAACCAACATTGTCCCAAGGAGTGACCCTCACAGATCCAAACATATAATGGGCCCACGGCCTCACACAAGGGCCTAATATACAACATAATGGGCCTTACTCAAGGGTTACATGTACACAACAGGTGGGCCCTGCTCATGGGCCTGACATATATCACAGTGGCTCCTTTGCCTGATTCTCAAATGAATCACAATGGGCCTCATCACCTAGGCCTCAATATACATCACATTGGGCCTTAGACACGGGCTGAATACACATCACGTCGAGCCTCAAATACGGGTCACATGTTCATCACATTGGGCCTCGATAATCAGAATCGACAATCGGTCACGACAATTCAGAATCGGTAATCAGCCTTGATCGATAATCGCAATCGGCCACAATAAATCAGAATCGACAATCGGCCACATCAGTCATCAATCGGCCATGAGAATCGGCCCCAATAATCGAAATCAAAATCAAAATCGGCCCTGATGATTGGCCTCGACAATCGGTAATCGGTAATCGGTCAATCGGCCACATCAATCGACAATTGACCACGATCGGTGATCAGTCACGATAATCGGCCTCGACAATTGGTAACGGTCCATCAACCACGTCAATCGACAATCAGAATTGGTAATCAACAGATAAACAGAGCGGGGTCTATAAATGATCGGCCGATCAACCATAATATAAAGATCGGCACTCGGCCGTGGTTATATTAAATCCAATAGCGGGGCCCACTTATTTGGGTTAACGCACTAAGAGAATGATGAGAGCGGGCCTAACAAGGCCACGGGAAGGTCACAATGTGGACATCCAACCATCATTGCCCATCAATGTGGATATTCAACCAACATTGCTCCCAAGGAGTAGCCCATATAGGGTTAAACATATAGTGGGCCCATGGCCTCACGCAAAGCCCTAATACACATCGCAATGGGCCTCATACAAGGGCTACATACACATCAATATGGGCCGCAAATGTGGACCTCAAATACATCACAATGGGCTGTATCATATGGCCTCCATAATGGGCCTCATATACGTCAAGTGGGCCTCATCATATGGGCCCCAGCGATGGGCCAAATATGCATTATGATGGGCCACCACTCATGGGCCTCAATACTTCACAATAGGCCACCATCCATGAGCCTTAAATACACAATAGGTGGGCCCTGCACATGGGCCTCAAACATATCATGTGGGCCAGAAATACATCACAACGGGTCACGACATATGGGCCTTATGTACATCACGTCGGGCCACACCTAATGGGCTTAAAATACATCTCGATGGGCCACGTCAATGGGCTTCGTATACCTCAAGTCGGCCAAATCAGTGGGCCACACCATTGGGCCTCAAAAAAAGTTAAGTGGGCCGCATCAATGGGCTGCACTAATGGGCCTTAAATGGGCTTGGACCACCCCGAAATCATTTTACTAATTATGGGTATAATGTGTATCATTGTACACTATCACCTCATGGGGAACATGGCCCACTAACGATGGTCGGCACTGTCCAAACATTGTCCAGCACCGTCCCACTCAATCTGGAAAGTGTGGATGAAATAAATATATCATGGTGGTGCCATGTTGGCAAAGCAGGTGAACAGCTCGGATAGAACACTTACATCTGAGTACAGATAGTGTGCAGATACAACACATACATCTAGCGGGGTCCAAAGATAAACGGTACAGATGAAGTACTGCTTCGTGGTGGGCCACTGCACGGACGGTGCAGGTACAACGCTGCATCATGGTGGTGCACATGTCTATCCACTGAAAAGTGTGGAGAAGATTACATACATTACGGTGGACCCTACCCTTCACACGTGCAGGGTGGGTCCCACATGAGATTTAGATCGAACTCATTCTATTAGAAATGCCAAGAAGGGCCTGCACAATGGCTGGACGTTTGGATTAAAATACATATTTCATGAGTGGGTCCCACAGGACCATCCAGGCACGGATGGCCTGGATTTAAAACTTATATATCATGGTGGTCCCCACTGTCCAAACCACGGGATGGTGTGGATGCACAGCACATGCTTCACGTGTGGGATTTCCACGCGGATGAGCGGCCAGATTAAAAGCATACCGGCGGTGGGTTCCACATAGCTTGGTGACGTCACTATAGGGCCCACCAGTCAGTGGCTAATCTAGTGGGTCCCACATGATCTGGGCAATCAGGATCCTGGCACATGGGACCTATGGGAGGTCTGGATAACACCTATATGCCATGGTGCATCCAGCATCGTTCCACGCCGACGGGTGGATGCAAAAACACATACATTGATGAGAGCCCCACCGTCCAGGGTCTGGCCGATGTGGCAAATCACATGCATCAGCTTAGTGCCACATGTGCACTCATCACAATATCAAGTGGACCCCACTTCCCATGCAAGGACGGGGTGGATATATATATATATAAAAAAAAAAACATACATTAAGGTGGTGGGTCCACGTCCTCAAACGAACGGACGGACGGTGTGCATACAAAATATGTACAGCAAGGTGGGTTACCCACCGTCCAATCCACTGTACGATGGATGAGAGGGGTGAAACACTACATCTGGTGGGTCCCACGTGTGCCCACCAGCTATACATATATGCATGTGTGTATATATTATATAATATTATTATATTATTATTTAAATGAAAACGTCCGGGTGTTGGGGTTATCATGCTCCACCCGAGATTTGAAGCAGCCTTGGATGGACGGTTGATCGTAACACGTACATCACGTGGGACCCACAGAACCTGTTGACGTATCACAGCAGTGGGTCCCACCTGTTTGAACGGTTAGGATATAATACATACCTAATGGTCAGACCCATAAAATGTTGAGGACGTTCGCACAGCAGCTGCTGCTGCTGCTCGTCCAGTGGACGGTTAGATGAAGCACACGACTCATGTGGGTCCCACCAGTGCTTGCTGACGTCAAATGCAGCAGTAGGTACGCCTTCCATTCACACCCTTGGAGTGGACGGCATGGATAAAACACATGCTCCACGTACACTGTCCAGAATGTACGATGTAGCAACAAACACATACAACCCTGTGGGCCCCACACGTGTGTCATGGTGGGGTCCAAGTCCTTCAACGGACGGACGGTTTGGATGTATTACATACATTATGGAAGGGCCCACCAGAGATTTGAATCTGCTTTATTTATTATTTAATAAATTTTTTTTTGTCTCAAGCATTAAGAAGGGCTCGCCATTGGGTGGACGGTTTGGATGTAACACATACATTGTATGGTGGGGCCCACACTTCAGCGTCCAACTGCTGGACCGCTGGGCTACTGGCCCAGCGTCCAACAGATGGACGGCTCAGATATGTCATGATGGGCCACAGACCTGCTGAGTATAGCAGCTATATGCTGGCTACCATATACATCCATGTATATATATATATATATATATATATATATATATATATATATATATATATATATATATATATATATGAATAAAATATATTATAATATTATACTAGAACGAAGGAGTCCAGCGTCCAGACTCTCCGGACGCTCAGGACCGATGGTGTGGATTTAAACCATGTACACGTAAGCGGGCCCCACCCTCACACGAACCACACGTGTGAGGTGGCCACGTCCATGGAAAATAGACGGAAAGTGTGGGAATATACATACATTATGCTGGAGTGCCACAGCACCGTCTAGAATGGTGTCCAGCACTGTTCAAATCTATGGAAGGTGTGGGTCTCTCACGTATACCAAGGTGGACTCCACCATGATGGATGTTCGCATCTCCACCACACATCAGGTGAGCCATTAAACAACCACAGAAGAGAGAGAGAGAGAGGCACCCACAATGATCTTATCTTCTTCTTCTGCTTATAGCCTTTAGGGCTCCAATGGATAGACTTCAATGGTTGAAATCGGTCATGGAGGGTGGGATTGGGGGGTAGAGAATGGGCCACACTAAGCTCCTCCATGGAAGCCGTGGACGTTGGAGCTCTTGGGATTGTTTGGAGAATGAGAGAGATGAGAGAGAGAGGTGAAAATGGGTGAGGTGTACTTGTGTAAGAGAGAGTACCTTATTTAAGAAAGAATTGACTTTAAGGAAAAGGTGGTTGTACTTGGGGATGGGTGAGTGATGGAGGGTAGGTGTACTTGATTGATTGGATATATTGTAGAGATTCTCTTGGTATTTGCAACCTGCGGTGTTTTTCTCGAACTGAACGTGGGCCCACATCTCCTGGCTTAGGTATCTCCTCAGCGCGTAATACGCTGTGTCGGAACCGCAGCGATGGTGCGGTCGCACTGATATGAGTCTCGGGTTGAGTCGGCTCTGATTATATGAAACACGTCTTAGGTTACGCGCAAATGCCAATAACAGATCGCGGGTCGCCAGAATTTGATTGAAAGGATCGCAAGAACCTACGGAACAGTACGGGCTAGGATACGGGCCTTATATATAACCTATATACTATAACTATAACCTAACCTAAACCTTAACCAAAACCTAAACCAAAACCTATAACCTAAACCTTAACCTATAACCTAAACTTATAACGTATAACCTAACCTTAACCTAAACCTTAAACCTAAACCTAAACTTATAACCTATAACCTAAACCTAAACCTAAAATGTAAGTGTATTCTTAAATCCCTAAACCTAGACCTACACCTAATCCTAATCTCAACTCTCTAACCTAAACCTAAACTTAAACTTGAAAACCCAAACCTAAACCCGATCCCGAACTCGAACCCGATTGCTGTAATAATGACGCTCAATCACATAGCAACAAACAAGAATGTATCCCTTTTAACACATGTCACTTTTTACAAAGCTTTAATTTTTGTTGTTGTTTTTATTAACTTGAATTGAAACACTTTTTTGCATTATTTGCTTGCATTAGTTTTATTTTAATGATCGGTTTTATTTTAAAAAAGTGTGCTCACTTTTTTGGAAGGAAAAAAAAAAGCGAATAAAGTTTCTGCAATTCGTCATGATTTTGAATTATAATGTTTTGTTGGTTGAATTTTTTTTATTAGATGAAAGACAAAAAGAAAATTGTTGCTGATTTTTTTTCTTTTTTTATTTATGATGTTAAACTTATATGTATTTATTTGTGGATGAATGTAATGTGGATAAGATTGTTTGTGTTTGGATGGATGTAGTTTATGTTTGGATGGATTTACGTAGTTTGGGTTTAGATGGATGTGAATGTGAACATGATGAAATATATTATATAACAGGTGTATATCATAAAGAATACGATGAAATATATTGTAACAGGTGTATATCGACCGTCTCATATTTAAAATTTTCTAATGGCTCTAGGTTGTTCATATTTGTCTAAATATTCAAATATGAGACGGTCGAAGACCATCCTTTTAAGGGTCATAAGAGACAGTTAATAGTAGTCCTTTTTAAGGACGGTCCATAACTGTCCTTTTAGAGGATGGTCCATGACCGTCCTTTTGGAGCTTATAAGAGACGGTTCATAGCAGTCCTTTTTAAGGACGGTCCATAACCATCCTTTTAAAGGATGGTCCATGACCATCCTTTAAAGGCTCATAAGAGACGGTTCATAGCAATCCTTTTGAAGGACAGTCGATAACCGTCCTTTTTAAAGACGGTCCATGACCGTCCTTTTAATGGTCATAAGAGACGATTCATGAGTCCTTTTTAAGGACAGTCCTTATTACAGATAGACCATGACCATCCTTTAAATGTCAATAAGAATGACGGTTCATGACCGTCCTTTTAAGTAATACGACGCTACAAAATATGACCACCCCTTACAACGGTCCATGACCGTCCTTTTTGGTCATTTGAGACGGTTTTCAACCATCCTTTTTTCATTGTTTTGGCGTAGTGATAGTACTTGTGTTCACCCCCACTACTCTCAAAACCCGAACAAGGAGAGCCGCTACTATTATACTTAGCAGTCTTAACCACATCGATCAGCTCGGCCCTTGTCCGAGAGTAAAAAGGGAAACAGCTACCAGTGTACTATGTCAGTAAAGGCTTGGTCCCAGCCGATACCAAGTATCCAGACATTGAGAAGCTAGGCCTGGTTTTGATCGTGTCATACCGTCGTCTCCAACCCTACTTCCAGGCCCATACAATTATAGTCCCAACCAACTAACCTCTCCATCAAGTGCTACAAAAGCCTGAGGTGTCGGGGAGACTCATGAAATGGGCAATCAAGCTCAGTGAATTCGACATCAAATATCAGCACTAGACCGTCATTAAAAACCAAGTTGTGGCTGATTTTATTGTCAAGCTCGCATGTGGACATGACATGAAAGCTAGTCCAAGTAGCGAAACCGACCAAATGGCCGATCAGGCGATCAAGCTTGACCAACCGACCTGAGCATTGCACGTCAACGGCTCATCCAATTTTAAAGGCAACGGGCCGATATAGTCCTTGAGGCTCCAGACCAGACCTACACACAATATGCTTTAAAATTTGGATTTAAAACATTGGACAACGTGTCAGAGTATGAAGCATTACTCATTGGGCTTAAGCCGGCAACAGCACTAGGAGCTCATATTCTAAAAGTTCACAGTGATTCTAGCTTATTGTCAACCAAGTCACCAACGAGTATCAGGCTAAGGGAGAAAAAATGATCCCTTACCTTCAGAACGCCCGTGAACTCATCAACAAATTCTAAAAATGTGAGGTCATCATCATTGTCCACAAAGTAAAGAATTACAAAGCTAACGCACTGGTAAAGTTGGCTACGACAATCGAGGATGACATCTCAAACTCAATTCCCATCGAGTTCCTATCCAACTCGAGCATCGGTGAGTCCGACCTGGAAGTCACCTATGTCACACCCCAAACCCAAAAATCGAATTCACAAGAATCCAGATCACTGAATCCGATGTCGACAGCCTCTGTAGTGCCCCATTCTTAGCTCCTGACAATCATATGCCAGATTTCGATCCTGGGATCCTATAAGGAGGATTTTTAGAATAATTTTTTTTTTGTAATGGAGCATAACTACAAGCATAACCAAGTCACAACACAACATTACCACATATCCACTATATCAAAAAATTTAAGTACAATGCAGAAAGGAAAATATAAGGTGATCAAAAACTCCAAAATAGCCAGATGCGCACTCCTGCTCAGTGCTGTTGCTGTCCAACACTAGCTGCACGCAACTGTCGTGTATAAGCTTACAAAAGCTTAGAGGCTGGTGTAAGTGTGTGCGCAAGGTAAGTGTCAAGTGTACAATATCAGAGTAATTCGAAAGTATGCGGTAAATCCATGAATAAAACCAACCATACCAAGGCTATGTGATGCAAGGCATGAATGCTATCGGCCATACTAAGGCCATGCGATACGAGACATGAATGCTATCGGCCACACCGATGCAAATGCGAGGTTTACATAGCCGAATGTCATATGCGAAATGCAATCCAAGCAAGTCAGTACTCATCAAGTACACATATCAGTACAGTTCCTCTTTGGATATCACCAGGGTCTAATACACTCACACTATTGCCTCCTCCCTAGCTGCACAGCCAAGCAAGCGGAATAGACCTCACTATCCGCCTGACCAGTAGTCTGCCAATACCTACCCAGCTCATCGATAGCGGACTCATTTGTGAGCTGGTTAAACTCAGCCTAGCTTATAGCCCCGTCACTCAGGCGGATAAGGCCACACCCCCTTCCAACCGACCACGACACAGTGGGAGACGCGGCCTACTGGTATTTAGCACTCGGGCGCTCGTGTATCCACTTGATCTAGACGTTGGAGCATCTCCTGGTACCAAAAAGGTTCTGGGACTTTCACCCAAGGACATCCTAAGTGCCCACAGTGCTAGAATCAAGTATTTTCGGTATCCGATACGGGCATCCACAATGTACCTGTGGAGCCACGACCCTGATGTCACTAGGGCATGCAGTGATCAAGTCACACATATATGAGATCCATGAGTCACACCGTACAGTCATGCAATAATCCTGAGCGTACAATGCGATACTATAGGGCACTCCGTCTCCTAAGGAGTCCCATAAGGGTTTGCCTAATGGCATATGCTATGATCAGTCACTACTCATATCAAGCATACATATGATGCGTATGGTCATGACTCATGGAGTTATACTAAGCATGTTATAAAGTAATGAACTATCCTTACAATGCAGATGGACCTAGACAACCTACACACAATAAGTATAGGCCTATCAATGGGCCCTAGGGAGAGTCATAATGCGGACGTTTAACTAACATTACCTCATAATGTAGACGTCAAACCAACATTGCTCCCAAGGCACGACACAAGGAGGCATCACAAATTACAATGGACCCTAAGGACATTTCATTGGGCCTCGATCCATGGGCCTTAGATACATCATATGGGCCTTATTTAAATCTAGTGGGCCACATCAATGGGCCTTATGTACATTACAATGGGCCATAGCCCCTGGCCTTTGAATACATCACAATGAGCCTCGTAACATGGGCCACAATTACATCAAGATGGGCCTAATCACATGGACCTTATGAACATCAAATGGGCCTAATCCCATGGCCTTATATATATTAAATGGGCCACACTAATTGGGCCCCATGCATACCAAATGGGCCACGCCAAACATAAGTGATGGTAATGATTTTCACCATTAAAATTCCTAAGGCCTACCATAAAATATGTTCCCCATCCAACCTAATCATAAATTAACATGGAAATAGATGGAAATATCAACTTAAAGGGAAGTTATCATGGCCCCTTAGAGGTTCTTGAACGGTGGGCATCATTGGCCACTACTTTAGATGGTGGGGTCCATTTGAACTTTAGATTTGCCTCATTCTTAAGCTCATGCACTGAAATGATCTTTCAAAATGGTTGGAGGGATGGGATGCAGAACGTGCATCATGCTGGGTCCCACCAACCGTCAAGCAGCCAAAAAAAATGGCTGTATGGCAGGAAAAATACATACATCACTGTGGCCTCCACCGTCTATCCGGACGGTGGTATTAAAATACATATATTATTGTGGGTCCCACGTGGGGCCCACCATAACATTTATTTTACATCCAAACTATTAATAGGGTCACACAGACCTGGGTGAAGAGGAAAAACAAATTTCATATTAATCTGAAACTTCTGTGGCCCAGAAAAAGGTCAATGGTATACGTTCAATCCCACTGTTTCTTATGATGTGGGCCACCTGAGCCATTGATGGAGTTAATTTTTGGCGGGGGCTCACTTCAAGAGGTGGCCCACCGTATAAACAGTTTGGATATTGTACATACATCATGGTGGGGCCCATGGTTGGGGTCGTGGGTCCCTGCCCATTTCACGCTTATGCTAGCATCGTACTCCTACATAGCAGCAGCAGGCACTACACCCTAAGTATATTTTTATTTTTTTTTTTTTTTTTTGAAATCTCATTTTTGTGAGGTTTTTCATACATGGGGTCTGCATTGGAAGGATCCACCCCAGCCATTAATTTCCATAGCCTATAACAAATCTATCAAGACTAATATTAGGCCTCTTTCATCGTGTAGAAAAATCAAGGTGAATTTGAATGGTGAAAATCATTGTTTGTTAAGGTATGGCTGTAACATCCCGAAAATTGAAGGTCGAGCATAAACTCCACTCCCGAGTTCCAGAACATCACTTATGCAACATTTTCAATGATGGATGAATGTTATTCATATTAATGCAGAAAACATGAGTGGGATTAGACCAAAACAGCATATCATACTCCAGAGACAGTTAAATTAGCAAGCAAAAGAATGTGATAGATATATAAAATATATAAACTGTTGTACGTCTCCAAAGTACGAACATGTTACCAGGTTAAACATATACATGTATACTCTAAAAATGATCAAAAAGAATATACATGAGTGCTCCAAAAATATAAAATGACAAGTGTCATGGCGTCTAATCAACTTCCCTGTAATCTCGTCGATCAGAACACGGTCTACCTAGACCCGCCTGATAACCGCCTATAGGGGAAATCCTCCTCATCATCAAACAAGTCCGGCCCTCTTCACAAGCAACGCCATCATCTAAAACTAAAACAGAGACTGGTTGGTGTGTACAACATCATCCCGTAATGTGGGAGTGAGTACCTAACTCAGTGGAATCATAGAGCAAAGGTTAACATGTTATCAAATCAATCAAGCGATAATGATAAAGCAAGCAAATCAAACATTCCTAAATACTGTGATTAATGCAAGAATGAAATGACATGATGGATGCCCTCACCGACATACTCCCTCATGCGACACCATCTTACGTCCACGACATTCTTTCTTCCCTCAGTGCTCCACATCTTCCAGGCACATGCAGTGCGATATGAATATGATTACCGAGTTGTTATTAGTCCTTTTCATACAACAGGATTGGGAAACTAGGGTACTTCCCTTATATCATTCCCAACTAGGATCCTGTCTAGGGTCGTCACTCGTAGTAGTCTCATACGATGATATATTTTTAGGTCACTGCAAGGGCTACCAGGGCTGTTACACGCACTCATTGCTCCGCTCCCTCATCACCTTATCAATACAGGCCTAGTTGTACTCTTGTTGCTACGGAAGGGTCGTCGCCTCACGTAGACTCAGAGTACGCTCGAGGTCACTACAAAGGGCTGCCAGGGCTGTTGCACACACTCATTGCACCGCTCCCCCATCACCTTATCAGTGTAGGCCGACAGTTCGAATATAGTGTCTCATACCACCACAATCGGCTCACTAGTCTAAGGTGCTCACTGGTCACTATGGGGAGGTTTATGGCCCCAGTGTAGGCCGACAGCTCGACCGCAGTGTCCCATACTACCATGCCCAGCTCATGAGTCTTAGTGGATCAAGGTACCATGGTTATCAGGGTTATCACTGGTAAGTTCAGTACCCTAGGTTCAAGCAGTTATGACGAATACAAGGTGAACATACAACGGTCAATCGGGTCACTTGATGAGTCCGACTAGCACGAGCACACATTGAATCGACCGACATGAAGTGCACAAGCACTTCGTGTGGCCTAACCACTGCCGACGACTCTAGTTCGACTCGGGTTCGTCATACATATCCTTTGTGGTGAATAGAATCCAACCACGAATTCTAAACTGTTACCGACTGCCTGGACTAGAGTATAGCCCCAAGCACATGTAATCTAAATCAATAATCATATGAGAGAGATAGAATTGAAATACAAGTAATTCCAGCATGTTATAACGTACATCGTAAGCAGTTAACCATACATGAGTATTTCACACATAAGGTAATCAATTCAAATATAACAAGCATGGAGGAAATCATGTGCATCATCAAATTAGTTGAGAATCCAGTCTCAACGCTAATCTATAACACCATTTACTCAATACTTACTAATACATACATTTGTACAAATACTTAGACTACTCAACTCCAACGTACTTGACGTATGTTGATTTCAACATATAATATAACAGATCCTTATATCAAGGAGTTGTCTAATACACAACAATCATGTTCTTACATTTAAAGCATATGGCAGGCATAAATCATATTGATTTAGGCATTTCAACAAACACTTAGACTACACTTAATAACATACATAGTGTACGTTGGCCGAAACATGTATTAGGGCAAATTCTTTCGCCAAATAGATCGTACATCCATAACTAGCATATATGCATGGCAAATACTCATGGCAATCATATCAGCAAAATACGTACATATACAGTATTTCCTATAAATACCTAAAATATCCTAAATCTCATATTCTTCGTACGTATTCGAAATGAAAAACAGACAGCATGTTTTATATATCAAACAGCATTCTTGTCAACAATCTACCATTAAACGGCATTGAAAGTTTTGAAAACAGGTAATCTAAGCATCTAAAATCTGTACCTTATGCCGTAGAAGCGTAATGAATTGAATAGGTACTCTACGCTTCCGTCAACGTCGATATGACGACCTATAACACAAGGTGAGTCAGCTACTTAGCTACTTGTACCCATAGGAACCTTAAAACAGGTTAGGGTTGGGGTTTTCTTACCTAGAACGAAACCAAAATCGCCGAAATAACGATACAGAAGGGTGAATGAGGCACGTAGAGAGACTAGAAAGAATCCCAGGAAGCAGCACCAACTTCTCCTTCACTTTCTCTCTCTTTTCTCTCTCTCACTCTCTAGGGTTTGAGAAATTCGTATGGGTTAGAAAGCTAAGGGTTTAAGGCCCTTTTATAAGCCCAAACATAACGAAAACGGACTCCAAGTCAAGGTATACTTAGGTTATAACTAAAGTGCGTCTGTTTCGATCCAACGGAGCATTTCTGGAGGTCCTGTTATCAAATACGGTCAGACTTAAGCTCACTAATATTGGATCTAGGTCAAGCTAAGTTTTCAGTCCGGTCGGGTTTCCAGATCGACCGTGGCGGACCAGTTTCAGTTCAGCAGTCACCGCAACTTGATCAGGGCCATAAGTGCTATGACATATAAGGGCCAACTTTCCTGATCCGAGGGAGAAATTTGGTCGAATTCTAACTGTTAGAATGCTTAAAAATGTCGCGCAAGCGACACGTGCTAGATTTCTTAAATTTATATTTAATTTCTAAATAAATTCATTTTTCTCACACTCTTCACTCCAGACTCAAGGAAACAGTCTCAGGACATCGTTTGGACTTAATTTTTGAAGTGATTGTCAAGTCCAACTAGGCAGTCATAATGGTCTAAGTTCATAGATATCGAACTTTTGACGTGCGATCCAGGTCCGATATGGAGTTTCAAAGTGCTCCCGAGAGCAAACGGGAATAGAGATTGATCCTAGGTTTCTAGGTAATATAGCGTTAGTAGTCCTAATCATTTTGAGTCTTGTAGTTCGTATTAAAAGTGGTTCAAGTCAATTCTACTAAGTATTCAGTTGGGTACTTAACCAAATTCTACCCTAATTATGGCAGAATACGGTCCTAGGGCCATTTTATGCCCCATTTTGGAAACTTGTACGTATCGTATTATTTTAATTATTTTTTTAATGGTTTATCATCAAGTTTACCCTAACTCCACCAAATTTCATAAGATTTTGAGTTGTGAAAAAATTATAAAAATTTTAGAAGCAGCAGCTGTCCAATAAGTGATTATCGGATAGTTTCTCACAACGACCTACTTTAAACTATATTAAATATTTTACTATATTTTTTATATATATTTATATTAAATTAGACTCATTTAACTTCAATATGATTTTTGAATCACCTAAATAGGAGTTATAACGAAGGAGATATGATTTTTCAAAGTTTAAAAAAATGTGTAGAAAAAATGCAGGAATCGGGCTACCTGTCCGCTGTACGGATGGGGCCTCACCGATGCCGCGAGGACCTCATCGGTCACTAAATTATTTGGTGAGGGATCGCCCCATGGATGAGGTCCTCACCCCTCAGGGATGCCAAAAACATGTGGGGCGCACCTTGGATCCCCCGAATTGAGTTGTTTGGGCCCACGAGTCTGTTGAGGCGTTTATCGAGTCTCATTTGCAAACTGAAATGAGTTACACGATATATAATATATGTTTTTGGGGTAGAAGAAGCTAATACATCCAAATAAGCTATCTACATCATGAGATTCTAAGAATTCCATAATCAAAATCCTATTTTATGTATGTACGTACCATTTACGGTAAGTTTTAGTTTAAGTATAGTTCTTCACCTTTTAAACTTTAGGATTATGTCTAATATGAAGGTACTTGGAGAAATTTAAAGAATGAGGTGGTGAAAGGTGAGATTTTGAAGAAAATAGGTTGAAAAATGATTTTTAGACCTTGGGATTGATCATTAAGAGTGATATGGTTGACTCATTACCTAAGGATGTCTAACTCCAGGTTGGCAAAAATCTAAGGTGTTATAATGGCCCACCAGAAAGTTGGATTGGTCCCATTTTTTACCTCAACGCCTCAAATGAGTGGATAAATAGGATAGATGACATGGATTAAATACATACATCAAGGTGAGGCCTATACAAATGGCCCTTCCCAAGAGCTTAAAACAAGCTCATATTTGTGTTTTCATGTCCAGCGTCCAGGGACGCTGGACGTTCTAGCTCACACGGACGTTCAAGGTTATCCCTGCTCAGGTGGGCCACCACATGATAATTAGTGTGCATATTACACTTATAAAGTGGGCCCCACCTACAATTGACTTGGGTCCAATACATGCTTCATGGTGGGGTCCATCCAGGTGGGCCACATGGCCTTATCATATGAAAGAAAATGAAAAATAAAATTAAAAGAGACGAAGAGAGAGAGAGAGAGGGACACGCGTGTGATGGAGGGACCCCAACACTATGGGCCCTCCGTTCCATGTATTCAATCATACAACGAGTGGGTCCCAGTAAGACCCGTATCCTAATCCGTACTGTTCCGTCAACTCCCGCGATCCTTCCCGTCGAATTTCGGCAATCCGTGACCTATAGTCGACGTTGTGCATGACCGTAAGTCGTATCCTATACATTTGAGTCGGCTTAATCTGAGACTTGTATCATTGCGACCGCACAATCGCCGCGGTTCCAACGCCGTGACTCATGTACCGATCCGATACCCTGACAAAGAGATGTGAACTGGAGTTTATTTTGAGAAAATATCGCGCATTTGCAATCCCAAGAGAATCTCTATGACATGTCAAATTAATCCCATCAATCACCTCTCATGTCAAGTACAAGTCAAGCAACCACCTCTCATGCTTTCTTTCTCCACAAGTCAAGCAACCACCAAGTCAACTCTCATGTCAAGTACACCATCACCTCACCCATCACTCACATCCATCACCCATCTCTTACATCTCCTTACATCCCATCTCTCGCTCTCTTTTCTCACACCATTTCCAAGCAAGGAGAAAGCACTCCCACGTCCAAGGTTTTCCATGAAAGAGAGGTGATTTTGGTGGCCCACTTCCCATCCCAAAAGCTCTAATCCTAGCCATCCATTTCCTATCTCCACCATCAAAGTGAAGCTCTAGGAGAGTAGCTTTCCAACGGACCAAGAAGATCAAGTGGTGGGTGCTTCCATAGCCTAATTTTTCATATTTTTAAGATAGGCCAAGTGAGGCCAACCGATCAATGATTTGGATCTCACTTGGGACCCTAAGATGTGGCCGATGGCCCATCTTGATCATCAATATCACTCCATGATGGGACCATTCTCCATGGACCCCATCATGATGTTTACTTTTCTTGCATTAAGAGGTCATCTAGACCGTCCATTTTTAGTGGAGAAAGATCTCCACCATTGATCTTTGAATTTGTGGGTCCACTTGTATTAGGGCCCACTCGATGTACAATTGAAAGCAAGGGAGGGCTCATAGTGGCGGAGCCCTCCATCATGCGTGTCCCACTCTTTTACTCTCTCTCTATAACGCCCTGGAAAAATCCTTACTTGGGCTCGAGTACCAACTCGACTAGAAATCGCGTAGGATTAATTCCTTTAGAAAATAAGTGTAAGTTAGCTAGCGCAACGCTAGAGTAGCTGGGAAATAGTCCCTGATCACTTTAAATACGTTCTACAAGACCCAAAGCAAGTAAAACCAATGACGCTATAATACTCTAAAACCTCGGATCAAACTCTAAACCGGTTTGTTCTCTGGACCTCTTTGAAACTTTGTATTGGATCTAGACCGCGCGTCGAAAGTCCGATACCTACAATCTTAGACCGTTAAAACCGCCTAACTGGACTTGACAATTATTTCGAAAATCAAGTCCAACCGACATTCGCAGGCTATTTCATTGAGCCTGGAGTGAAGAGAGTGAGAATAGGGTTAGATTTGGAATTTGAAATTTAAATCTGGCACACGACTTGACACATTTTTATTAAGCATTCTGACCGTCAGAATTCAGCCAAATTACACCCTCGGATCAGAAAAAATTTCTATTTCATATCATGAGACTTGTAGGCCTGATCTACGTGCGGTAACCGCTGAACTGAAACTGGACCGCCACGTGCGATCTACGAACACTACTGGTCTGAAAATGGAATGTGAGAGACATCCGACGTGCATGAACTTAAGTCCGATCGCGTTCGGCCAGGGAACCTCCAGAAATGTCTTTTTGGACCGAAACAGCCCCGATTTGGTTAGGCATCAAGTAAACATTGTTCCCAAGCCTGTTTTGGGCATGTTTTAGGTTATAAAAGGGGCTTAAACCCTCACTTCTCTCACCCATCCGAATTTGCTAGAAACCCTAGCTGGTGTGAGAGAAAAGGTGAGAGATTGTGAGAGAGAGTGGGAGAGAATTTCCTGCTGCTTGCACTACGTGTTGCACGTGCTTAAGCAACGCACCTCAATCACTTTTTCGATGATTTCGCCGTGAATCTAGCTAAGCAAATACTCCAAATACTTGCTGATTTAAGGTTCCTTTGGTTCCTTAGCACGATAGCTGATGCATCTTGTAAAATAGGTTCCCGGTTCGCCGTAGACGAAGCGTACACGCTCCGTTCGGATCAATACACTTATAGGAGAAAAGGTGCAGATTTTAGACGCTTTGATTGACTGTTTTCAACGCTTTCAATGTCGTTTAATAATAGATTATCGACGGCAACGCCGTTTGACATGTATAATATGCGGTCCGTTTCCTATTTCGTAAGCAGACGAAGAATATGAGATTTAGGGCATTTTAGTCATTTGTAGGAATTACTGTTTTCATCCATATTTTGCTAATGTGATTGACATGGCTTCTTGTCGCATTAGGATATTAGGAATGCGTGCATAATTAGTTTGGCGAAGAGATTCGCCTAAATGCGCACTTTGAGTCGACATACTATATGTAGACTTAAGGGTGTAGTCTAAGTGTTTGTATAAATGTTTGTATTAGTATGTATTGAATTAGATGGTATTATGAATTAGTTTGAGATTGAATTCTCAATTAATATGCTGATGTAAATGATTTCCTACATGTTGGCTATATGCATGATTTCTTTATATGTATGAAATGCATGTGTTGGAAGATTTACTTAAGTTATATGTTATAACATGTGTTAACATGCTCACATTGTTGTATTTCATTTCCATTACTCTTACATGATTGCTGATGTGGATTCATAACTGTTTGGGACTATACCTAGTCCAGGCAGTCAGTAACCGAGTAAATCCGTGGTTGGCTTATTTTTGCCACAAGCAACGCGTCGATGAACGCGAGTCGTGTTTTGGAGTTGGCGGCAGTGGTTAGGCCACGCGAGGTATTTTATGCACTTCATGTCGTTCGACTTGAGATGCGCTCGTGCTAGTCGAGCCCGTCAAGTAACCCGACTGGCCATTGTATGTTCACCCTGTATGAGTCATAACTGCTTGAACCTAGGGTACTAAACTTACCATTGTAAACCCTGTCAACCATGGTACCTTGATCCATAAAGACTCATGAGCAGGGCATGGTGGTATGGGACACCGTGGTTGAGCTGTCGGCCTACGCTGGGGCCACAAACCTTCCCGTAGTGACCAGTGAGCACCTGTGACTCGTGATCAGATTATGGTGGTATGGGACACTATATTCTTGCTGTCGGCCTACACTGATCAGGCGACGAGTCCTTTGTAGTGACCGCGAGCGTATTCTGAGTCTACGGGAGGCTACGACCCTTCCATAGCAGTGAGAGTACAGTAGGCCTGTATTGATAAGGTGATGGGGGAGCGGTGCAACGAGTGCGAGCAATAGCCCTGGCAGCCCTTGCAGCGACCTACAAAATATACATCGTATGAGATTACTAGGAGTGACGACCCTAAACAGGATCTGTGTTGGGATTGATATAAGGGAAGTACCTTAGTTTCCCAATATTATTGTATGAAAAGGACTAATAATAACTCCGTAATCATATCACCATCACATTGCATGTGCCTGGAAGATGTGGAGCACTGAGCGGTACGCAAGCATACCGTGGACGCAGATGGTGCCGTATGAGGGAGAATGTCGGTGAGGGCATCCATCATGTTATGTCATATCGCATTAACAACAGTATTAGAAATGTTTGATTTACTGCTTTACTATTATCGCAGGATTGATTTGAGAACATGCTAATCCTTGCTCTATTATTCCACTGAGTTAGCTACTCACTCCCACGTTACGGGATGGTGTTTTCAACACCCACCAGACCCTGTCTTAGATGCAGGTGAGGCGGCGATTCAAGAGGCAGAGCCGAACTATGATGAGGACCAGCACGAATTCTCATATATGCAGTACCACAACGGCTTTGCTTAGGTGGCCTGAATTGGCGGGACTTCTCAGTGGGACCATTTTGGACATTTGATTTCTGTTTATTTACATGTATATGAGACTCAGAGATGTATTCATACTTTGCAGACAGTCGAGATCTACTTTGTTTTCCATACAGTGATATATATATTCTTTAGTCTTCCGCTTGCTTTTATCACTGAATCTGGAGTATGAATTGCAGTTTTGGTATACTTTTACTCATGTGAATGCTTTAACTCAGACAACATTGAATCATAATCATTTTTGTTGCATAAGTGACGGTCTGCAATTCGGGAGTTGGGTTTATACACGACTCCCAATTTTCAGGGTGTTACACTCTCTCCTTCCCCTTTTTATTTATTTATTTATTTTCTTTGTTTGTTGATGTGGCCATATGGCTCACTTGAATGAGCCCCACCATGAAATATGTATTTTATTCAAGCCATCCGTACGTGGGGGCCACTTTAGATATGTTATACCTACACCATGTAGCCATGTAGTGGCCCACTTAAAGCAGGGCCCACCTTAAGCATATACGTCCAAACGTCCAGCGTCCAAACGTTAAGAGAAAAACACAAATATTGGCTTGTTTCTAAGCCTTTCGGAAGGGCCACTTGTATAGGCTTCACCTTGATGTATGTTTCTAATCCATGTCGTCCATCCTCTTTCCCGACTCATTTTAAGCATTGAGCCGAAAAATGAGGTTGATCAGAGTATCTGGTGGGCCATAGCGTTGAAAATAGTACTACTACCATTGAAATACGCTTTGGTCATTTTATATGCACAAAAAAAAATTAAATATGGGACTCATTCAGACTGTTTCGATCGGTAAAAGCCAATGGCTGGGATGGATTTCACTAATACGGGCCCCACGTTCAGAAAACCTTAGAAAAACAGGTTTTAAAAAAAATACATATAACAACAGCTGCTGCTGCTGCTGTTGTCAGCAAGGTAGACCGCACCAGCAGGAGGACGGGTGGACGATGGGTAGGGACCCACGGCCCTGCACATGGGCCCCACCTTGATGTTTATATCCCATCTAAGCCGTTCACAGGGTGGGCCACTCTCTGAAGTGGCCCCACCCCAAAAATTGGCTTGATCCAGATCTCAGGTGGCCCACACCACACGAAACAGTAGTTATTGAACTCTATCTTTGAAAATTTCTTTTGGGCCCACAGAAGTTTTGAATCAAGCTGAAATTTGTATTTTCTCTTCAACCAGGTCTGCATGACCTTATCAACGGGTTGGATGGCATGTAAACATTATGGTGGGCCCCACATGGGACCCACAATGATGTATGTGTTTCTCTCCAACCGTCCAAGCGGACGGTGGAGCCCACCTTGATGTATGTGTTCTCTTCACACCGTCCAGCGGATGGTGTGGAAGCCCACCCTGGTGTATGTGCTTTATTCACACCATCCAGGTGTGGATGGTGGGACCCACCATGATGCAGGTACTGCATCCAAACCATCCATCTAATTTGAAAACTCATTTTATGAGCTAAAGAATGAGCCAGATCCTTAGCTCATGTGGACCTCCACCATGACGCATGAGTTACTTCCAAACCGTCTATCCATTTTTAAAAGCTCATGAGCTAAGGAGATGAGTCAGATCTGTGGTTTAAGTGGGCCCACCTTGGCATGTGTATAGGGCCCATATTGATTTAACTATGGTCATTCATCGAGGCCTACCTTGGTATATATCTAAGGCCCATGGATCGAGGCCCATGGGATTAAGCCCATTTGGCATATATAAGGCCTATGGGATTAGGCCCATTTGATAAGGCCATAAGATTAAGCCCATTTGATACATATAAGGCCCAAGTTATAAGGCCCACTTTGATGTATTTCAAGGCCCATGGGTCATGGACCATTGCAATGTACATAAGGCTCATTAGTGAGGCCCATTAATGGAGCCCATTTAATGAATGTAAGGCCCATGTGATACGGCCCATTTGATGTATCTAAGGCCCATGGGTCGAGGCCCAACGGGATGTCCTTAAGGTCCATTGCAATGTATGATTTCCCATGGTTCATGTAATGATATTTATGGCGGGCCGTGCCTTAGGAGCAATGATGGTTTGACGTCCACATTGTATGTACAATGTTGGTTAAATGTCCGCATTGTAACTCTCCTTAGGGCCCATTAATAGGCCCATGCTCGTTAATATTCTTCGCTTTATAACATGCTTAGTATAATCCCATGACTCATGCCCATACGCATCATATGTATGCTTGATATGAGTAGTGACTGATCATAGCATACGCCATTGGGCAGACCATTTACGGGACTCGTTATGAGACAGAGTGCTCCACATGATCGCGCAGTACACGCTGGATTGCTGTGTGATTTGACGGTATGATTCGTGTATCTCGCATATGTGTTACTTGATCACTACATACCCTAGTGACATCAGGCTCGTGGCTCCACAGGTACATCGTGGATGGTCATATCGGATACTGAAAATACTTGGTTCTAGCACTGTGGGCACTTAGGATGTCCTTGGGTGAAAGTACCAGAACCTTTTTGGTACTAGGGGATGCTCCAACATCTAGACCGAGTGGATACACGAGCGCCCGAGTGCTGAATACCAGTAGGCCATGTCTCCCACTGTGTCGTGGTCGATTGAAAGGGGGTGTGGCCTTGTCCGCCTGAGAGAGGAGGTTATAAGCTAGGCTAAGTTTAACCAGCTCGCAAATGAGTCTGGTATCTACAAACCGGGTAGATATTGGCAGACTACTGGTCAGGTGGATAGTGAGGTCTATTCCGCTTGCTTGACTGTGTAGCTAGGGAAGTGGCAGTCATTACGAAGTGTATTAGACCCCGGTGATATCCAGAGAGGAACTTTACTGATATGTGTACTTGATGAGTACCGACTTGCTTGGATTGCATTTCGCATATGACATTCGGCTATGTAGGCCTTGCATTGCATCGGTGTGGACGATGACATTCATATCTCACATCGCATGGCCTTGGTATGGCCGATAGCATTCATGTCTTGCATTACATAGCCTTGGTATGGTTGATTTTATTCATGGACTTACCGCATACTTCTGCATTACCTAATATTGTACACTCGGCGTTTGCCTTGCGCACACACTTACACCACCGTCTAAGATTTTATAAGCTTATGCACGACAGTTTTGTGCACGTAGTGTTGGACAGTAGCAACATTGAGGCAGGAGCCCATATTAGGACCTTTTGGAGCTTTTTGATCACCTTGTATTTCCCTTTCCTCATTGTACTTAAAGTTTTTGATATAGTGGATGTGTGGTGATGTTGTTTTGTGACTTGGTTATGCTTGTGGTTATGCTCCATTATAAAAAAAAAATTATTCTGAAAATCCTCCTTGTTGGATCCCAGGATCGAAATCTGGCATTTGATTGTCAGGAGCCAAGAATGGGGCACTACGGAGGCTGTCGGCACCGGATTCGACAATCGGGATTCATGCGAATCCAATTTTGGAGTTTGGGGCGTGATAGTCCCAATACATGTGGGCTCATTAAATCAAAATCCAACGGTGGAGATCCCTTCTCTACTAAAATAGATGGTCTAGATGACCCTACGTATGCAAGGAAAATAAACATCATGATGGGGTCCATGGAGAATGGCCCCATCATGGAATGATCACGAGCATTAAGGTGGGCCATCGGCCACACCTAGGGTCCAAAGTGAAATCCGTACCATTGATCGGTAGGCCTCACTTAGCGCATCATAAGAATAGGAAAACTAGCCTATAGAAGCACCCACCAATCGATCTTCTTGGTCCGTTAGAAAGCCTATCTCCTTGTGCCTCACTTTGATGGTGGAAGATGAGGTTTGAATGGCTAGGATGATGGGTTTAGGATGGGAAAGTGGGCCACCAAAATCACTTTTCTCCCTCACATGGAATGCTTGGACGTCCACCTCTCTTTCTTTCCTTTGTTGCTTGGAAAATGGTGTAGAGAAAGAGAGAGAGAGAGAGAGAGAGAGAGAGAGAGAGAGAGAGAGAGAGAGAGATGGGATGTAAGGAGAGAGAGTAATGGATGTGAGTGATGGGTGAGGTGATGGATGTGAGGTGAGTGATGGGTGAGGTGAGAGATGGGTTAACTTGGTGGTTGCTTGACTTGTGGAGAAAGGAAGCATGGGTGCTTTGTACTTGACATATGAGGTGATTGATGGGATTGATTGATTTGACATGTTGTAGAGATTCTCTTGGGATTGCAAATGTGCAGTGTTTTCTCGTAATAAACGCCGACTCACATCTCTTAGTCAGGGTATCGGATCGATGAGCGAGTCGCGGCGTTGGAACGCGGTGACAGTGCAGTCGTAACGATATAAGTCTCAAATTAAGCTGACTTAGATCTACAGGGTACAACTTAGGGTCTCGTGCAAATGTCGGTTATCGGTTGCAGGTTGTCGGAATTCGATGGAAAGGATCGCGGGAGTTGATGGAATAGTACGGACTAGGATACGGGTCTTACAACCTACCTCGCCAGTTCAGCCCCGAGCTAGATGGATCCGATCATTGAATATCTTCAAGAAGGCAAGCTACATGAAGATCGACTCGAAGCACGCAGGCTTTGATCAAGGTCAGTTCGGTACACCATGATCGGAGACACCCTATACAAGAAAGGGTTCTCCCTACCTTATCTCATATGTCTTTGACCTAAAGAGGTCGAGTACGTTCTAAAGAAAATACATGAAGGAGTTTACGGCAACCACTCCAGCAGTCGTGCCTTCGCCCATAAGGTCATCCGACAGGGGTACTCTTGGCCGATCATCTAGAAGGACATTAAATAGTACCAAATGTTAGAAGTTCACAGCTATACCTTATCAACCTCTGGAGCGGCTGACCCCCATGACCGAACCATGGTCATTTGCCTAATGGGGAATTAATATCATCGGCCCGCTACCAACTAGTAAACGTCAGACCAAGTACACCATTGTTGTCATCGACTACTTCACTAATAGGCCGAGACCGAACCACTGGCCAAAATTATTGAGCAGAAAATAACCAACTTCATTTAGAAAAATGTCATATACCGATACAAGATCCTGCATATGATCATATTGGATAATGGGAAGCAGGTCGATAAGGATTGATTCCAAGGCATGCGTGGGAACCTAGGAATTCGAAACACTTATTCGTCACCTCAACATCCTCAAGCTAATGGCTAGGTAGTGTCACGCCCCAAACTCAGAAACTAGGCTCACAAAATTTTTGATCGCCGAATCCGGCATCGACAGTTTTCGTTGTACCCCATTTTTGGCTCCCAGCACCCATATGCTAGATTCTGATCATGGGATCTTATAAGAAGAATTTTTAGTATGAGTTATTTTTTTGTAATGAAGCATAACCAAGTCACAAAAACATCATCACCGCATATCCACTAATAAAATCATTTTAGTACAATGTTAAAAGGGAAATACATATATAAAACAAGAACTTCAAGGCTCTAGCAGTCACTCCTGCCTCAATGCTACTACGACCTAACGTCACCTGTACGCAACGGTCATGCATAAGCTTACAAGAAGCTTAAAGGGTGGTGTATGTGTGTGCAATGAAAATGCCAAGCATATAAATATTAGATTAAGCGAAAAATACTGGCAAGTCCATAATCATTCGAGTACAAGGACATAGTAAACCAAATGTTATATGCAGAGGATGTAATGCAGTATGCAATACAAAAGAAATGACATAGCTAGAGTGCATAATCGAGATGATAGTATGTGGTATCGCAAGTTGTAGGGTTCATCACAAGGGACTTCTATCCAAACCAATCTTATACCTAAATTTGGATAGCTAGACTCAATGTAGTAAACTCCTGATCTCAGGTTGGTCGCGTACCCAACCGAAGTCATGGCCATTACGAAGGTACACAAAATGATTTAGTTGCGCACCACCAACCCGGGTGGATAGTGAATGAATGAATGAATGAGTCAAAGGTTGATTATGCAACTCCTACTTAGTAAGTCCACATATCAGTACCATACATCTCTAGGATATCACCAAGATCTAGTACACTCCATACTAGATTGTCACCCCATCAATCGTAACCAAGTGAATGGAAGAGACCTCACTACCCACCTGGCCAGTAATCTGCCAATATCTACCCGACACGTCGATAGCGGACATATTTACGAGCTGGTCAAACTCAACTTAACCTTGCCCCCTATCCTTGGGCAGATAAGGCCACACTCCCTTCCGACTGACCACGACACAATGGGAGACGCGGCTTTCTGGTATTCGGCACTCGGGCGCTCATGTATCTACTCGGTCTAAACGTTGAAGCATCCCCTTGCCATGAGGGTTTAGGGACTTTCACTCATGGACATCCAAAAGTGCCCATATGCTGAGTCCCAAACATTTTCGGTGTCACATCTGATCATCCACGATATGCCTATGAAGGCCACAGCCTTGGTGTCGCTAAGGCGTACAGTGATCTTGTGACATAAAATGTGAGACGCATAAGTCATACCATCCAGTCATGCATCAACCTGCGCATACCGCGCAATCATGTGGGGTAACTTTGTCTCGCAAGGAGTCCCATAAACATCGCAGCCCAATGACGTATGCTATGATCAATCATTCCTCATGACAAGCATACAAATTATGCATATGGGCATATGTCATGACATTATACTAACCATGCTCTCAGTGTGACCTACTAAATAAGGTATGTTAGCATGTTATCAAATATAAATAGCAGACAACAATGGACCACAATCGGCCTAAACCAATATATCACATATCAAGAGTAGGAGCTAAACGACATACTCCTTCTACAACTATAGGAGTCCATGCGTTATGTCCCATGTTAGGCTAACATTAGCCTCTTAAGACACTAATATAATGAATATCCCAAGGTGGGGTCCACTGGGGGAAAACGGCGGATCTAACCTATACATCAAGATAGGCTCAATATAGTGGATATCACATATTTTTCCATCTAATTGATAGGTTATGACATATTCTCCTACAAACAATGGATGGCCTAGATGGCATACCTTCATCAAGGATGGGCCTCATGGGGTGAGTCTAATGGGTATACAACAAGGTGAGTTAAGAGGGTGAAACTATGTATAATGAGAGGCTTCCTCACCCTCTCTATCATGAAATAAACTGGGCTTTCTTATGGGGGCTCGATATGAATACAAGGTGGCTTTGGTGGGGTTCATACATCTAGGACTATGTGTCCTTACGAACGCATCAGGTAGTCCGCTCATCATTTAAGTGGACCTTGGGTTTGGTCACTAAGCTTGGGCAAACACATGTATCTAGATAGGTCATATTTCCTATGGAAGGCTCGATATGAACACAGGATGGGCTCCAAGGTCAGGGTAGTCCTACAGGGTATGGTGGAAAGCGCCATTATCAATGGGGGCCCAACGGTTTGGGTTAGCCCAATGAGTATCGCTATCATCAGTGGGGGCTCAACAGTTTGAGTTAGCCCAATAAGGTAAGGGTGGAAGTGGGCTTGACAATGGACCCTAGGGAAGTTTACAACAGTGGACATTTAACCACTATTGTCCTATGGTGTGGTCCATTTGGGATTGGAATTAGAATCATAATGGGGCCCTCGACCTTCAAAATATCTAGAAAACGAATGGTCAAAGTGTGCACCTCACTCATACGTGGTGGGCCTACTTAAGGCGCTGGGGCCCATGGCCTAAAAATGGATAAACGGTGTATATTAACACATACATCATGGTGGGCCTTACACATCACAATGAGCCTCATCACATGGGCTTTACACATCACAATGGGCCTCACATATCAAATGGGCCACATCACATGGGCTTCATACAGCAAGTGGGCCTCATACCATCACAATAGGCCTCATACAATTACAATAGGCCTCGTACAATCACAATGGGCCTCGTTACATCACTACAAGTGGGCCCTACACATATAGCAGGTGGGCCCTGCACATACAGCAGGTGGGACCTGCATATAACAGGTGGGCCCTGCATACAACAAGTGGGCCTCACCAGATGGGCAATGCAGATATAATACATACATCACGATTAGGCCAATCGGTCATTCAACCAATGGACGGTCTAGATCAAACACAAACGCTCTGTGGGTCCCACTATCCCAGCTGGACAGTGAGGATAAAACATATACATCAGGTGGATCCCACCGTCCACATGCTAGACGGTGAGAATATAACACATCAGGTGGGTCCCACCATCCCAACTTGCTGGACGGTGATGGATTCAACACATAGATCACGTGGGTCCCACTGTCCCAACTAGACAGTGTAGATATCACACATACACACGTGTGTCCCATGTCCAGCTATTGGATGGTATGGATATCACACATACATCATGTGGGTCTCACATGGGTGGGCCACCCCACTTCTATATATATATATATGTGTGTGTGTGTGTGTGTGTGTGTGTGTGTGTGTGTGTGTGTGTGTATGGGAAAAGGTACTATGCGCAAGACCTCACTATAAGCTCTCGTAAGGTCGAGTTGTGTGGACCCACCGTGATGCGTGTAGACCATCAACAACATGCATTTGATGGGTACCCTTTAAATTATGGGATATCCCAAAAATCAGTTGTATACGGAATTCAGGTGGGCCATACCATCTAAAATCATCTGAAGACACCGTTAAAACATATTAAAGCACTTGGTGGGGCCCACCTGAGTTTTAAATGCTGCTAAAACTTGGTAAGACCCCTCATCCTAGTGGGACACACATAATGGATGGGCTGGATTTGCAAACCACATCTCGGTGGGCCATTAAAATGATTATGAATGTTTTAATGGTGCACAGCCACTCTCCACTTCTGTATGTGGTATGGCCCACACAAGTCACAGATTGACTTGATTTTTGAGATCTAGGCCCACGATGGAATGGTGCATCTGACCGATGGGGTAGATTTTCGAAACGCATCATGGTGGGGCCCACACAGCTCAACCTCATGGGACGGACTCGTAAGGTCGAGCGCATAGTACCTTTTCCATATATATATATATATATATATATAATCAAGCTGATACTTGTGTTTTCCATTCAAACAGGCCTGTCTAAAATGGATAGCCAGGGTGAGCCGTCTGGACGGTCAGTCTGGCAGTAAGTGGGTCGGGCTTGTTAAACGGACGGTGTGGATGGGGTACACGCATGATGGGGTCCATGGATCAAGCTGATATTTGCGTTTTCCCCCTTCGTCCAAGTTTTCCTGAAAATGGGCAGCAAGGTGGACCCCTTTAGGTGGACGGTGATGAAGATTGAAGGGTTGGATGGTGAGATTTGGGGTAGGGAAGTGGGTCTTGATCTTGGGCTCTTTTCTCTCCTAAGGATTTTCTCTCTCGGTTACTTGGGATTTGGGTAGAGAAATGAGATAGGATGGAGTGAAATGAGAGAGGAGTGGTGTTTTGTAAGAGGGATGGGATGAGAGGAATGAATGTGTAAGAGGAGTGACATGAGAAGTATGGGTTATGTTGACTTTTAGGGGCATGAGGTAGCATGGGGTATAAGTTGCCTTGTCTTATTGGTAAGAGAGGGATGGGTTAGGTATGGGTTGTGATGGCTTGTACTTGATTGATTGATGTGATAAGTTAGGTAGAGATTCCTCTCTTAGGATACGCAACGCACGACGTTTCCTCAAAATATACGTGGGCCCACAACTCCTAGCCTAGGTATCGCATTGGTGCGCAAGACGCAGTGTTGGAATCGCGGTGACAATGTGGTCGCTAGGGTATAGGTTTCGAGTTAAGTCAACTCAGATATTTGGAATGTGACATAGGGTCGCGTGCAATTACTAATTATAGGTCGAGGGTTGTTAAAAGTCAACGAGGAGGATCGCGGGAGTTGGTGGAACGATACAGTACTAGGATACGGGCCTTACAGGTAGAGGTAGTCTACAAAATCATCAAAAACCACTTCAAAACAAAGCTCGAGAAAGTCAAAGGGGCATGGGTCAAGGAGTTCCTTTTCGTGCTCTGGGCATACCGAACTACTACTTGGACATCCAAAGGATAAACCCCTTTCTCCCATCTTTTAAAGCTGAGGCGGTCATTCTAGTTGAAATAGGGCCCTCCACGGCACGTGTTCGATATTACGACGAAAGTCAGAATGCTGAACAGATAGCTCTAGACCTCAACCTGCTTGAATAGAGGAGGGAGCAAGCTCTACTTAGGGTTGTAACTCGGCAACAACAGGTCACCTAGTTTTACAATTCTCGAGTAAATGTGAGAAGGTTTCGAGCAGGAAATTTGGTCCTCCACATAACCTTCTAAAACACCCAGGAGCCCGATTCGAGAACCTTAAAGCCGAATTGGGAAGGACCCTACAAGGTGAGGGGCACAACCCAACCTGGGACTTATCGACTCGAAGATATGGAGGGACAATCCCTGCTACATTCATGGGAGGCCAAACACCCGAAGATCTATTATCCGTGAAGACCGACCAAACCTCAGGTCGGAGTTTACATATCTACTGCTCAAAATCAACATGTCTACAATGACTGACCTATTGGGTCATAGCCTACATATCTATTATTCAAAATCTATAATAAAAATCCTAAGGTTGAGAAATTTCAAATTCTCTTAAGTTATATACAATGTTCGGTCTACATAGTCTACCAAGGACTTCCCTTGAGTACAAGAGAAAACAACCCTCTCACCAACCATCTAACCCTTAGAAAAGAGGTCGGATCATTAATCAACTCTACTACACGGTATACACGGTCTACATAGTCTATTGAGGACTTCCCTTGAGTACAAGAGAAAACAACCCACTCACCAATCATCCTACCCTTAGAAAAGAGGTCGGATCATTAATTGACTCTGCTACAGGGTCTACTAAAGACTTCTCTTAGTGCAAGGGAGGGAAAAACAATCTTCACCAATCATCCGAAGAGGTCAGACCACTAATTAGTAACGTTACTTGAATTGTGCGATCCATAATGAGGATCTCTTAGTGTAAGGGAAAACAATCCTCTTAAGTAAACTGTTTGGCCCTTAATAAATGAGTCACTGCAGCTAATCTGCCCGTTCTGCAAGGATGAAATTCCCTTAAACCAAAGGAAGAGTTCAAGAGCTTGCCCCAACTCTCCTACATGACTAATATGTTCAGCCTACCACTGTGACTAATGTGCGATTATCCGACTTGCTAAATCTACTTAAACACTCCATGCATGACAATTACTACAAAAAAAATAAATAAATAAATTATCTTTTCATAGATATAAGAAATCAATATAAAAATATTTACACAAGCACAAGGGGGTGTCAAAGCTCTACCGACTTAAGAAGGGGAGTGCTTGGCTTTGGCTAGCGCATGGTCCGCTAAGGCAGAGTCTATAGGTACCTCGTCGCCGAGGCTGTCGAGGTTCAGCTCGGGGTATAATCCCTTGACATCCTTTATGCAATGTTCGTAGCCACAATTGTAGATCACCTCCACCTCGTTGGCTCACTCCTTCGAGGATTTGTACTCCTTTACAGGTGCAACCTTGATTACTAGGATGGCTAACGTAGCCTCGAACAACTGTGCAACCAAAGTCGCCTCGACTTCAGCCAACTTGGCTATTTAACTCTCCCTCTCCCTTGTCAGCTCAACCTTTAGTTCCACGACCTAGGCCTTCAGCACCACGGCTTTAGCTGTTGCTTCATATCGCTCCTTCTCGGTTAAAGAAAGGCATGACTTCATCCCCTCCAACTCGGCCAACACTGAGCTCTCTTTCTGCTAGGCTTCGCTCAACTGAATCTTCAGAGCAGCACACTCCTCCCCACTCAGCTCTAGAGCTCGTCGAAGGGCCTCAACCTCAGCAGTCTTGCCCTAGAGCTCTGCCTCTGTCAGCTCACACTCATTCACCACTTGCTTCATTTCCTGGAAAGTAGAAAGAAGAGCAGTGAAGAGTTACAGCAAAAGAAAGCACGTTAGCAATCAGACGTAAAACAGACAAGGACAATGATGAGGGAAAAATGTACCTTATAGCAGAACGTCGTTGTGCCCCTCAGAAGAACCTCTAGATAAGTATTGATCAGGTCAAATCTGATCCTCTAAAGCATATATTTGGTCGCCTAGTTGGTTAAGCCACTCATATGGCAACCAGGAGGGAGGGCGCCTGACTCCCTAACTTCGGCTGCTCGAAGGCCCGAGGTATCACCTTCTTCGACCGCTCGAGGGCCGGAGGAATCACCCTCTTCAGCCTAGGCCTAGTCAGCTACGGGTTGGGGTTCCTTGGCTCTGTGAAGATCCCCAACTAGAGAAGTCCCCTCCAAATCAACCACCTCCACAGTGGGCTAGTGTGGAGGGATAGCTAGGGCAGGAGCATCCCATGCCCCTTCACCTGATGTGGTCGAAAGCGACCACTCTACCGAGAACCTCCCAACGTCATACTTTAGCCTCCCCTCCGCCACGGTAAAGGCCCTGGCCAATACGGTCAGAGGGAATGTCACCTTCCTCCTCGCGGTTGACTTCCGTCAGACCATTTCGATGATAGGAGGGCGGACCCTTTTTCCTGATCCAGACGGCTCGGCCATGTCTGCATAGTAAAACACTTAGAGTTAGTTAAAAAAAAATTAATCTACTTCACCAAAGCATGTCCACAATTCGATACCTACTAGAAGGAGCAGCGGAAGTAGCGAGTCGGAAGAGCCCAAACTAATAGAGGAGGTATGGGGTGATCAGCGTGCTCTAGAGACGAAGCTCCTCCTTCAATGCCTTCGCCTTGTTCACCTGCTTGAGTTGCAGGTTGGAAAGAAAAGGCGGAGTCTTGGAAAAACCTACGAAGGTAACCAATGATTAGTGAATGTAACTACAAAATATATGAAGAAAATTCCTAAGTTCAACGCCTTGGCAATGTCTGACCTGGAGTACTAAACTTGGTAGGAACTTGAGCTCACAGCGGGGCCAGTTCAGCAGCAGGTGTCTCCCACTCTCCAAACGTCCAGAACCACTTATTCTTCCATTTTTTATTGGAAGTTAGGTTGCCACTGACGAGGGTCTTGCCCTTTTTTTCCCATGCCAAGAAGTAGTACCAACTCAACTCCTTTAGGTGAGCCTTAGGCTGGTATAGGTACATAAATATCTCCCTATTCCCGAGCTAGAACCAGAGTACGTAGGTCCTCAACAATGCCCTTCAAGCATTCGGAATAATCTGGCCCGCGCTAGTCTCAAGCGCGAGCTATCTTCCCTCACGATCCAATGCAGGGGGAGGCGGAGCCGGCACTGCAAGGTGACTAAGAAGATAGCCACCTTACCCTCATGCAGGTCACTAAGGACTTTGCCAGGCACGGGGACTCTGAGTCCAGAATCCGATACTCAGACCTGATTCGAACCAGATTGGCCTCCGTCAACGTCGACCCAATAGGACCAACATAGACCAGTTGTTCAGCAGAGGTCTAAGCAGCTGTCCTTTCCAATGGAACAAATTCCGCCACTCGGCCATGGTCAAGAGATACCAAATACAGTAGGCCTTTTGGCCCCCCAGCCGTGAATCTACACTTTCAAGGTCTGAATCACCCCGGAAAGCCATTAGTTTAGCATCCTCGCCCAAAATAGCAAACATTTCGGACAATACAGAGAAATGAAAGAAGAAAAAAGGATAGAGAAGGGTGGTCAAAGGAAGAACTCAAGCATATTGAAAATCGCTCGATCTAGGAAGCTTAAGATAGCAACAACAGGAGACGAAGCAAATGGCCATACCTGCTAGGGCTCTATCCCTTTTTATAAAGGTCTCGACCGCAGGCCTTAAAAGCAGGCATTAAATGCCACAGCCAAAAGAGCATTACAGCACTGGCACTCAGCCACATGGAGAACCCTCACTTTCCCAACAACCTGACTTCCCAAGCAGTGTCATGCGTCTGTGCCCTATAATTTGGGAAGCAAAAAGACACCTTGCCAGCACACTCCTCCTCGAGTGCACCGTACCATCATTGTGAATCTCCCTTGATCTCCTCACCCACCGCTTATCTCCAAATTAACTCTAAATCGACCTGACTTCCTACATGCCCGAGCTCATTACACTGCCTTACTTCCTGAGCTCACCATGGTCAAATCGGAAGTAGGGGGCTACTGTTATAGGTGAAAATGAGTTGGTCATAAGTATGAGGTTAGCATGGACATCTGTGCTCGTCATGTGGTCAACCAGTGCCAGTCATGACCAAGGAGTTTCTCAACGGCCAGAAAGCAATAATCCATTGCTGAGGAAGGTGCCTACTCCTCAAGCTCGACCCCTAGAAAATGACGTATCTCTGCTTCCATCCGATATCGAGCTCCTCCACGGTCCCATCCATTTCCAAGCATGAGGCAAGGCTTCAAGCTACAACCCAACATGATGTAAGGCTCCGAGGTAATACACTCAAAGAACCCCTGCACCATACGATAAAGATGAAGAGGATGATCATTTCAGATTTCGTCTTGTATTCTACTAAGGGAGCTCGGCCACGATGCTTAGACACGATACCTAGAGGCAGGTCTACAAGCCGACAATCTATTTATCAAGCCTAATTGTCACGCCCAAAACCCAAAAATTGAATTTAAGGGAATCCTGATTGCTAAACCCGGTGCCGTCAACCTCCGTAATATCCCATTCTTGGCTCCTAGGGTCCATACGTCAGGTTTCGATCCTAGGATCCTACAAGGAGAATTTTTCAACGTACATTTGTCTCATAAGAAGCATAATCACAAGTATACCCAAATCATAAAGGCAACATCATCATCACATATCCACTAATATAATCATTTAAATATAATGCTGAAAGGGAAATACATATATCGAAATCAAAGCTCCAGAAGACAGTTGCATGCTCCAAGCTCAACGCTGTTGTAACCTAACGCTACCTACACACATCTATCGTGCATAAGCTTATAGAAAGCTTAGAGGGTGGTGAAAGTGTATGTAAGGTAAGTGTCAAGTATACAATAAAATCCAGAAATCATACATCATCAGGATAAGCAGAAATACTGACGAGAACATGAATCATACGATATCAAAGTAAGCGAAAATATACTGGTAAGTCTATGAGTGCCATCAGTCGTACCAAGGCTATGGGATGCAAGGCATGAATGCTAACGGCCATATCAAGGCTATGCAATGTAAAACATAATAAGACAATAACAAATGTCGATGATGCAATGCAATATGCAAATCCTAACGAGCCACGAATACCATCAACCTCATCTAAACCATACATCAAACCTGCGCGTATCGCACGATCATGTGGGGATAACTCCATCTCACAAGGAGTCCCATAATCATCTCAGCCTAATGGCATCTGTTTTAATCAATCATCCATCATAACATGCATACAAGTGATGGAGGTCGACAGAAAGACGGCGGATCTAGTCCAAATATCAAGATAAGCTCACTGATTTAAGATGCGTCATGATAGTTAAAGAAAGAATCCAACTTATAGCCACCACAACATCAGACGATGCAACCGATGTGGGATAAAGTTCTCTATGTGCATAGTAGCCTGTCAATCACTGGTAGCTCGCCCAGGCTCCTCAGGCCCCACCCACATCATTTTTCACCCACATGCACCCACCCACATGTGATCGCAGTGATGGAGCGTCACAATATCCCCCACCAAGGGCAAATCTGAGTCTAAGTGCAATAAGTGGGCTTCCTTACCCTCTCTATCACGCAATAAACTGGACTTCCTTATGGGGCCCAATATATACATAAGGTGTGCTCCAAGTTGTGGGTATCATGATGTTATGCTATCACATACTCATAATCGATATCAATAATCGGTATTGATAACCGACACTAATAATTGGCCTCGACAATCGGCCTTAACAAGCAGAATCAGTAAAATCAGCCTAACAAAGGGCCGAAGGGAAGGTTACAATGAGGACATTTAACCATCATTACCCATTAATGTGGACATTCAACCAACATTGCTCCCAAGGAATGGCCCTCGTAGGGCTAAATTTATAATAGGCCTAATCACATGGGCCTCATATATGTATCGAATAGGCCGCACCAATTAGGCTTTACATACATTGCAATGGGCCATGACCCCTGGGCCTTGCATACATCACAATAGGCCTCAACCCACGGGCCCTAATATATCACAATGAGCCTCAACCCATGGGCCCCAAATACATTACAATGGGCCTTAACCCACGGGCCCTAATACATTAAGGTGGGCCTCAACAACGGGCCTTATACACATCGAGGTAGGCCTCATACACATAAAGGTTGGCCTCAACAACGGGCCTCATACACATCGAGGTAGGCCTCATACACATCAAAGTGGGCCTCAACAACGGGTCATAAATATGACAAGTGGGCCACATCACATGGGCCATATGTATATCTTATGGGCCACACCCAAATATAGGTGATGATAAGGAGTTCTACCATTTAAAATTCCCAAGGGTTTAATGGTGGACATTCAAACCCACTATTTTCTATAATGTGGTCCACCTGATCTTAGATCTGTCTAATTTTTAGACTCAAGCTATAAGACAAGCTTATCAAAGGGTTGGACGATTTGGATGCAACACATGCATCATGGTGGGGTCCACACACATGGCTCACCAATTAAATGGACAGTTTGGATATAACACATACATCAAGGGTGGGGCCTACTGGCTGTCCAGCAAATGCCTGGATGGCATTGATAACACACACATGGTGGGTCCCACTGTCCACGGCAGTGAATAAAACACATACATCATTGTGGGTTCCCACCGTCCAGTGGTGTGGACAATGAGGGTAAAACACATACACCATACTGGGTCCCACGTGGGGCCCACCGTAACATTTATTTCCATTCAATCTGTTAATAAGGTCATACAGACTTGAATGAGAGGAAAAATAAATTTCATATCTGATCCAAAACTTCTGTCAACCCAAAAAAGGGTTTCAATGGCAAACGTTTAATCCCACTTTTCCCCGTGATGTGGGCCACCTGAGCACCACATACGGCTGATTTTTGGGGTGGGGCTCATAGAAAAAAAGGGCCCACCATATGCACGGTGTGATGTTCAACACACATCACGTGCGGCCCACGGCTGGGACCACGTCCATGCCCGTCCACCCATGCAGCAGCGGCGGCCTCTACTGCTGTTGTTTATTTTTTTTATTTTTTTGAAAAATTGAATTTTTGGGTTTTTTCCTAGGCAGGGTCCACATTAAGGGAATCTGACCCAGCCGTTGGATTACAGGGCTCAAGACAGACCCATCAAGTCCAATATTCAATATATTTCAGTGTGTAAAAACGTCAAGTGGATTTCAATGGTAAAAGAACATTGTTTTTAATGCTATGGCTCACCAGATAGTCGGATTGGCTTCATTTTTTGGCTCAACGCCTAAAATGATCTGAAGAATGAGATGGACAACGTGGATTGAATTCATACATCAAGGTGGAGCCTGCATGAGCAGCCCATCCCAAAGCCTTGAATCAACATGATATTTATATTTTTTTACAAAGCACGTCCGGACGCTGGAGTGCATCCCATTGCCCGTTAACACTTCATTGTGTAGCATCGTCCAGCGGACCCTGGACGGTTTGCATATAACACATATATAAAGTGGGCCCCACTTACAAATGGTTTGGATAAAATACATGCTTCATGGTGGGGTCCATCTGAGTGGGTCACATGGCTAGATCATCATACACAACAACAACAAAAATGAAAGAGAGAGGGAGAGAGAGAGAAAGAAAAAGACATGTGCGATGGAGGGACCCTGACACTATAGGTCTTCCGTTCCATGCATTCAACTGTACATCAAGTGGGTCCCAATACATGTGGGCCCATCAAATGAAAAATCAACGGTGGAGATTCCTTATCCACCAAAATGGAAGGTCTAGATGACCTCTTCAACTTATAAAAGTAAATATCATGATGAGGTCCATGGAAAATGGCCCCATCATGGATGATCATGAGAATCATAGTGGGCCATCGGCCACATCTAGGGTCCAAAATGAGATCCATACTATCGATAGGTAGGCCTCACTTGGTCCATCATCAAAACAAGAAATCCAAGCCTATAGAAACACCTAGCATTTGATCTTCTTGATCCGATGGAACGCCGATTTTCTTGTGCGTCTCTTTAATGAAAGATGATGAGAAATGAAGGGCTAGGATGATGGATTTTGGGATGAAAAGTGGGACACACACATCACATTTTTCTCTCCATGGAAAGCTTGGACATGCACCTCCTTGCTTACTTGAAAAATGTGAAGAGAGAGAGAGAGAGAGAGAGAGTGGTTGTAAGAGAAGTGAGGGATGGGTGTGATGGGTGAAAGGGTGAGTGATGTGTGATGTGTACTTGACATGTAAGGGATGGATTGCTTTGACTTTAGGGTTGCTTGGGGATGGGGTGTGAAGTGATGTGTATTTGACATGTACTTGACCCTTGATTGATTGATTGATGTGACATTGGGTAGAAATTCTCTCAAAATTACAAATGCACTGCATTTTTCATAAATTGAACGTGGGTCCACATCTCCCTGTTAGGGTATCGGATCGATATGTAAGACGCGGTGTTGGAACCGCGGCAACGATGCGGTCGTAATGGTATAAGTCTCGGATTAAGTCGACTCAAATCTACAAGATACGACTCAGGGTCACGCGCAAACGTCGATTATAAGTTGTGGGTTGCCGGAATTCGTCCGGAAGGATTGCGAGAGTCGACGGAACAGTACAAGCTAAGATATGGGCATTACACTAACCACGAACATAAGAGAATCCAATACGGCAGATTACTTTTTAGAATAATTATGTGGACCACCTCGACCTCCTACTATAAGTTTCTCCCGACTCCGACCACTCTGATCTCGTCGAGGAAGATCTACCCAGGATCTCCACTGAAGATCCCAGAAGATAATCACAATACGTTCGAGATACGATTTCCTCTACAAAACAGGGAGATCGTCATTTATGCCATCGCCCCTCTTCAACTATAAATAGGAGCACTCCCAATGGTGAAAGGTACATACAACTCTTCCTAGTAAAACCCTACGCTTTACCAAACCTAGATTCACTTAGGCATTGGAGGATCCCCTGCTATAGCCAGGATCTCCTTTGTCTTCACCCTCTACATGTACTCAAAGGTGTAATATCAGATTTCTACATCAACAATTATTGTCCCCACCTTTGTGGGAAACTTTAGCTTCATCCCCAAAGTTTTTAGATGCCACATGTGATGGACGATCATCAATCAAGATGGTTAAATTAATAATATTGTTGGGATCAAGCCCTGGTGTGTGAAGGACACCAATCCAATGATCCTAAACCCTTTGAATGGACCCAATCAAGATGGTTAAATTAATAATATTGTTGGGATCAAGCCCTGGTGTGTGAAGGACACCAATCCAATGATCCTAAACCCTTTGAATGGACCCAATTTGTTACAACTATGAATCATAAATTATACAAAATGAGATCTATTGAACAAATGTTTTAAGATGATGGTTGGACATTTTTTTTTCTCGGCTCAATCTGGATGGTCCAGTTTTCGGGCTATTGTTCAGATGTTTAGGATCACCCGATTGATGTGCGTGCATGCACACATACATATGTACACATATAAATATGTGTGTACCCACAATACACACAGGAATCAAGGGGCACACCATATTCATGATTCGCTGGATCCAGCCTAGCAAACCATCTAAGCTATTTAATTTCGGGTTGACAAAACACAGTAGAAATACATGCATGGATGAAGAGAAATGTACAGGAATGTGTCATGGTGTTTGCCAACTTAATTTATTTAAAATTTGGGTTGACTAAACACAACTTGAACCCCATCCATGTAGAAAATGGGTTGACCTGACCCCAACTTTTCCTGGTTGGATCCAGCTCAGGTTGGCAAGTCCGGTCGATTTTTACTTCAACGTTGAGTACCATTTGCTTGGGGACATGGATGAAGGGGGACATGGCATGCGTGTGCAAGAATGTTTGCCAGAAATATGGTGGGGCCCATTGGTTTAGTCCCGAATATAAGGAGGTCAATCTACTTATCAGGTGGGCCACACAAATGAAAATTAGATGATTAGGGGAAAAGAAATATAGACCAACCAACAGGTATCATCACTTTGATTTTTGTTAACAGTTAAAAAGAAATGACCAACAGGTCTCGTCACTTTGATTTTTGTACATAGTGCGCCTTCCTGATGAACGGCCTGGATCTTGTCACGTTTATACTGATGATCACGATTACATGGAAAACTCAAGTTGCTAAATATGGGGCCACCAAGTGGGCCATCTCTTTCACCAAGCAGTGTACTGAAGACGTGAAGATTGCTAGTGTCTTGGGGTCCCTAGGGTTTTCAAGCTGCCACAAATGGACAGAAACGCTTAATACGACACGATAAAAACATGGAAAATGGTTTGAAAGACTTTTGCTAAACCCATTTGCATGACCCAAGCCACTCATCGGGTGGGCCCCGCAGACTGATGCCTTAGAACCAAAGCTTAGGCTGGTTCACTCATTAGGTCGGTCACGCATTACATGGGCTCACTCATTAGGTCATCCATTCATTTCCCGGAATGGTTTACATACTACAGCACCTGTTGTACTCAGCTGCGTAAAACACCTAAGCTCTGTGGCCCACCATGTTCCATATGTAAAAATCCACTCTATCCATCAGGTGAGAAACATTATTTGAACCGTACATCCAAATGATCATCCTGTTAAAAATCTCTGATGGAGCATACCAATAAGAACAATGTAATACTGCTTCTAAAACCTTAAGTTCACATGGTGTGGCCTGGTTGATATTTGGGTTAGGTTGATTTTTGGTATTTCACTGCATCATGTTGAGTTGCGCCTAATTCATGGGTTTGATGAAAGATAAACACAGGATTTCACCGCCGATGGGTACTTGAAGTCTTGAACCCTTGACCAAGTGTTAAAACTCCTTTAAGAGTCTACCACCGGAGCAAGGACCCAATGAAATTCGACATACCTGCCCACAAACCTATGATTGGCATACCATCCCCATTGTTCCCTGTACTGTGGCCAACCTAATCTGTATATTTTACAGATATTTTTGTTTCAGGTCCTAGAATTGTGGATAGAACCTGATGCATGATCAGATTTTACATATACAACATGGTGGGCCCCACAAGCTTGGATGGTTTTGCACCCCGTTGAAGCAGGTGCTATGGAGGATTCCTGTCCGGTCCTCCATTCATGTACACACGTATGTTGATCAATGGAATTTCTTTTAAGGGAATTTTACCTGAAACTACCTGCTTAATGTAGGAATTTAAGCTACTTTTGCCTAATGGTTTCCAATGATCAATTCCATTATTTAAGTAATTATTACTGTACCTTCCGTCAGCTTTCTAAACGTTTGGTAAGACAAGCTGGTAAGACAAGCATAGGGTGGTTAGTGACTTCGGGTGGGGCCAACCATGATGTAGCAGGTGCTTCAACCCATGTTAAATACCATGGTTAAAAATCAGCCCCATCCACAATTCAGGTGGTCACCAAGATTGGAAACAATGTACAGGGCAATGCTTAGCATCCAAACTTTAGTGCAGCCCACGCGAATCACAGGTAGACCTATAATTGAGCCTAAAGGCATAAATTTTGGTGTGGCATTTAATTGTTGGAATGGATTTTATATTATTATCATCGCGGCCCTGTATAAATCAAGGGTAGATATCTCTCTCCCAACTATATACAAGGTGGACATCTCTCTTCCACCCGTTTACTTTGATGTTGTCCGCCGGCATCACAGGTCACCAACGGAATCATCTATCTAACAAAGTGCATTTCACATGCACATGACTTAGGCTCCTTAAAAAATCTCCCTCACCCAACTGGTGGGAGCCCACCTCTGATGTTTGGAGGGGGCACTATGATATGTAGTGAGATCCATTCTGACTCTTAGGCTCGGGGATGTGTAATCACTTGTTAGGCCTAGGGTGAAAATCAGAATCAGAACGAAATGTGATTCTGGTTGGCCAAGAATTGGGAGAGAAGACGTCAATTCTTGAATTTTTCAGAGCCCACCATCATGAATATATGAAATCTACTCTAACCATCACAATTTAGGGCTAGGACGGTGTGAAATGAAACAATTTAAAAGGTGAGTGTTGCTTTGTACAATCATGCGGTCCATCAAAATCATGGATGGACCTGATTCACGTTCCTGGTGGATGACAGACCTGCTGATCAAAGTTAATTTCACATGATACACATCACGGTGGGGCAATGCCATTACACACTCTTTGCTCATGGGAAGCGGATTGCCTACTGAGTAACTCAGTACGCGAGTAAAACATGTGGGGCCCACTGTGATTTATGTATTTTATCCATTCCATCCATCTACTTTAATAGATAATTTTATTGCATGAGATTAAAAAAAAATGAAGCATATATAAATGCTGAAGTGGACCACACCATAGGAAAGAATATGAATTGAACGTCTACCATTGAAAAAATTTTAGAGGCCACAGAAATTTTGGATCAAGCTGATCTTTTTGTTTTCCCTCCGTTCATGTATTTGTGATCTTATGAACAGATTGGATGACAAATAAACATCACTGTAGGCTATCGGAAGGTTTCAACGGGGGAAATCATTATTCCCAACTATTTCCTGTGATATGGTATACTTGAGCTTTGGATATGCTGCACTTACAAAATTTGAAAAAAAGGGATGAACAGCGTAGATAAATCAAATACATTCACGGTGGGCCAACTGAGTTTACTCAATACAATAAGAGCCTACTGAGTGCCCAATCCGAATCCTTGCTCACGATACAACAATGACAATTACTTACATTAATTACGTATTTACTGAGAAGTATTATAAAAAAGAAACCAGAATGTAAAATCTATATTATGTAATTTTATTTTTTATTTTTGTAAAATTTCTTTTTAAAACCTTAACCATTCATCGTGTCCGTGCATTCATGAACACCCGGTGAGTGGAGAGGCGTGATCTATGGATGTGGCCCCTTGTGGCGTATGTTGACATGTGCGCCTACGGTGCGTGTGGACTTAATAGTGTAGTTATTTTAAAAAGAAAGGGTCTGCAGTTTGCATGGCTCACCACATGAAAGAAGGTTTGGCACGCAATAAGTAGGTTTGCCGTCCACGTCGGTGCCGCCTCTATTGCATGAATCCTACCTTTGGAAGGCCCACCCCAATCTGACTGCAAATTAAAAACACTGTAAGTTACAGATACATGCATTTTGTTTTGGGTTGTGCTCCGGTGGTACCTGCTCAAGTGGGCCCAAGTGATGTTTGCACAACATCCAACCCCTCAATCAGATGTGTCACCTCACGTAAACGCCAGGCCCCAAAACTCAGCCTAAATGAAAACCCAGGTGGGCCACAGAATATGGGACAAGTTGAGAGGGGACCACTCACCCTTGGTTTGTGTTGGGACCATCATATTGTTTATACAGAATCCAGACCGTCCAGACCCTTCATCTGCCATGGATGAAGAGTTGAAAATCAACTGTGGGCTTCTCCCATCTTGTTCCCTGTGTCAGAGTTTTGGATGGAGCTTATTTTCACGCCCTAGTGATAACATGATGAGATGCATCCAATGGATGGATTGGACGATATACACACACCTCTTGATTTTATACATGATTAGAAATGCCCAGGTGGTGGGAGAAATTGTAAATGTGGGTGATTAGGGACAACCTTCCAGTGATTCAAACTTCCCCAGATTGATCCTGATAGTTACTACCCAGGTTGGCCCCAGGTCCACCACAAGTGGCCTACATATACACCAAAACGTGTGTCCCACCTGAACCAATGCTGGACCGTCCATCATATCAGGATGATAACTGCAGATGACTAATTCACCAAAACGCGTGTCCCACCTGAACCAATGCTGGACCGTCCATCATATCAGGATGATAACTGCAACTAAATGCATCAGAACTTCTTAAGAGTTTATATATATATATATATATATATATATATATATATATATATATATATATATATATATATATATATATATATATATATATATATATTATTTTTGCTATTTATTTATTTTTTGGGGGGTGTTCCTATCATTCAACCACCCTTTATTGACAATCTAAGTAGGGAATGGGCCAAAAACATTGATATGTGGATGAGAAAAAAGTCCACATTTGAAAAAACAATAAAGTAGGGAAAAGGAAGTTTCACCTAAAGTCTTTTCCACATTTGCTTGTATCAGAATTTCCTATGAGAACACATCCGCTCCTCTGGTATGGTTTGGAACGCTGAAAGCTTCTCTCATGCATTCATATCACAGTCAAGTACGAAAATTACAGGGGCCTCCACATCTACAACCATATGACAGGAATTGTGGAAATCTTGGGTGATCCAAACCGTTGATCTCAAAGAGCCCAGGCCCGATTGGGTGATCTACTGGAAATCTTGGAAATTGGTGGTACCAATAGACAGGAATTGTGGCAGACCATGAGCTCACAGAAAACTTATAAATTTTCTTCTCAAGAGAAAAAACTCAACTTGACCTCCAACTTAGCATGGCTGGGAGATAATAGATGAAGCCCCCTAATCACGATTTGAATCGTATTCAATCCGTAGGATGAATCTACACTTGTCTATAATCATGTGTTGAATACTTTTATGTGGCCAAGATGATTAAAACGGTCTATCAGTTTAATAATGGCAGCTGTTGTTGAACATTTGGAGTGACTCGATATTTCAAAATAATATAAAATAAAATGTCAAAAACATCCCACTAATTCTAAATTAAAGTAGGCCCTCTTCTAGTTAATATTCTAAAAGCTAATGTAACCTCTAGTGTTAAAATAGGCTTTTGCGGTGCCAACTTCATTCCACGGTGGATAATAAATACTTGCTAATATCAACTTATAATGATGAAGTTTTTGTATTCAAGTATTTTATAAAAAGAAAAAAAGAGTCTGAGTTCTCTGTTAACGACAAACATGCTGAAGTTGGCTTATCCAAGGCATTGATTGATGATGGCCCCATCCATCATACCCCCAAAATCTTCCAAATTTGAAGATCCTCGCCGTCCAATCATTGGCCCTTTTTCTCTTGAAGGAGGATTGTTGCTTCTTAAACATGTTTGTTGCATACCAAGAATCTAAAGGTTATAGAGTTGCCTGATTGAGAGGAATTTTTGTGCATGATCCATTGATGATGAGAGACACGAGCTTAATAGTCTGGATCACCACACCAATGGTCCCATATGTACAAGCATAATGAGGAACTTCCTCACTAACAAGAACTCGGATTCTATTAAATATTAGAATTCAATTTGTGTAATTACTTGTACATGAGATTTTATATGCAATCTCGGTTAGTTTTTAAAGTAGAGATATATTGTAAGTAGTAAACACTTTTGTTAAACAATGGGCACTCTCGTTAAAGAAATTATAGCTTCCTAATGCATTAGGACAAGAACATGTCCCTGATTTGTTCATCTGATTAGTGAGGAACATGGTCTGAATCACCAAACCATGGTTCCATGTATACAAATTCCCCAAACCGAAGGGAAGTTCCCTGCTAGTCACTGACATAGAACTCAAGACTCCAATATTAAAAAGTAATATAATATAATATAATTATATATATAATCATTTGTACATGGGATTTAAGATACAACCTCAGTTAGTTGTAAATGTTTGTTAAAACAATGGACATTTTGTTAAAGAAATTATAATAAGTTCTAATGCATTAACACATGAACATTGTCCTCCATGGATTGTTGATCTAGATCCTTGAACTAATGGGAATATGAGTGAGGAATTCCAATGTATCTTCCAAATTGGAATATCTATGTATCTAATCTTGTCTTTTCTTTGGATAGCTATTGAAATTTATTCCTAACTCTCTAATTTTATGCCAATAATTGAAGAGGGTTAAGATCTTTAGATTGGAAGAACTTTAGGGCATCCCCCATCTTCAGTGGGGCCCATCAAATCAATAACCTACTTTGCAAACCATGAGCTGATCATATGGTTTCTAGTGCAAAAGTCACCATGAGCTGATCATATAGTTTCTAGTGCAAAAGTCTATAGTTTCTCTTTTGGTCACCAATGGCCAAAATAGATCGTGCTCAAACATTCATTTTATAGGCATCATAAACTACAAAGAACAAGGTTTAAAAATAAATTTAAAAAATTATAAAATATAAATAAATAAACTCTCTAAATGTAGTTGAAATGATTTTTATGCCCTAGCTTAAAAAGCTAAAAAAATGAATTGAAAAGCTTTCACACAAGACATTACAATGCAAATGCTTTTATTTAAAAAATAAAAAGAAAAAAGCTAATATCCAGAACTCTCTAATAACTTAAATTTCTCCCTAAAATGAGTATCAATTATTGGATGGCCCACTAGATCAATTATTTCGAATGAATAAGAATCTAGTTCATTCTCCAATCGAGACAAGTAGTTGTGCACTGGTTAATCTAAACACATATTAACCCCAGCTTAATAAGCTAAGAGTAGCTGATATTGAGAAGCTTTTGCACAAAGAGATGCTTTTTATCAGGGTTCCTTTCATTACAACAAATATCATGAAATTCCAAAATATTTCATGATTAATTGGCCTAATTATATGACGAAATTCATGGAATTTGGTGCAGCCAAACACACCCTAAATAAACTAGAGAGAATTTAATATCCAGTATCAATATTTAGAGAATCCACTAGACCCATTATTGTTATTATTGTTATTTTTATGAGGAAGTTTCAAGTTCCTTCTGCAATGCAATCATTGTTCCTTTCCTTGCAGTTTAAGTCTTTGTACACTGGTTGATCTTTACACTTTTTAAGCTCTAGTTTAATAAGCTAAGAGAAACCAAAATGGGAAGTTTTTGTAATTACAAAGCACAAAGGTTTTTTATTATTATTATTAAATAAAGAGAGAGATGTAATATCCAATACTCTCTAATACTTGTGGTTTCTCCCTACAATGAGTATCAATTATTGTGCTATGGAGTAAGTGTTCTGTTGCCTTGTAATAGTAGTCTAACACTGGTCATTATGTACCAATACTCTCTCACACTTCTAATTTCTCCCTTCAATGAGTAACAATTATTGTGCTATGGAGTCGTATGTCTCTTGCCTTGTAATAAAAGTAGTCGTACACTGGTCATTATGGACCATCCATCTGGTGGGCCCTTCTACTGACGGCCCTTGGTACAAAGATCAACACCCCATTTGAATATGATAAATATATTTTTAGCTTTTCACTATGGCAAAGAAGCCACTCTGACTTAAGAACACTAACCACTTCATACCTGCCATCATTCTTCCAACCGTAGGTCATGCACAGTGGGGACTCATCAGACGGACTGTCCATATTCACCAACTGTACAACCATCTGTGTATTTAGAGTGGACACAAACCATAAATGGTTTTACACAGTCAAGCTCATTTCCAATGGCTATCGGCAAGTTCCTGACAACGGATACTTCTGGAAATTTGGCAACAAGCCCACCTTTCAGCAAATGGGTCATTGAAAGACATTGATCAAGGTGCTTAGAGCATCCATCATTGGGAATTTTGTCCATGAACCACCTATTCTGGGTCCCACCAGGTTGGGTGAGGTACCAATTTAAAGTAGTATGATATGATGGTAAACCCAAGCATTATATTTGAAGCAAAGGTCTTACCAAATGCAGTAAAAAAGCTGAAATAACGAATCCAAGTAATTTGTTTCTTTCAATAGATAGTGAAATCCTTGAAATTATGACCTGAAAGAGGAAAAAAAAAAAACACATTATCACCCTCTTCTCCCATTAATCAATCAAAAGATGCCATACAAACATACAAACAGAAGATTTGGGAAATTCGTTTTCCAATTTGAGGAATCCACAAGATAGTGATTTCTCACTTTTCTTTACTGAAGTTATAATTGGCTTGATTTTCAAACATCGTGTAGAAGTCTACAACATCCAATTCAATCATCGGGCAGGCTTTAACTTGAATGGGCCATGTCCTAAAAGTCACACCACTCAAAAAATCCTAAGTATTCCATTGGAGAACTTTGGGGACATAATTTGTGGATGGTTACAAAAGGAATTTGTGGTGTGGCCCATCCAAGGTAGGGCAAACCTGATTTCTGATTACAGTCACTTAAATTGTGGACACATTCATGAAAAGCAAATACTATCATTAGAATTTCTAGGTGACAAACATTAGCAAAATAATGAGCTAGACTAGTAGAGTAAAAACTACGTTTGGCATAATTCACTATGGGGTGGTTTGGTTTTCCAATTTCCCATGTAATGCAAAGTAAATGAGCCATCATTATAATTTCAATGTGTTCGTTTAAACAACAATTACGGCTCGTAAATCAAGAGTCAAATGCACTTGTAAAGTAAACAGGTAAAGGAAATTGTAATCATTGATTTCTTCGTTATAAACTAGCATTTTTACAGTGGTTTCTGGGTGAAAAACAATGGGAGCAAATTCATCATTGCAGTTAAATGTAGTTGATGTCACCATACAATTATAGAAGTAATCATTACCCATTTCCACCCATTTACCGTTGTAATTTGAAAACAAACACGCCCTAAGATTCTCTCAGCTCATCATGAGACATGGGGCATACATGCATACCAATCCAGGCTACCCAAATTGTGGGCCCACTATAGGAATCATACACCAAGAATGGAATCAGATGGAGTAACCCTAGCCATGCAACTATTTGAAGACCCAAATTCGATATGGTCAAATTATTCTAATTTTTGGGCTAACGTTCCGTCAACAATGTGCCCATCCAAGATTGAATTCACATGCACATGCTACATGTGCTTCATTTTGATTAGTTGCAGCATTTTAGTAAAATAGTGGTGAAGACACATTGTAGTATGAAGAGAACTTAAGTAATAGCAGAGTGGGAGATTACTAACCTGAGTAAGAACATATAAACACCCAAAAGAAATGAGTTGGTTCCATGCTTTCCAAACAGCCAGTGAAACACGGCCTTTGTAATTCAAATAATTCAAAGAAAACCCGATTGATGAAGCGAAAGTTGCAAGCAAAGGTGCCAGAAAATGAATTTTTCTGGTTAAGAAGTTCTTGAATAATAAGATTAGGTACAGAAATATGGTAGAAGCATGGATGGTAATTCCTCCATAATTCATCTGAGACACTGAACTAGAAAGGAGGGCCAGATTTCCTGTTATTGCAGCGATCAGCTCCTGCAAACCATCCAATAGATTCTATTACAATAAGATAATTCTCCACAAAGTATGAAAAAATAACTAGAATGTGAATATTATCTATGAGTTAGTTATCAAGCATTGAATATCCATATGTGTGGTACACCAGTTGGATGAGATCTGGACCTTCCATCTCTGTTGGACCCTGTCATGGATAGGGGTAAAACCCTGAAATTTACAACAGTTGGATGACCCTAGCTGATCATTGGTGGACTGCTGCAGATTAAGAAAAGCTAACCAGCTGTTGATGTAGAATGGGCAAAACTGGGGCATTAAGAAAAGCTAACCAGCTGTTGATGTAGAATGGGCGAAACTGGGGCGTTAAGAAAAGCTAACCAGCTGTTGATGTAGAATGGGCAAAACTGGGGCGTTAAGGGTCCATGGTTTAAGGTTTAGGGTTTATGGTCATTTGATTATTGTGATTTCTAAGTAAAATTGATCACCTGCAGCTAGATATATGCTGACTTAGCATGCAATGTCATCATTCTTGAAGATGTGTCACTTTTGCAGGACATCTGATCAATATAATGGTGGTTGTAACGAAGTAGATCACCTCACAAAGAAAATCAGGCCAATCCAACCATCAGGCATATCATACTGTCAAAATCATATGAATCATTGATGGTGTGACTCCAAGTATAGTGGCCCAACTAGAGAGTGGAGCCCACTGCTTACATGGCTCAAACGAAGGGAAAGGGCATGGTGATGCATGCTAAATTAAAATGCCAGAAAGCATACACAATTGAATCTCATTTCTATGGTCAATCAACTATGCTATGAAAATGGGTGGTTAAGAGAACAGGCTGACCAACAGTTGACTTTGAATGATAAAAAAGGCTTCTAGACCTAGAAATCGACAGCTAGGATCATTGGACTGTTGTAATTTTAACATATGGCCTCTATGCCATGGGAATGGTCTACATGAACGAGGTCTGGCTATGAATTTGTCCTATCGGAAGTAGCCCAGATTGGTGGATAGAGGCCAGATTTGTAGGAAAAAACCCAAAATCCCCTGTGGTCATCCTGCACTTTTTGAAGTATGAAAATAAATAAATACAACGAAACTTTAACATTTCTTTTTGTAAATAAACATTCTTTTAAACCGTGTTGAAAAAAAAAAAAAATTTGCTACATTAAGATATAAATGTTTTTGCGATGGTTGAATGTGGCATGTTCTAGCCAACACCATGCTTCAAAATATATATATATATATATATATATATATATATATATATATATATACGTAAAAATAAAAATAATAAAAATAAAACTCTAATTGGTCGTGCTTATGTAATAATGGTCGCAGAGGTGTCAATATGCAGTTGAATCACAAAGAAAGAAGAGAGACACTTTTAGCAAAATTGTGAATGTGTGATTAAATCAAAATTAGATGTCAATATTCAATTTATTTTGAATTCACTTTTCTAAAAAGAAAAGCATTATTTCACTTAATAACAATTTTGGAAGTTCTGAGAAAAAAAAAAAAAAAAGTAAACATTTGTCTAAAGTTGTGATTTAAATGTAAGAAAGCATCACTCTAGAGATGTGAATGGAGAATATGATGATACGGGACAATTAACCACTTGCTCTAAAAGCTCGAACTATTAGAGTATGGCGAATTAATCCCTTTATCTCATAGCTCAGGCCCCATATCGCATGGGTTAGGACCTCGGCCGAACCCCCTTCGTGGGCCCCAAATCACTGGGCCGCCCACCCCGAGCATGTCCCCGCATCCCACAGGCTACCCCACTCGAGCCTGGTGTGAAATGTGCATTAATCACCCCCGGTGAGGAGTCTCGAACACGAGACCTCCTTCATGGGTTGCACCCACCCTGAGTGTGCCCCTGCATCCCACAAGCGACCCCACTCAAGCCCGGTGTGAAAATGCCTCTGCATTAATCACCCCCAATGAGGAGTCTCAAACATAAGACCTCCTGATCTGATACCAAATTTGATGCAGGACATGAAATTTAAATATGATATGCAAGATCTCAAGCTTAAATCATACTAATTCAGAAACAATCACATAATAATTCCAGATCCCATATAAAAGCTCAAATATTCAAGTAAGGGGAATCTACGTGGGTTTAGGCCTATACAGACTAGGATTGGATCAGTAAAATTATGGACCAAACGATACTCAAAAGGAAATAGCAATCATCCACACATGCACAACATCAGTCTCTAATCCAAAGGATTCACGAATTGTAATTCAGAAAATCCTAGGGATAAGAAAAGGGGCAAACAAAGTAAAAATCACACAATCTAAGGTTAGGGTTATGAAAAACTGGCTTGAAAGGGGAAAATACGAAGAAAACCTTAACCAAACGACAGCTCCCGTGTGTGGACTGTGGCCCGGGCCTGACGCACGTGCGTAGGAGGTTGGCCACACGTACGCTGGGGGCTTAACTCCCAAAATGGCCTTCTAGGCTTTGGTCGGCTAGGGGGGACTACAAACCCTCCAAATCTCATGGCAATCCAACATGCGGTCTGGGCGCAGTGCTCCGTCAAAGTTTCAGCCCTCCTGCAGTACTAGATTCTAGAAACTGGCTGTTGGGAGAAGAATAGCTGCAAAACAGGTGGATTTGAAGCGAGGATGATCGTAGAATGAGAGAAATATGGATGATAGAAGATAGAGGCCGATTGGGATAGACGTGGCTTCACATTACGGTAGTTATCCCTTCGAAAAGGAAGGGCTTCGCACTCACTTGAATTTTTTCACAACTCAAAAACTCAGAGAGCAGAAAAACACACAGGAAATTTTATTCAACTTCAATTAATGAAAAAGCTATAAGGGGTGTCTATTTATAAGAAAACCTTACACCCCAAAATTCACGTCATATGCACAACCTATTACTTTGTGATGAAGTAAACTAAAATAAAGACTAATCAAAGAAATTTAATCCATCCATGATATTCTAAATAACATAAATAAACAAAACCTAAAATACGAAATTAATCAGACTAGTGGGCCCCGATCATGAGATCCCATGATGGGCTTTACTTGACTATCGGGCCCACTCCAATGAATCAAAACTCAGTCTTCTAGCCAGGAGGCCCTCCCTGAATGTCATCATCGAATCCAAATCGACGATGGGGGCCTCCTTCTTCTGGCATACGTGAGTAGGAGGGGCGGCGTGCGTGTACATGCGCGCATTATGTCCCCATCATATGAGGCCCAAAATCGTTATTAGGCTTAAACCTAATTTTGCATAATCTCCCAGTATATGGAGCCTTCGTTATTGTTGGAGTATGAATCTCTTGTGAGGAGTGAATTTCTTTTTTTTTTCCAGTATTTAAGAGTTTGTTTTGCAAATCCCTTCAAGGAAGGGTTGCAAGCATTGGTGAGACTTCTAAAAAACAAATGAAATGGTGCCTTCTCATTCAGGATGCGCTTGTTTGGGAAAGTGGATACTAACAATCTTTTATCTATTTTTTTAAAACAATTTTGAAGTTAGTTATGCAATAAATATATATATATATATATATATATATATATATATATATATATATATATATATATATATATATATATATTGTTTAAGTTAGTTCTAGAGCTCCATTCTTAAGTCCAAATAAAAACTTGCCACATGTGTTAAATATAGTAGACAATTAGCATGTGGCCGCATGTTATGATGCAAAATTGGCTTGATATTTTTTTTTAAGTGTTTGTGGCGAAACAAAATAAAAGCATATTGCACGCTAATGTTAGCTTTGACACATCTGATTTCATTGTGATAGGATCACAACTGAGGAATGGTAATTCTAGAATCACATTCTATACGTGCCACTGAAAAACACTCTATACGTGCTGACGTGTGGGACATCTAGGAAGTTCATAGGCGGTCTCAAAAATGCTTGTCCTATTCCTGAACTTCAAGACAGCCCATTCATTAGGAGAGCAAAACATTTGCCTCCAAATGTAGATTGTTGGCTATCATTCTCCGTACATGTGTGACCTGAAATGTATGGAGAATTTATAGGGTAGGGAATGCTCACCACGGAGAGGACAATCAATCCAAATGCGAAGCTAGTGAATGTCATCAACCTCCTCATCAAAAGCATCAGATAGAGGAGAAATCTTCTCTGATGAAGAATTGCCTCAAAATCGGCAATACCAACATTTAAAGGAGATTACAAAGGAGACTTCAAAAACATCTTTCAATCTATTTTTCAAATTAATCCTCCTCCTCCATAAATATCTTATTCACCCAATAGAGACTCTGCTCAAGTATGTATGATGTGTGCATCTGATGGGAAAACCTATGTCATAGATAGAGATTGGCCATCGAAAGCAACATGCAACACAACAACACCAAAACAGTTGGAAGGTCACCCAAAAGGACCTCAGAAGAGGGAAGATGTGAGCTATTAATTCACGATGCCAAGTCTCAATAACAGCAAAAGGACGTGATAAGATAGCTAACTGTTGTGCAACACGCCAACAAACGCAGTGAACTGAGATCCAATCTCCGGTCTCACACACAAACGATAAACAAGAAGAAATATAAACTAGAAACAGATCAAAACAATCCAAACAAACTAGAAGACAAGATATATGTGGAAAAAACTCCAAACTAGGGTAAAAAACCACAGATGCAAACTTCCACTATGAAGAAAAATGAAGATTACAAGGCAAAATACTAGTCTCTCCCTTGGAAGTACAAAGAAAACCCTTTGCCCACACCTTAGAATTATTTCCCAGTGTCCCCAATACCCTAGAAAATCCCTAGGGACACCTATATATAGTTTAGGCCACTTTCCTTTCGCACCCTTATGAAAGCCGACTCCAAAAATCCGCAATCCGCATTAAATTCATAAACGAATCTACATAACTTCGACTGGTCGAGCAGGCTGCACGACTGGTCGAGCGGACCCCTCGACCGGTCGAGCATGGGCCACGAACGTTGATGCTCACTAGACTTTGAGTTGAGCCAGTCCATGACTGGTCATGTGGGCTGCACGACCGGTTGATTAGGGGCCACGACCGGTCGAGTGGCCCCCAGATGTGGCTCCACATCTCAACAATCTCCCCCACTTGGAGACACATCGCCATAAACATTTGTCTTTTACATCCAGAGTGCATCACCTTTCCATCTTCAAGCCTGAAGACCAATCAAAGCTTAACAGAGCTTCAGCTTGTCCCGTGTGACTGCCTTGGTCAGAATATCCGTAGGATTCTCACTTGTATGAATCTTTTCTAGAGTAATCGATCCATCTTTCAGTAACAAACGTATGAAGTGATATTTGATGGCAATATGCTTAGTCCTTGAATGAAAGGCTAAATTCTTAGCCAAGTGTATTGCACTTTGATTGTCACTGTACAGCTTGCAATATTCTTGCTTCTTACCCAACTCTTCCATGAAACCTTGTATCCACACCATCTCCTTGCACGCTTCTATAGCCGTAACATATTCTGCTTCTATCGTACTAATAGATACTATCTTCTGTAACTGAGAGACCCAACTGACTGCAGCACTACCCAGAGTAAAGACATAACCTGTAGTGCTTCTTCTGCTATCGATATCTCCTGCCAAATCTGAATTCACGTAGCCTTATAACTTGATTTTCGATCCACCATAGCATAATCCTACATCCTTAGTACCTACCAGGTATCTAAGAATCCACTTCACAGCTTCTCAATGTTCCTTCCCAGGGTTGTTTATGAACCTGCTAACAACTCCCACTGCATGAGCAATGTCTGCCCTCGTGCTCACCATAGCATACATTAGACTCCCAATAGCTGACGCATATGAGACTTTAGCCATGTAGTCCCATTCCTCCTGTGTCTTTGCACCTTGCTCCTTAGATAGCTTGAAGTGGTTGGCTAATGGAGTGTTAACCGGCTTAGCACCTCCCATATTAAATCAATCAAGTACCTTGGCTATGTACTCTGCCTGTGACAAAACCAGTTTCTTGTTTTCCCTATCACGCTTTATCCTCATGCCTAGGATTTGTTTTGCAGCTCCTAAATCCTTCATGGTAAATTCTCTAGACAGTTATCTTTTAAGATCTGAGATGTTGTAAGACCCGTATCTTGGTCCGTACCTTTCCATACACTTCCGCGGTCTTACCGGTCGAATTCCGGCAACTTTCGACCCTTAATCGATATCGACGCGCGACCCTGATTCATGTGCCGACAACCCGAGTCGACTCAACCCGAGACTAATACCATAGCGACCGCACCGTCGCCGCGGTTCCGATACCGCGACTTGCCCGCCGAGGCGATACCCTGGTCAAGAGATATGGGCCAACGTTCGGTGCGAGAAAACGCCGCGCGTTGCGAAAACCAAGGGAATCTCAACGATGTGTCACATCAATCCCATCAATCAATCACCCATCAATCCATCACATGTCAAGTACACATCACTTCCATCCCTTTTCCCAAGCAACCACAAAAGTCTCCCAAACCCATACCTCTCTTACACAAAAAGCCAACAAAGTCTTCTTAACCCATACCTTTCTTACACAAAAGGCCAAAAAGTCAAGTTTTTCTTACACCACCATCACTCACCCATCCATCCATCACTCTCTCTCTCTCCCTTTACATCACTCTCTCTTTCTCTCTTTCTCATTTCAAGATTTTCAAGCAACTCCAAGAGCCCCATACGTATGAAAATTTTCAACCTTCCTAAGCTCTAAGTGGCCCACCTTCCTACCCCAAAATCTCCCATCTTAACCCTCCATTCTTCATCTTAGCCATTGAAGTTGAAGACAAGGTGCCAAGGAACCCCTAGGAGCGAGAAGATCGGACGGTGGGTGCCTCTATAGGGTAGATTTATTCGTTTTTACGGTGGACCAAGTGAGGCCCACCGATCAATGGTGTGGATCTCACTTGGGACCCTAAAATGTGGCCGATGGACCACTTGGATCATCATGATCGTTCCATGATGGGGCCATTCTCCATGGACCCCATCATGATGGTTATTTCATTGCAAAAAGGTCATCTAGACCGTCCATAACGGTGGAGAATGGATCTCCACCGTTGATTTACATTTTTGATGGTCCCATGATCAAAGGGATCCATTTATTGTATGATCATTGCAAGGGAGGGCCCATAATGACGGGGTCCCTCCATCACAAGCCGTGTCCCACTCTCCATGTCTCTCTCTCTTTTATTTCTTTTATCTTATTTTATTTCATTTTATGCTATGGAATTGTGTGGCCCACTTGAATGGATCCCACCTTAATATAACCATTTTATTCAAGTGGGGCCCACCTTAGACATTGAAATAATAGCACCCATCAGTGGTGGCCCACTTCATCAGGGCCCACCATTTTCCAAAAAAAAAATTTTGAAAAATCGTCCAGCGTCTGGGACGCTGGACGTTTCAAGGGAAAGAAAAAAAAAAGGGGAAGAAAGAAAAAGAAGACTTTTTGGTGGCCCCCTTGCATAGGCCCCACCCTGATGTTGATGTCCGATCTAAGCCGTCCATCCTTTTACCCACGGCGTTTTAGCCGTTGGGTAGAAGTTTGGAGCTGATCCAATCACCTGGTGGGCCATAGCACCTAATATTGCGCCATTACCATTCAAACACTAAATTCTTAATTTTTTTCACTTTCTAAGCGTTTTAAAATTTGAACTCTGGACTCTTTGGGTTCGTCTTGGGCCAGGGCAGCTAATGGGCGGTGTGGATTTTCATGATGTGGACCCCACACGGCAAAAACCTCGGGAAAACATAATTTCCAAAAAAAAAAAAAAAACAAACTAAGAGGCAGAGCCTCTGCAGCAGCAGCAGGGCTGCACGCAGGCGCGTGCAGCCGTGAACGGGGGGGCGGACGGCTGGCTCCCACGGCCTCCAGCCGTGTGCCCCACCTTGATGTTTTTATGCCATACAATCGTCCATCGGATGGGCCACCCCTTGAAGTGGCCCCCCTCCGAATTTCAGCTGCATCCAAGACTCAGGTGGCCCACACCACGTGAAACAGTAGAAAGGAGTGTTGGCCATTGAAATTTTTCCTGGAGCCCACAGAAGTATTGGATCAAGCTGAAATTTATGTTTTCCCTTCATCCAGGCCCAAGGGACCTTGTGAATGGGTTGGATTTTGAAAGAACATTGCAGGGTGGGCCCCACATGGGACCCACAATGATGGGCATATTAAAATCCACCGTCCAGTGGACGGTGACACCCACCTGACGCATGTGCTGCCTCCACCGTCCACGGACGGTGGGGCCCTGTGTGAGGTATGTGTTATATCCGCACTGTCCACTGGACAGTGGGACCCACCTTGATGCATGTGATGCATCCGGACCGTCCATCCGCTTTAACATATAAAGCCTATGGGCTTGGGCTCACTTCTTGTTTAAGGAATGGGCTAGGCCCATTTGATTTATAAAATGCTTATGGGCTGGGCCCATTTGATCCATTTAAGGCCCAAGAACTCAGGCCCATTTAACGTGTTGCAAGTCCATGGGATTAGGCCCACTTCGACATGCATGCAAGCTTATGGATTAGGCCCATTTGAATTGTTTAGGGCCTAGGGATTTAGGACCATTTGAGTCATATAAGGCCTCTGGGTTGAGGCCCATTGGATACACATTTGGGGGTCCAATTGGTGTGGCCCATTTGATACATACTAGACTCATGTGACTAGGTCCAATTGATGCAATCTAAGGCCCACGGATTTTGACCCATTGCAATGCACATAAGACCCATTGGTGTGGCTCATTTATGTGGCCCATCTGACGAATAAAAGGCCCATAAGCTATGGCCCATTTGATATATATGTAAGGCCCAATGGGAGGAACATAGGTCCATTGCAATGTGTAAATCCCTTATAGGCTAAGTACGATGTTTACAACGATCGTGCCTTGGGAGCAATGTTGGTTTGACGTCCACATTGCGAGCGTAATGCTGGTTGGATGTCCACATTACGACTCTCCTTAGGGCCCATCACCAGGCCGTACTTGCTGTGTATAGACCGTCCAGGCCCATCTGCGTGGTAAGGATGGTTCATCACTCATTTACATGTTAGTATAGTTTCATGACTCATGATCATACGCATCATATGTATGCTTGATATGGGGATTGACTGATCATAGCATTTGCCTTCGGGCAGGTTGTTTATGGGCTCCCGGTTAGGCGGTGTTGCCCTACATGAGCGCACGGTATGCGCAGGATTGGTTGCATGACTGGATAGCGTGATTCATGCATTCCGCATTTGTGTGACATGGTTTTTGCACGCCCTAGCGACATCAGGGCCGTAGCCTCCACAGACGCATCGTGGTTGGCAGGATTGGATACCGAAAATCTTGATCTACATGGGGTACTATAGATATCCCTGGGTGAAAGTCCCTAAACCCTTATGGTACCAAGAAGTTGCTCCAATGTCTAGACCGAGTGGGTAGATGAGCGTTGAGTGCCGAATACCAGACGGTTACGCTCTCCACTGTGTCGTGGTCGGTTGGAAGGGGGTGCGGCCTTACCCGCCCGAGTGTAGGGGGCAATACTAGGCTGAGTCTGACCAGCTCGAGGAATGGGTCCGCTATCGACGAGTCGCGCCCGATATGGACAGACGGATAGTGAGGTCTCTTCCACTTACCTTATTGCGCGCGATGTGGCGGTAATCTGGTGTAGAGTGTACTAGACCCCGGTGATATTCCATATTTGAGCTGTACTGATATGTGGACATAGATGAGGATCTGTATGCTTGAGTTGCATTGCACATCGCATGGCCTTGGGATGGCCGATACCATTCATGTCTTGCACCGCATAAGCCTTGGTACGGCTCATGATATCATAGTTCCATCTGCATATTCCGCATTACTCTGATATTGCATGTTCATAATACTACCTTGTGCACACACTTTCACCACCCTCTAAGCTTTCTGTAAGCTTATGCACGACCGTTGCGTACAGGTGACGTTGGATCACAGCAGCGTTGAGGCAGGAGCACGTTGCTGAGCATTTTGGAGTTTTTGTACTTTACCACTGTATTTCCCTTTATGCTCATTGTACTTGTAAAGTTTTTTTATCATAGTGGAAATGTAATGGATTTCTTGGTTGTTGTTTGTGGGTTATGCCTTTGGTTATGCTTATTACGAATCAAACTGATGTTGAAAATCCTCCTCGTAGCATCCCAGGATCGAAACCTGGCGAATGGGAGCTAGGAGCCGAGAATGGGGTTCTACGGAGGCTGTTGGCGCCCGATTCGGCGATCGGAAATTCTGTGAGCCCGGTTTCCGAGTTTGGGGCGTGACAGATGTCCTTCATGCTTGAACCGGCCATAAGCATATCATCAATGTACAGAAGAAGGATGATGTACGACATATCAAACTTCTTCAAGAAACAACAGTGGTCTGCATGACATCTCCTAAAATCATTTCCCGACATGAAACCGTCGAACTTCTTATACCACTTCCTCGAGGCTTGCTTTAGGCCATATAGACTCTTCTTCAGTCTGCACACCTTGTTCTCCTTTCCTGGTGCCACGTATCCTATCAGCTGATGCTTGTATATCTCTTCTTCAAGGTCCCCATGAAGAAAGGCTGTCTTAACATCTAGCTGCTCTAGATGTAAGTCCTTTGTAGCCACTACACTCAAGACCATGCAAATCGTAGACATTTTTACCACAGGTGAAACTATTTCAATGAAATCGATACCTGTCTTTTGTTGAAACCTTTTCACAACCAGTCTACCCTTGTACCATTTCGAACCATCGTGTTCCTCCTTCGGTCTGTAAACCCACTTGTTATGAAGAGCTTTCTTACCCTTGGGTAGAGTGACTAACTCCCATGTACGATTAGACTCAAGAGAGTCCATCTCATCATACATAGCCTGCTCCCACTTGTGTATCTGACTGTAATACCTCTTTAAAACACTCTGGTTCACCATTATCTATCAACAGTAAATAATGTAAGGAGGGTGAGTACCGGACCGTGGGTCTTCTCTCCCGATTAGACCTCCTCACAACTGGTGTGTGTGGCTCTGCCTCATAATGCTCCTATGCATGATCATCCTGTGGCACTGTAACACCCGTGTCCGGTGACTCTTCCAACTCTACGAATTCCTTTTCCTCGGCCTTATTTTCCTGCACACTGTCCTTATGTATCACTTTTTCATTTAAGATTACATCCTTACTTCTAATGATTTTCCTGTTTTCTGCATCCCAAAACCTGTAGCCAAAATCATGCTGCTCGTAGCCTATAAACGTGCACCTCTTAGATTTCACATCTAGCTTGTTTGTATGCTCTGCATCAATGTGAACATATGAAGTGCAACCGAACACTCTCAGATGTGCAAGGTTCACTTCTTTTTCAATGCACGTTTCTTCTGGTAGCCCACCATCTAATGGTGTTGAGGGACTTCTATTGATGAAATATGTGACAGTATTCACAGCATCTGCCCAAAAGGTCTTGGACAACCCTACATATAACCTCATGCTCCTGGCGCACTCAAGGATGGTCCTATTAATGCGCTTAACCACACCATTCTTTTGGGGTGTCCCTAGAATCATTTTCTGATGTTTGATTTTATTTGCTGCACAATATTCCTCAAATCTCTTATCATAGTACTCTCTCCCATTATCAGATCTGAGACATTTTACTGGTTTACCTGTCTGATTTTTTACCATAACTTTTCACTTCTTAAATACATCAAATACATCAGATTTATGTTTTAAGAAATAGACCCACAGTTTTCTACTAGCATCATCAATAAAGGAAATAAAATAACATGAGCCACCAAGAGATAATACCTGTGCCGGTCCCCACACATCAGTGTGTACAAACTTCAACAGATGCGTCTTTGGAGCGCGTCCTGTCTTCTTGAAGCTTATCCTCTTCTGCTTACCATACACGGAGTCCTCACATAATTCCAAGTCAATAGACTTCAGCCCTGGTAGCTTCTCTTTTGACAATAACACTTTCATCCCCTTCTCACTCATATGTCTCAACCTCTGATACCATAACTACCTATTCACTCCAGTTGATGCGATTGAGAGTGACTATATGATCCTAAAGTCACGTATAAAGTACCTTCCTTCTTGCTTCGAGATATTTCTAAGGCACTTTTTGTGATCTTTCAGGAATCATTGGTGAATGTCGTCACATAACTGGTATCGGCCAACTGCCCCACTGAGATTATATTCCTTCTCAAACTCTGTACATGTCTGACATCCTTCAATTTTAAAGTCGTTCCGTCTTTCTGATTTACATGAACGTCCCCCTTTCCAACAATACTGCACGACTCATCATCACCTAGGTAGGCTCTCCCGAAGTCACCTGATACATAATTACACAAAACTTCCTTACATGAAGTGGCATGAAACGAAACACCCAAATCTATAACCCAAGACTCATTCCTCACATCAAAAGACAAGATCAACGCCTCTGTGTCACTCTCCTCAGATAGATTCATTAAATCCTTCCTGCCTTGAGAGCTTCCTTCTTGTTTCTTGAGCGCCCTGCAATCACGTTTCATGTGCCCCTTCCTTCTTGTTCCTTACATGTCTGACATCCTTCAATTTTAAAGTCGTTCCGTCTTTCTGATTTACATGAACGTCCCCCTTTCCAACAATACTGCACGACTCATCATCACCTAGGTAGGCTCTCCCGAAGTCACCTGATACATAATTACACAAAACTTCCTTACATGAAGTGGCATAAAACGAAACACCCAAATCTATAACCCAAGACTCATTCCTCACATCAAAAGACAAGATCAACGCCTCTGTGTCACTCTCCTCAGATAGATTCATTAAATCCTTCCTGCCTTGAGAGCTTCCTTCTTGTTTCTTGAGCGCCCTGCAATCACGTTTCATGTGCCCCTTCTTGCCACAATGCCAACACCCGTCTTTGTCTTTCGGTCCCTTGGACTTCTTCCTCGACTTAGAACGTTCGTGTTTATTGCCTCCTTTATTCAGCGATCTTCCTCTTCCTTCAACGTTTAGAGCATTTCCTGAATCCCCTGAAACTCCTGATGTCTTTGTTCTAGATTCTTTGCTGAGAATTAGACTGGCCACATCATCAAATTTTAGCTTTGTCGACCCTGAGGAATTGCTCACAGCAATCACCAAACCATCTCAACTGTTTGGCAAAGTGGACAAGATCAATAACGCCCTGACCTCATCCTAAAAAATAATGCCAACGGATTTTACTAGCTCATGACTGTATTGAACTCTTTTAGACGTTCAGCCATGCTCCCACCATCTGACATCTTTATGTTGAATAGCTGTTTCATAAGATGAACCTTGTTGGACGCTGAGGGTTTTTCATACATGGTGGCTAGGGCTTCCATTAATTCTTTTATGGTTTTCATCTTTGATATATTGAAGGCGACGCTCTTAGACAAAGAGAATTGGATCGTTCCTAAAGCCTTCAGATCCAATAAAAACCATTCATCATCTGTCATCGTTTCTGGTTTCTTCTCTTTTCCTCCTAAAGGAATATAGAGGTCCTTCTGATACAGATAATCCTCCATCTGCATCTTCCAGAAGGCAAAGTTTAAACCATCCAACTTCTCGATTCTAGTTTTTTCTTCTTCTGTCATCGCTTCCAATAGAACTAAACTAATAGCTCTGAAACCAGTTGTTGCGCAGCACGCCAACAAACACAGTGAACCGGGATCCACTCTCCGGTCTCACCCACAAACGATAAACAAGAAGAAATATAAACTAGAAATAGATCAAAGTAATCCAAAACAAACTACAAAACAAGATATACGTGGAAAAAATCCCAAACAAGGGTAAAAAACTATGGATGAAAACTTCAACTATGAAGAAAAATAAAGATTATAAGACAAAATACTAGCCTCTCCCTTGGAAGTACAAAAAAAACCATTTGCCCAAACCTTAAAATTACTTCCTAATGTCCCCAATACCTTAGAAAATCCTTAGGGACACCTATATATAGTTTAGGCAACTTCCCTTTCTCACCCTTGCAAAAGCCGACTCAAAAAATTCGCAATCCGCATCAAAGTCGGAAACGAATCTACTTAACTTCGACTGGTCGAGCAGGCTACATGACCGGTCGAGTGGACCCCTCGACCGGTCGAGCATGGACCACGACCGGTCGAGCACCTCAAAACCCAAAAATTGATGCTCGCTGGACTTTGAGTCAAGCCAGTCCACGACTGGTCGTGTGGGCTGCACGACCGGTCGAGCAGGGGCCATGACCACTCAAGCAGCCCCTAGATGTGGCTACACATCTCAACACTAACTTATCTTATCCATTAGACAACTTTTGTTGAACAACATATTTTAAGTATTGAAAAATATTTGAGGCAAATGTAGCATAGCCTCAACAAAATTACAAAAGTTCAAGAAAGCAAAAGAAAAGGATTGTCAAGTCTTTAGTCTTGATGAGTGTTGTTCTTGTGTGTGCAGAGTGGGTGGTAAGGTAGTCCTGAAGAGAGGGAATGAGAGGCACCCACTTTTTCCAATGATTGAAGTGATCACAAAACAAGATGAAAGAAGCAACTAAAATCCATAATCAGTACATGAGGTTCTTAGATGAAAGTAAGAAAAAGTTTAAAAGGCAAAAAATGGCATATGCCAAATCACTCTTCCTAAACCCAAAAGAGAATCATCGTCTAGGGAAGAAATCAAATATAGCACAGCTTCTCAAGTAAAATGATGTGATGTAAGACCCGTACCTTGGTCCGTACCTTTCCGTACACTCCCGCGGTCTTACCGGTCGAATTCCGGCAACCTTCGACCCTTAGCCGATATCAACGCGCGACCCTGATTCATGTGCCGACAACCCGAGTCGACTCAGTCCGAGACCAATGCCATAGCGACCGCACCGTCGCCGCGGTTCCGATACCGCGACTCGCGCGCCAAGGCGATACCCTGGTCAAGAGTTATGGGCCAACGTTCGGTGCGAGAAAACGCCGCGCGTTGCGAAAACCAAGGAAATCTCAACGATGTGTCACATCAATCACATCAATCCCATCAATCAATCACCCATCAATCCATCACATGTCAAGTACACATCACTCTCACCCATTTTCCCAAGCAACCACAAAAGTCTCCCAAACCCATACCTCTCTTACACAAAAAGCCAACAAAGTCTTCTTAACCCATACCTTTCTTACACAAAAGCCACAAAAGTCCAAGATTTCTTATACAAACATCACTCACCCATCCATCCATCACTCTCTCTCTCTCTCCCTTTACAACTCTCTTTCTTTCTCTCTTTCTCATTTCAATCTCCAAGCAAGAATTTCAAGTCCCATACGTATGGAATTTTCCAACCCTTCTAAGCTCCAAGTGGCCCACCTTCCTACCCCAAAATCTCCCATCTCAACCCTCCATTCTTCATCTTAGCCATTGAAGTTGAAGACAAGGTGCCAAGGAACCCCTAGGAGCGAGGAGATCGGACGGTGGGTGCCTCTATAGGGTAGTTTTTATTATTTTTATGGTGGACCAATTGAGGCCCACCGATCCATGGTGTGGATCTCACTTGGGACCCTTATTTGTGGCCGATGGACCACTTGGATCGCCATGAACATTCCATGATGGGGCCATTCTCCATGGACCCCATCATGACCTTTATTTTCATTTGAAAAGGGTCATCTAGACCATCCATATCGGTGGGGAAAGGATTCCCACCGTTGATCTTTAGTTTTGATGGTCACATGTGCAAATGATCCATTGATGTATGATTTCATGTATGTGAGGGCCCATAATGACGGGGACCCTCCATCACAAGCCGTGTCCCACTCTCCATGTCTCTCTCTTTTATTTTATTTTATTTTATTTTATTTTATTTTATTTTATTGCAATAGGATGGTGTGGCCCACTTGAATGGATCCCATCTTAATGTATTTATTTTATTCAAGTGGGGCCCACCCTAGATGTTATTCCCATGCCGCCATCATGTGGTGGCCCACTTCATCAGGGCCCACCATTTCCAAAGAAATTTTTTTTATATATCACTGTCCAGCGTCTGGGACGCTGGACGTTGTAAAGGAAATCAAGAAAAAAAAAAGAAAAAAAGAAAGGAAGGCTTTTGGGTGGTCCCTTTGCATAGGCCCCACCATGATGTATTTGAGTAATCCAAGTCGTTCATCCTCTTACCCACGGTATTTTAGCCGTTGGGTAGAAGTTTGGAGCTGATCCAATCACCTGGTGGGCCATAGCGCCTAATATTGCGCCATCACCATTCAAACACTAAATTCTTAATTTTTTTCACTTTCTAAGCGTTTTAAAATTTGAACTCTGGACTCTTTGGGTTCGTTTTGGGCCAGGGCAGCTAATGGGCGGTGTGGATTTTCATGATGTGGACCCCACACGGCAAAAACCTCGGGAAAACATAATTTCCCAAAAATTTATAAGAGGCAGAGCCTCTGGGCGTCAGAGAGAAGCAGCGCTGCACGCTGCTGCGTGTAGGCGCGAAGCAGCCGGGCGGGCGGCCGCTGGCCACCCACGGCCTTGCTCGTGGGCCCCACTGTGTTGTGTATTTGAGATCCAATCCATTCTTGTGGTGGGCCACCTCCTAAAGTGGGCCCCTGCCAAAATTCAGGCCCATCCAAGGCTCTGGTGGCCCACACCACAGAAAACAGCGGACTTGAAGGTCTACCATTAGAACCCTCTTTGGGGCCCACAGAAGTTTTTGATCAAGCTGAAATTTGTTTTTCCCTTTCTCCCAGTACCGTGTGACCTTATGAACGGTCTGGATGGCATAATAATCACTTCAAGTGGGCCCCACATGGACCCACAGTGAGGTATGGGTTTTATACCCACCGTCAGCGTGACGGTGGGGCCCAATCGCTGCGTGTGTGCTGCGTGTGTGTGGGTTGCATGTACGTGTGTTGCATGTGTGTGTAGTGTGTGTGTGCAGCGTGCGTGCATGTGTAGCATGTGTGTAGCGTGTGCGTGTGCAACATGTGTGTATATATATTTTTATATATATATTATGTAGTTTATGTATATTATATAACGTATCATATACGCTATGACAGGCCCTCATGTGGGCCCCACCCTTGACGCATGTGAAGCATCCAGGCCATCCATCCCTTTTATTTAGCAAAGGGCTATGGGCTAGGCCCATTTGGTTTATGGAAGGCCTATGGGCTAAGCCTATTTGGTTTATGGAAGGCCTATGGGTTAAGCCCATTTGGTTTATGGAAGGCCTATGGGCTAAGCCTATTTGGTTTATGGAAGGCCTATGGGTTAAGCTCATTTGGTTTGTGGAATGCTTATGGGCTAGGCCCATTGGATTCATTCAAGGCCTAAGAACTTAGGCCCATTTGATGTACTTCAAGGCCCATAAAGATTAGACCCATTTGTTGCATTCTTAAAGCCCATGGAAGTGGACCCATTTGTTCTATTGTAAGACCCATGGGACTACACCCATTTGATTATAAAAGGATCCATGGGAGTAGGCCCACTTTGATATGCATGCAAGCTCATGGATTAGGCCCATTTGAATTGTTTAAGGCCTAAGGATTTAGGCCCATTCGACTCATATAAGGCCTCTGGGTTGAGGCCCATTTGATATACATTTGGGGTCCAATTGGTGTGGCCCATTTGATACATATTAGACTCATGTGACTAGGTCTAATTGGTGCAATCCAAGGCCCACAGGTTTTGACCCATTGCAATGCACATAAGACCCATTGGTGTGGCTCATTTATGTGGCCCATCTGACGAATGAAAGGCCCATAAGCTATGGCCCATTTGATATATATGTAAAGCCCAATGGGAAGAACATAAGGTCCATTGCAATGTGTAAACCCAATACCGATTATGTAGCGGTGTTTTAAGAAGATCGTACCTGGGAAACAATGTTGGTTTGACGTCCACATTGCGAGTGTAATGTTGGTTGGATGTCCACATTACGACTCTCCTTAGGGTCTATTATTGGGCCGTACTTATCGTATTTAGGCCGTCCAGGCCCATCTGCATAGTAAGATAATTCATTTTATTATAACATGTTTAGTATAGTTTCATGACCCATGATCATACGCATCATATGTATGCTTGATATGAGGATTGACTGATCATAACATATGCCTTCGGGCAGGTTGTTTATGGGCTCCCGGTTAGGCGGTGTTGCCCTACATGAGCGCACGATATGCATAGGATTGGTTGCATGACTGGATAGCGTGATTCATGCATTCCGCATCTGTGTGACATGGTTATTGAACGCCCTAGCGACATCAGGGCCGTAACCTCCACAGACGCATCGTGGTTGGCAGGATTGGATACCGAAAATCTTGTTCTATATGGGGTACTATAGATATCCCTGGGTGAAAGTCCCTAAACCCTTATGGTACCAAGAGGTTGCTCCAACGTCTAGACCGAGTGGGTAGATGAGCGTTGAGTACCAATTACCAGACGGTTACGCTCTCCACTGTGTCGTGGTCGGTTGGAAGGGGGTGCGGCCTTACCCGCTCGAGTGTAGGGGGCAATGCTAGGCTGAGTTTGACCAGCTCGAGGAATGGGTCCGCTATCGACGAGTCGCGCCCGATATTGGCAGACGGATAGTGTGGTCTCTTCCACTTACCTTATTGGGCACGATGTGGCGGCAATCAGGTTTAGAGTGTACTAGACCCCGGTGATATTCCATACTTTGAGCTGTATTGATGTGTGGACATTGATGAGTATCCGTATGCTTGAGTTGCATTATACATTGCATGGCCTTGGGATGGCCGATACCATTCATGTCTTGCATCGCATAAGCCTTGGTACGGCTCATGATATTATGTTTCCATTTGCATATTCCGCATCACTCTGACATTGCATGTTCATATTACTACCTTGCGCACACACGTTCACCACCCTCTAAGCTTTCTGTAAGCTTATGCACGACCGTTGCGTGCAGGTGACGTTGGATCACAGCAGCTTTGAGGCAGGAGCACGTTGCTGAGCATTTTGGAGTTTTTATACTTTACCACTGTATTTCCCTTTATGCTCATTGTACTTGTAAAGTTTTTGATCATAGTGAAAATGTAATGGATTTCTTGGTTGTTGTTTGTGGGTTATGCCTTTGGTTATGCTTATTACAAATCAAACTGATATTTAAAATCCTCCTCGTAGCATCCCAGGATCGGAACCTGGCGAATGGGAGCTAGGAGCCGAGAATGGGGTTCTACGGAGGCTGTCGGCGCCGGATTCGGCGATCGGGAATTTTGTGAGCCCGGTTTCCGAGTTTGGGGCGTGACATGTGATCCCTCACAAAGGCTGATGCGATCCCTAAACCCAAAAGAGAATCATTGTCTAGGGAAGAAATCAAATATAGCACAGCTTCTCAAGTAAAATGATGTGATCCCTCACAAAGGTTGATGTTATAAAAGGAGGCATTATATCCACTAGCATAAACATTCTGATTATAAACCTCGACGACACTCAAAATCTTGATCTTGAAGATGTTATAGTTTTCTAGGTAAAATGACTTTAAATGTTGCATTCCCTGAAACAAGTGAACAATCAAATGCTCTTTGAACATATTGATGCATGTATGGTTGGAAAAGTGCGATATTGGTGGAGCTATCTGACACTTGAGCAAAAGGAAGCCATAGTTGTTGCTGAAGTTTTCGTACTCATAAACAAATTGCTCTAGGAATTCAGCACATCCAAGTTTCATTTATAGACCACTAATCTACTTCTTCTATACAAAAGAAAACTAAACAATCTTGAATTTTTTGAAGAACACGCCAAAAGCTATGCTAAAAAAGTATATTATCTTGGTCTGCATTGGACATTGATGATAAACATGACATTTTTTTCCTCATTACTAGAGGGAATAAGTTAGTTGGTAATAGAGACTTTATCTTCAAAAAGATATTCAGCAGATGCTCTTGTTTTCTTAGATGTTGTGGAATATGTTCAGCAATAAATCAAAAAGTTATGCTATATTATGCATTCTAAAAAAAGAAATTCCACAAATTGGCCCAAAAGTCTGCAACAAGATCCCTAGAGAAAAATATCATCAAGTTTTGAAAAAGTTAAAATTTCACAAAACTCCTCAGAGATGAAGGTTTCAACCTTACAAGTTCTATTGGAAAAGCAAACTCCAAATAAATAAGTTAAGGAAGAAGCGTGTTTCTCTTGCAGGAAACAAGGGAATTAAGCAGATGAATGCCCCACCAAAGCTCCCAAACAAGTCCAAATGATGTTCCAAAATCGACAAGTCCAAAAATAATGGGAGTTGATAGCTTATGAAGAAAGTATGATGCAAGCATATGACAAGCATGATGACATCTTTTGTTATGGATGAAGATTAAGAAGAGCCCATAATTGAAGATGTGAAAGGAAATAATAGTTTGTCCCTTTCTATGAGGTTCCATAAGAATCATGAGTCACTTTTATGTGTGAGTCATGTCCTTTAAGGTATAAGTAATGTCCTTTAAAGAATGAGTTGTGTCCTTAAAAATATGAGTCATGTCCTTTTTAAGTGAAGTGTTAAAAGTTGTTATGGGAAAAATGAACTGACCAATAATAAGAGGTCAGGTTGGAACTTTGTGCATTCCACCAGGTTGGATAGCGACAGACACAACTAAAAATTCGCCCCTTGATCCCAAACCAAGGGGGAAATGAGGTCGAGCTAAGTCTATCATCAGCAGGTCAGAAGATCCGCTGATCAGCTCGACGCCAAAAGAGGCTCGACCATTCATCGAAGAAGTCAGGTCGGTATAACTCTAGGTTGGCATATTATCTCCAAGTCAGGTCGGCATAACCTCACCTCAGACTTCTACTGCACACCCTTGCTGACTCTGGATAATCAGATACTATCTAAGGGAGATCCTCTGAAATCCTCTCCAAAGATCTCGTAGGACATTCGCAACATGATTGGGATCCCAAGATCTTCGCCAAGGATCTCGGGAAATTCCCCTACATGTTCGGGACACGAATCCTATTACAACACGTCCCTACTAAGTAGGGAGATCTCCTCTACACCACGATCTCTCCTCAACTATGAAGGGGAGCACCTCCAATGGTGAGAGGTACACACAATCTCTAGCCTAAAACCCCGTTTATGACCAGACCTAGATTCCCTACCTGACTTAGGTATCGGAGGGTCCCCTGTACTGGCCAGGGTCTCCTTGTGCAGGTACACGAAGGTCTATGGAAGGCTAACTAGAGTTTTGCATCAACAAAAGTCATCATGTCATGCGAATGAGTCATGTATTTTTAAAGTCATCTGAGTCATTATGTAGTAAGGAGAGGCAAATCAAGGGAGGAAACTATTTCCTTTCACTATGGCCCACCAAAGTTTTAGGTTACTGTAAAAGTTGGGCCCAGGGGTTTCATGGGGTGTTGCATCATGTGGACCATTCATATTTTGGGAACATATCATGGGAGATGAGTTCTTAAAAAGTTCACGAGTTCTCGTGAGAACTGGTGCTCAGGTGAGCATTCCATTATATATGTATGTATGTATATATATAGCCCCTAAAACTTATAGTCAGGTGATGAGCTCGGGACTTGGTATATGGGCATCAGGTGCCGAACTCAAAGTTCGACAAGTCATGCTCCAGGTTCAGGACTATGTAGTGGCAATACATAATGCTAGATTTGGGGCGCACCATAAAGAATGGTCAAATAATGACTTGGATTTTGTATTTAGTTGAGAAATCTATTGTTGTTGGGTTGATTTGACATTGCACGACTAAGGCTATGTGGGATCATTTATGGATGATATAGCAATAGAGCAATTGTAAGACCCGTATCTTGGTCCGTACCTTTCCGTACACTTCCGCGGTCTTACCGGTCGAATTCCGGCAACTTTCAACCCTTAAACAATATCAACGCGCGTCCTGGATTCATGTACCGACAACCCGAGTCGACTCAACCCGAAACCAATACCATAGCGACCGCGCCGTCGTTGCGGTTCCGATACCGCGACTCGCGCGCCAAGGCGATACCCTGATCAAGAGATATGAGCCAACGTTCGGTGCGAGAAAACGCCGCGCGTTGCGAAAACCAAGGGAATCTCAACGATGTGTCACATCAATCACATCAATCCCATCAATCAATCACCCATCAAGCCATCACATGTCAAGTACACATCACTTCCATCCCTTTTCCCAAGCAACCACCAAAGTCTCCCAAGCCCATACCTCTCTTACACAAAAAGTCACAAAAGTCTTCATTTCCCATACTTCTCTTACACAAAAGCCGCAAAAGTCAAGTTTCTCTTACACCACCATCACTCACCCATCCATCCATTACTCTTTCTCTCTCCCTTTACATCACTCTCTCTCTTTCTCTCTTTCTCATTCCAAAATTCCAAAGCAACAAAGGAAATCCAAGAGTTCCATACGTATGGAATTTCTCCAAAATCCCTAAGCTTCAAGTGGCCCACCTTCCTACCCCAAAGATCTCCCATCTCAACCCTCCATTCTTCATCTTAGCCATTGAAGTTGAAGATAAGGTGCCAAGGAACCTCTAGGAGCGAGAAGATTGGACGGTGGGTGCTTCTATAGGGTAGATTTTCTTATTTTTATGGTGGACCAAGTGAGGCCCACCGATCAATGGTGTGGATCTCACTTGGGACCCTTATTTGTGGCCGATGGACCACTTGGATCATCATGATCATTCCATGATGGGGCCATTCTCCATGGACCCCATCATGATGTTTATTTTCATTTGAAAAGGTCATCTAGACCATCCATATTGGTGGGGAAAGGATCCCCACCGTTGATCTTTAGTTGTGATGGTCATATGTGCAAAATGACCCATTTGATGTATGATTTCATGTATGGGAGGGCCCATAATGACGGGGTCCCTCCATCACTAGCCGTGTCCCACTCTCCATGTCTCTCTCTCTATTTTATTTCATGTTATTTTATTTTATTTTATTTTATTTATTGCAAAAGGATGGTGTGGCCCACTTGAATGGATCCCACTTTGACATATTTATTTTTATTCAAGTGGGGCCCACCTTGGCCGTTACTCCCATGCCACCCATCAGTGGCCGAGTCCACTTCATCAGGGCCCACATACAAAAAAAAAATGATAATAAATTTCAATACATCGTCCAGCGTCTGGGACGCTGGACGTTATTTTTTTGGAAAGAAGAAAATGGAAGAAAAGAAGCTTTTTGGGTGTTCCCTTACATAGGCCCCACCATGATGTATTTGAGTAATCCAAGCCGTCCATCCTCTTACCTACGGTGTTTTAGCCGTTGGGTACAAGTTTGGGGCTGATTGGAAGACCTGATGGGCCATAATATCAACGAATGCGTCACTACCATTCAAGATCATTATTTGGTTTTATTTTACTTTCTAAGCATCCAAAAATTTCAAACTTTGGACTCATTTGGACGGCCTCGGGCCACTGATCGCTATAGCTGGAGTGGATTGTCAGAAAGTGGGCCCCACACATGCTTTTTGTCAAAATCAAAATCCAAGGGAGAGAGAGAGATGGGGTGTGGCAGCAGCAGCTGCGTCAGGCGCTGGCAGCGCCTGCACGGCTGCCAGGCGACGGGCGGGCGGACGACCGTGGACCCACGGCACCAGCCGTGGGCCCCACCTTGATGTTTATATGCCATCAAAACCGTCCATCAGGTGGGCCCCCTTCTCAGGTGGGCCCCCTCCAAATTTCAGGTTGATCCAAACCTCAGGTGGGCCACATCACACGAAGCAGTGAGATGGAGCACCTACCATTAAATTTTTTTTTCTGGGGCCCTCCTTTGATGCAGGCGCACGTCCAGGCCGTCCAGGGCCTGGACGTTTTATATTTTTTTTAAAAAAATAATAATAATAATAAAATTAATTAATATATCTTGTTATATTAATATATAATATAATATTACCTGTTATATCATATGGGTTAGGCCCTTTTGGTTTGCAATAGGCCTATGGGCTAGGTCCATTTGTATTATAAAAGGCCTATGGGCTAATCCCATTTAAATTATGAAATACTTATGGGCTAGGCCCATTTGATTCGTTTAAGGCCCAAGAACTTGGGCCCACTTGATATGTCCCAAGGCCATGTGTCTAGGTCGATTTGAATTAAATATGAGGCCTAGGGATTTAGACCCATCTGGCTCATAGGACGCCTATGGGCTAGGCCCATTCGAATTTCAAAAGGACCATGGGCTAGGCCCATTTGGGTTATGAAATTCTTATGGGCTAGGCCCATTAGTTTCATTCTAGGCTTAAGAACTTAGGCCCATTTGATATGTTCCAAATCCATGGGACTAGGCCCATTTGATGTACTTCAAGGCCCATGAAATTGGACTCATTGTTGCATTCTTAAAACCCATGGAAGGAGGACATTTGATATATGTAAGGCCTAGGGGTTAGGCCCACTTTGATATGTATACAAGGCCTACAGATTTAGGCCATTTAATGAACCATAAGGCCTAGGGGTTAGGCCCATTTGAACCCATGTTTAGGTCTATGGGTTGAGGCCACTTGATCTACTTATAGGGTCCAATTGGTGTGGCCCATTGGTTGGATATAAGACCCATGTGACTAAGCTCATTTGATGTAATCTAAGGCCCACGGGTTTGACCCATTGCAATGCACATAAGACCCATTGGTGTGGCCCATTTATGTGGCCCATCTGATGAATAAAAGCCCATGGAATATGACCCATTTGATACATATGTAAGGTCCAATGGGGACAACCTACGGTCCATTGCAATGTGTAAATCCATTATAGACTAAGTACGATGTTCACAACGATCGTGCCTTGGGAGCAATGTTGGTTTGACGTCCACATTGCGAGCGTAATGCTGGTTGGATGTCCACATTACGACTCTCCTTAGGGCCCATCACCAGGCCGTACTTGCCGTGTATAGGCCGTCCAGGCCCATCTGCACTGTAAGATGATTCATTTTATTATAACCTGTTTAGTATAGTTTCATGACCCATGATCATACGCATCATATGTATGCTTGATATGAGGATTGACTGATCATAGCATATGCCTTCGGGCAGGTTGTTTATGGGCTCCCGGTTAGGCAGTGTTGCCCTACATGAGCGCACGGTATGCGCAGGATTGGTTGCATGACTGGATAGCGTGATTCATGCATTCCGCATTTGTGTGACATGGTTGTTGTACGCCCTAGCGACATCAGGGCCGTAGCCTCCACAAACGCATCGTGGTTGGCAGGATTGGATACCGGAAATCTTGTTATACATGGGGTACTATAGATATCCCTGGGTGAAAGTCCCTAAACCCTTATGGTACCAAGAGGTTGCTCCAACGTCTAGACCGAGTGGGTAGATGAGCGTTGAGTGCCGATTACCAAACGGTTACGCTCTCCACTGTGTCGTGGTCGGTTGGAAGGGGGTGCGGCCTTACCCGCTCGAGTGTAGGGGGCAATGCTAGGCTGAGTTTGACCAGCTCGAGGAATGGGTCCGCTATCGACGAGTCGCGTCCGATATTGGCAGACGGATAGTGAGGTCTCTTCCACTTACCTTATTGCGCGCGATGTGGCGGCAATCTGGTTTAGAGTGTACTAGACCCCAGTGATATTCCATACTTTGAGCTGTATTGACGTGTGGACATTGATGAGTATCTGTATGCTTGAGTTGCATTGTACATTGCATGGCCTTGGGATGGCCGATACCATTCATGTCTTGCATTGCATAGCCTTGGTACGGCTCATGACATTTTGGTTCCATCTGCATATTCCGCATTACTCTGACATTACATTCATATTACTACCTTGCGCACACACTTTCACCACCCTCTAAGCTTTCTGTAAGCTTATGCACGACCGTTGCGTGCAGGTGACGTTGGACTGCAGCAGCGCTGAAGCAGGAGCACGTTGCTGATCATTTTGGAGTTTTTGTTATTTGCCATTGTATTTCCCTTTATGCTCATTGTACTTGTAAAATTTTTGATCATAGTGGAAATGTAATGGAGTGCTTGGTTGTTGTTTGTGGGTTATGCCTTTGGTTATGCTTATTACGTATCAGACTGATGTTAAAAAAATCCTCCTCGTAGCATCCCAGGATCGGAACCTGGCGAATGGGAGCCAGGAGCCGAGAATGGGGTTCTACGGAGGCTGTCGGCACCGGATTCGGCGATCGGGAATTTTGTGAGCCCGGTTTCCGAGTTTGGGGCGTGACAGCAATGAAGCATGTCTCTATCATTTAGAGTGGAATTTAGTTCGTCTTTTCTAAGGTGATAAAAGTATTATGGCCAAATGGCAATGATGGATCCGTAGTTTGCCAATGATTTTCAGATTTATCAGGATTTGTTGGAGTAGACACGTGTTTGGTAATTTCTAATGAAACTGCACCCAAAGTACAAGCATTATCGGGTTACACTCTTGAACCATAGTCCTTTTCCATCCATGAATGTTGTGATCAATGATTTGTTGGAGGAAGGACAATTTCTTAAGGTTCTTTCCTCCTCTTATACAACTTTGGTGTCTTCAACTGGTAGCATTACACTCGTATTGTGAAATGCTTTGGCTGCAACAAGGTGGAACATCTGGTCTCACAGTGCAAGGAGTGTGGCGTGCTCTCGCCAAATTGGTCATGGCATTTATGAATGTAAAGCAAAGGAATTTACTGTTGTTTCTCGAGGCCGAGGACATGGTGATCGTGGCCATGGATGCAGTCGCGATCGTGCCTTAGTTGCTGCCTCTCCCTACTCCTCATGAGCTTGCACCTGCTTCCAATGACTCTACTAACCGTGTCTTTGTCTCTCCTCTAACTCTTGAGATAATTCAGTAGATCGTACAAGTCCTTTCTGTTGCAGACCTATTATGTATATCCTTGTCATATCCTTGGTATATTGATTTTGGAGGATCAAATCATATGATCAATAGTTCTTCTCACCTTTGTGATATTAGTCCTTATACTAGTCATCAAGTTATTTATATGACTGATGGTGCATTACTGCCCATTATGTCGATTGGTACTTTATAGTTGTCCCTTACTAATAATTGGTCCTTTATTTTGAAAAATGTGTTTGTTTCATGTTCCTAATTTGTCTTCCAATTTGATTTTTGTGGGTCAGATTACTAAAAATAACTATTTGGTTCTTTTCCTTAGTGATTTTTTTATTGTGTAGGGCAACGGGGAAAGTAGTTGGGAGGGGTGGGAGGAATGGTCGCCTCTTCATGCTGGAGTTCCCTTCTGATGTCACTTTAGCCTCTTATTTTATTTTTTATTTTTTTGTCCCGCCTGCTTTGGATATTTCATATGATGATAAATTGTGGCGACTTTGGCATTGTCACCTTGTTCATCCACATTCTGATAGGCTTTACACCATTTGTTTTCCTTTGGTTTATTAAATAAATTGAACATTAATAAATATACTTTGAATTTGCCTTGTTCTGCATATTGTTTATCAAAGAGTAAAGCTGCATCTTTTTCTTTGAGTACTTCTCGTACTTATATTATATTTGATTTGGTGCATACGGTTGTCTGGGTTCCTTCCCCCATTTTATCTAAATCTGGATTGCAATATTATGTTATATTCATAGATGATTTTACTGAGTTTACATGGATTTATTTCATGCATTCCAAGTTGCAAGTTTTTTACATTTATTAGCAGTTTTCCTCCATGGTTGTAAGACCCGTATCTTGGTCCGTACCTTTCCGTACACTTCCGCGGTCGTACCGATCGAATTCCGGCAACCTTCGACCCTTAACCAGTATCGACGCGCGACCCTGATTCATGTGCCGACAACCCGAGTCGACTCAACCCGAGACCAATACTATAGCGACCGCACCGTCGCCGCGGTTCCGATACCGCGACTCGCGCGCCAAGGCGATACCCTGGTCAAGAGTTATGGGCCAACGTTCGGTGTGAGAAAACGTCGCGCATTGCGAAACCCAATGGAATCTCTACGATGTGTCACATCAATCACATCAATCCCATCAATCAATCACCCATCAACCCATCACATGTCAAGTACACATCACTCTCACCCATTTTTCCAAGCAACCACATAAGTCTTCACATCCCATACCTCTCTTACACAAAAAGCCACAAAAGCACCACCCATACCTCTCTTACACAAAAGCCACAAAAGTCAAGTTTTTCTTACACAACCATCACTCACCCATCCATCCATCGATCTCTCTCTCCCTTTACATCACTCTCTCTCTTTCTCTCTTTCTCATTCCAAAATTTCCAAGCAACAAAAATTCCAAGAGCCCCATACGTATGGAAATTTCCCAACTTTCCTAAGCTCTAAGTGGCCCACCTTCCTACCCCAAAATCTCCCATCTCAACCCTCCATTCTTCATCTTAGCCATTGAAGTTGAAGACAAGGTGCCAAGGAACCCCTAGGAGCGAGAAGATCCGACGGTGGGTGCCTCTATAGGGTAGATTTACTTGATTTTATGGTGGACCAAGTGAGGCCCACCGATCCATGGTGTGGATCTCACTTGGGACCCTAATATGTGGCCGATGGAGCACTTGGATCATCATGATCATTCCATGATGGGGCCATTCTCCATGGACCCCATCATGATGTTTATTTTCATTTAGAAAGGTCATCTAGACCGTCCATACCGGTGGAGAATGGATCTCCACCGTTGATTTACATTTTTAACGGTCCCATGTGCAAGGGATCCATTTATTGTATGTTTCATTGCAAGGGAGGGCCCATAATGACGGGGTCCCTCCATCACAAGCCGTGTCCCACTCTCCATGTCTCTCTCTCTTTCTTTTATTTTATTTTATTTTATTTTATTGCAATAGGATGGTGTGGCCCACTTGAATAGATCCCATCTTGATGTACTTATTTTATCCAAGTGGGGCCCACCTTACACGTTATTCCCATGCCGCCCATCATGTGGTGGCCCACTTCATCAGGGCCTACCATTTATAAAAAAAAAATTATATAACTGTCCGGCGTTTGGGACGCTGGACGTTGTAAAGGAAAAAGAAAAAGGAAGAATGAAAGGAAAGCTTTTGGGGTGGCCTCCTTGCATAGGCCCCACCCTGATATTTATATCCGATCCGAGCCGTCCATCCTCTTACCTACGGTGCTTTATCCGTTGGGTAGAAGTTTGGCGTTGATTGGAAGACCTGGTGGGCCATAGCATCAAATAATGCACCTCGACCATTCAAGGATCCATTTTCTCATTTTATTCATTTTCTAGCGTCAAAAAAATTCAAACTCTAGACTCATTTGGACGGCCTCGAGCTGCTGAACGCCATGGTCGGGACAGATTTTGGCGAAGCGGGCCCCACGTGCGAAAAATCCTGAGAAAATGGTATTTTTCAAAAAATCAAAAATCAATGAGGCAGAGCCTCTGCACTCGTTGGCGCTGGCAGCGTTGCACGCTGCTGCGTGCAGCCGTCCAGGCGGGCGGGTGGCGTACAAGCCAGGGACCCACGGCTCCAGCCGTGGGGCCCACCTTGATGTTGGTATCCCATCTAAACCGTCCATGAGGTGGGTCCCATTCTCAGGTGGGCCCCCTCCGAATTTCAGGTCGATCCAAAACTCAGGTGGCCCACACCGTAGGAAACAGTGTGAATAAATATCTACCATTGAAACTTTTCCTGAGGCCCACAGAAGTTTCGAATCAAGCTGAAATTTATGTTTTCCGTTCATACAGGTCTGAGTTACCTTATGAACGGGTTGGATTTCAAATAAACATCACGGTGGGCCCTACGTGGGACCCACCTTTGTAAAGGCAAGGCAGCCACATGCTGCTCTCTCTCTCTCTCTCTCTCTCTCTCTCTCTCTCTCTCCCTGTAACTCCAGTAGAGTGTAGGCCCCACATGATATTTCCATTTTGGCAATGCCATCCATTTGTATTGATGGTGGGGCCCACTGCCATCTGGCGACAGCCAGTTCTATGGGTCCCCCTTCTAAAGACGCCTCATATAAGTAGATAATATACTATATTATGTTATAATACTATACTATTTAAAAAAATTGGGCCCTACGTGGGACCCATCTCTGCCTTATAAAATGAGCAGCAAGCTGCACGTGGAGGCCTGCGTGGCGTATGTGTTTTTGCACACGCCGTCCGTCCGACGGTGGAACCCACTCCCTATGCGTAGACTTTATCTGCACCGTTCCCTATTTGGATGGTGGGGCCTACCATGATGCAAGTGTTGTACTCATGCCATCCAACCGTTTGTAAGATCATTTTATAGCATGGAAAAATAGTGGTGAATCATATCTAAAGTTCAAGTGGACCCCACCATTAAATAGTGGATAGTGACATCCACCGTTCAAACTTATAGGGCCGTGGTGGTATCTAAATAAACTGGTATTATTTTCACTTCATTTATCTATATGTTAACTTATGCATAGGTCGGATCTCAGATATACATAAGGTTGGGCCCATATGAGACCCATCAGTATGACCCATTCGATGTATTTGTGGCCCATGGTTGAGGCCCACTTCGATACACATATGACCCATGAGATTAGGCCCATTTGATGCAATCTAAGGCCCACGGGCTTTGACCCATTGCAATGCACATAAGACCCATTGGTGTGGCCCATCTATGTGGCCCATCTGATGAATAAAAGGCCCATAAGATACGGCCCATTTGATATATATGTAAGGCCCAATGGGAACAACCTACGGTTCATTGCAATGTGTAAATCCCTTATAGGCTAAGTACCAATGTTTACAAAGATCGTGCCTTGGGAGCAATGATGGTTTGACGTCCACATTGCGAGTGTAATGATGGTTGGATGTCCACATTACGACTCTCCTTAGGGCCCATTATTGGCCGTACTTGCCGTGTATAGGCCATCCAGGTCCATCTGCATTGTAAAATAGTTCATTTCATTATAACATGTTTAGTATAGTTTCATGACTCATGATCATACGCATCATATGTATGCTTGATATGGGGACTGACTGATCATAGCATATGCCTTCGGGCAGGTTGTTTATGGGCTCCTGGTTAGGCAGTATTGCCCTACATGAGCGCACGATATGCGCATGAATTGTTGCATGACTGGACAGCGTGAATCATGCATTTCGCACTTGTGTGACATGGTTATTGTACGCCCTAGCAACATCAGGGCCGTAGCCTCCACAGACGCATCGTGATTGGCAGGATTGGATACCGGAAATCTTGTTCTACATGGGGTACTATAGATATCCCTGGGTGAAAGTCCCTAAACCCTTATAGTACCAAGAGGTTGCTCCAACGTCTAGACCGAGTGGGTAGATGAGCGTTGAGTGCCGATTACCAGATGGTTATGCTCTCCACTGTGTCGTGGTCGGTTGGAAGGGGGTGCGGCCTTACCCGCCCGTGAGTAGGGGGCAATGCTAGGCTGAGTCTGACCAGCTCGAGGAATGGGTCCGCTATCGACGAGTCGCGCCCGATATTGGCAGACGGATAGTGAGGTCTCTTCCACTTACCTTATTGCGCGCGATGTGGCGGCAATCTGGTTTAGAGTGTACTAGACCCCGGTGATATTTCATATTTTGAGCTGTATTGATGTGTGGACATAGATGAGGATCTGTATGCTTGAGTTGCATTGTACATTGCATGGCCTTGGGATGGCCGATACCATTCATGTCTTGCATCGCATAAGCGTTAGTACGGCTCATGATATTATGGTTCCATCCGTATATTCCGCATTACTCTGACATTGCATGTTCATATTCGACCTTGTGCACACACTTTCACCACCCTCTAAGCTTTCTGTAAGCTTATGCACGACCGTTGCGTGCAGGTGACGTTGGATCGCAGCAGCGCTGAGGCAGGAGCACGTTGCTGAGCATTTTGGAGTTTTTGTACTTTGCCATTGTATTTCCCTTTATGCTCATTGTACTTGTAAAGTTTTTGATCATAGTGGAAATGTAATGGAGTTCTTGGTTGTTGTTTGTGGGTTATGCCTTTGGTTTTGCTTATTACAAATCAAACTGATATTTAAAATCCTCCTCGTAGCATCCCAGGATCGGAACTTGGCGAATGGGAGCTAGGAGCCGAGAATGGGGTTCTACGGAGGCTGTCGGCGCCGGATTCGGCGATCGAAAATTTTGTGAGCCCGTTTTCCGAGTTTGGGGCGTGACAGAAGTTGGTATCAGAGCATAACTTGGGAATAACCGAGAACAACATTACATGTTTGCTATGAGTGAAGAATGGCTAAGTTCTGTAGTTCGGATAGCTCCACGACCTTCCGATTCAGACCGTTAACATGCGTACATTCGAGAGTTTTTGAAAATGATAGGCGCTTTCGCTCTTTCCTGTAGGATATGGCGCCTGTGAGAGTTACTCGCTCGACTCCCGCACCACCACCTGAGGATTCTGCTTCACCATCGGAGGCTCCAGATTTACCCCCTACGTCTCCCGTTCCACCCTCAGAGATCCCCTCTTCCTCCCCTAAGGACGACATTCCTCCACCTGAGGCCGATGCGGAGCCGACGGTGACTGTGAGTGCCTCTCAGTTACAGCAGATGTTACAGGCTGTGACAGCCGCACTACAGGGACAGGGCAGACGCCTAGCTGTTTCACCAGCTCAGGCAGAGCAGGAGCGCGCGAGCGCCGTACTTCGTAAGTTCAGACGGCATGATCCCTCACATTTTCAGGGCGAGCCAGATCCGACTGCAGCAGAGAGGTGGCGCTCCGATGTGGAGAAGATTTTCGATACCATGTTATGCACGACCGAGCAGCGCGTCCGGTTAGCAGTATTTCTCTTCCACGGTGAGGCCGAGCATTGGTGGACCTCTGTCGCCCGTGTCGCCGGACCTGATTATATCTGGACATGGGAGGACTTCGTTGACCGATTCGAGGAGCAGTACTTTTCCGACCATATCCGACGTCAGCGAGCCTTAGAGTTCGAGACTCTGGTGCAGGGAGATATGACTGTGGCGCAGTACGCGGCCCGTTTCATGGCACTATCACGATTCGCACCATACATGGTTGATGACGAGGGGCGGAAGGCCCGCCGTTTCGAGCACGGCTTACGTTACGGCCTTCGAGGTCGTGTCATTGGGCATAAGCTTCCTACTTTACAGGCAGTAGTGCGGAAAGCTCAGATATACGAGACTGAGTGGGCCGGTTCTCAGTCTGATCGTGGTCAGAGGGGAGACCGGAAGAGGCAGGCTTCTTCCAGTCCTTCCCAGCAGCGTCGACCACAGCAGTAGAGGCGCACAGGTCGCCCAGCGTTTCGTGCACCATCAGCACCAGCAGCACCTCCACCACCACCTCAGAGGCAGTTCACCGGCACTTGCTTCAGGTGCGGTGCGACGGGACACCGTTCATGGGAGTGTCCCAGCCCCCAGCAGCAGCAGAGAGGTCCACAGCAGCAGAGACCTCCACCGCAGCAGCAGAGACCCCCACAGCAGCAGCGACAGCAGCCTCCACCACCGAGGCCACCTCCGCAGCAGCATCAGCATCATCACCAGCCTCAGAGGCTACAGCAGCAGAGGCAGCAGTTTTGACCGCCTCAGCGACCCCAGCAGAAGCAGCAGCACGCTCAGAGGGGACAGGCACCTCCCCGGCCAGCTCAGGCTAGGTTTTATGTGTCATGCCCCAAACTCGGAAACCGGGCTCACAAAATTCCCGATCGCCGAATCCGGCGCCGACAGCCTCCGTAGAACCCCATTCTCGGCTCCTAGCTCCCATTCGCCAGGTTCCGATCCTGGGATGCTACGAGGAGGATTTTTAACATCGGTTTGATTCGTAATAAGCATAACCAAAGGCATAACCCACAAACAACAACCAAGAAATCCATTACATTTTCACTATGATCAAAAACTTTATAAGTACAATGAGCATAAAGGGAAATACAGTGGTAAAGTACAAAAACTCCAAAATGCTCAGCAACGTGCTCCTGCCTCAACGCTGCTGTGATCCAACGTCACCTGCACGCAACGGTCGTGCATAAGCTTACAGAAAGCTTAGAGGGTGGTGAAAGTGTGTGCGCAAGGTAGTAATATGAACTTGCAAATGACAGAGTGATGCGGAATATACAAATGAACCATAACATCATGAGCCGTACCAAGGCTATACAATGCAAGACATGAATGGTATCGGCCACCAAAGGCCATGCTATATGCAATGCAACTTAAGCATACAGGTCCTCATCTATGTCCACGCATCAATACAGATCAAAGTATGGAATATCACCGGGGTCTAGTACACTCTAAACCAGATTGCCGCCACATCGCACACAATAAGGTAAGTGGAAGAGACCACACTATCCGTCTGCCAATATCAGGCGCGACTCGTCGATAGCGGACCCATTCCTCGAGCTGGTCAGACTCAGCCTAGCATTGCCCCCTACACTTGGGCGGGTAAGGCCGTACCCCCTTCCAACCGACCACGACACAGTGGAGAGCGTAACCGTCTGGTAATCGACACTCAATGCTCATCTACCCACTCGGTCTAGACGTTGGAGCAACCTCTTGATACCATAAGGGTTTAGGGACTTTCACCCAGGGATATCTATAGTACCCCATGTAGAATAAGATTTCCGGTATCCAATCCTGCTAACCACGATGCGTCTGTGGAGGCTACGACCCTGATGTCGCTAGGGCGTACAATAACCATGTCACACAAATGCGGAATGCATGAATCACGCTATCCAGTTATGCAACCAATCCTGCGCATACCGTGCGCTCATGTAGGGCAACACCGCCTAACCGGGAGCCCATAAACAACCTGTCCGAAGGCAAATGCTATGATCAGACAATCCTCACGTCAAGCATACATATGATGTGTATGATCATGAATCATGAAACTGTATTAAACATGATATAATAAAGTGATCTATCTTACAATGCAGATGGACCTGGACGGCCTATACACAATAAGTACGGCCCAGTAATGGGCCCTAAGGAGAGTCGTAATGTGGACATCCAACCAACATTACACTCGCAATGTGGACGTCAAACCAACATTTGCCCCCAAGGCACGATTGCCGTAAACATTGCTAGTTAATCTGTATGGGAATTACACATTGCAATGGACCGTAGGTTCCTCCCATTAGGCCTTACATGTATATCAAATGGGTGATATCTTATGGGCCTTTTATTTACCAGATGGGTCACATAAATGGGTCACACCAATGGGTCTTATGTGCATTGCAATGGGTCAAAACCCGTGGGCCTTGGATTGCATCAAATGAGTTAAACTCATGGGTCGCATGGGTCACACCAATTGAATCCCATATGAATGCCAAATGGGCCTTAACCCTTAGGCATTATATGAGTTCAATGGGCCTAAACCCCTAGGCCTTATGGTACATCAAATGAGCCTAAACCCATAGGCCTTGTATAAACCAGATGGGCCTAAACCCATAGGCCTTGTATAAACCAGATGGGCCTAAACCCATAGGCCTTTTACAAAGCAAATGGGCCTAGCCCATAGGCCTTAAATAGTCCAAATGGGCCTAACCCATAGGCCTTGCATGCATAACAATGTGGGCCTAAACCCATGGACCCTTTTTATAATCAAATGGGTTTAGTCCCATGGGCCTTACAATATATCAAATGGCCTAGTCTTATGGCCTTAGAACATATCAATTTGGGCCCAATCCCATGGCCTCACACAAATCAAAGTGGGCCCCAATGAACTACTGTAACTGCATTAGGATGGTCCTCAAAACAGGCCAAGGTGGGGTCCATATGAGCTAAGGATCTAACTCATTCTTTAAGCCTATGTAATAAAACAGACTCTTAAAATGAATGGACAGTTTGGATGCAGCCCATGCATCATGGGTGGGTCCCATTGCCGCTGGACAGCGGGGGTGACGTGTGCATTAAGGAGGGCTCCACCGTCCGCTGGACGGTGGAGATAACGCAGCAGCAGGTGGGCGCCACCGTCCACTGGACGGTGGGCTACAACACATATAATGTTGTGGGTCCCAAGCGGGGCCCACTGTGATGTTTAGATGACATCCAACCCATTCATAAGGTCACTCTGACCTGGATGAAGGGGAAGCATAAATTTCAGCTTGATCCAACGCGTATGTGGGCCCAAAAATGGTCTTCAATGGTAGGGGTATTGTCCCACTGTTTCATGTGGTGTGGGCCGCTTGAGTTTTGGATTTAGTTGAATTTTGGAGGGGGCCCACCTTAGAAGGGGGCCCACCTAATGAACGGTTTATATGGCATATAAACATCAAGGTGGGGCCCACGGCTGGAGGCCGTGGGTCCAAGTCGCCCGCCCACCGTGCGGCCTGACAACAGCAGCAACGCTGCCTCACTCCTTCTCTCTCTCCTCCAATTTCAATTTTCTTGCCAAAATCATGCGTGGGACCCGGTACTTGGAAATCCACTCCAGCCATAGTGTTCTACAGCTTGCAACAGACAAAAAGAGTCCAATGTTCGAATTTTTGTGATGATAGAAAATGAATAAAAAAAAAGAAAAAGATACTTGAATGGTAGTGGTATATTCTTTGATGCTATGGCCCACCAGGTCTTCCAATCAGTCCCAAACTCCTACCCAATGGCTAAAATATCCTGGGTAAGGGGATGGACGGCTTGGATTGAACAAATATCTCATGATGGGGCCTAAGCGAGTGGACCACCAAAGCCCTCCTTTACTTTTTCCCTTTTTCTCCTTTCTTTGAAACGTCCAGCATCCCAGACGCTGGACGGTTATATCATTTTTTTTTGATAATGGTGGGCCCTGATGAAGTGGGCCACCATTGATGAGTGACATGGATTCAACGTCGAAGGTGGGCCCCACTTGAATAAAATATTTGCATCAAGGTGGGATCCATTCAAGTGGGCCACAATCCTATAGCATAAAAAATAAAATAAAATAAAATAAAATAAATTAAAAGCAATAAAAGAGAGAGAAAGACATGGAGAGTGGGACACGGCTTGTGATGGAGGGACCCCGTCATTATGGGCCCTCTTATACATGAAATCATACATCAAATGGGTCATTTTGCACATGTGACCATCAAAACTAAAGATCAACGGTGGGGATCCTTTCCCCACCAATATGGATGGTCTAGATGACCTTTCCGAATAAAAATAAATATCATGATGGGGTCCATGGAGAATGGCCCCATCATGGAATGATCATGGTGATCCAAGTGGTCCATCGGCCACGTATTAGGGTCCCAAGTGAGATCCACACCATTGATCGGTGGGCCTCACTTGGTCCACCATAAAAACAAATAAATCTACCCTATATAGGCACCCACCGTCCGATCTTCTCGCTCCTAGAGGTTCCTTGGCACCATAGCTTCAACTTCAACGGTTAAGATGAGGAATGGAGGGTTGAGATGGAAGATTTTGGGGTAGGAAGGTGGGCCACTTGGAGCTTAGGAGGCTTTGCAAAATTCTATACGTATGGAACTCTTGTTGCTTGGGATTTTTTTTTTTTTGAAATGAGAAAGAGAGAAAGAGAGAGAGTGATGTAAAGGGAGAGAGAGAGAGTGATGGATGGATGGGTGAGTGATGTTTGTGTAAGAAATCTTGGACTTTTGTGGCTTTTGTGTAAGAGAGGTATGGGATGTGAAGACTTTTGTGGTCTTTTGTGTAAGAGAGGTATGGGTTAGGAAGACTTTTGTGGTTGCTTGGGAAAAGGGATGGAAGTGATGTGTACTTGACATGTGATGGCTTGATGGGTGATTGATTGATGGGATTGATGTGATTGATGTGACACATCGTTGAGATTCCCTTAGTTTTCGCAACGCGCGGTGTTTTCTCGCACCGAACGTTGGCCCATATCTCTTGATCAGGGTATCGCCTCGGCGCGCGAGTCGCGGTATCGGAACCGCGGCGACGGTGCGGTCGCTATGGTATTGGTCTCGGACTGAGTCGACTCGGGTTGTCGGCACATGAATCAGGGTCGCGCGTTGATATCGGCTAAGGGTCGAAGGTTGCCGGAATTCGACCGGTAAGACCGCGGGAGTGTACGGAAAGGTACGGACCAAGGTACGGGTCTTACATTATGCGGCTCAGCAGGATCCGCAGTCATCCGGTGGAGTCGTTGAGGGTATACTGCCAGTTTCTGCACGCATTGCACGTGTATTGTTTGATTCTGGTGCATCGCATTCTTTTGTGGCCGAGAGCTTCTGTCGATCGGCTGGCTTACCGTTGCAGTCTGCTGGTGAGAGCCTATCAGTATCTACTCCCTTGGGGAAGACTGCAGCGTTAGGACGATTTTGCTCGTCATGCCCCGTTCTAGTTGGGGATACCTTCCTGCCTGCTGATTTGTTTGTTTTGCCGATGTCCGAGTTCGACGTCATCTTGGGCATGGATTGGCTCGCCGAGTACTATGCCATTTTGGACTGCGCCGCGAGGACTGTCACGTTCGGTATACCCGGCGTACCACAGTTTCAGTTCGTTGAAGAGGCCAGAGGAGAGCAGTTATCTTGTTTGATGTCTTGCGCCATAGAGGAGCCTGTCGCCGTTTGCATCGACTATTTGCCGATAGTTTGCGATTTTCCCGATGTGTTCCAGGAGATTCCGGGATTACCGCCTCGTCGACTCACCGAGTTCCAGATCGATCTCGTGCCTGGTACCGCGCCTATTTCAAAGGCCCCGTATCGTATGACACCGTTAGAGTTACGGAAACTGCAAAAGCAGTTGGACGAGTTGCGTGAGCTGGGCTTTATTCGTCCGAGCAGTTCGCCGTGGGGAGCGCCGGTACTCTTCGTGAAGAAGAAGGATGGCTCGTTGAGGCTCTGCGTTGACTATCGCGAGCTCAACAAAGTCACGATCAAGAACAAGTACCCGCTCCCTAGGATTGATGATTTGTTCGACCAGCTGCAGGGTGCACAGTTCTTTTCGAAGATTGACCTGCGTTCCGGTTATCATCAGATTCGGGTCCGAGAAGAGGACATTCCGAAGACAGCATTCAGGACGCGTTACGGTCATTTTGAGTTTCAGGTCATGTCCTTCGGACTGACCAATGCACCCGCGGTCTTCATGTAGCTGATGAACGAGGTTTTTCGCCCATATCTGGATCAGTTTGTTGTAGTCTTCATCGACGACATTTTGATCTACTCGAGGACCCGTGAGGAGCATGAGCAGCACTTGGAGATTACTCTACAGACCCTCCGCGCACACCAGCTGTATGCGAAGCTGGAGAAGTGCGAGTTCTGGCAGGAGGAGGTGAAGTTCCTCGGTCACGTGGTGACGAGGGAGGGTGTCGCAGTGGACCCCTCGAAGGTCGAGGCAGTGCGTCAGTGGGGCCAGCCCATGACTGCGACAGAGATCCGTAGTTTCCTTAGTTTGGCGGGCTATTACCAACGTTTCATCGAGGGCTTTTCTCGTATTGCAGCCCCGCTGACCAGGTTGACTCGGAAGGGCGCAGAGTTTATTTGGAGTGACGCCTGCGAGCGAGCATTTATGGAGTTGAAGGACCGTCTGGCGTCCGCTCCTGTCCTCACTCTTCCCTCTGGGAGTGATAGCTTTATTGTATTCACCGATGCCTCGCATATCGGTTTGGGTGCTGTCCTGATGCAGCACGGGAGACCAGTGGCCTTTGCGTCTCGTCAGCTCAAGGTCCATGAGCTGAACTACCCTACACATGACTTAGAGCTGGCTGCAGTTGTCTTCACACTGAAGGTGTGGAGGCACTACCTTTACGGGATTAGGTTCGAGCTCTTCTCTGATCACAAGAGCTTGAAGCACTTCTTCTCGCAGTCTGAGTTGAATATGAGACAGAGGCGCTGGATGGAGCTCCTGAAGGACTATGATTTTGACCTCCAGTACCACCCGGGCAAGGCGAACGTGGTGGCAGATGCCCTCAGCCGTCAGCCACGAGGCCTAGTAGCGCATATGATGATTCAGGAGTGGCGGATGCTTGAGGATATTGCTGCGTATGACTTCGAGTTCGGCCTGCAGTCTTCCATTGTACAGTTATCGAGCTTGTCGATTCAATCCTCTCTTGTCGCTAGGGTGATCGAGGCTCAGCAGGCTGATGAGTCGTTGCAGAGTTATATGGCTGAGGCGGCATTTGAGGGTCAGGCTGATTGGCAGATCGGTACAGACGGTGGACTTCGCTTCAGAGGCCGATTATGTGTCCTGGATATTCCAGAGTTACGCAGAGATCTTATGATCGAGGCACATCGATCGCGGTTTTCTATCCACCCGGGCTCGACGAAGATGTACCGTGACATGAGGCGACAATATTTTTGGGCGGGGATGAAGCGCCAGATCGCCAGTTTTGTGGCCGAGTGTGACACGTGTCAGCGTGTCAAGGCCGATCATCAGAGACCTCCTGGTCTGTTGCAGCCGTTGAGCGTCCCGATGTGGAAGTGGGAGCACGTGTCGACTGATTTCATTATGGGTTTGCCGAGGACTCAGCGCGGTCATGACGCCATCTGGGTTGTTGTGGATCGTCTGACGAAGTCGGCACATTTTCTTGCGATGCGTGCGACTTGGTCTATGGACCGGCTTGCGAGATTATTCATCGAGGAGATTGTGAGACTGTATGGTGTTCCAGTCTCGATCGTTTCTGACCGAGACTCGAGGTTCATGTCTCAGTTTTGGGGGAGCTTTCAGCGTGCGATGGGTACTGATTTGCAGCTCAGCACCGCGTACCATCCGCAGACCGATGGCCAGACCGAGAGGGTCAATCAGATACTTGAGGATATGCTTCGGGCCTGCGCGATTGACTTCGGGGGTAGCTGGGATGAGCATCTTCGATTGGCTGAGTTCGCGTACAATAACAGCTATCAGGCAACCATCGGCATGGCTCCTTTTGAGGCACTATATGGCAGGCCATGCAGATCACCGAGTTGTTGGACCGAGGTTGGAGAGCGCCGTCTCCTAGGTCCCGAGCTTGTGCAGGAGACTTCAGAGGCTATTGATATCATCAGGCAGAGGATGCGCACAGCTCAGAGCCGACAGAAGAGTTCTGCTGATCGTCGGCGTCGTCCCTTGGAGTTTGATGTAGGGGACCATGTGTATCTCAAGGTCTCGCCCATGAAGGGCGTAGTTCGATTTGGAGCAAAGGGCAAGCTTGCCCGAGATTCATTGGACCTTTTGAGATCACTGGGCGCGTTGGCGCCGTGGCCTATCGGCTTGCCTTGCCATCTCAGTTGTCTGGCATCCATAACGTGTTTCACGTCTTCATGTTGAGGAAGTGTGGGTCAGACATAGTTCCCGTTATTAATTGGCAGCCGTTGGAGGTTCGTGAGGACGCTTCTTACATTGAGCAGCCAGTCCGTATCCTTGATCGGAAGGAGCAGGTCCTCAGAACCAAGGTCATTCCGTTGGTGAAGGTGCATTGGGGTCACCATTCTGTGGAGGAGGCTTCGTGGGAGCGTGAGGCTGAGATTCGTGAGTGTTATCCTCATCTCTTTGATGGTTGACCATATGTTATATTTTGTATGTTGCCTTTGATATTATATGATGATGATATGTCTCTTCTTCCTCCTGAGTTATGTCTAGTGGTGATGATTGAATAAATTTTGAGGATGAAATTTTTATAAGGAAGGGAGAGCTGTAAGACCCGTATCTTGGTCCGTACCTTTCCTTACACTTCCGAGGTCGTACCGGTCGAATTCCGGTAACCTTCGACCCTTAACCAGTATCGACGCGCGACCCTGATTCATGTGTCGACAACCCGAGTCGACTCAACCCGAGACCAATACCATAGCAACCGCACCGTCGCCGCGGTTCCGATACCGTGACTCGCGCGCCAAGGCGATACCCTGGTCAAGAGTTATGGGCCAACGTTCGGTGTGAGAAAACGCCGCGCGTTGCGAAACCCAATGAAATCTCTACGATGTGTCACATCAATCACATCAATCCCATCAATCAATCACCCATCAACCCATCACATGTCAAGTACACATCACTCTCACCCATTTTTCCAAGCAACCACAAAAGTCTTCACATCCCATACCTCTCTTACACAAAAAGCCACAAAAGTCTTCACCACCCATACCTCTCTTACACAAAAGCCACAAAAGTCAAGTTTTTCTTACACAACCATCACTCACCCATCCATCCATCACTCTCTCTCTCTCTCCCTTTACATCACTCTCTCTCTTTCTCTCTTTCTCATTCCAAAATTTCCAACAACAAAAATTCCAAGAGCCCCATACGTATGGAAATTTTCCAACTTTCCTAAGCTCTAAGTGGCCCACCTTCCTACCCCAAAATCTCCCATCTCAACCCTCCATTCTTCATCTTAGCCATTGAAGTTGAAGACAAAGTGCCAAGGAACCCCTAGGAGCGAGAAGATCGGACGGTGGGTGCCTCTATAGGGTAGATTTACTTAATTTTATGGACCAAGTGATGCCCACCGATCCATGGTGTGGATCTCACTTAGGACCCTAATATGTGGCCGATGGGCCACTTGGATCATCATGATCATTCCATGATGGGGTCATTCTCCATGGACCCCATCATGATGTTTATTTTCATTTAGAAAGGTCATCTAGACCGTCCATACCGGTGGAGAATGGATCTCCACCGTTGATTTACATTTTTAACGGTCCCATGTGCAAGGGATCCATTTATTGTATGTTTCATTGCAAGGGAGGGCCCATAATGACGGGGTCCCTCCATCACAAGCCGTGTCCCACTCTCCATGTCTCTCTCTCTCTTTTATTTTATTTTATTTTATTTTATTTTATTGCAATAGGATGGTGTGGCCCACTTGAATAGATCCCATCTTAATGTACTTATTTTATCCATGTGGGGCCCACCTTACACGTTATTCCCATGCCGCCCATCATGTGGTGCCCCACTTCATCAGGGCCTACCATTTAAAAAAATAAAATTATATAACTGTCCAGCGTCTGGGACGCTGGACGTTGTAAAGGAAAAAGAAAAAGGAAGAATGAAAGGAAAGCTTTTGGGGTGGCCTCCTTGCATAGGCCCCACCCTGATATTTATATCCGATCCGAGCCGTCCATCCTCTTACCTACGGTGCTTTATCCGTTGGGTAGAAGTTTGGGGTTGATTGGAAGACCTGGTGGGCCATAGCATCAAATAATGCACCTCGACCATTCAAGGATCCATTTTCTCATTTTATTCATTTTCTAGCGTTAAAAAAATTCAACTCTAGACTCATTTGGACGGCCTCGAGCCGCTGAACGCCATGGTCGGGACAGATTTTGGCGAAGCGGGCCCCACGTGCGAAAAATCCCGAGAAAACGGTATTTTTCAAAAAATCAAAAATCAATGAGGCAGAGCCTCTGCACTCGCTGGCGCTGGCAGCGCTGCACGCTGCTGCGTGCAGCCGTCCAGGCGGGCGGGAGGCGTCCAAGCCAGGGACCCATGGCTCCAGCCGTGGGCCCCACCTTGATGTTGGTATCCCATCTAAACCGTCCATGAGGTGGGTCCCATTCTCAGGTGGGCCCCCTCCGAATTTCAGGTCGATCCAAAACTCAGGTGGCCCACACCGTAGGAAACAGTGTGAATAAAAATCTACCATTGAAACTTTTCCTGGGGCCCACAGAAGTTTCGAATCAAGCTGAAATTTATGTTTTCCGTTCATACAGGTCTTAGTTACCTTATGAATGGGTTGGATTTCAAATAAACATCACGGTGGGCCCTACGTGGGACCCACCTTTGTAAAGGCAAGGCAGCCACGTGCTGCTCTCTCTCTCTCTCTCTCTCTCTCTCTCTCTCTCTCTCCCTGTAACTCCAGTAGATTGTAGGCCCCACATGATATTTCTGTTTTGGCAATGCCATCCATTTGTATTGATGGTGGGGCCCACTGCCATCTGGTGACAGCCAGTTCTATGGGTCCCCCTTCTAAAGACGCCTCATATAAGTAGATAATATACTATATTATGTTATAATACTATACTATTTAAGAAAATTGGGCCCTACGTGGGACCCATCTCTGCCTTATAAAATGGGCAGCAAGCTGCACGTGGAGGCCTGCGTGGCGTATGTGTTTTTGCACACGCCGTCCGTCCGACGGTGGAACCCACTCCCTATGTGTAGACTTTATCTGCACCGTTCCCTATTTGGATGGTGGGGCCTACCATGATGCAAGTGTTGTACTCATGCCATCCAACCATTTGTAAGATCATTTTATAGCATGGAAAAATAGTGGTGAATCATATATAAAGTTCAAGTGGACCCCACCATTAAATAGTGGATAGTGACATCCACCGTTCAAACTTATAGGGCCGTGGTGGTATCTAAATAAACTGGTATTATTTTCACTTCATTTATCTATATGTTAACTTATGCATAGGTCGGATCTCAGATATACATAAGGTTGGGCCCATATGAGACCCATCAGTATGACCCATTCGATGTATTTGTGGCCCATGGTTGAGGCCCACTTCGATACACATATGACCCATGAGATTAGGCCCATTTGATGCAATCTAAGGCCCACGGGCTTTGACCCATTGCAATGCACATAAGACCCATTGGTGTGGCCCATCTATGTGGCCCATCTGATGAATAAAAGGCCCATAAGATACGGCCCATTTGATATATATGTAAGGCCCAATGGGAACAACCTACGGTTCATTGCAATGTGTAAATCCCTTATAGGCTAAGTATCAATGTTTACAAAGATCGTGCCTTGGGAGCAATGATGGTTTGACGTCCAAATTGCGAGTGTAATGATGGTTGGATGTCCACATTACGACTCTCCTTAGGGCCCATTATTGGCCGTACTTGCCGTGTATAGGCCATCCAGGTCCATCTGCATTGTAAAATAGTTCATTTCATTATAACATGTTTAGTATAGTTTCATGACTCATGATCATACGCATCATATGTATGCTTGATATGGGGACTGACTGATCATAGCATATGCCTTCGGGCAGGTTGTTTATGGGCTCCTGGTTAGGCAGTATTGCCCTACATGAGCGCACGATATGCGCATGAATTGTTGCATGACTGGACAGCGTGAATCATGCATTTCGCACTTGTGTGACATGGTTATTGTACGCCCTAGCAACATCAGGGCCGTAGCCTCCACAGACGCATCGTGATTGGCAGGATTGGATACCGGAAATCTTGTTCTACATGGGGTACTATAGATATCCCTGGGTGAAAGTCCCTAAACCCTTATAGTACCAAGAGGTTGCTCCAACGTCTAGACCGAGTGGGTAGATGAGCGTTGAGTGCCGATTACCAGATGGTTATGCTCTCCACTGTGTCGTGGTCGGTTGGAAGGGGGTGCGGCCTTACCCGCCCGTGAGTAGGGGGCAATGCTAGGCTGAGTCTGACCAGCTCGAGGAATGGGTCCGCTATCGACGAGTCGCGCCCGATATTGGCAGACGGATAGTGAGGTCTCTTCCACTTACCTTATTGCGCGCGATGTGGCGGCAATCTGGTTTAGAGTGTACTAGACCCCGGTGATATTTCATATTTTGAGCTGTATTGATGTGTGGACATAGATGAGGATCTGTATGCTTGAGTTGCATTGTACATTGCATGGCCTTGGGATGGCCGATACCATTCATGTCTTGCATCGCATAAGCGTTAGTACGGCTCATGATATTATGGTTCCATCCGTATATTCCGCATTACTCTGACATTGCATGTTCATATTCGACCTTGTGCACACACTTTCACCACCCTCTAAGCTTTCTGTAAGCTTATGCACGACCGTTGCGTGCAGGTGACGTTGGATCGCAGCAGCGCTGAGGCAGGAGCACGTTGCTGAGCATTTTGGAGTTTTTGTACTTTGCCATTGTATTTCCCTTTATGCTCATTGTACTTGTAAAGTTTTTGATCATAGTGGAAATGTAATGGAGTTCTTGATTGTTGTTTGTGGGTTATGCCTTTGGTTATGCTTATTACAAATCAAACTGATATTTAAAATCCTCCTCGTAGCATCCCAGGATCGGAACCTGGCGAATGGGAGCTAGGAGCCGAGAATGGGGTTCTACGGAGGCTGTTGGCGCCGGATTCGGCGATCGGGAATTTTGTGAGCCCGGTTTCCGAGTTTGGGGTGTGACAATGGTGGATACTCAGTTTGGTAAGAAAATTAAATTGTTGTATTCTGATTCATGAGGGGGGAAGGGATTGGAATTTGCTGCATATTTACATGATCGTGGGGTTATTCAACAAAAGACTTGTTTTGACACTCTTGAGCAAAATAGGGTGGCTGAACGGAAGAACCATCATATCGTGTGGGGGGAGGGATTGGAATTTGCTGCATATTTACATGATCGTGGGGTTAATCAACAAAAGACTTATTTTGACACTCCAGAGCAAAATAGGGTGGCTGAACGGAAGAACCATCATATTGTGGAGACTACAAATACATTTATGTCTGATATGTTGGTTCTCAGTGCATTCTAGGTCGAGGCTATGTTGCATTTGGTATATCTTGTTAATCATATGCCAACATCCCTTCTTCGTAATGTCTTTCCCTATTTTATTCTCTTTGGCTCTTTACCTAATTATTCATCATTTTGTGTGTTTGGGTGTGTTTGTTATGTTCACATTCCTGCTCAAGAATGTAACAAACTATCCCCCAAGTCCACTTGGTGTATGTATTTAGGCTTTGGCAATACCCTAAAGGGGTTTTATTAGTATGATGCTACTTGCAAACGGGTACGTATTTCTTGTAATGTAGATTTTTTTTTTCTAGAGCATGTACCTTTTTATTCTCAGTCATTTACTACTATTGCTCCACCGGGGTTTTCTTCCTCTGAGCTAATTGATTTTTCAGATATTCTAGTTGCTTCTTTTGTTCCTAGTCCCTTGTAAATTTGTTAGTGTCGGCCCAGATCACCACCTCTGCCTCCTTCGTCGGCTACTTCACTTGCTGCAGATCCTCACTCCCCTTACTACTGATTTGGTTCCCTCTTCGGTACGTCGCTCTAATCGGCCCCATAATTCTCCAGCTCATTTGATTTACTCTATGTCTGCTATGTGATTCACATTGGATTTTGTTTTTGTCCCTACCTCCTATTCATGGGCATGCTTATCAGAGTTGTTGGCGATAGTAGAAGAGCTTAAAGCATTGGCTAAGAACCACACATGGGACCTTGTTCCACATCCTCTAGGGCAAGAAGTTATCTGGAGCAAATGGGTTTATTTCATGAAGTTGAAATCTAATGGATCTCTTGATTGGTACAAAACACAACTAATTGATCAAGTATACAAGCAGGATTTTGTGACCGATTATGATGAGATATTTTTTCCAATAGCGAAAATAAAGACTAGATAGACTTAACTATAATCCATTTTAGACATACACACAAAACAAGTTTCTCTCTCTCTCCGCCTCTTGAAAAGTCTCTTGTTCATTGTTTTTTCTGCAACTATGTTCATTGTCGAGTCAATTCATTTTAGGTATAATCCATTTTAGACATACACACAAAACACTCTCTCTCTCTCCGCCTCTTGAAAAGTCTATTGTTCATTGTTTTTTCTGCAACTAAGTTCATAGTCGAGTCAATTCATTTTAGGTTTGAGTTCTTCATGTTGGTTCAAGCCCGTGTACAATGAGTGTACTGCTAGGACTGGGTCATAAACGTTGTATCTTGGGGACCAATTGCTTGTGACTCTAGTTGCACTTGGAACACAGTTCAAGGAGGACAAATTTGGTTTCAAGCCAAGTGACTCAGTCACACCTCAACTCAAAACAAATAAATCTTTCTTTACTACCTTTTATCTTTTGTTTCATTTCAGTTTTCTATTTTTCAAAAAATCTGTCTACTATTTTCAACACTAATATCTGACAGTTCTAAGGGTGTATGGGACAGCCTAGAGCCAAAATAATTCAAACTCCAATAGAAGACGTTTGGACCTCATAATTTGTCCCAAAATAAACAAGGCACAATTGGCCCATTATGGGCCAAAACTAAAGCCCAATTGAGAGGTGTAACACCCTGTACTTTCCAGTACTAGAGTGTTACCATGCAATCTAATTTAGTATAAATACAAGCCTATCTTAAATGAACCTTCACGCTCATTCTAGCCTAAATCCAACCCTTGAAAACAGTCCCAAACCGTAAATCAAGCTATCTATCCGTTGATTTCCAAGATGGATCATCACACCACTAAAGAGACCTATTTTCCTAGGATCCCAACTTCATTGATGGACAAATCTAGCCGAATTACGGATTTACAATCCTGAATCACAAAATCCACCGTTTACCAAGTTCACAATGTCCAGTAGGACGATTCATCATTGAAGACATAGGTCGAATTATCTAGTTTCATATCCAACTCCCAGATCACACTAAAAGTTCTTTAAGATCCCAATGGCTATTGGAAATTTATCGTTGGTCAATCCAATCACTGGATTGTTTGAATGCTCACTAAACCATCATTTGGTAACTAAAGATTTATGTGTCGTGGCCCACTTTGATGCAAAGTAACCCTAATGTTAGGGTATATAGCTAAATGATGCACAACAAGTACCCCACAGCTTACATATAGGCATGATAATAATAATAATAATAAATAAATAAATAAAAAGATAAATAAATAACAATGTGGATAAGCAGTAACAATGATAATAATAATAATAATAATAATATGAAATCATGAGACAGATAGTCCTAATAACCTACAGAGCGGGACCCACAACCGAAAATACATGCATATGTGAAAATAATAAAAATCATAATAATAATAATAATAATAATAAAGTGAAATAATTAATGACAATAATAGTAATAAAATTAATATTAATATTAGCATTTGGATTGGTGATATATTATGAAGGTCTTGAACGTACATGTGACCCATTAAAACCCTTTTAACCGTAGACGTTCAATTTCAAAATGATCTGACTGTTGGAACAATGTAATCAACACCTAAAAAGGGCTTAATTAATTCGTATGGCCCACCTAAGCTTCGGATCTGACTGATCTTCAGTCAGAGACCCTTAGTGGGGCCTATAAAGGGAATGGATGGAGGGATCTCATGTCAGCATCATGGTGGACCCCACCTCGAGTTGTGTGAGTGCACGGGAGAGACGTGCACTCACTATGCACTGGACGAAGTAGCTCGGTCAAACAGTCGCTGACTGAGATTTCTCTAAAAAGAGAAATCCTCTCTCTCTCACTTGGTTTTTCGCTAGCAACGAACAAAGGATGTTCGTTTGAAATATGGCCCACCATCTCGTCCTAAATGGGAGATCTAAACCGTTCATCCGGTGCGGACGTGGGTCCCAAGTAACTCCATACCTTAGAGTACGTATGCGTGCACACAATTCTTGGTGCAAACAGGCCCTACAAGCACATGTTTCCGAAAATGGAAACTATTTCACTGCCAGTCGAGCGATCCATGTGCACCCCTCATCCTCAAGTCTTGGCCATTCATTAAGGTTAATCTTAGCCATCCAATAGCCCTTCACGTGGGAGAAGGTTTTCCTCCATAGAAAACCAAGTCCTACAAGCCATATCTTGAAATGGTTTCAAGCCAGTGCAATCTAGGCCACCCATTCTTCATCTAATGGCCCTAGAGAGCTAGGGTTTTCTATAAAGAAAGGAGGATCGAGAAGCCGCAGTCACTCTCCACCTCTAACAGTAGCTCGAGAGGAAACCTGCCGAAACCTTCAACATCCGGACCCACTACCAAAAACTGTAAGACCCGTATCTTGGTCCGTACCTTTCCGTACACTTCCGTGGTCTTACCGGTCGAATTCTGACAACTTTCGACCCTTAAACGATATCGACGCGCGACCCTGATTCATGTGCCGACAACCCGAGTCGACTCAACCCGAGACTAATACCATAGCGACCGCACCGTCGTCGCGGTTCCGATACCGCGACTCGCGCGCTGAGGCGATACCCTGGTCAAGAGTTATGGGCCAACGTTCGGTGCGAGAAAACGCTGCGCGTTGCGAAAATCAAGGGAATCTCTACGATGTATCACATCAATCACATTAATCTCATCAATCAATCACCCATCAATCCATCACATATCAAGTACACATCACTTCCATCCCTTTTCCCAAGCAACCACAAAAGTCTTCACCACCCATACCTCTCTTACACAAAAAGCCTCAAAAGTCAAGCTTTTCTTACACAACCATCACTCACCCATCCATCCATCACTCTCTCTCTCTCCCTTTACATCACTCTCTCTCTTTCTCTCTTTTCCATTTCAAAAATTCCAAGCAACAAGAGTCCATACGTATGGAATTTTGCAAAAAATCCCTAAGCTCCAAGTGGCCCACCTTCCTACACCAAAATCTTCCATCTCAACCCTCCATTCTTCATCTTAACCATTGAAGTTGAAGACAAGGTGCCAAGGAACCCCTAGGAGCGAGAAGATCGGACGATGGGTGCCTCTTTAGAGTAGTTTTTCTTATTTTTATGGTGGACCAAGTGAGGCCCACCGATCAATGGTGTGGATCTCACTTGGGACCCTAAAATGTGGCCAATGGACCATTTGGATCATCATGATCGTTCCATGATGGGGCCATTCTCCATGGACCCCATCATGATGTTTATTTTCATTTAGAAAGGTCATCTAGACCGTCCATATCGGTGGAGAATGGATCTCCACCGTTGATTTACATTTTCAATGGTCCCATGTGCAAGGGATCCATTTATTGTATAATTTTCTTGTAAGGGACGGCCCATAATGACGGGGTCCCTCCATCACAAGCCGTGTCCCACTCTCCATGTCTCTCTCTCTCTCTTTTATTTCCTTTTTATTTTATTTTATTTTATTTTATTTTGTGTTTATGCAATAGGATTGTGTGGCCCACTTGAATGGATCCCACCTTGATGTATTTATTTTATTCAAGTGGGGCCCACCTTAAATGTTAAACCCATGTCACCCATCATGTGGTGGCCCACTTCATCAGGGCCCACCATTTCAAAAAAAATATATAATGAACCGTCCAGCGTCTGGGACGCTGGACGTTCCAAAGGAAAGAAAAAAAAAGAGTTTTGGGGTGGTCCCCTCGTATAGGCCCCACCCTGATGTTTATGTTCAATCCACGCCATCCACCACTTTTCCTGGGACATTTTAACCGTTAAGCCAAAGAATGAGGCTGACATGATCATCCAGTGGGCCATAATATTAGAAATTTGGGTGGTTACCCTTAAAAACACTTCCTGATGATTCTATGAGTCCAAAATTCCTGAACTTTGGACTCATTTTGTTTGTCTCGAGTTGTAGAGTCCCATGGTCGGGATGGATCTTCCAAACTTGGGTCCCACCTGTGAGAAACCACAGAAAACAAGATTTTTCAAAAAAAAAAAATATAAGAAGAAAGGGAGGCAGTGCTGCAGCAGGCGCTGCAGCTGTCAGCGCTGCAGCGCCGTGGGCGGACGGACGCTAGCCCCACGGCTCAGCTGTGGACCCCACCTTGATGTACCGTTCTTACATCGGCACCGTCCATTGTGTGGGCCCTGAGGGCTGCAGTCTGTCCTCCAAAACTCAGCCCGATCCAAAGCTCAGGTGGCCCACAAAACTGGAAATAGTGGTGATTGGGTGGCTGCCCTTGAAGTTTCTTTTGGGCCCACATAAGTTTTGGAATCAACCTGGAATTTGTGTTTTCTCTCCATCCAGGCCTATGTGACCTTATCAACGGTCTGGATGGTTGGAAAATCTGATGGTGGGCCACACACGTGGATCCCACCATTAATGTGTATGTGTTTTAATGCACCGTCCACAGCCGTGGACGGTGGAGTCCCACCTGATGTTGTGTGGCCTCCACCGTCCAGCGGACGGTGGGGCCCCTTGTGATGTACGTGCTCCATCCGCACTGTCCACTGGACAGTGGGACCCACCATGATGCACTTGTTACATTCAAACCGTCCATCCACTTAGTGTGATCATTTTAAAGCATGAGTTATTAGATGGGTGGGCCATTCATATAGGTTTGGCCCATTTGGTTTGTAATAGGCCTATGGGCTAGGCCCATTTGAATTTCAAAAGGGCTATGGGCTAGGCCCATTTGGTTTATGAAATGCTTATGGGCTAGGCCCATTGGATCCACTTAAGGCCTAAGATCTTAGGTCCATTTGATGTGTTGCAAGTCCATGGGACTAGGCCCATTTGATGTACTTCAAGGCCCATGTAATTGGACCCCTTTTGTTGAAATTTAAAGCCCATGGAAGTAGGCCATTTGATATATGTAAGGCCTAGGGGTTAGGCCCACTTTGATATGCATACAAGGCCTACGGATTTAGGCCATTTTATGTACCATAAGGCCTAGGGGTTTAGGCCCATTGAACGCATGTTAGGTCTATGGGTTGAGACCCACTTGATCTACATGTGGGGTCCAATTGGTGTGGCCCATTTGATACATATTAAACTCATATGCCTAGGTCCAATTGATGTAATCCAAGGCCCACGGGTTTTGACCCATTGCAATGCACATAAGACCCATTGGTGTGGCCCATTTATATGGCCCATCTGATGAATAAAAGGCTCATAAGTTATGGCCCATTTGATATATATGTAAGGCCCAATGGGATGAACCTAAGGTCCATTACAATGTGTAATCCCAATACAGGTTATGTAGCGACGTTTAAGAAGATCGTGCCTTGGGAGCAATGTTGGTTTGACGTCCACATTGCAAGTGTAATGTTGGTTGGATGTCCACATTACGACTCTCCTTAGGGCCCATTACTGGGCCGTACTTATCGTATATAGGCCATCCAGGTCCATCTGCATTGTAAGATAATTCATTTTATTATAACATGTTTAGTACAGTTCCATGACTCATGATCATACGCATCATATGTATACTTGACGTGAGAGTTGTCTGATCATAGCATTTGCCTTCGGGCAGGTTGTTTATGGGCTCCCGGTTTGGCAATGTTGCCCTACATGAGCGCACGATATGCGCAGGATTGGTTGCATGACTGGATAGCGTGATTCATGCATTCCGCATTTGTGTGACATGGTTATTGTACGCCCTAGCGACATCGGGGCCGTAGCCTCCACAGACAGATCGTGGTTGGCAGGATTGGATACCAAAAATCTTGTTCTACATGGGGTACTATAGATATCCCTGGGTGAAAGTCCCTAAACCCTTATGGTACCAAGAGGTTGCTCCAACGTCTAGACCGAGTGGGTAGATGAGCGTTGAGTGCCGATTACCAGACGGTTACACTCTCCACTGTGTCGTGGTCGGTTGGAAGGGGGTGCGGCCTTACCCGCCCAAGAGTAGGGGGCAATGCTAGGCTGAGTTTGACCAGCTCGAGGAATGGGTCCGCTATCGATGAGTCGCGCCCGATATTGGCAGACGGATAGTGTGGTCTCTTTCACTTACCTTATTGCGCGCGATGTGGCGGCAATCTGGTTTTGAGTGTACTAGACCCCGGTGATATTCCATATTTTGAGCTGTATTGATGTATGGACATAGATGAGGACCTGTATGCTTGAGTTGCATTGTACATCGCATGACCTTGAGATGGCCGATACATTCATGTCTGGCATTGTATAGCCTTGGTACGGCTCATGATATCATGGTTCCATTTGCACATTCCGCATCACTCTGACATTGCATGTACATATTACTACCTTGCGCACACACTTTCACCACCCTCTAAGCTTTCTGTAAGCTTATGCACGACCGTTGCATGCAGGTGACGTTGGATCGCAGCAGCGCTGAGGCAGGAGCACGTTGCAGAGTGTTTTGGAGTTTTTATTATACACCACTGTATTTCCCTTTATGCTCATTGTACTTGTAAAGTTTTTGATCATAGTGGAATTGTAATGGAGTTCTTGGTTGTTGTTTGTGGGTTATGCCTTTGGTTATGCTTATTACGGATCAAACTGACGTTAAAAAAATCCTCCTCGTAGCATCCCAGGATCGGAACCTGGCGAATGGGAGCTAGGATCCGAGAATGGGGTTCTACGGAGGCTGTCGGCGCCGGATTCGGTGATCGGGAATTTTGTGAGCCCGATTTTTGAGTTTGGGGCGTGACAAAAACCCTTCAAACCTTTGGTCCAACACGTCATTGAGCCCCATTACACCCCTAGGAACCCTCCCATGTTGTCGGAATGGAGAAAGAAGCAATGAGAAGAAATCTACCATTGATGCCCGACCTTCTTCCTCGTTCAAGCTGCACCAAACCGAGTTGATGCGTTTGATTCAGGTCGAACCCAGTCGTCTAGTGATTCCACTAGACCTGTAGCAGATGAAAGAAAAGAAGAAAGGAAAAAGAAGGAAGAAGAAGAAAAGAGATGGAGGCTGAGATCGAGTCTCGCTGCTGCACTACATAGTGCAGTTGGGTTGCTGAAGCGGGTCATTCCGAGTCGAGCAAAGTGCGTTACCAGTTGGGTCGACTTTTGCTGAGTCTAGATGTTAGACGTGTGTTGCAGGAAGAAATGGGAAGTAAGAGAGAGAATGCATGCTCATGCCATGCTAGTTCACACCAAGTCCGGACCAAGTTCGGTCTCAGCTGGGCGAGCCAGGGCACTCGACTCACTGATGAGGTTGAGGCCGGTCGTCTGAGGGTGCTGCTGGACCTCTAGCACATGGAAAGAGGGGGAGAGAAGGAGAAGAAAGAGTGCAGGAGAGAAGCATGCAACTATTGTCGTGTTGCACTGGCTCAGCTCGAACTGAGTCACTGACTAGCTCTAACTGACGTGAAGTTTGAGTCAGGTGGGCCCGGTAGGGATGTGTAGCAAGAAAGAAGAGAAGTAGAAAAGAGTGAGAGAAAAGAAAGGAGGAAGAGAAACTTAAGAGAGAGGGGGTCGAGTCAACTCGGTTAGAACCGAGTCAACTCGCTTGGGACCGAGTCCAGCTGGGCCGGGTCATTCTTGGGCCTCGTATAGGTGCTGAGGTTGAGTTGGGACAGCCCAGTTGCATTGAGTCGAGCTACCAAGTTGACTAATGTAAGTCAACTTTTCTCCCTAAATTAGATTGTTTAATTTACCATAAATTGTTATTGTAGAAATTATTAGGATTATTAAACATGATTCGTCATTGGTAGACTATTTACACTTATATTAAATATTATAAACATAATTACAATTATTAAATAGTAGTATAATATTTACCATCCTTAAATATTATCATGGACAGTAGATCATACTATTTATTACCATCATAATGGTTATTGTCATCATGTTAGCTAATATTAATTATATCGTTAATGTTAATGATGATTTTGTAGTTATTGACATTATTAACATTACAAACAATTGTACATCAACTAGGGTTCAAACCTTAAAAATCTAACCTAGACCTGAACTCTAGGATAAAATCCTAGACCTAAGCTGTAAGACCCGTATCTTGGTCCGTACCTTTCCGTACACTCCCGCGGTCATACCGGTCGAATTCCGGCAACTTTCGACCCTTAAACAATATCGACGCGCGACCTGGATTCATGTACCGACAACCCGAGTCGACTCAACCCGAGACCAATACCATAGCGACCGCACCGTCGCCGCGGTTCTGATACCGCGACTCACGCGCCGAGGCGATACCCGGATCAAGAGATATGGGCCAATGTTCGGTGCGAGAAAACGCCGCGCGTTGCGAAAACCAAGAGAATCTCAACGATGTGTCACATCAATCACATCAATCCCATCAATCAATCACCCATCAATCCATCACATGTCAAGTACACATCACTTCCATCCCTTTTCCCAAGCAACCACAAAAGTCTCCCAAACCCATACCTCTCTTACACAAAAAGCCACAAAAGTCTTCTTAACCCATACTTCTCTTACGCAAAAGCCACAAAAGTCAAATTTCTCTTACACCACCATCACTCACCCATCCATCCATCACTCTCTCTCTCTCCCTTTACATCACTCTCTCTTTCTCTCTTCCTCATTTCAAGAATTTCAAGCAACTCCAAGAGCTCCATACGTATGGAAATCTCCAACCTTCCTAAGCTCTAAGTGGCCCACCTTCCTACCCCAAAATCCCCCATCTCAACCCTCCATTCTTCATCTTAGCCATTGAGGTTGAAGATAAGGTGCCAAGGAACCCCTAGGAGCGAGAAGATCGGACGGTGGGTGCTTCTATAGGATAGATTTTCTTGTTTTTATGGTGGACCAAGTGAGGCCCACCGATCAATGGTGTGGATCTCACTTGGGACCCTTATTTGTGGCCGATGGACCACTTGGATCATCATGATCGTTCCATGACGGGGCCATTCTCCATGGACCCCATCATGATGTTTATTTCTTTAAGAAAGGTCATCTAGACCGTCCATTTTGGTGGAGAGAGGATCTCCACCGTTGATTCTCGACCTTGATGGTCCCATGTGTTGAGGGACCCTTTTTTTTTATATCATTTGCTTTTAAAGGAGGGCCCATAAGGACGGGGTCCCTCCATCACAAGCCGTGTCCCACTCTCCATGTCTCTCTCTCTCTTTCATTCCTCTTATTTTATTTTATTTTTATTTGATTTTTATTTTTTTATGAAAGGGGTTGTGTGGCCCACTTGAATGGACCTCACCTTGAGGTATTTATTGGGTCTAAGAGTCCTTCAAGTGGGGCCCACCTTGCATGTTGAACCCCATCACCCATCAATGGTGGCCCACTTCATTAAGGCCCACTAAAAAAAAAAAGAGAGAGAAGAAAAGAAAACCGTCCAGCGTCAGAGACGCTGGACGTTTCAACCAAAAAAAAAAAAAGAAAAAAAAGAAAAGAAACTTTTAAGGTGAGCCCCTTGCATAGGCCCCACCCTGATGTTTATGTGCGATCCAAGCCGTCCATCCTCTTACCCACGGCATTTTAGCTGTTGGGTAGAAGTTTGGAGCTGATCCAATCACCTGGTGGGCCATATTACTAAATATTGTATTGTCACCATTCAAATGATAATCTCTTAATTTATTTCACTTCCAAGCATAAAAAAAAATCAAACTCTGGACTCATTTGGACGGCCTCGGGCCACTGATCGTAATGGCCGGGGCGGATTTCACTTTGGCGGGCCCCACGTGCGAAAAACTCCAGAAAATAATTTTTTCCATTTTTTCTTAAAACCAAATGGCAGGGGCAAGCCTCTGCCTCTTGCTGCCAACAGCGCTGCACGCAACAGCGTGCAGCCGTGGGACGGCGGACGAACGTTTGGGACCCACGGCTCCAGCCGTGGGCCCCACTGTAATGTTCATTTGCCATTCAATCCGTTCGTGAGGTGGGTCCAGATCCAAAACTTAGGTGGCCCACACCACTTGAAACAGTGGGCTTAAATATCTACCATTGAAATCCTTTTAGGGGCCCACAGCAGTGTTGGATCAAGCTGAAATTTATGTTTCCCCTTCATCCAGGACCAAGGGACCTCGTGAACGGGTTAGATTCCAAATGAACATCACGGGATGGGCCCCACATGGGACCCACAATGATGTGTGCCTTAAAGACCACCGTCCAGTGGATGGTGGCGCTCACCTTGCCGTTGCATTGATTCCACCGTCCGCTGGACGGTGGAGCCCTCTTGATGCATGTGTTTTATGCACGCCACAGCGGGCGTGCAGTGTGTGTGTGCGTGCTGTGTGGGTGCGTATGCGTGTGTGGATGTGTGCATGTGTACATATACATACATACTTATATATACTATATGTAATACATGTACATATTATACTAGTTGTAATATATATGATGATGGGCCCTCATGTGGGCCCCACCTTTGACGCATGTGATGCATCCAGACCATCCATCCCATGCGAATTTCAAAAGGGCATGGGCTAGGTCCATTTGATTTATAAATGCCTATGGGCTAGGCCCATTGAATTCATTCTAGGCCTAAGGACTTAGGCCCATATGATGTGTTGCAAGTCCATGGGACTAGGCCCATTCGATGTACTTCAAGGCACAGGTAATTGGACCCTTTTTGTTGAAATTTAAAGCCCATGGAGGTAGTCCATTTGATACATGCAAGGCCTACGGGTTTAGGCCCATTTAAAGTACCATAAGGCCTAGGGGTTTAGGCCCATTTGACTCATATTAGACCTATAAGTTGAGGCCCACTTGGTCCACATGTGGGACCCAATTAGTGTGGCCCATTGGTCATATATTAAACTCATGTGACTAGGTCTAATTGATGCAATCTAAGGCCCACGGGTTTTGACCCATTGCAATGCACATAAGACCCATTGGTGTGGCCCATTTATGTGGCCCATCTGATGAATAAAAGCCCATAGGATATGGCCCATTTGATATATATGAAGGATCCAATGGGAACAACCTACGGTCCATTGCAATGTGTAAATCCATTATAGACTAAGTACGATGTTCACAACGATCGTGCCTGGGGAGCAATGTTGGTTTAACGTCCACATTGCGAGCGTAATGCTGGTTGGATGTCCACATTACGACTCTCCTTAGGGCCCATCACCAGGCCGTACTTGCTGTGTATTGACCGTCCAGGTCCATCTGCATTGTTAAATAGTTCATTTCATTATAACATGTTTAGTATAGTTTCATGACCCATGATCATACGCATCATATGTATGCTTAATATGAGGATTGACTGGTCATAACATATGCCTTCGGGCAGGTTGTTTATGGGCTCCCGGTTAGGCGGTGTTGCCCTACATGAGCGCACGATAAGCGCAGGATTGGTTGCATGACTGGATAGCGTGATTCATGCATTCCGCATCTATGTGACATGGTTATTGAGTGCCCTAGCAACATCAGGGCCGTAGCCTCCACAGACACATCGTGGTTGGCAGGATTGGATACCGGAAATCTTGTTCTACATGGGGTACTATAGATATCCCTGGGTGAAAGTCCCTAAACCCTTATGGTACCAAGAGGTTGCTCCAACGTCTAGACCGAGTGGGTAGATGAGTACTGAGTGTCGAATACCAGTTGGCTGTGCTCTCCACTGTGTCGTGGTCGGTTGGAAGGGGGTGCGGCCTTACCCGCCCGAGTGTAGGGGGCAATGCTAGGCTGAGTTTGACTAGCTCGAGGAATGGGTCCGCTATCGACGAGTCGCGCCCGATATTGGCAGACGGATAGTGAGGTCTCTTCCACTTACCTTATTACGCGCGATGTGGCGACAATCTGGTTTAGAGTGTACTAGACCCCGGTGATATTCCATACTTTGAGCTGTATTGACGTGTGGACATTGATGAGTATCTGTATGCTTGAGTTGCATTGTACATTGCATGGCCTTGGGATGGCCGATACCATTCATGTCTTGCATTGCATAGCCTTGGTACGGCTCATGACGTTTTGGTTCCATCTGCATATTCCGCATTACTCTGACATTGCATTCATATTACTACCTTGCGCACACACTTTCACCACCCTCTAAGCTTTCTGTAAGCTTATGCACGACCGTTGCGTGCAGGTGACGTTGGACTGCAGCAGCGCTGAGGCAGGAGCACGTTGCTGATCATTTTGGAGTTTTTGTTATTTGCCATTGTATTTCCCTTTATGCTCATTGTACTTGTAAAATTTTTGATCATAGTGAAAATGTAATGGAGTGCTTGGTTGTTGTTTGTGGGATATGCCTTTGGTTATGCTTAATACGAATCAAACTGATATTTAAAATCCTCCTCGTAGCATCCCAAGATCGGAACCTGGCGAATGGGAGCTAGGAGCCGAGAATGGGGTTCTACGGAGGCTGTCGGCGCCGGATTCGGCGATCGGGAATTTTGTGAGCCCGGTTTCCGAGTTTGGGGCGTGACATAAGCAACCTAAACTCTAGGTCAATACCCTAAACATAGATAGTGTGTCAGGTTTGAGCTAATTGTAGAATTTCATAATTCATGGTAGATCATAGTATCTATTATTATGACTAGATTCATTATTGATAGTTATGGCTGTTAGCATTAGAAAATATTTATCATTTTCCTTATGGGATTAGTATAATACTTGTTAATATAATTATTAGTATTAGTCCTTATTATATAATCATTAGTAAATATTCTATTATTATTACTTGTATTATTTAAGAGATTATTAGTCATTATAAGAATATTAGATAATGTCGGAACATTTAAATATGAACTTATGAACCATCATTATTAATATTGATGGATTAATACTCCTATTATGAATATTATTCAATCCATTGTACAACAATAATAATAATAATATTATTATTATTAATTTATGATTTAAATCCTAGAATCTAAGTTTAGGACTAAACCCTATGATGAAAATCCTAATTTTATATCAAAACCCTAAGATAAGTAATTCAAACCCTAGGCTATGATCTTAAACCTAGGTACTGCGTAGAACTTTGATCTAATTATACAAGTTCATGATTTATAGTAGGATTCAATTTTAAGGGCGCAAGCGTATATTATCATTAGTAAATATTATATTATTATTACTTGTATTATGTAAAAGATTATTAGTCATTATAAGAATATTACATAATGTCGATACATTTAAATATGAACTTATGAACCATCATTATTAATATTGATGGATTCATACTCCTATTATGAATATTATTTGATCCATTGTACAATAATAATAATAATAATAATAATATTATTATTAATTTAGGATTCAAATCCTAGAATCTAAGTTTAGGACTAAAACCAAGGATGAAAATCCTAATTTTATATCAAAACCCTAAGATAAGTAATTCAAACCCTAGGCCTTGATCTTAAACGTAGGTAGTGCGTAGAACTTGGATCTAATTGTACAAGTTCATGATTTGTGGTAGGATTCAATTCTAAGGGCCCAAGCACTTAGCGACACTAAAAGAAAATTCGATTCATAAGGTGATGATTCCTTCCCCTTAAGCTTTCCATTTCCAAATTGGTTAAGTAATAGTCTTTATCAAAATCACACATGTTATCGTATAGGATGTGATCTCTTACATTAGTCGTAAACTCTTAAGACATGACTTATATTTGATTTATGATTGCATGCAATTGTTATTTACATGATGGCTTTCATTTAAATTTCAATCCATGATCTTTACGATTATTATGTATCAAGTGCTTCACATACATCTGGCATGCTATATCTTTATGCTTTCACATGAATTATTGTGAGTCGCTTATGAATCCCTATTCAATACACTTACTAATGGATAATTCCCTCTTGTGTATGTGATAGGTTGTGGAAAGAAATGGGCCCTCAATTTAGAGGATATATGGAATATGGAACATTAATGTGGGATTTACCATCCATAGGGCATATGGCTTGAGTGGCTTATAAATGATCTCTTTTAACCGCACTGATTTAGCCTTGCTTGACCCTTTTTGCCGATTGATTTGATGTTCCGTGTACCCTTTTTGCCACTGCGATTAGACATTTGTCCCATGTTTTGAGGTTTGCCCGACGTAGCTTCGATGGCCTATACCATGCGATGGTAATCCCTACTTGTTGAATTTGATTGGCCATTGGTCGACGGGCGTCCATTAAGCATCCGAAGATGGGAGAATCTCATGAGCTGAGGATGGTGGTCATGGGACACTATGCCTGAGCTGTCGGCCTACGTTGGGTGACGAGCTCCCCGTAGTGACCATTGAATTACTTAAACTGGCTGATTGTAATTGGAATAATAACGGTTTGGCTAATCATGCATTCATAGCATATTGGCGATGACGGGTGGCTAATTTTGGATGTTGTAGCACGTGCCCTTAGGTTTAGTGGGGTATTGCTTCGCTAGCTCCCAGACCATCGACTATCGACCTATGTGATGACTTGGCTACCATCCTATACGAGTTATGCTACACTAGTGACCCATGTACTTGATGACTTGGCACCACGCTGTACGAGATATGTTACGCTGGTGACCGGTCTTTTAATTGAGTGACAAGCCCAAGTCCGACTAGATGAGCATCCCCAGATCGATGTGCATTCACACATCCATGCATTTAAAAATACTGCATCATGTATTATTTTGATTGCCTTATTGTTTTTAACTATGCTTAGCTAAGGCAGCGGTGTGTAATCTTAAGGGGAATTCACACTGAGTTGGCACTCATCCATCAAATATATAACCATATAAGTAGCACAGGTGGCTTAAGTGATATTCAGGTTCAGACTGATGAGGAGCTGGGTACAAGTGCCAGGGATGCATTGCTGTATTGCCATGAGAAGTTGTGCAAAATCTTACGGCTTAGGATTTCGTGCATTTATTATTTCCCTTGTATAAATTGTGTAACTTTTGTAATTACTATTATATGAGACATTGGTTTGTATAAGTCATTATAAGCAGCCTCTTGTATATTCTAAATGTAAATGCGAATTTTCTTTTAAGTTGATTTGTCCATCCTACGCTAAATTGTTAACTCTGGAATAAAAGAATATATATATGGAATTTGGCTCTCTATAGGTTAACACTTGGGTTTTTGGGAAACGAGTCAGATACTCGGGTCCTGAAAACACGGGGCATTACAAGAGGCCTCCTTCACGTTAACCATGTTGTACAAGCGTGAGGTGAGCAGATCTAGTTACTAAGAAACATCTTGCACTCTACAAATTAGGGTGAAGTGTTTGGACGAATTACATACCCTATGCATGCACCGTACTTTAACAAAGAGCAGGTAACAAGAGCTCTCTCCACCTTCAAACTTCCAAATTGTCTCTTTCTTTCTTTCTTTTCTTTCTTTTCTTTCTTTTCTTTTTTTATATGGACAAATTCATTTCATTTGCACATTTGTTTTGACAATTTCCTTGTCGATATAACATTATAGAGTTCTGTAACACCAATAGCTTTGTTATATTCTGGAGAAAGAATCATTGCAAACATTCCCCAATGTACATATTCAAATGTAAAACAACTAGTGAGTTAACAAAAGCAATTGATCCATGATTCAAAGCCTAATTATTTATTTTACTCACCTATCTCCTAGTGTCTTTTCCTAATAAAGGACCAGATTCACACATCCAAAGGCAAGGTAGTTTTGTGCCTCCACATCATTTCCACTCGTGACACACATGGACTAGTTCAAAATTATTCATTCAGAATTTTATATAGTGCTTGGACCATGGTCCAAAATTTTCAATTTTTAGAATATCCTAGTGTTTTAATTGGTGGCATCCAAATGAATAATAAAAGACAAAAATAACCACCAAAGTTTTGTTGGCAAAGGGTCATTTAGCAAGATGATTAAGATAGACCAATCAAATGAATTCATGGTCATGGGCTAATCAAAGGCTGTACAGATATATCAATCCATTATCATGTGAGATTGTAATTGGGCCCACTTATTATCCTAAATGGAGAATTGGATAGGAGGGATTCACAGTGGATTGCTTCTGTTAATCGATGACGTTCATATAAGGCCTATAAAATGGATGGCATGACCACTGTCAATCTTACTATCCATCTTGCTTGCCGTTGATTATATGGATGTCATTGTCCAATGTTATCATTATCATTTTTGGATCATGTGAAATCCCTAGTGGTTCCTCTATAGGGTGATGGTTGTTGATTATGGGTGGGGTTTTGATACATTATTGTGCCCACAGTACCATACAGGTGGGTTTTCACACCAGATTTCATCTTAGATAATTATTCGAACCATACATTTTCTAAATTCTGAGCTACACAGGCCATCGCAAGAAACATTTGATGAATGGATGATTGTGTATGAAGATGAATTTGGAATATTAAAATGTATATTTAAAATATCATAGCTTCTATGTAGTAATAATGCCAACATGAACACTTCGGATATCATATAAGATGCAATTGGGGGGTGTAAGCCCCCCTACGGTTCTATATGGTCGTAATCATCAATCTGCCGCTGGCACTCACCTCAGAAAGAAGTCCACCACGTTGTTGCTTCGGAGGAAAATTGACTTTGGGACGCTGAATATTTGATCTTCTCTTGGCGACGAGGATCTTACTTCCAATCCGCCATGGAACCAAGCTTTTCCAAATCCGAAGAAATCTTGATTTGGATCTCTCCCTCTTGCATTTCTCTACCAAACTTCCGGTCTGAAATACCATTTTCAAGAAAAGCCGGCGAATCTTAATGAGAATGGAGAAGTGGGCCCCGCGGATACTCCAGTTAGGGAGGATTTTCAAGCACTGGAACTTGAGGTCGAAGTTCTTGGCCTTGGCATGAACATAAATTCTCCATGACTGATGCTTGGTTGCTTGCATATACATATGAGAGAGAGAGAGAGAGAGAGAGAGAGAGAGAGAGAGAGAGAGAGAGAGAGAGAGAGAGAGAGAGGGATGCGGGGGGAGATTTGAGTGTGTGGTGTACTCCCTTCGAGTAGCCGTTGCAAATAGGGATCTGTAAATTTTCAAATTTGAATAAGGAAACCGTTACAATGCACTGAACCCATCTGTGACGCGGTAGCCGTTTGCCTTTGCCCCTGTTCTAGGAAGCTGTGTGGGGCCTGCAGAGATGTCAATGAAAACATCCACTCCGTCCATCAGTTTTGCAAGACCAAAATAGGACATGTATGTAAAAAACAGGCAGATACCGAACTCATGTGGCCCATACTGCACGAAAAAGCGGGGATTGAACGCCTACCATTGGAAACTGTGGGGACCACGAAAGTTTTGAATCAGGGTGATATTTGTTTTTACAGATTATATGAGTGGTATTAAGCTTATTAACAGCTTGGATAGTATATAAAAAATCTTGGTCAGCTCCAGCAAGATTTCAACAGTGGACGGTTCTGAGTTTTTAACTTTCTGAATTTTAGGCTCCTCTCTTACCGTGGTCTTTTAAGACTAATGGACGGAGTAGATTTGTCACGGGAATATCTTTGGGCCCGACACAGCTTCTGACAGCTGGGCCACAAGGCTATTGGGGAACAGGCAATCCGCGTTCATCTCACGCATACCTGGTCTCCTCTTCCGTCAAGATTTTAAATTTGAACATATGACGACAGGGTAACGGCTAGAATGCGCTTAGGCGTATTACGCATCTTCTTCCGTTGAGAAGTGCTAGTTGGGCCCACCATGAGGTGACGTTCCTTCTAAACACGCGGTTAGTCGAAGAGCCACGAACAGCAACCCGACGCCGCTGGATAAGATTGCTAAACCTTACTTCACAGGTACCGGGACCCCTAAAAAAATTAATGAACATGCCCCCGTCCCTTACCGTAGGGCCCACCCTTATTATACGTTGTGTATCCACTCCGTCCATCTATTTTTTCAGCGCATTTTACGATAAATTATCAAATATTAAGCATATCTAAATCTCATGTGGACCACACCATAAGAAATAATGATGATCAAACACTTTCTATCAAAAACCGTGAGTAGGTCTGTAATATTTATTTCTCATCTAACCCTTGATAAGGTCAAATACAGCTGGTTGAAGGAAAATTACAAAGATTAGCTTGATCTAAAAACTTTTGTGGAATATAAATTTTTTTTAATGATCATTCATCACTTTTTCCAGTGGTGTGCTCTACCCTAGATTTAAATCTACTTAATTTTTGAGATAACATCCTTTGTTTAAGATTAAAAAAGGAAAAGGCTGTGTGGATACCAAAAACATTAATCAAGTTAAGCCCCGCAGGGTAGGGTAACGGACTAAGTTGGTATCCGGGTAACAGATAATCCGCTCCATTAGTGACCAGCTGCCTAACCCCGTATGGACAGGTGTGAGATCTGCCAACCAGCGCGGTCGACTTGGTTGCGGCCGACTTGGCTGCGGCAATGGAACCAGCGATGTAGGTGTACTGTAGGGCCCACCTCGATGCCTGCATTGTATATACATGTGGTCCGTATGTTCTTTTTAGATTATTTCATCGCGTCAGTCATGTGGACATTACAAGGAGGATTTTTCAGAATGGGATATCTACTCCTTTTCCATTGGTTATCTCGTTTTGGAGCTTTTGCCTGGGATAAAAGTATATTATATTTGGCCAAAGTCATATATTTTAACATACACATCATTGGCCAATTATCATCATCCTACAATTTGTTAAACCGTATTGAAACACTTAGGATTAAAAACCTAAAGATTCTTAATTCTAAGATGACTCGTGAATTTATATATAAGAGATTTTTAGTAAGGGACCACGATTACAAGGAGAAAGTCTATTAAGCATCCACTCTGACCATATAAATGTACGGTTTTCGTTTCACAAAATTTAACTTATTTTCGAGGAATGAGATTAGTTCTTGCATGCAGAAAATGTAATGCAATGCAATGACAGTGATGATTAATTGATTCGAATTTTCGATGGACAATATTCAATTATATCAGCAAGTCATAGAGCATACGTTTGAAATGATCGAATATATGGTGCAAACTATGTAGAAACATGATGTATGTGATACTTGATGTTGTATTGATGCTTATGATAAAATGACAATTAACTGGCTAAGGTTTTTGGTGGGCTAGTTCTAATTATATCGGTAAGCTGCAGAGCATATGCCTGCCAGTCAAATATGAGAAAATAATGGAATGCAATGTATATCACAAAACGATGGCTAACTAGTTAAGACTTCTGGTGGGCCAGTTCTGATTATATGGGCAAGTCTTAGAGAGTACGCCCGCCAGCCAAATACAGAAAATGATGGAATGTAATGTAATGATTATATATATGAGGAGAAATGAGGTTAAAAAGGGAATAAGTGTTGCATGATACTAATGCTTTGATTGATGAAACTAATTGTAACATCTTAGATTTTTTCCGACTTGGAGATAGACGTCCTTAGGTAATGGGTCGATCATAACACCTTACTGACTTATCAGAATTCTAAAATCCATTTTCAACCTATTTCCTTCACAAATCTCACCTTTCACCACCTTATTCTTCACATTTTTCTAAATACTTTCATAGTAGACGCTAATCCTAACATTTAAATGATGGAGAACAATACTTAAACTTAAATTTACTATCATAATAAATATATAAATAAAAATGGGTTTTGGGTCATTAGTCTTATGGAATCTAACAAAATAAATAGGTGATTTGATAGAGCAATCTAGTCTGTCGTAATTGGGTGACATGTAGTTAAGTACTAAACTAAACAATCGATGGATTTGACTTGAACCACTTTCTATACAATTTACGAGACTCAAAACCATTAAAATCACTAACTCAACATTACTTAAAAACCTAGGAGTAATCTCAAAACTCAGTTGCTCACAGGAGTACATTGAAAATCTGTATCGGATCTAAACCGCGTGTCGAAAGTCCGATGACCCCGAAACTATAAGGTTATGACCACCTTACTGGGCTTGACAACTATCGCGGTAATTGAATCCAAATAGTACTTAGAAACGCACAACTTGAGCCCGGAGCGAAGTGTGTGGGAAACGCGAATATTTTTAGAAATTGAACTCAGATTTGAGTGATTTGGGCCGTTCACTTGCAGACCAAATTTAAGATTTCAAACCGTCAGATTCTGACTTCACTATACCCTTAGATCAGAGAATTTTTTTTACACAGGTCAGTGTACTTGTGGCCCTGATCGAGTGACTATAGTCGTTGAATTGAAACTAGTCCTCCACAGTCGACTCACAAATCCGATCGGATTGAAATCTTAACCTGGCTTAGATCCATTGCCAAGGAACTTACTCTATGCCGTAAGTGAGTAATGGACCTCCAGATGAGCCCCGTTTATCAGAAACAGACTCTCATTGGCTATAACCTAAGTATACCATGGCCCTGGAGCCATTTGAACTAGTTATGGGCATATATAAGACCCTTAACCCACCCATTATCTCTCACATACGAATTTGCTCCAAACCATAGGACAGAGAAGAGAGAAAAGAGGAGAAAAGTGTGAGGAGAGAAGAGAAAGAGTGAGAGATCGTTACTGAGATTCTCTCCCACAACTCTACGTGCCTCGATTCACCCTTCCACATCGCTTCACGATCATCTTCGACTTCGATTTGGGTAAGGAATCCTAAACCTAATATCATTTTAGAAATCTAAGTAGAAGAATCAGTGAAATAGCTAACCTCTTTCGTGATTTAGGTATCCATTGTGTCGTAGACAAAGACGTAGGGTTGGAACCGAGTTTATAATCGGCGTACCGGCGAAAGGTGTGGACTATAAACGTTCAGGTTATGGTTTTCAAGGCTTTCCATGTCAGTTAATGATTTATGACTGACTTGATTGCTGCCATATGTACTTAGATACGATGTTTTCCACATACTACATATATATGAACTATGTTGTGAATGTAATGCATTCCATACGTTTATTAAAATGTTCGAATGAAAGTGAAATCATGATTTATGCTTGTCATGACTATTAACCTAAAATACGAGGTTGTTGTATGTATGACAATCCCCTTATGAAAGAATTTGTCATAATATATGTTGTAATTAATTTAGTCTATATATGTAGTAAAGTGTAATCTAAGTATTTGTTGAAATGTTTGAATGGACTTGAAATTATGATTTGTGCTTGTTATGAATTCTAATATAAGATTCATGTTTGTTATATGCGTTGTAGCTTATGTTATGTAAGAAATCGCTATAGTACATGTTATAACTAATTTATGTATTTGGTAATGTGTAGGCTAAGTGTTTAATAAAATGTCTGAATGAGAAATTGTCCAATAAATTGTATTTATTAAGGGTGTTGAGATAGAATTCTCAACTACCTTATCTACATGTATAATCTCCTTCATGTAATCTTAATTTCAACTGCGTGATTTATGTATAAACTGCATATGTATAATAACATATTCTATGTGTTTGATAAAATGCTTAAATGAGTGTTGTATTTGGATTGTTTGTTAAATGTTATCACATGTATCCATATGCTATATTTGGGTATGACTGGGAGTACTACGTAGTTCAGGCAATCGGTAACAATTCCTGTTTGAGTGGTCGAATTAGTCTCGCCACATTTGACGCATTTGGTGAATCCGAGTCGTACGATGATTATCGACAGTGTTTAGGCCATGTGGAGTGCTTATGCGCTCCATGTCGATTAATTTAGTGTGCGCTCGTACTAATCGAACTTATTAAGTAACCCGATTGACTTATTTTGTGTTTACCATGTATGAACACTACTGCTTGAACCTAAGGTACCCTTTGCCAATGTAAAGACCTATTTCAACCTTGGTACCACAATCTGCTAAAACTCATGAGTCAGACATGGTGGTATGGGACAACGTGATCGAGCTGTCAGCCTACGCTGGGGTGACGAGCCTCCCCGTAGTGACCAGTGAGCAACCCAAACTCATGAGGCGAATACGGTGATATGAGACACTATATTCTAGCTATCGGCCTAACCCGGTGCAGCCCGGTTGTGGTCCCCAGTCGGGTTGGTGACGAGCCTTCAAAAATAGACTGCCTGTTGGTAGGGCATTGGTGGTGTGACTTCGAGTATAAAATAGGCCTACACTGACGGTGACGAGCCTCTCGTAGCGACGTAGAGTGTAAACTCTCGAACTTGCCCATCGTATGTGATTAACTAAGATTGACAACCCTAGATGGATCATTGTTTGGGTAAATGATATAAAGGGAGGTACCTTAACTTCCCAAACCTGCTGTATGAATAGGTCTAATTAAGAACTTAGCTAATCACGCACATGCACTGCGTTGCATGTGCCTTTGGTGTTGGAGTTGAGCATAACGGAAGTGTTGCATGCGCGACCGTGAGATGATGTCACAGAGGGAGTGCAGACGAGGTCATACGTCATTATAGTATATCATCCCTGTATTAACAAGAGTACTTAGAACATGATTGTGGTACTTCTTTATCATTACTGCTTGACTGAATTGATAACATGTTAACCCTTATTTTATAGTTCTATCGAATTAGCTACTCATTCCCACCTGGGACGGTATTTTAAACACCACCAAGACTCTGGTTTAGATGTAGATGATGGTGAGGTCTATATAATAGAGTTGGACTTCGTAAGCGAGGAGGAAGAGTTTTCTAGTTCAACTATCAAGCGGATCTATGTATATCTCATACTGATGCGAAGGGATTACTGAGATACTTGTTTTGTTGAACACATTTACTTTTTGCATTTTATATGGTTAGAAACAATACATGTATATATTTAACTCGGTTTCATACTCATACTCTGAAATTTGTAAAACGTTTTCATAATTACAGTCTTTCACTTGCCAAATTACATTAACTCTAGAGTTTGATATGCTGTTTTAGTATAATCTCACTCATGTTTAATGCACTCATATGGACAACATTTAATGTAACAGCCCAAATTTTTATAGCCAGAGTATGTACTCATGCCCGAGGAAACCGGGTGTTAATAATGTACGACTGGATGCTCTAAAATCGCATCCTATTTTTTTCCGTTTGTTTACATCCAAATACATTCTTGAAAGTAACATTCACAAGAATAAAATCAACTGTATTGATTATATATCATCAGAGTCAAAGGAATAATCAAATGGCCTCATAAAGGGAGGTTTATTACAACATCAGAGTTCACAGCGGAAGTATAAAACTAAATAGTAAAACTATCTTCTTAGTCTTTCAAGATAATCTTCTATAGGGAGGTAGTCATCTAAGTCGTTAATCTGTATGCCACCTGCATCAACTGTACAGTTGGGAGAGGGTTAATTCCCTACTCATAATGAAGGTTATCCTTTAAGATTAATAATAATTCAAGATTTCATAATAGGTAAAGTAAGGGTCTGATACATTTCGTGCTCCACTAACACAAGGATATCAGTATACATAAATAACCTACATGAGATGCATGCCTAACAAAGTATGTGGGGCTCATCACACGTAGTGATCATCACATTGTGGAATATGATTATAGATAACCGGCTCTACCCGCACTCTCACTATATGGATATTCATCGGCATGTCCAACGCTACCATAGATTTACGAGAACTCCTCAAAGCGCACAACACATGGGCTGAGAGATTTACGTGACACGACTTGTTCATGGAGCGGTACTATTTGCGACATCCAATCCTGGGGTGATGTGATGCTGTTACAACTTACACACTTCGATTTGTGCACCACTACCCAAAGGCTCAAGTACTTATGTGCCCCCAAGAGGGTCTTGTAATGCCTTGAAAATCGTGGGTCGAGCATAACTCAGCTCTCGAGTTTCAAAACATCACTTATGCAACATTTTTAATGATAGATGTATATTTTCTGTATTAGTACAGAAAACATGAAGTAGATTAAGCCAAATTAGTAAAACATAATCCAGGAACAGTTGTAATATGCAAGCGGAAGACTGAAACAAATATATAAACCAGTATAAGTCCCCAAAATATGTATGCTCTGTCAGGTTAATAGTTACAAGTATTGTTTTAAAATACAAATGTCAAAATGTGATAGCCCTCTACAAATCATAAACCCCGAGCCCCGATGATTCGGAATGGTCTAAGTGAACCCGCCTGAATACTGCATACATGAGAATGCCTCATCATCATCCTCGAACTCCGGCTCTGCCTCGCGGGTCGCATCAACATCTGCGTCTAAGATAGAGTCTAGTTGGTGTTTAAACACCGTCCCAGAACGTGGGAGTGAGTGATCAACTCTGTGGAACTATACAGCAAAGGTTAACATGTTATCAATTTAGTCAAGCAGTAATGATAAAACAATACAATCAAACATCCCTAATTACTCTGATTAATGCAAGAATGTATGAAGGAATGATGCATGCCCTCGCCTGTACTCCCTCTGCGACTTCATCTTACGGTCGGGCATGTCAGTCACTTCCTCAGTGCTCTACCCAACGCCAAACGGCACATGCAGTGCGGTGCATGTACATGATTACCAAATTCTTATTAGTCCTTTTCATACAACAGGATTGGGAAGCTAAGTTACCTCCCTTATGTCAATTATCTAAATAATGATTCATTCTAAGGTCGTCAGTCCTAGTAAATCTCATACGATGTTACGGTTCTAGGTCGTTGTAAAAGGCTCATCACCAATTAATACAGGCCTAATTAAACCCTATATGCTACAATAAGGCTCGTCGCCTTAATATAGTTTCAGGGTATGCTCGAGGTCACTACAAAGGGCTCGTCACCAATCAGAGTAGGCCGACAGCACGAATATAGTGTCCCATACCATCATATTTGGCTCACGAGTCTGACTTGCTCACTGGTCACTACGGGGAGGCTCGTCGCCCCAGCGTAGGCCGACAGTTCAACCACGGTGTCCCATACCATCATGTTTGGCTCATGAGTCTTAACGGATCGAGGTACTGAGGTTAACAGGGTTTCACTGGTGAGTTTGGTACCTTAGATTCAAGCAGTAGCGTCCAAACATGGTGAACATACATTGGGTAAATCGGGTTAATTGACGAGCTCGACTAGGACGAGTGTACGTTGAGTTGATCGACATGAAATGCATAAGCACTCCGTGTGGCCTAACCACTGTCGACATCCCAAGTACGGCTCGGATTCGTTGAACACATCCTGCATGGTGAAAACAACCTCGGCCACTGTTCAAGAACTGTTATCGATTACCTGGACTGTGATATAGTCTCAACCACGTACAATCACAATAATGAATGTTTAAGTCAAATCCTACAATCATATGAACATGTTATGGAATATAACTTAAACATGAATACACAATACACGGAGAAAATCATACACACAGTTAAGGTGGTTGGGATTCATATCTCAACTCCTTTATAAATCACACTTTACTAACTACTAACCCATTCAGATATTTTCACAAACACTTAGACTACACTTTTCAACATACATCACGTATGTTGGCCATATTACGTATTAGGGCAAATCCTTTTGCCAAGGAGTTGTCGCATACATAACAACCATGTACCTACGACAATTAATCATGACAATCACAACATCAGATTCCAAATGCATACAAACATTTCAACAAACACAAGAAGTACTCTATTCATAACATAGTTTATACATATACGTAAAATGAAACAGATAGCGCATTTGACATGTGTAATGGCACCCATGTTAGTAATAAATCATTATCTGACATTGAAAGTCTTGAAAACCATATCTGAAACGTATATAGTCCGCACCTTAAATCGATAAACGTGTAACGGATATGATTTAAACGTTTAGTATTCGTCAACAGCGGATTGACAACCTAGAGCACGAATTCGGTTAGCTATATCATCACTTAAACTATTGGAAACCCTAGAATGGATTAGGGTTAGGATTTCTTATCCAATATTAGAATTAGAATCGCCAGAATAACGATTTGATAGTGATGGATAAGAACGTGGAGAGTTAGGGTTGAATCCCAAGAACCATCACCAACTTCTCTCTCACTGTCTCTTTCTTTACTCTCTCTTTTCTTAGCTAGGGTTTTAGAATTCGTATGGATTATGAGAGAGGGTGTTTAAAGCCCTTATATAGGCCCAAAATTGATGGAAACAGCCTCAGGGCCAAGGTATACTTAGGTTATATCCAAATCGGGCTTGTTTTGATCCAATGAAGCATTTCTGGAGGTCCCTTTACTGAATATGGTCGGACTTAAGCTCACTGATATTGGATCTTCGTCAAGCTAAGTTTTCAGTCCGATCGGGTTTACAGATCGACCGTGGAGGTCCAGTTTCAATTCAACGGTTATCGGCACTCATCAGGGCCACAAGTATATTGGCATGTGTGGGACATTTTTCCTGATCCGAGCCTGAATTTGGGTCAAATTCTGATGGTTAGAATGCTTATAATGGGCCCGCAAGCAACACGAGTCAAATTACTTAAATTCAAATTTAATTTCTAAAAACATTCACTTTTCTCACACACTTCGCTCCGGACTCAAGTAAATCGCGTTGTGGGATACTGTCTGGACTTGATTTCCGAGATGGTTGTCAAGTCCAACAAGGCAGTCATATTTGTCTAAGTTCGTCGTTATCGAACTTTCAACATGCGGTCCAGGTCTGATACGGAGTTTTAATGTGCTCCCGAGAGCAACCGGGTTTAGAGATGGATCCTAGGTTTTAGGATAATGTAGCGTTAATAATTCTACAAGTTTTGGGTCTTACAGATCGTAATTAAAGTGATTGGTGATAATTGCACAGGTAATCTAGTTTAGCGCTAGTTAATTCTCGTTTAATTTCTAAAGGATTTCATCCTAAGTGATTTCTGCTTGAGGTAGTACTTAGGTCTTCGTATGGATTTTTTCAGGATGTTATAAGTCTCTACCCAGAGCGCATTACGTTCATGATAGAATATTTGAATCACTAGTTGTGATACATCTTACACATCACTTGCACTTATAGAGATAATTTGAATCTTAAAATATATAGCTGAATCTGAATCATGAAGGATATAAATTGAATTATGAAGGTCCTGGAATAACAAGACACATGCCCAAGCTGTAAAGATAAACGGCATGAAACCAAAATAATAAAGAGAAGAGTGATAAGGGTCGACTCAACACAAATGGCAATGGCTAACATAATAAGAAAAGAGTAACAATAGTCAACTCTATAATAAGGAGAGTGACAATGGCCAACTCAAATAAAGAAATGAATCAGGGGTAATGCTTGTATCCATGGCATCACCTAAATTTAGAGAAATCCTTTATATTTGACATCATGTCGTAAACCCTAATGGGCCAATAATTGTAATGATAATAACGAAATCAATTGATAGGATAATTTTCAGAAAAATATAAACGTGGAAGACAGGATAAATCACATCATTAAAGGTACGAAAAAGCATAATAACTCTCATTATTAAAAGTATGAAAAGGCAAGATAATTCATATCATAAAAGACATAAAAAGATAGGATAACTCACATTATAAAATGCACGAAAGAGGCCAATAATTGATGGTGAAATATATAATAGTATAAAAGATTTAAAGTAATACGAAGGCATGTAAAAGGCAAGATAAAATAACATGAACGCATGTATAACAACGGGATGAATTTAACGACTTAAATTAATGTAAGCTCAAAGGATAAACCCCTCACCTTAGATTGTTTGATGTCTGATAATAAGGTTAAAGGCCTCGAGAAATTCTTAGGATCAAGACTCCCTGTCTTATCCTAACTTATATGAATGATAGGGTTAGTGTTTATTTATTATATCCTACCTTGATTGTAACGACGGAGTAGAGTACGTAAGTTTAACTAAAAAGAAAAGGATGAGCTGGGTTGGACCTAAATTCGAGCTGCAATCCAGGGGACTCATGAAGCCAATTGCTTTTCTTCCTCTTTAGTTTTCTGATGTCCTGCCGGGGCGGGGCGATCTTGATGGGCAACTGTTGGAACAACGCTCAATCTTTCTATTTTCTTTTCTTTTCTTTCTTCCTCTTTCGTTCCTTGCTGATCGGACAGAGGTCTGGATGGACCAAGCATCTTCCCGTTTTTCGTTGCGTGTTGCTCTCGGCCGAGCACTTTCTCTCTCCTTTCTTTCCTTCTTGCTGTTACGTCTAACAGAGAGCTGGACGTTGTTTCGTCTCTCTCTTGCCGTTTTCCTCCAACCGGTGGGGTAGGACCCTTTTATAGGCGTGAAGGCTGCTAAAACTCCCTGCGTAGGGATTTTGCAAACTTCCTACCGCAACAGGACTGCGTAGGACTTACGCAGTCCCTGTTTCGGTGTAACGATTATCAGAGCAGCAAGATGGACTGCTGTTCCGTTTCCGGTCGTGCCTATCGTCGTGGAAGGGATCGGATCCCTCCTTTATGGGGTCTGGATGGTCCGAATTGGGGCCAAAATTTTGCTCCGGATCACCTCTCGTGCGGAGGCGTCGGTTTGCATCTGAATCTGTCGGTCTGTTGCAAGACCCGAATTGTCTGCGTTGTGCGGTGGGGTCCATGATCATGGACGTCTGGGAAATCCGATTCTTGCATCATCTTCGTCGTGACTCCTTATCCTAGGAGCAGGGATTTCCAATTTGAGATCAATGGGGCCTACCCAGTTTATCCCCGCGATGCAGATTTAGCCGTCCAGCAGGGCGGGGACGGTTTCAGATCTTTTTTCCATGGAACTTCCTAGGTCTGGTAAGACGCCCCATATACTTCAGGTGGACGGGTCAGATCGTCTATATGGTTCCAGTTGGTGGGCCATTAACGATTTCAGCGATCATCTATTTGAAATTGTTGCGGGGAGAAACGGGAAGGAGAAGTCCTTACGTTTCTTGGATTCTTGCGATCAAATAGAGTTTGACCGATTCTCTTGGCTCAGTACAGCGCTGGTGCACTTTTGTATGTGTACGCTCAGTTTGGTGTGGGGTCCACCGTGATGTTCTATGTCGGATCCACACCGTCCATTTGTTTTTCCATCTTGTTTAAGGGATTGATCCCAACCTTGAATCATGTCCAAAGATCAGATGGGCCATACTACCTGAAATAGTGGAGATTGTTATTTCTACCGTTAAAACCTTTCTAGGCCCCAAGAGTGATGTTTGTTTAATTGGTCCATTCCACTCATCCTCTTGGTCAGACCATGTAGGCCCATGTGTTCAACTATGGGGCTGCTCTAAGCTTTTAAGTGGGTCATGCTATCAGCCAACGTTCACAATTGAACTGGCTATTGTGGGAAATTAGTTACGTGTTGCACGCGAGTTTCTTGGTCCGTGAAAGATTGGGCAAAGGCAGGGTCCACTATGTTGAGTTCTAGGGAAATCGTTTCCCTTCATCTTTTCCCTCATGTCAACTGGACCGAAGAGGTGAAATGTGAAACTGATCTGAGTTCCAGATGGGCAACTTGGCTTGAATTAGTTTAAGATGCTCATTCTTTTACGTTTGAAGTGTTTACGCCAGGATTAGAAATTTAAGGAAGAGAGGCTTTATTCAAATACGTCTCCGTGAGGTTAGTTAGGTGTGACATGAGTTGTGTGTAGATGTCCTATGGGGCCTGTTATGGTGATTTCTTGGGTAATCCACTTCCTTCATTAGCTTGGTCGGGTTATGTTTAGGCAACTAGCCAAAAGATAGAGTTGATTAGAGGCATATCTTGAAAGTTCTTCTATCGAGCACCATGACAGACTTGATTTTAATTAGCGATCAACACTTAATGATCAAGGCCCAAATTTAGAGGGAATGTGTAGTCAAGATATACAGACAATTGGACAAAATTTGGTGGTTGATCGATGGTGAAAAAAAGGATGGATCTGATGTCACTTTTTGCATCCAAAGGAAGGAACTGACTTTAGTGTTCCATGGTGTAATATTATAGATCGAGGTAGAAATTTTCTATGATGTCATAGTCATGTTAGGCCAAGGTATAGTCCAAGTTTAAGTTTTGATGGACGGTAGAAAGTGGCTAGATCTAAAGATCTAGATTTCTAACGAGTTAATAACCCTTGCTCAAATAATTTCACACTTAAGGAAAGGCCTACATAAGTGGGGTTTTTATATTTCTCACTTGGTTGTTATGATGGACAATCCAAATCATTCATATGAAGGGAAATATCAAACTACGACTACCCATGAGGTTTCTTCACTCGATGGACACCAAAATCAATGGTTAAGGGACTAATTTGTCAATTGGGTCATTTTTACAATGATCCAAGGGCTGAACTTCGATGTGTATGGTTAATTTATGATAAATAGGCATGATATAGAGTTTCGTATTAAACGGATAGTGGGAACCATGTGATCTAGAATTCAGGAGGCTAGGTCAATGGCATTTTCGTAATTATTGCTGATCTATGAATTTGGGAAATCTAATGGCTCCATACGATTCTAAGCACGTTTCTAAGAAATTCATACAAAAGAATATATATATCTAAATCATTATGGATTGAGAGTTATTTGTCATGTCATTCATGGGAAAGTACTTACGTCAAATCACGTGATGGGTGGTCTTGCCTTGAAATCAAGGGTCAGATTTGTGTCAGGGAAAGGATGTAACACTAGGATAGTTGAATTGGTATCGTACACGTGTACACATCAGTTAATTTCTAGGTAACGCTCGAGGACTTTCAATACTCGGGTATTGAAATGTTCGGGGCGTTACAATCTACCCCCCTTAACCATAATTTTGCCCTCGAAATTTGGTACTTCTATTATATAAGTCATATTTCAAGCATCTAAGGATTTCTTACTTATTGTGTTTAAGATAATATGAATAGATGGTTGTAGCGGGTTTGTGCCCGATACATAGATCCTTTATCTGCACAGTACAGAGGATTTACTAGTATCAATTCGTAATCCTGTTGAATCTCAGTCATTTGCTTGATCAGGGCATTGGAATCTTTTAAGATTTTTTAGGACTTAGAATTTGAGTCAAACCTTATAAACTTCATGTAAACATGTTTCCATCAATCCACAATATCGATTGCTCTAAACGCATGAGAAGTGTCATGAAGTCTTATCTTGTAATGGGTAATTCTACGTAGCCTATTAAACTTTTGCTGCATACTTGGTTATCTAATACACTACATAACCTTACTTTTATCGTTCTTACTGATTCATTACATCTAGGTTTTCTTTATACTATCCGTAAGCTAGATATGTATAGGTCTAGGTGCATGTATAGTTGGCTATCTGGATTTGGGGACGCTACAGCGTACCCTCCTTAAACAAATTCTCGACCTCGGGATTTAGTAATTAGAGTAACACACTTACGCCTTTCCCGATTATGGTTCCATTGTTAGGACTTGAAATCGGGTCTCTCGGGTGAGAGCCGAGTATCCTAACCCACTAGACTACAATGGATTTGAAATTTTTTAGAGGGAGGTTAATGGGAACCTAGATTCACAGTTTTTAGATTCCATGTCTAATTGAATATTTTCAATGGGGATCCTAAATATATGTTTCTAATTCTTCAACTCCTAGTTCACTTGGGAATTCGATTGAGTATATGTCGCTAACTCATTATATATCCTAATCATGAAAAAATTTATGGTGGTCCACTCCCTCAGGCCCAATTAATCTCATTCTCATGCTCTGATACCAACTGTAACAGTCCAAATTTTTAGGGCCAGAGTATGTACTCATGCCCAAGGAAACCGGATGTTAATAATGTACGATTAGATACTCTAAAATTGTACCCTATTTTATTTTTTTTTTCATTTGTTTACATCCAGATACATTCTTGAAGGTAACATTCACAAGAATAAAACAACTGTATTGATTATATATCATCAGAGTCAAAGGAATAATCAAGTGGCCTCATAATGAGAGGTTTATTACAACATCAGAGTTCACACCGAAAGTATAAAAATAAATAGTAAAACCGTCTTCTTAGTCTTTTAAGAAATCTTCTATAGGGAGGTAGTCATCTAAGTCTTCAATCTATACGCCACCTGCATCAACTGTACGGTTGGGAGAGGGTCAATACCCTACTCATAGTGAAGGTTATCCTTTAAGATTAATAATAATTCAAGATTTCATAACAGGTAAAGTAAGGGGTCTGATACATCCCGTGCTCCACTAACACGAGGGTATCAGCATGCGCAAACAACCTACATGAGATGCATGCCTAACAAAGTACGTGGGACTCGTCACACGTAGTGATCATCACATTGTGGAATACGATTACAGATAACCGGCTCGACCCGCACTCTCACTGCACGGATATTCGTCGGCATGGCCAACACTACCATGGATTTACGAGAACTCCTCAGAGCGCACAACACATGGGCTGGGAGATTTACGTGACACGACTTGTTCATGGAGCGATACTATTTGTGACATCCAATCCCGGGGGTGATGTAATATTATTGCAACTTACACACTTTGATTTGTGCACCACTACTCGAAGGCTCAAGTACTTAAGTACCCCAAGAGGGTCTCTACCCAGAGCGCATTACGTCCATGATAGAATATTTGAATCACTAGTTGTGATACATCTTACACATCACTTGCACTTACAGAGATAATTTGAATCTTAAAATATATAACTGAATCTGAATCATGAAGGATATAAACTGAATTATGGAGGTCCTAGAATAACAAGACACATGCCCAAGCTGTAAAGATAAACGGTATGAAACCAAAATATTAAAGAGAAGAGCGACAAGGGTCGACTCAACACAAGTGGCAATGGCCAACATAATAAGAGAAGAGTAACAATAGTCAACTCTATAATAAGGAGAGTGGCAATGGCCAACTCAAATAAAGAGACGAGTCAGGGGCAAGGCTTGTATCCATGAAATCACCTAAATTTAGAGAAATTCCTTATATTTGACATCATGTTGTAAACCCCAAAGAGCCAATAATTATAATGATAATAACGGAATCAATTGATAGGATACTTTTCAGAAAAATATAAACATGAAAGGCAGGATGAATCACATCATTAAATGTATGAAAATGCATGATAACTCTCATTATCAAAAGTATGAAAAGGCAAGATAATTCATATCATAAAAGACATGAAAAGATAGGATAACTCACATTGTAAAAGGCACGAAAGAGGCCAATAATTGACGGTGAAACATATAATAGTATGAAAGACTTAAAGTAATATGAAGGCATGTAAAAGACAAGATAAAGTAACATGAAGGCATATATAACAACGGGATGAATTTAACGACTTAAATTAATGTAAGCTCAAAGGATATAACCCTCACCTTAGATTGTTTGATGTCTGATAATAAGGTTAAAGGCCTCGAGAAATTCTTAGGATCAGGACCCCCTCTCTTGTCCTAACTTATATGAATGATAGGGTTAGTGTTTATTTGTTATATCCTACCTTGATTGTCACGACGGAGCGGAGTAGGAAAATCTAACTAAAAAGGAAAGGATGAGCTGGGTTGGACCTAAATTTGAGCTGCAATCCAGGGGACTCGTGAGGCCAATTGCTTTTCTTCCTCTCTAGTTTTCTGATGTCCTGCTGGGGCGGGACGATCTTGATGAGCAGCTGTTGGAACAATGCTCAATCTTTCTATTTTCTTTTCTTTTCTTTCTTTCTTCCTCTTTCCTTCCTTGCTGATCAGACAGAGGTCTGGATGGACTGAGCATCTTCCCGTTTTCCGTTGTGTGTTGCTCTCAGCCCAGCACTTTCTCTCTCCTTTCTTTCCTTCTTGCTGTTACGTCTAATAGAGAGCTGGAGTTGTTTCGTCTCTCTCTTGCTGTTTTCTTCCAACCGGTGGGGTAGGAGCCCTTTTATAGGCGTGAAGGCTGCTAAAACTCCCTGCGTAGGGATTTCGTAAACTTCCTACAGCAATGTAACACCCTGAAAATCGGGGGTCGTATAGAAACCCAACTCCCGAGTTCCAGACCATCACTTATGCAACAAATATGCTTATGATTTAATGTTGTCTGAGTTAGTTCATTAACATGAGTAAGATTATACGAAATCTGTAATTCATACCTCCAGATCCAGTGATAAAATATAAGCGGAAGACTGAAGATTATATATATCACTGTATGAAAAACAAAGCAATCTCAAACTGTCTTCAAAGTATGAATACATCTCTGAGTCACATATACATATATCAAACCAAAATCAAAATGTCATAAGATAGTCCAACTAGCAAAAATCCCGTTGATCCAGGCCACTTATGCGAAGCCGTCGAAAAACTGCATGTACGAGAACTCGTCTTGGTCCTCGTAGTAGTCCGGCTCCAACTCCTAAATTGCCTCACAACCTGTATCTAAGACAGAGTCTGATAGGTGTTGCAAACACCGTCCCTTAACGTGGGAGTAAGTGATCAACTCAGTGGAATCACAGAGCAAAGATTATCATGTTATCAAATCAATCACGCGATAATAGTAAAGCAAACAATCAGACATTCCTAGATACTGTTGTTAATGCAAGTATGAAATGACATGATGGATGCCCTTATCGACATACTCCCTTATGCGACACCATCTTACGTCCGCGACATGCTTTCTTCCCTCAGTGCTCCACATCTTCCAGGCACATGCAGTGCGATGTGGATATGACTACCGAGTTGTTATTAGTCCTTTCATACACCAGTATTGGAAAACTAAGGTACCTTCCTTATATCAATCCTAACACAGATCCTGTCTAGGGTCGTCACTCCTAGTAATCTCATACGATGTTATATTTCTAGGTCGCTGCAAGGGCTTTAGGGCTGTTGCTCGCACTCGTTGTACCACTCCCCCATCACCTTATTAATACAGGCCTAGTTGTACTCTTGTTGCTACGGAAGGGTCGTCGCCTCACGTAGACTTAGAATACGCTCGAGATCACTACAAAGGGCTCGTCACCAATCAGAGTAGGCCGACAGCTCGAATGTAGTGTCACATACCACCACAATGGGCTCACGAGTCTAAGGTACTCATTGGTCACTACGGGAAGGTTTGTGGCCCCAGCGTACGCCGACAGCTCGACCACGGTGTCTCATACCACCATGCCCGACTCATGAGTCTTAGTGGATAAGGGTATCATGGTTATCAGGGTTATCACTGGTAAGTTCAGTACCCTAGGTTCAAGCAGTTTTGACCAATATAAGGTGAACATACAACGGTCAGTCGGGTTACTTGACGGGCTCGACTAGTACGAGCGCACCTCAAGATGAATGACATGAAGTGCATAAAATACCTCGTGTGGCCTAACCACTACCGCCAACCCAAAACACGACTCGCGTTCATCGACGCATCCTTCGTGGCAAATAGAAGCCAACCACGAATTCGAATCTATTATCGACTGCCTAGACTAGAGCATAGTCCCAAGCACTTGTAATCTACATCAGTGATCATATGAGAGTAACAGAAATGAAATACAAACAATCCAAGAATGTTAACAACATATTATAACATACAACGTAAGCAAATCAACCAAACACATGTATTCCATATATATAAGGAAATCAATTCAATAACAACATGGAGGAAAATCATGTACATCATCTTATTAATTGAGACTTCAATCTCAAGACTAATCTACAACAACATTTACTCAATACATACTAATACAAACATTTATACAAACACTTAATCTACACACTTTAGTCTACATAGCGTATGTCAACCCAAAGTGCGCATTAGGGCGAATCTCTTCGCCAAACAGATCATACACGCATAACTTGTATAATGTAACGCCCTGAAATTTGGGGGTCGAGTATAACTCAGCTCTCGAGTTCCAAAACATCACTTATGCAACATATTTGATGCTGATTGTATGTTGTCTGTATTAATGCATAAAACATGATATAGATCAAGCTAGATTATCAGACATAATTCAGGGATATTAAGGTAAAGCAAGCGGAAGACTTAAATACATACATAATTCAAAATAAATCTCCAAATGATGCGTGCTCTGCCCAGGGCAATATACATATGTCTGTGTCTCAAAATACATACATGAACTGTTCAAAAATAATACGATACATATCCCAAAATAATCTCCGCTGATTAGGATAAGGCTCAGTCGAACCCACCTGAGAACTGCATGTATGAGAATGCCTACTCGTCCTCATCAAAGTCTGGCTCTACCTCACTAGCATCGCCTTCACTTGAATCTAAAGCAGAGTCTAGTTGGTGTTTAAACACCGTCCCAGAATGTGGGAGTGAGTGATCAACTCAGTGATTCTATATGGTAAAAGTTAACATGTTATCAATCCAGTTAAGCAGTAATGATAAGGCAGTATAAACACACAAGTCCTAGATCTCTTGTTAATGCAAGGATGATATGAAGTATGATGCATGCCCTCCCACAATCTCCCTCATGCGACATCATCTAACGATCGCGGCATGAATCACTACCACTGTGCTCTCACACCAACGCCAATGGCACATGCAGTGTGATGTTATGAATGTGATTACCTAGTTCTTATTAGTCATTTTCATACAACAGTATTGGAAAGCTAAGACACCTCCCTTGTATCATTTCCCAACATTGATCCATTATAGGGTCGTCAGTCCTAGGATATTTTATACGATAGTATGGTTCTAGGTCACTGCAAGGGCTGTCAGGGCTGTTGCGCGAAATCGTTGCTCCACTCCCCCATCACCTTATCAATACAGGCCTATTTATATCCTTAAGACTGCATCAGGACTCGTCGCCCCCATGCAGTGTCAGGATAAACTCATGGTCACTATAGAGGGCTCGTCACCAATCAGTGTAGGCCGACAGCAAGAATATAGTGTCTCATACCACCATAATCTGCTCAGAGTAGGGTGCTCACTGGTCACTACGGGGAGGTTTGTGGCCCCAGCATAGGCCGACAACACGACCACGGTGTCCCATATCACCATGCCCGGCTCATGAGTCTTAGGGGATCTTGGTACCATGGTTAACGGGAGTTACACTAGTAAGCTCAGTGTCTTAGATTCAAATAGTGGTGACCAAACATGATGAATAAGTATCGGTTAATCGGATTAGTTGGTAAGCTCAACTAGGCCAGGTGCACGTTGAGTTGAACGACATGGAATGCATAAGCACTCCGTGTTGCCTAACCACTGCCGAACTCCCCAAGCACGACTCAGATTCACTAAACTCATCTTGTGTGACGAAAGAAACCTCAACCACTGCTTGCGAAATATTTTCCAATTACCTGGACTGTGGCACAACCCAATTCACATACAAGGATAATAACTAGCATATGAGTCATATTCTGCATTCATATGAACAACAATTGAAGTATAACTTGAAGATAAACAATACATGGAGGAATTAATACACACATTTATCATGATTTAACTAAATACACAATCCATGGAAGAAATCATACACTCAATTAGCAATCACATGATTCATGAAGGAAATCATTCACACAAGTATTGTGATGGGGATCCATATCCCAACCACTCTAGCAATCACACTTTACTAACTACTAACTCACTTAGACATTTAAACAAACACTTAGCTTACACTATTCAACATATATCACGTATGTTGACGCTGTTGCAAATTTGGACAAGACCTTTCGCCAAGGAGTTGCCGTATACATGTTAAGCATATAACAACGATCATTTATCATGACAAGCATATCAACAGATTCCGTACGCATATGTGTATTCTAACATATACATGAATACGGTATTTACAATATACAGTATACGTATATGGAAGACAAAACAGACAGCATGTTTGGCATGTGTAATTGCATTCACGACATGAATAAATCATTAACTATCATTGAAAGGGTTGAAAATCATAACCTAAGCGCATATATTCCGTACCTTACGCCAGTAAACGCGTAAGAACTCAGTTTATTCACTCACGCTTCGTCTACGGCCCGACGGTAACCTATTACATGAAATAGGTTAGCTAGCACTCTACTACAGCTAGTCTAGGCTTCAAAACAGGTTAGGGTTAGCTTAACTTACCCAATGATGGAGTCAAAATCACCGGAAGAACGATTCAGATACGCCAGTTTAGAGTACAGATGCACGAAGAAGGATCCTACGGAGTTTCACCGGATTCTCCCACACTTTCTCTCTCTTTTCTTTCTTTGGAATCTCTAAGGTTTAGGAAATTCGTATGGGTTAGAAAGCTTAGGGTTTAAGGCCCTTTTATAATCCTAAACATGACGAAAATAGGCTTAAGGTCAAGGTATACTTAAATTATAACCAAATCGGGTACTTTCTGATCCAACGGAGCGTTTCTGGAGGTCCTGTTATCAATTGCGGTCGGACTTAAGCTCACTAGCATCGGATCTTTAATCAGTTAAGTTTTTAGTCCGATCGGATTTCTAGATCGTCCGTGGCGGACCAGTTTCAATTCAACGGTCACCGAACTTCGATCAGGCCATGAGTACTTGGACATGTATGGGCAATTTTTCCTGATCCGAGGGTGAAATTTGGTTGAATTCTGATGGCCAGAACGTTTAAAAATAACACCTAAGTGAACGTGCCAGATTTAGAATTTCTTTTTTAAATCTTTTCCTTTTCTCACTCTCTTCACTCCGAACTCAATAAAATGGTGTCAGGACATCAGTTGGGCTTGATTTTTGAAAATATTGTCAAGTCCAACTAAGCGGTCATATCGGTCTGAGATTGTAGATATCAGACTTTCGATGCGTGGTCTAGATCCAATACAAAGTTACCAAACATTTCCTAGAACAATTGGGTTTAGAGTTAGATCCTAGATTTCAGGGTATTATAGCGTCATTGACTCTGCAAGTTTTAAGTCTTGCAGAACGTATTTAAAGCGAACAGTGCAAATTTCACATCCAGTCTAACTTAACGCTAGGTAACTTAGGTTAAATTTTTAAAAGAATTAATCCTAAGTGATTTCTGATCGAGGTAGTACTTGGGTCTTGGTACGAAATTTTCTGGGTCGTTTCATATAATAACATGACAAATACTCATGACAATTCTATCGAAAAAATATGGACGTATACAGTATTTCCTACAAATGCCTAAAATACCCTAAATCTCATATTCTCCGTACACAGTGGAAATAAAAAACAGACAGCATGTTCTACATGTCAAACAGCGTTCTTGTCGATAATCTACTATTAAACGACATTGAAAGCTTTGAAAACAGTTAACCTAAGCATCTAGAATCCTTACCTTTCACCGTAGAAGCGTATCGAATCGAATAGAAACTCTACGCTTCGTCAACGTCTGTATGACGACCTATATCACAAGATAAATCAGCTACTTCGCTAATTGTATCAATGGAATCCCTAAAACAGGTTAAGGTTAGGGTTTTCTTACCTAGAATGAAGTCGGAATCACCGAAAGAGATTAGAATACGGTGATTAAGTACGTGTAGAAGCAGGATCGAGAGCCAGGAAACTTTCCTCACAACTCTCACGGAATCTCTCTCTTTTCTCTCTTCTCTTCTCTAGGGTTTTTGCAAATTCGTATGGGAGGGATATGAGAGGGTTTAAGGTCCTTAAATAGGTTAGAAAGTCACCTATTTAGACTTTAAACCAAAGTATACTTGGGTTATAGCCAAACCAGGTCTCTTCCGATCTAAAAGGATGTATCTGGAGGTCCCCTAACTAAATGCGGTCGGACTTATGCTTATGGATGCTGGATCCTAATCACATTAAGTTTTCAATTCGATAGGGTTTCCAGATCGCACGTGGCGGACCAGTTTCAGTTCAGCGGTCACTGAGATTCGATTGAGGATTTCAAGTACACTGACCCGAGTGGGAAATGTTCCCTGATCCGAGGGTGTATTTGGGTCAGATTCCAACGGTCTGAATGCTTATACTTAACCCGCAAGCGAAACGTGCTAGATTTATTTAACTGACATTTAATTTACAAAGAATTTCACTCTTTCTCACACTCCTTGCTCCAGGCTAAATGAAATAGCCTCTGAACATCAGTTGGGCTTGATTTTCAAAGCGATTGTCAAGTCCAGCTAAGCGGCCATAATGGTCTAAGATTGTAGATATCGGACTTTTAACGTGCGGTATATATCCAATATAAAGTTTCAAAGGGTTCTTGAGAGCAAACGGGTTTAGAGTTTGATCCTAGGTTTTAGGATGTTATAGCGTCATTGATTCTACAAGTTTTGGGTCTTACAGAACGTATTTAAAGCGAACAGTACTAATTTCATAGCTAATCTAACATGACGCTAGTTAACTTACGCTTATTTTCTAAAGGAATTAATCCTAAGTGATTTCTGATTAAGTTGGAACTCGGGTCTCTGTACGGATTTTTTCGAGATGTTACAATCTACCCCCCTTAAACAATAAATTTTATCCTCGATATTTATACCTTTTCATACTCCTCGAGAAGCTATGGGTAGTTCTTTCTGATTTCGGCTTCTGTCTCCCAAGTAGCCTCTTCTTCAGTGTGATGCGTCCACAACACCTTCACAAGGGAGATGACCTTGCTACGCAATACCTGCTCCTTCCTATCTAATATACGCGCCGATTGCAGTATATATGTAACATCCTCATCTAACTGCACCTGCTCCCATCTGATGATATGGGAAGGATCAGGAACGTATTTCTTCAGCATAAAAATATGAAATACGTTGTGTACACTTGCGAGAGGTGTAGGCAAAGGCAGACGATATGCCACTGCACCCACACGGTCAAGAATCTGGAATGGACCAATAAATCACGGTGCTAATTTCCCCTTCTTCCCGAATCGAAGAACTCCCTTCATAGGGGAAACTCTAAAAAATACGTGATCTCTAACCGCGAACTCTAGCGGGCGCTGTCTCGTATCGGCATAACTCTTCTGTCTACTCTGCGCTGTAAGAAGTCGGTACCTGATGATGTCAATCTTCTCCGAGGTCGCCTGCACTATCTCTGGGCCAATCAATCTGCGCTCACCGACCTCTGCCTAGCAATGCGGTGCTCGGCAAAGATGCCCATACAAGGCCTCATAAGGTGCCATACCGATACTCGCCTGAAAACTGTTATTGTACGCGAACTCCGCATATGGAAGATAATCGTCCCAACTGTCTTTGAAATTCAACACGCAAGCCTACAGCATATCCTCTTGAATCTGGTTCACCCGCTCTGTCTATCCGTTTGTCTGTGGGTAGAATGCAGTACTGAACTTCAACTTCACACCCATAGCTTCCTGGATGCGAGTCCAGAAAATAGAAGTAAAGCGCGTGTCTCTGTCCGACACGATCTCTAAGGGAACTCCATGCAGACGCACTATCTCCCTGATATATAGCCTGCCCAACTCGTCTGCAGAGTTCGTAACTCTGATCGGTAGGAAGTGCGTCGACTTCGTCAAATGGTCGACGATCACCCAAATAGAATCATGTCCCTTCCTCGTCTTCGGCAGTCCCGAAATGAAATCCATAGAAATAAAGTCCCACTTCCACTCAGCTATAGGCATAGGCTGAAGAAGACCAGGAGGTCGGCAATGCTCTGCCTTCACCTGCTGGCAAGTGAGACAACGGGACACGAAATCTGTGATGTGGGTCTTCATGCCATCCCACCAATAGGTCCTCTTCATGTCGCGATACATCTTTGTACTGCCCGGATGCATCGTAAGTCTGGAACTGTGTGTAGCCTTGAGAATCTCTCGTCTCAAGTCAGGGATATCTGGGACGCATAGGTGGCCACGATAACATAAGCCCCCATCCGTTCCAACTCGCCACTTTGCATCTGCATCATCACTGGCCTGCTCTAGAAGCTCAGTCAGACGCTCGTCATCCCTCTGCGCCTCGATGACTCTGCCATTGATAAGAGGTCGCACCTGAACATGTACGATAAACTCAAATGGCTCCTCCATAGTGAGTTTCTGCTCAAAGTCTCGCAAAAACTCAACCATGTCCCACTCGACAACCATCAGCGGAGCTGCAAACTCTATCACCTTCTTGCGGCTCAACGCCTTAGCCACAAGGTTTGCCTTACTCGGATGGTAGGAAACTTCGAACTTAAAGTCCTTCAAAGTCTTCATCCATCGCCGCTGCCTCATATTCAGGTCCCGCTATGTGAATATGTATTTAAGGCTCTTGTGGTCGCAAAAGAGCTCAAAATCCTCTCCGTAGAGATAATGTCTCCAGAGCTTCAATACGAAAATGACGACTGCCAACTCAAGTTCGTGTGTAGGGTAATTCTCCTCTTGTTTCCTTAATTATCTCGAGGCATACGAAATTACCCTGTCCTTCTATATAAGGACACAACCCAGACCAACGCTAAACGCGTCGGTGTATATCGTGTATTTAACCCCTTGCTCTGGCAATACTAGCACAGGGGCAGACGTCAGCCTGTCCTTCAGTTCCTGAAAAGCTGCCTCCGCCTTCTCATTCCAGGCGAACTTGAGATCCTTCCTTGTCAACTGAGTCAAGGGTCTGGTTATCTTGAAAAAGTCCTGAATGAATCGTCGATAGTAGCCAGCAAGACCTAGAAAACTCCTTACCTCGGTAATCGAACCAGGCTGCTTCCAGTCTTGCACCGCGGCTACCTTAGCAAGGTCCACCGCCATCCCATCCTTGGACACCACATGTCCCAGGAACTTGACTTTCTCCTTCCAGAAGTCACACTTCTTATACTGTGCGAACAAATGGTGTTGTCTCAGTGTATCCAGGACCAATCGCAAGTGCTTCTCATGCTCCTCTCGACTCCTGGAATATACCAAAATTTCATCTATAAACACAATGACGAATCGATAGAGGAATGGCCGAAATACTCTGTTCATCAGATCCATGAACACGACTAATGCGTTAGTAAGACCGAACGACATCACGAGGAACTCGTAGTGGCCAAAGCTGGTCCTAAAAGCTGTCTTCTGCATGTCCTCATCCCTGACGCGCAGCTGGTGATACCTTGACTGCAGATCAATCTTCAAGAAGTACTGCGCTCCTCTCAGCTGATCAAACAGGTCATCAATCCTGGGCAAAGGGTATCTATTCTTCACCATAATCTGATTCAACCTGCGATAATCAATACACAATCGCAGTGAACCATCCTTCTTCGTCACAAATAGCACCGGTGCTCCCCAAGGAGACACACTCGGTCGTATGAAGCCAACCTCCAACAGATCATCGATCTGTTTCCTTAACTCCTCCATCTCACACGGGGCCATGCGATATGTCGGCAGTGAGACGGGCGTCGAACCGGGCACCAGGTCGATAGTAAAATCAATCTCACGCTGAGGTGGCAACCCATGGATCTTCCTGAACAGATCCTCATAATCACAGACTACTGGTGTGTACTCAAGTATCGGGGCATCAAAATCCCTCAATAAAGAAGCGTAGCTAAGTACTCGAAGGGGAGATTAACCTGCACTAGAAATGTAAAGGACGTGCCCTCTGGCTCGTAGACTGTCACTATACAAGTCTCGCAGTCAATCTCGGCCCTCCCTACAGTCAGCCAATCCATGCCAAGAATGACGTCGAGATAATAGAGAGAGGGGTCGACGATGTAACATCCCGAAAATCGGGGGGTCGAGCAAAAACCCAACTCTCGAGTTCCAAAATGTTATTTATGCAACATAGATATGTATGATTGAATGTTGTCTATGATAACGCATTAAACATGAGTGAGATTAAGCTAGAACAGCATATCATACTCCAGAGACAGTTAAATTAACAAGCGAAAGACTGTGATAGTATGTATAACATATATAAACTGTTGTATGCCTCCAGAGTGTGGATATGTTACCAGGTTATATACATACATGTATACTCCAAAAGTAGACAAAACGAATATACATGAGTGCGCTAAAAATATAAAATGACAAGTGTCAAAGTATCTAATCAACCTCCCTGTAATCCCGTCAATCAGAACACGCATAAAGGAGGGATCCTCCTCATCATCATCAAGTCCAGCTCCGCCTCGCAGGCCGCGCCATCATCTGCAATCACAAAAGAGTTTGGTGAGTGTCCAGGAACACCGTCCCGTAACGTGGGAGTGAGTAGCTAACTCAGTGGAATAATAGAGCAAAGATTAACATGTTATCAAATCAATCATGCGATAATAGTAAAGCAATAAATAAACATTCCTAATACTGTTGTTAATGCAATTATGACATGACGTGATGTATGCCCTCACCGACGATCACCCTCATGCGGCAACATCTTACGACCGCGGCATGCCACACTCCCTAGAGTGCTCCACATCTTCCAGGCACATGCAATGCTATGGTGATATGAATTTCAAGTTGTTATTAGTCCATTCAAACAGCAGGATTGGGAAACTAAGGTACTTCCCTTGTATCAATCCCAACACAGATCCTGTCTAGGGTCGTCACTCCTAGTAATCTCATATGATGTATATTTCGTAGGTCACTGCAAGGGCTGCCAGGGCTGTTGCTCGCACTCGTTGCACCGCTCCCCCATCACCTTATCAATACAGGCCTACCGTACTCTACTGCAACGGAAGGGTCGTCGCCTCCCGTGGACTCAGAATACGCTCGCGGTCACTACAAAGGGCTCGTCGCCTGATCAGTGTAGGCCGACAGCTAGAATATAGTGTCCCATACCACCATAATCTGCTCACGAGTCTAGGTGCTCACTGGTCACTACGGGGAGGTTTGTGGCCCCAGCGTAGGCCAACAGCTCGACCACGGTGTCCCATACCACCATGCCCGGCTCATGAGTCTTCGTGGATCAAGGTACCATGGTTAACAGGGTTTACAATGGTAAGTTCAGTACCCTAGGTTCAAGCAGTTATGACACATACAAGGTGAACATACATCGCCCAGTCGGGTTACTTGACGGGCTCGACTAGCGCGATCGCATCTCAAGTCGAACGACATGAAGTGCGTAAAACACTTCGCGTGGCCTAACCACTGCCATCAACTCCAAACACGACTCGCGTTCATCGACGCGTCGTTCGTGGCGAAGATAAGCTAACCACGAATTCGCTTGGTTACCGACTGCCTGGACTAGGCATAGTCCTAAACAATCATAGAATCACATCAGCAGTTGTGTAAGGGTAATGGAAATGAAATACAACCATGAGAGCATGTTAACACATGTTATTACATACAACTTAAGCAAATCATCGTACACATGTCTTTCACACATATAATGAAATTAAGCATGTCGCCAGCATATAGGAAATCCTCTCCATCAACATATTAATTGAGAATTCAATCTCAAAGTAACTCATAAGGAAATCATCAAGCACATGTTATAATATACAGCTTAAGCGAATCGTCAAGCACATGCATTTCATTCATATCATGAAATCATGCATATGGCTAACATGTAGGAAACCATTCACACCAGCATATTAATTGAGAAATCAATCTCAAACTAATTCATAACACCATTTAATTCAATACATACTAATACAAGCATTTATACAAACACATACACTACACACTTAAGTCTACATATAGTATGTCGACCCGAAGTGTGCATTTAGGCGAATCTCTTCGCCAAACTAATTATGCACGTATTCCTAACATCCTAATGCGACAACATATCATGTCAATCACATCAGCAAAATATGAATGAAATCTATACTTCCTACAAATGACTAAAATGCCCTAAATCTCATATTCTTCGTTAGTTTACGAAACAGGAAACGGACAGCATGTTGTACATGTCAAACGGCGTTGCCGTCAAGAATCTACTATTAAACGACAATGAAAGCTTTGGAAACAGTCAATCAAAGCGTCTAATATCCGCACCTTTTCCCTTATAGGTCAAGTGATTCGAACGGAGCGTATACGCTTCGTCTACGGTGACTAAGGAACCTGATTAACGAGATTTATCAACTAACAAACTATGGAACTAAAGAAGCATCAAATCAGCAACTTTCTAGGGCATTTTCTTACCTGCAAATGCGGAGAAATCATCGGCAAAGTGATTGGAATACGCCGCTTAAGCACGTGCAGCAGGTAGCACCAGCAGCAGGAAATTCTCTCCCACCTCTCTCACAATCTCTCACCTTTTCTCTCCCTCAATCTATGGCTTTTCTCAAATTCAGATGGGAGAGATATGAGAGGGTTTCAACCCCTTTTATAAGCTTAAAAATGCCCGGAATAGGCTCGGGAACAAAGTTCACTTGATGCTTAACCAAAGCGGGGCTGTTTCGGTCCAAAAGATGATTTCTGGTGGTCCCCTGGTCGAATGCGATCGGACTTAAGCTCATGCGTACCAGATCTAGCGCGCATTAAGTTTTCAGTCCGGCAGGGTTCGCAGATCGCACGTGGCGGACCAGTTTCAGTTCAGCGGTCACCGCACGTAGATCAGGGCTGGAAGTCTCATAATAATAAATAGAAATTTTTCCTGATCCGAGGGTGTAATCTGGATAAATTCTGACGGTCAGAATGCTTAATACTGACGTGTCAAGTCGTGTGCCAGATTTGAATTTGAAATTCCAATTCTGTCCCTATTCGCGGTCTCTTCAGTCCGGGCTCAATGAAATAGTCTGTGATTATCGGTTTGACTTGATTTTCGCAATGATTGTCAAGTCCAGCTGGGCGGTTCTAACGGTCTAAGATAGGAAGTAACGGACTTTCGACGCACGGTCTAAATCCAATACAAGAATTCAGAGTGGTCCAGAGAACAAACCCGCTTAGAGTTTGATCCGAGGTTATAGAGTATTATGGAGTCATACGTTCTACTCGATTTGGGTCTTGTAGAACGTATTTAAAGTGATCAGGGACTGTTTCCCAGCTACTCCAGCGTTGCGCTAGCTAACTTACGCTAAATTTTCATAGGAATTAATCCTAAGTGGTTTCTTTGGCTATGAAATTGGGTTCTGAGCGATTTTTCAGGTGTTTTAGTTGACCCATTGCCTAAGGACGTCAAATCCCAGATTGGCCAAAATCCGGGATGTTACAGACGACAAGGTCAATAGTCATCGTGCTGCTCCCTAAATCCAGCAAACAACCCTCACACATCATAGTGGCATCAGAAAAGGTCCCATGCGCTGTAAGAACTCGCACCCCATCCATCCGAGTAGTCGGTAACCCAAGGCGCTTGACTACTGAATGCGATATCAATGAAATCATGGACCCTGTATCCACTATCACGAATATAGGAGTACCTCCAATGTGGGCTGTGACCTCATATGCCAAGGGTGGGGCAGTCTCTGTCCTGGATGCCCCTGCTGTCAATGCATGTACCTGTGCCTGCTGTGGACGGTTCGACCACGGTACCATCGGCCGTTGAGGCGACCGAAACTGAGGTGCGAGAGGTCTGAAAGAAGGATGCGCAGGAGCTGATCGTAACGGTGGAGTAGATAATGCCTGTGGGCGAGGACGATTGATCTTCTGTGGTGGTGAAAATCCGCTATCTCTCATCCGAGCAAAGCAGCTCTCTGCAGTGTGACCCGATCTCCCACAGTAAGTACAGGTCACACCTGGGCACCTCATCGAAAGTACTGGCACCGTAGCCCTAGGAGGAGAGTCTACGCAAGGCCTCTTGCCAAGGAGTGGCTTGCCCTGAGCATCTGATCATGGCCTAGAAACCATAGGGCGACGAGAACGTGTCAAGCGATCTACATCCTACTCTGCTCGCATGAACATATGTATCAGCTCGACATAAGAGGGTATGTTGACACAACACATCTTCGACCGAATATCAGGTCGAAAACCCTCAGAAAAACATCGTATGCGCATCTGCTCGTCAGCAAGTATCGTAGGGACGTATCTGCCCAACTCTATGAACCGATGCTCATACTCTGTAACTGACATGCCTCCCTTCCTGAGGCGTAAAAACTCATTCTCCCTCTCGTGTCGGTGGGTCTGGGGATAGTATTTCTCATGGAATCGGAACTCGAATGCTGCCCAAGTCCAGATGTAGCCAACTGTAACCGTACGCAGTATACTATCCCACCATAAGCTGGTCTCTCTCTCGAACATGAAAGTAGCCAACTCAACCTGCTCAGACTCCGAGCAGTGCAGCATCCTCAATATCTTCGAGACACGGTCAAGCCAATACTCGGCCTCCTCGGGTCTGTGAGAACCCGTAAAAGTAGGAGGCCGCAAGCACTGAAATCGTTCAAGTAGGCCTCTAGTATCAACAGTACTCCCCGTAGGATAAGCAGATGGTGCAGGATGAGCCATACCCTCATCCTGAGTTGAAGTCCCAGCATCCTCAGCTGGATGCACAGGTGGCAGAGGTGGAGTCGCACTCCCACCCTGGGCTAAGGCCCCTGCAATGGTAGTCAAAAACTGCTGATGCTGCTGGTGCATCATGGTCATCAACTGCTCAAACCTATTAGGAGGTGGAGCAGGCTGAGGCACATACTGCGTCGAGGAAGATGCACGGTACTGCTCTCTAACTGGCGGTGTGAAAGGTGGTGGTCCGACTGTAGGACTTGCAGAAGGCTGAGACTCAGGTGCAGTCTCACGAATCAGGCCCACAGCAGGGTCCATATGATCATCACTCTGGGGAGGGACCCGATCCATCGGCTCACCCAGTGTAAGACGTGCCGTGCTCCGAGTAACCTTAGGTGGCATTCCCTATATTCAAAATAGGGTGCAACCCAGTCAGTTTCAGCAATAGCACAAACATACCACACAATCATTCACATAACAACTAAAGAAACTCCATGCATTTCATTTAAATCAAAATTTGTCACAATACAAGAGATATATCCTTACATGCATCATGACCAGAAACATATGGGAAACTAAGTTAGCCAAAGATACTACTACAACATAAACCAACTACTAAGCCTTCTCAGGCTCACACATTGAAAAAAACACAAAAAACCTATATATGACCTACAAACATCTGAAATCTAATCACTCGTCCGAGTCTGGCGAAGGAGGAGGGGCACCTTCTTGAACTTGCTCTTCACAAAGCCCCGCAGGCCCGTAATGTCCTGTCGCAAGGCAACCTGGCCCTGTCATAGGGAAGTATGATCCTCCTCCAGGCGAGCTATACGAGCATCCCAAGGAGCCCGACCAGAAGCCTGCCCTGCTACCGCAGGAGGGGAGCTCTCATCTGTGCTCTGGGCCTCTGGTTCTTCCTCTTCTTGGAACTCGGCCCCAGCTTCTTCTTCACTCTCTTCTTCTTCGCTCTCAGTCTCATCTTCGCTCTCCTCAAGTCGAGCTTTACATTGCTGTGGCCCGATCTCCATCTGATTGAGGGTAGCTTCATTGATATGATGAACTAGCACCGGCATCTCCCCACCAAAGCCATAACCAAACTCAGGTGCAATCCTGCATATGAGTCGACCGTATGGGAGTGACTCAGTCCTCCTCCTCGAGCGTACAACCTGAACTATCTGTCGCAACATGAATGAAGGCACACACAGGTTTGCCCTCTGCCCCACCTGATACAAGAAGTCCACCATAAGGCGCGTACACTTACTACAGTTACTCCACCTGGGGTTGTTGCGCCAACCAAGCCCTTCCAGCAGGAGATCGGGGATCAAGATCCTGCTTCGTCTAAAACTCACGAGCGACACTTGGACTTGCGGCGATGCTTGAACTAGCGGCGCTACCTCTTGGCTTCCTTGAACGCGAAGGGTGACTAGGCCCAGCTTCATCAGTGGTGGTCTTCCTCTTTTCCATGAGAGAGAGGATGGTGGAAAGGAAGAAAAAAGCTAAAATAGCCTCTACAAAGGCCATGGAAAATGAAGGAAAAGGGGAGAAATGGCTGACCTAGTGGGATGTCATGAATCTAGGTCTGATAGAGGGGGGAAACAGGCCCCAAAAGGCTAGGGTTACAAAGGAAAAAGGGCGAAATGGGTTGGGTTTGAAGCTCACACGATTTCTAACCTCAAATGGAGGATGGGAGAGCTTCAATGAACGAGAATGGAGAGAGAGGGGAGTGTGTATTGCTGTAAACGGTGGAGTGGCGTGGGTTGAGGTAGAAAATGACGATGAAAGTGATTGAGAACGGGATTTACAAGGGAAAACAATAAATGTGAGAGGAAAGGAGAGCTTCGGGGTGTGTTTTGTGAAGGAGGTAGGGGTTTACGGTATTTTTAACGGACGACCCACACACCAGGGGGCTACCCTAACCCCCAAATGTGATCGGCCCGACGGTCCGCCCGAATGGGGCCCACTGTACGGCTAGGCCTCGCCGACCTCTGTGCTAATCGGTGATGCCTCACCATTTGGGCGAGGTCCTCCTGCCCTGAGGGCCCAAAATTTATGTGGGTCCTACCTTGGATCATTCTAGATCAGCTTGGGTAGGCCCACGACTCTATTTCGACTTATTTCGGGTCACTTCGGGTACTAACTGATGTATATTCACATTTAACAATTTTTAATAGTTGGGATAAGGTCAATAGAGGTCTAGACCCATCCACACGTGAACTAGAAGTGGTCCGGGGTCGTTTCATGCGACCACGGATGCACACGGACTCGATCAAAATAATCGATTTGAGTGAACTTCGTCAATTAGCAAAACTGGGGCCCTATGAGTGTTTCTACGTTCTTCTCGCACCCACCTAAGTCAAAGGGGTGACAGCGTACATCGCATGACCATAACCCAAGTCTGGTTTAATCCAAATCATGCTCTGATACCAACTTGTAACACCCTGAAAATTGGGGGTCTTGTAGAAACCCAACTCCCGAGTTCCAGACCATCACTTATGCAACAATATGCTTATGATTCAATGTTGTCTGAGTTAGTGCATTAACATGAGCAAGATTATATAAAAACTGCAATTCATACTCCAGATCCAGTGATAAAATGCAAGCGAAAGACTGAAGATTATATATATCACTGTATGAAAAATAAAATAATCTCGAACTGTCTCCAAAGTATGAATACATCTCTGAGTCACATATACATATATCAAACCAAAATTAAAATATCATAAGATAGTCCAACTAGAAAAAATCCTGCTGATCCAGGCCACCTATGCGAAGCCATCGAAAAACTGCATGTACGAGAACTCATCCTGGTCCTCGTAGTAGTCCGGCTCTAACTCCTAAATTGCCTCACAACCTGCATCTAAGACAGAGTCTGGTAGGTGTTGCAAATACCATCCTGTAACGTGGGAGTGAGTGATCAACTCAGTGGAATCATAGAGCAAAAATTAACATGTTATCAAATCAATCACGCGATAATAGTAAAGCAAACAATCAGACATTCCTAGATACTGTTGTTAATGCAAGTATGAAATGACATGATGGATGCCCTCACCGACATACTCCCTCATGCGACACCATCTTACGTCCGTGGCATGCTTTCTTCCCTCAGTGCTCCACATCTTCCAGGCACATGCAGTGCGATGTGGATATGATTATCGAGTTGTTATTAGTCCTTTCATATAGCAGTATTGGGAAACTAAGGTACCTTCCTTATATCAATCTCAACACAGATCCTGTCTAGGGTCGTCACTCCTAGTAATCTCATACGATGTTATATTTCTAGGTCGTTGCAAGGGCTGTCAGGGCTGTTGCTCGCACTCGTTGCATCGCTCCCCCATCACCTTATCAATACAGGCCTAGTTATACTCTTGTTGCTATGGAAGGGTCGTCGCCTCACGTAGACTTAGAATACTCTCGAGGTCACTACAAAGGGCTCGTAACCAATCAGAGTAGGCCGACAACTCGAATGTAGTGTCCCATACTACCACAATCGGCTCACGAGTCTAAGGTGCTCACTGGTCACTACGAGGAGGTTTGTGGCCCCAGCGTAGGCCGACAGCTCGACCACGGTGTCCCATACCACCATGCCCAGCTCATGAGTCTTAGTGGATCAAGGTACCATGGTTATCAGGGTTATCACTGGTAAGTTCAGTATCCTAGGTTCAAGCAGTCATGACCAATACAAGGTGAACATACAATAGTCTGTCGGGTTACTTGACGGGCTCGACTAGTACGAACGCATCTCAAGCTGAACGACATAAAGTGCATAAAATACCTCATGTGACCTAACCACTGCCTCCAACCCAAAGCACGACTCACTTTCATCGACGCATCCTTCATGGCAAATAGAAGCCAACCACGAATTCGAATCTATTACTGACTGCCTGGACTAGAGCATAGTCCCAAGCACTTATAATCTACATCAGTGATCATATGAGAGTAACAAAAATGAAATACAAACAATCCAAGCATGTTAACAACATGTTATAACATACAACGTAAGCAAATCAACCAAACACATGTATTCCATATATATAAGGAAATCAATTCAATAACAACATGGAAAAAAACCATGTACATCATCATATTAATTGAGAATTCAATCTCAAGACTAATCTATAACAAAATTTACCCAATACATACTAATACAAACATTTATACAAACACTTAGTCTACACACTTTAGTCTACATAGCGTATGTCGACCCAAAGTGCGCATTAGGGCGAATCTCTTCGCCAAACAAATCATACACGCATAACTTGTATAATAACATGACAAATACCCATGGCAATTCTATTGGCAAAATACGGACGTATACAGTATTTCCTACAAATGCCTAAAATACCCTAATCTTATATTCTCCATACGCAGTCGAAATGGAAAACAGACAGCATGTTCTACATGTCAAACAACGTTCTTGTCGATAATCTACTATTAAAAGACATTGAAAGCTTTGAAAAGAGTTAACCTAAGCATCCAGAATCCTCACCTTTTACCGTAAAAGCGTATCGAATCGAATAGAAACTCTACGCTTCGTCAACGTCTGTATGACGACCTATATCACAAGATAAATCAGCTACTTCGCTAATTGTATCGATAGAATCCATAAAACAGGTTGAGGTTAGGGTTTTCTTACCTAAAATGAAGTCAGAATAACCGAAAGAGTGATTAGAATACGGTGATTAAGTACATGTAGAAGCAGGATCGAGAGCCAGGAAACTTTCCTCACAACTCTCATGGAATCTCTCTCTTTTCTCTTTCTCTTCTCTAGGGTTTTTGTAAATTCGTATGGGAGGGATATGAGAGGGTTTAAGGTCCTTAAATAGGTTAGAAAGTCACCTATTTAGACTTTAAACCAAAGTATACTTGGGTTATAGCCAAATCGGGTCTCTTCCGATCCAAAAGGATGTTTCTGGAGGTCCCCTAACTAAATGCAGTCGAACTTAAGCTTATGGATGCTGGATCCTGATCACATTAAGTTTTTAATTCGATAGGGTTTCCAGATCGCACGTGGCAGACCAGTTTCAGTTCAGCGGTCACTGAGATTCGATCGAGGATTTCAAGTACACTGACCTGAGTGGGAAATGTTTCCTGATCCAAGGGTGTGTTTGGGTCAGATTCCAACGGTCTGAATGCTTATACTTAACCCGCAAGTGAAACGTGCTAGATTTATTTAAATGACATTTAATTTACATAGAATTTCACTCTTTCTCACACTCCTTGCTCCAGGCTCAATGAAATAGCCTCAGAACATCAGTTGAGCTTGATTTTTGAAGCGATTGTCAAGTCCAGCTAAGTGGCCATAATGGTCTAAGATTGTAGATATCGGACTTTCGACGCGCGGTCTAGATCCAATACAAAGTTTCAAAGGGTTCATGAGAGCAAACGGGTTTAGAGTTTGATCCTAGGTTTCAGGATGTTATAGCATTCTACAAGTTTTGGGTCTTGCAGAATGTATTTAAAGTGAACAGTACTAATTTCATAGCTAATCTAACATGACACTAGTTAACTTACACTTATTTTCTAAAGGAATTAATCCTAAGTGATTTCTAATTGAGTTGGTACTCGGGTCTCTGTACGAATTTTTTCGAGATGTTACATGGAAGAGAGTGGATCCCTCCTTTATGGGTCTGGATGGTCCGAATTGGGGCCAAGATTTTGCTCCAGAACACCTCTCGTGCGGAGGGGTCAGTTTGCGTCCAAATTTGTCGGTCTGTTGTAAGACCCGAATTGTCTGCGTTGTGCGGTGGGGTCCGTGATCATGGACATCTGGGAAATCCGATTCTTCCATCATCTTTGTCGTGACTCCTTGTCCTAGAAGCAGGGATTTCCAATTTGAGATCAATGGGGCCTACCCAGTTTATCCCAGCGGTGCAGATTTAGCCGTCCAGTAGGGCAAGGACAATTTCTGATCTTTTTTCCATGGAACTTCCTAGGTCTGGTCAGAGCCCCCATATACTTCAGGTGGACGGTTCAGATCGTTTATATGGTTCCAGTTGGTGGGCCATTAACGATTTCAGCAATCATCTATTTGAAATTGTTGCGGTGGGAGAAACGGGAAGGAGAAGTCCTTCTGTTTCTTGGATTCTTTCGGTCAAATAGAGTTTGACCGATTCTCTTGGCTCAGTACAACGCCGGTCCACTTTTGTACGTGCACGCTCTGTTTGGTGTGGGGTCCACCGTGATGTTCTTTGACGGATCCACAACGTCCATTTATTTTTCGATATTATTTAAGGGGTTGGACCCAACCTTGAAGCATGTCCAAAGATCAGATGGGCTATACTACCTGAAATAGTGGAGGTTGTTATTTCTACCGTTAAAACCTTTCTAAGCCCCAAGAGTGATGTTTGTTTGATCGGTCCATTCCACTCATCCTCTTGGTCAGACCATGTAGGCAAATGTGTTCAACTATGGGGTTGCTCTAAGCTTTTAAGTGGGTAATGCTATCAGCCAATGTTCACAGTTGAACAGGCTATTGTGGGAAGTTAGTTATGTGCAATGCACGTGAGTTTCTTGGTCTCGTGAAAGATTGGGGTGAAGGCAGGGTCCACTGTGTTGAGTTCTAGGGAAATCCTTTCCCTTCATCTTTTCCCTCATGTCAAGTGGGCCGAAGAGGTGAAATATGAAACTGATCTGAGTTCCAGATGGGCCACTTGGCTTGAATTAGTTTAAGATGCTCATTCTTATACGTTTGAAGTGTTTACGCCAGGATTAGAAATTTAGGGAAGAGAGGCTTTATTCAAATACGTCTCCGCGAGGTTAGTTAGGTGCGACACGAGTTGTGTGTAGATATCCTGTGGGGCTTGTTATGGTGATTTCTTAGGTAATCCACTCCCTTCATTGGCTTGGTCAGGTCATGTTTAGGCCACAGGCCAAAAGATGGAGTTGGTTAGAGGCGTATCTTGAAAATTCTTCTATCAAGCGCCATGACAGACTTGATTTTAATTAGCGATCAATGCTTAATGATTTAGGCCCAAATTTAGAGGGAATGTGTAGTTAAGATAGGCAGACAATTGGATAAAATTTGGTGGTTGATCGATGGTGGAAAAAGGATAAATTTGATATGTCACTTTTTGCATCAAAAGGAAGGAACTGACTTTAGTGTTCCATGGTATAGGATCATAGATTGAGGTATAAATTTTGTATGGTGTCGTAGTCATTTGAGGCCAAGGTGTAGTCCAAGTTTGAGTTTTGATGGATTGTAGAAAGTGGCTAGATCTAAAGTTCTAGATTTTTAATGAGTTGATAAGCCTTGATATGATAACTTCGTGCCTAAGGAAAGGCCTAGCAAAGTGGAGTCTTTATATTTCACACTTGGTTGGTATGATGGGCAATCCAAATTGTTCATATGAAGGGAAATATCAAACTATGACTACCCATGAGGTTTCTTCACTCGATGGACACCAAAATCAACAGTTAAGGGGCTGATTTGTCGATTGGGTCACTTTTGCAATGATCTATGGGTTGAACTTTGACCTATATTGTTAATTTATAATAAATAGGCATGGTTTAAAATTTCATATTAGACGGATAGTAAGAACCATGTGATCTAGAACTCAGGGGTCTAGGTTAATGGCATTTTCATAATTATTGTTGATTTGTGAATTTTGAAAAATCCAATGGCTCCATACAGTTCTAGGCACATTTCTAAGAAATTCTTACAAAATAATGTATATCTAAATCATTATGGATATAGAGTTATTTGTCATGTCATTCATGGGAAAGTACTTATGTCAAATCACATGATGGGTGGTCTTGCCTTGAAATCAAGGGTCAGATTTGTGTCAGGGATAGGATGTAAAGCTAGGATAGTTGGATTGGTATCGTACATGTGTACACATTAGTTAATTTCTGGGTAACGCTCGAGGACTTTCAATACTCTGGTATTAAAATGTTCGGGGTGTTACATTTAAACATCATTATTTATGTTACATAAGTGATGCGTTGGAACTGGGGAGTTGAGCTTTGCTCGACCCCTGATTTATAGGGCGATATACTAATTGAAGCTTGAATAGTTGGATGAATAGTAGTATAACAAGACTAGATTGAGTGGCTCATATTTGTACTTAGGTGGCTTAGGAGGCTTGGACTCTAGCTAGGCTAAGGCTGGGCTCTCTCTCTCTCTCTCTCTCTCTCTCTCTCTCTCTCTCTCTCTCTCTCTCTCTTACTCTCCTTGGTGGAGGGATGGAAGGATGTAGTGGATGCTCCCTAAATTCTTAATGCTTTGAAATGGGAGTAGATGTTTGCCTTTTTTGGATGTTTTGGATGGTTGAAATAAGAAAAGGAGGGGGCTCCGAATCCAATTTTCTAGTAATTGCTGGTAATCCTAGGGGCAACAGGTGGTTGAAGGGTTAGAATTGGAGATTGTCACATAACATCATCTCATGGGTTAGATGAAATAGTAAAATGGTAATTTTGAGTAAGGAGATGGGCTTCAGAGTAAATACACCCCAACCACACATTAAGGGTCTGAAAATGAGTGATTCCACATGCTTGAGGGATGCCACCCTAAAGACGGGGAGTTCCACATGGCCGATGATAAGCTGGCTACTGTCGGTCCCCACTTGGACTCCCTACTTTGGCAGGAAGCCTCCTCAAAGCATGTGGAGGTTTTGCTGTGAAGGTTGTTATTTTGAGATTTTGCATATTTCTCCGATTAAGCTTACTTTTAGATTTTAGTTCGGGCTTGGTTTTGAACTTAACTAGGTGAGTTGACTAGGTTGTTGGACTGAGTAAGCTGATTGGGTTAGTTGACTCAGTGAGTTAACTGAGTGAGTTGACTCGTTGAATTGAGTGAGTTTTATGTTCCTAGGGTTTAGGATTTGGGTTGGCTAGGTTAATTGGGTTGTCTTGGTTGAATGGGCTGATTGGGTTAAGTTTAGGGTTTAGGAATGGGGTTCTTACGGTTTAGGATTTTAGGGTTTAAGGTTTAAGATTGGGGTTTGGTTGAACATCCATTAATTAAAACTCAATCATCTTATCAACCTGGGGTGGGGTATTTACAAATACCCCTCTTTGACAGAGGTCGTGTACAACCAAATGTCAAAGCAAGTAGACGCCCAATCTTTGCCAGTCAGTCATGAATTGTGATATGAATTTGTTGCCTGCTTTTGTGTCTGTGTCAGTTGGTTGCCTAGAAATAGATAACTTGGATATATCATGAGGGTTTGAGGAAAATGTTGCGATTGTCCCTGTACAGCTCACCAATCGTAACCCTTTCACTCGTGATTGGTACTAACATCGGAAAGGTACAATAGAGCCCTTGCACTTTTTACAACCTTATGAGGATACTGACCCGTACTAGATTGTCTGTTGCTTCCCAGATCACCCCAGGAATACTTATTTTGCTTGATCGTCAAAGTAGTCAGCTGTCCTGTAGTTTTTGTGTCCTTCGGGAACTCATTACATTGACTTGGACTTGATCAAGTTCCATAAGTATCCACGCCTAGGTATGTGTGTAACGTTCTTCCATTTAATCTTCTGGTTTTGACACTTATGTTACAATTTGTATTTTTCACCATTTGGATGATTTCTTCTGATCAGTCTTAGCCTACCATCTTTTCTTACTATTAGCATTTGATATGATGGAGCTGACACTGGAGTTCAATCCGATCGTACTTTGATGTGTAGTTGGATTTGATAATCTCCGGGGATACTGCGGGATATTAGATCTTATTTAGTTTTATGTTGACTATCACCTGGAGATATGAAATGTTACTCCCCAAACTCGAAAATCGGGCTCACAAAATTCTCGATCACTAAATCCGGTATCAACAGCCTCCGTAGTACTCCATTCTCGGCTTCAAGCACCCATAGGCCAGATTCTGATCCTGGGATCCTACAAGGAGGATTTTCAACATGCATTTCTTTGCGGACAAGCATAACCACAAGCGTACCCAAATCACAAAGGAAACATCATCATCACATATCCACTAATATCAAAAACTTGAGTACAATACATAAAAGAGAAATACAAGATAAATGTTAAAAGCTTCAGAAGCTTTGCTGCATGCTCCTGCCTCAGCTCGATTGCATCCTATCATTTCCTGCATGCATCTATCGTGCATAAACTTATAGAAAGCTTAGAGGGTGGTGTACGTGTGTCCACAAGATAAGTTCCAAGCACACAAATATCAGTGTAAGCGGAATACTGACAAGGCTATATGTCATTCAATATCAGAGTATGCAATGCAGATCGGCTATGTAATGCAGAGTCATAATGAGCAAAATTTCAGATACCGATGATACAATATAATATACAATTTGGACGAGCCGCGAATACCATCGTCCTCACCTAGGCCATATAAATGCAGAAACATAGCAACCCAAATGCTATATGCTACGGATGTAATGCAATATGCAGATCCTGGCGAGTCCATAATAACATCAACCTTATTCAGGCTATGCAAAACAAAAGTATTGTAAACCAGATGCTATGTGTTGAGTATGCAATATAATATGCGGTGCGAATGAAATGACCAGGTTAGAGTGTGAAGTTAGGATGATGGTACGTAGTATCGCAGAGTATGGGGTCCATTACAAGGGACTTTTATTCAAACCAGTCCGATACCTAAATTTGGATAGCCAGACTCAATGTGGTAAACTCCTGATCTTAGGTTGGTCGCATGCCCTAATCGAAACCCTAGCCATTGTGAAGGTACATATAACAAATTAGTTAGGCACCACCAGCCCGAGTGGATAGTGAATGAATGAATGAATGAGTAAAATGTTGAGTATGCAACTCCTACTCAATAAGTCCATATATCAGTACTGTACATCACTGGGATCATCATTGGGGTCTAGTACACTCTACGTCAGTTTGCTGCCCCATCAAGTGCACAACTGGGTAAGTGGAAGAGACCTCACTATCTATCTACCAATATCGGCCCCGCTCGTCGATAGTGGACCCATTTATGAGCTGGTCAGACTCAACCTAATATTTCCTACTCCCTCTGGTGGGTAAGGCCATACCCCCTCCCAACTGACCACGACACAGTAGGAGACGCGACATCATAGTATTCGACCCTCATGTGCTCATATATTCACTCGGTGTAAATGTTGGGGTCATCCCCTAGCCTTGAGGGTTTAAGAATTTTCATTTAGGGATATTTATGATGCCCCAATACTAGAACTAAATATTTTCAGTGTCCCATTTGGTCGTCCACGATATGCCTGTAGAGGCCACGACCCTAATGTCACTGGGGCGTATGGTGGTCATATCACAAAATGCGAGATGCATGAGTTATACCATCCAGTCATGCATCAAACCTGCGCGTACTGTGCGCTCATGTGGGGCAACTTCATATCTCAGGGAGTCCTATAAAAAATCAGCCTAATGATACATGCTATGCTCAATCTCTCCTCATAACAAACATGCAGATGATGCGTATGGGCATGTATTATGAAGTATACCAAGCATGATTATAATCACATGCATGATGGTGAGCCGGTATAAGATGGCTCATGGCTCGTATAAGTGAATGAGTGGTGTGCACATAATCATCTACACATGCTGGGCTTCACACCACTGCAATTAGGCCTCACACATACAATAGGCCTCACACATATAATGGTCCTCACATATATGATGGGCCTTATACATCACAATTGGGTCTCATACAATCATAATGAGTCTCGTACAATCACAATGGACACATACAATCACAATGGGCCTCATACCATAATAATAGGCCTTATACAATCACAATGGGCTTCATATAATCACATAATGGCCTTATACAATCATAATGGGCCTCATGCAATCACAAAATGGGCCTTATATGATTACAATGGGCCTCATATAATCACAATGGCCTCATACAATCCCAATGGGCCTCATGCAATCACACAACGGGCCTCATATAATCACAATGGCCTCATCCAATCCCAATGGGCCTCATGCAATCACACAATGGGCCTCATACAATCATAATGGGCCTCATATAATCATAATGGCCTTATACAATCCCAATGTGCCATGCCTCAAACTTAAAAATTGGGCTCACAGAATTTCCAATTGTCGAATCCGGTGCCGACAGCTTTCGTAGCACCCCATTCTCGGCTTCTAGTGCCCGTACGCTAGATTTCGATCCTGGGATCCTACAAGGAGGATTTTTTAATGTACATTTATGTAATGTCTCAAAAAAATCCGTACAAAGACCCAAGTACCACCTTAGGCAGAAATCACTAAGGATCAGATTTTTTAGAAATTAGACGAGAATTAATTAAGTGCTAAACTAGATTATTTATAAAATTAGCTCTAACTGCTTTAAATACGAACCGCAAGACCCAAAACTAGCAGAATCGCTAATGATACATTGCTTAAAAACTTAAGATCCATCTCAAAATCCAGTTGCTCTCGGGAGCACTTTGAAACTCCGTATTGGACCTAGACCGCGTGTCGAAAGTCTGATTACCACAAAATTATAGGGTTATGACCACCTTGCTGGACTTGACAACCATCTTGAAAATCAAGTCCTAATAGTGTCTCAAAATGCACAACTTGAGCCTGGAGCAAGGTGTGTGAGAAACGTGAATATCTTTAGGAAATGAACTAAAACTTAAGTGAATTGAGTCGTTCGCTTGCAGGCCAATTGTAAGGTTTCAGATCGTCAGATTCTGATCCAATTATACCCCCAGATCAGAAAAAATTTCCAACACATGTCAGTATACTTGTGGCCCTGATCGAGTAACAGTGATCATTGAATTGAAACATGTCCTCTGCGGTTGATCCCCAAACCCGATCGGACCAAAAACTTAGCCTGGAATAGATCCATTGTCGGGGGACTTACTCCTAATTATATGTAGAAAAGGGGCCTCCAAATGAGCTCCGTTGGATTGAAACAGCCAACTTTTGGCTATCACCTAAGTAGGCCATGGCCCTAAGGCCAATCTCATCAGTTTTGGGCCTATATAAGTGTCTTAACCTACCCTCTCTCATTCCATACAAATTTGGAAACCCTAGGAGAAATAAGAGAGTAAAGAGAGAAGGAAAGAGAGAGAAAGTGAGAGAAAAAGTGGGAGAGAGTTCTTGGGATTCGATCCCATTGCTCCACGTGCTGAATCGACCTATTTGTATCGCTATTTCGGCAATTTTGACTCTGTTCTTGGGTAAGAAATCCTAACCCTAATATGTTCTAAGGATTGAAATAGAGTAGACGATGAAATAGCTAATCTATTTCATGATATAGGTTGTCATTGTGCCGTAGACAGATATTGAGTTTAAACTGAGCTTGCTACAAGTCTACCGGTGAAAGGTGTGGACTATATATGTTTAGGTTATGGTTTTTAAGGCTTTCAATGTCAGTAATGATTTATGATTGACTTAATTACTGTTACCTGTGTCTAGTTTGATGTTTCCTATATATTATATATATAGGTAAACTATGTTGAATTTAAATGCATTCCATGTGTTTGTTGAAATGTTTGAATGAGTATGGAATTATAATGTATACTTGCTATAATTATTTGATTGATAATGCATGATTTTTGTACTTGTGGCAACTCCTTGTGAAAGGATTTGCTACAATATATGTTATAACTAAATTATTACACGTATGTTCATATATGTAGTCTAAGTGTTTGATAAAATGCCTGAATGAGAAAATATTTGTTGAAATGTATTTTATTAGGGTGTCGAGATATGATTCTCAATTACTTTACTTATAGTTACCATCTCCTCCATTTAACCTAGTTTACTACTACGTGCGTTATAGATGAAATGCTTATGTGGGACAACTTGTGTACTATGTGTTTGTTAAAATGCTTAATTGTAATTTATGTTGAATCATTTGTCACATGCTATTGACTATCAAAGATGAATGCCTGATGTGTTTAGGTATGATTGGGACTATTGCATAGTCCAGGCAATCGGAAATGATTCTCGAGTTAGTGGCCGGGGTCATTTCGCCACACAAGATATGCTCGAGGAATTCGAGTCGTACACTAATTATCGATAGTGGTTAGGCCATGCGAAGTGCTTACGTGCTCCATATCGACTAATTCAATGGGCACTCGTACCAGTCGAGCTTATCAAGTAACCCGATTGACCCATTATGTGTTCACCATATATAGACCCTACTGTTTAAATTTAAGGTACTAACTTACTAGTATAAAGCCCGTTAAACCTTAGTACCTCAATCCGCTAAGATTCATGAGTCGGGCATGGTGGTATGGGACACCGTGGTTGTGTTGTCGGCCTATGCTCGGGCGACGAGCCTCCCCGTAGTGTCCAATGAGCAACCCAGACTTGTGAACTGAATACGATGACATGGGACACTGTATTCGAGCTATCGGCCTATGATCAGGTGACGAGCCCGTAGTGACCTCGAGTATATACTAGGTCTACGTTGAGGTGACAAGACTTTACGTAGTAAACTAGAGTATACACCAGGCCTGCGCTGAGGTGAGAGCCTCTCTATACCGACCTGTGAATTGCCTATTGTATGTGATTACTAGGATTGACGACCCTAGATGGATTAATGTTTAGGTCAATAATATAAAGGGAGGTACCTTAACTTCCTAATATTGTTGTATGAAGAGGTATAATTAAGAACTGAATTAATCACGCACATGCACTGCATTGCATGTACCTTTAGCATTAGAGTTGAGCACAGCGAGAGTGTTGCATGCCGCTATCGTGAAATGATGTCGCAGAGGGAGTGCAGGTAAGGGTATACATCATTATCGTATATCATCTTTGCATTAATAAGAGTACTTAGGACATGAGTGTTGTACTGCTTTATCATTATTGCTTGATTGAATTGATAATATGTTAACCTTTTCCTTATAGCTCCACTGAGTTGATCATTCACTCCCACGTTCTGGGATGTTATTTTAAACACCAACCAGACCCTGTTGTAGTTGCAGATGATGACAATGCTTACGAAGCAGAGCCAGACTTTTACAATGATGAGAAGGAGTTCTCCTATATGCAACTATCAGGCGGGTCAATGTAGACCGTGTTCTGATCGACGGGGTTACAGGGATACTGACTAGATGCCATTACACCTGTTATTTTACATTTTGGAACACCCATGTATATTCATTTTGTCCATTTTGGGAGTATACATGTATATATTTAACTTGGTAATTTGTTCACACTCTAGAGACTTACAACGGTTTATATATTTTATATATCTATCACAGTCTTTCGGTTGAGTAATTTAACCGTCTCTGGAGTATGATTTATTGATTTGCTATAATTTCATTCATGTTTAAGGCACTAATACAAACAACATTTACCCATCATTATTTATATTACATAAGTGATGTGTTGGAACTCGGGAGTTGGGCTCCTGCTCGACCTCCGATTTTTAGGGCGTTACAATTTATCTCGTAAGAAGCATAACCACAAGTTTATCCAAATTACAAAGATAACATCATCATCATATATCCACTAATATAAACATTTGAATACAATGTTAAAGGGGAAATACATATATAAAAAATTAAAGCTCTAGAAGATAGCTCAATGCTGCTGCAACCTAACGCTACCTGCACACATCTATTGTGCATAAGCTTATAGAAAGCTTAGAGGGTGGTGACCGTGTGTGCGCAAGTGTAACACCCCGTACTTTCCAGTACTCGGGTGTTACTATTATAATCTAGATTAGCATATTTATATGAAGATACAAGTAACATACACTGTTCACCATCATTTGATAAGTCACAACCCATTACATAGTGTCAATAGTCGGAATGCCAATATCACACATCCTACTGTTGATTTAAACAAATTGATAACTAAACATTAAAAGCCCATGTAATTTGGCCCACTTACAAGCCTGAATGATTTAATCCTTATAGTCAAATACTTATAAGAGACTGAATGAAAGAGTAAACAACCCTAATCTGGCTATGACCCACGTGAATAATTTAGAAATATACATATAATTGTATATATATATATATATATATATATATATATATATATATATATATATATATATATATATATATATATATATATATATATATATATATATATATATATATATATATATAAATACAAATAAATAATCTCTCCCTGAAAAACATACTCCCAAAGAGAGAACCATGAGAATTTAATATGAATAATTGACAATTGAAAATATAATAATAATAATGATAATAATAATAATAGTAACAATAATAATAATAATAATAATAGGTGTTAAAATCATTCTAAAAGTAGCATTTAGTGTCTTAAATTTATAGAACTGGTGTCCCAGTCATCTAAATGAATCCTTGGGCCTTTTGAACCATTGACGTTCAGTTTTGAGCCGATCCGACCATGAGATTAGCGGGAATCCATAAATGTAACCCAAATCAAGTGGTGGGCCCCACTTGTACCTTGGATCTGCCCTACCCTTGGTAAAAGGCTATCAAAGAGCCCAAAAAATAGAATGGATGGTGTGGATTTATCACAAACACCATAACGGACCCCATTTAGTGGCACGCATGTGCATAGTGGTCGTGCACTCGAGGTGCACCCAGTCTGTCAACACGGACAGCACGAGATGACAAGTGTTCTTCCAAGAAAAGGAGAGAAATTTTCTCTCTCTCGTTATGCCAGCCGATGAACCACGTCCATTTGGGATGCGTTGGGGCCCACCATCTCAGATCAGATGAGAGATCTGATCTGCCCATCTTGTACAAAACATGGCCCTAACCAAAACTGTGCCCTCCATCTCCGTTCACGCGACCATATGTGCACGTAAATGCTGGCACAAATGAAGCCTATAAACACAACCTTTCCAAAAATAGAAACTGCCTCTACTGTTGCCAGCTCAGCGATCCGAACGAGGAGGATTCCTCCTATCCCAGACGTCCATTTGAGGAGATCTCAGCCATCCAACTAAGGGCGTCAGTTCCTCAAAACTAGGGGAGAAAAACCAACAACCGAAACCACCCATCGCTAGCTGTTTAAAGAAAAAATAGGGGGTCGGTTTGGGCTTGGTTTAAATGCCGCTAGATGGTTCCAGCAACAGCAAAGAGGGAAATAGAAGGAAGGAAAAAGGGAGAGAAAAGAGAGGAGGAAAAGAGAGAGAGATTGGAACCCGGGTTCGGCTAGGTAAACGGCCTGAACTTCTATTTTTTTTTCTTTCTTTATCTTTTCTTCTGTCTTCTTCTTCATTCCATGAAGGTATCAGCTCCGTTGAAGGCCATGTTTGGGGCCAAAAATCTGACCATAGAGAAGCTTGAAAACAGCCTGAATGAAGGCTCTATTTTGTGGCTGAACATAGCCTAAAATACAGCCTCCGTTTGAGGCTGAATGTGGCCTGAGTTTAGGCCCTTCTTGGGACCAAACAAAGACATTTAAATGGCCCCAACTTGGGGCTAAAACCCAGTCTAGGAATAGCTCACAAAATGAGCTTTGAAGAGTGGAACACAGGCTGGTATTAGTCCAAAAATTGAGATAAAAATGACCTTATTTCGGGCCGTTCTTCAACGGTAAAAAATGGTAGCCACCGTGCATCCGACTGAGCACTGATGAGAGTTGAGAAATGGCCCAGGATGGGTCGTGTTTGAGCTGATAAACAGGCTGGAAAATGGCTTCCTAAAAAGCCTGCAACGGGGGCCAATTTCCACCTTAGCAGCTGACGAGCTGCTCAGACAGTGGGCCTCACCAAAATGCAGGTGGGATGCACTGTGTTGGGCGTCACCAAAATGCTGGTGGGCTACACTATGTAGGATCCCCACCTTGATGTTGGATTCATCCATGCCGTCCATCCATGGCCCCAGCAGCAGTAATGATGTTACCAAGTTACGTGGGTCTGATTGAGGTTTGTGTTATTCAACACTGCCCATCAATTTTGCTTAAAGTGGGACCTTACCTAGATGTATGTTATGTCCCCACCATCCATCCCATTTCCTACCTCATTTTAGGCATTGACCTGAAAAATGAAGCCAACCCAACTCTCCGATAGGTCACACCAGCAGAAAGACTAATTTAATAGTAGTAAATCATTAGGGCCCACTGCGATATTTCGGTGTGTCAAGACATATCCATATTGGACCCATTGGACCTGTCCTGAGCCTGGAACCCAATCGACGGAGTAGATCCTCTTAAGGCAGGCCCCACCTATCAAAAATAAATAAATAAATAAATAAATAAATAAATAAATATATATATATATATATATATATATATATATATATATATATATATATATATATATATATATATATATATATATATATATATATATATATATATATATATGGAGCATGCACGTAAACTTCCAGAGGATGTTGCCTAGGAAATTTTGGCTAGGACCATGGTCCCCACCACAGGCCCTACCATAATGTGTGTTGAACATCAGTACCGTTCATTTGTTGGGTCCCCTTTATATATGGGGTGCCCCCAAAAAATCAGCCATAGACAGGCTCAGGTGGCCCACACCATCTGCAATCTTGTGAAAACATGTTAAACTATATAAAAACATTTGCTGGGGTCCATCTGAGATTTGGATACACTTGAAACTTGGTTTGACCCATTAACCTGGTGGGACACACATAATGGATGGGTTGGATTTGTGAACCACAACTTGCTGGACCCAACAAATGATTATGAATGCTCTAATGTGGATAAACCTCCTAACTGTTATGCAAGGTATGGTCCACATGAGCCACATATTTACCTAATTTTTTTTGTCCCAAGTCCACCATGATGTATGTGTGTTACACACACTGTCCATTTATTTTAGGCCGTGGGCCTCATTGCCTTGTGAGGCCCATTCGTTGTACATATGAGGCTTATTATGTTGTGTCAAGTCCATTATGGTGTATATAGGCCCATGTGTGAGGCCCAGTTCAGGCCTTAGCCTTGGACAAACTCCAGGCCCGATTTACAACTACCACCCTTAATACTATTATCATAATAGTTTTTAATATAGACATGATTAGCCATTGGAAGACTATTTACATTGATAATAAATATTATAAACATAATTATAATTATTAAATAATAATATTTTAATTACCATCCTTAAATATTACCATTAGTAATGGCCTATACTAGTTGTCATTATCATGACGATTATGATTGACTAATATTAATTGAATCATCAATGTTAATAAGCACAATTAAATTAACCCTTTAATTAATTGTACAACTAATTAGGGTCCAAACCCCAAGGTCCAAGTCTAGACCTAGACTCTTAGGTAAAACCCTAAAACCAAGGTAATCCAAACCCTAGGTTAAGACCTTGACCAAGAATAACGTGTAAAGCTTAAATCTAATAGTATAACTTTACAATTCATGATAGGGTTTCATTCTAAGGAAACATGCATTCTCTAGCAACACAGGCAGGCGATTCAAAATATAAGGTGATGATTCTTTCCCTTGAGCTTTCCATCTTCTCATTAGCTTAAGTTATAGTTTTTATTTAAACTTATAATTGATTTCTCTCTTTTATAATCACATGTGTTAGCTGGTAGAAATTGAATTGATATATTGCTTACTTAATGTTCATCCTGTATATTTGTTCATGAATTATTTATGGATTGCTTATGGAACTTAATCTGGTACATCAGTGGGAAACCCTGACTTATAAATGTACACCTATACTTGATATTTAACTCGATTGACGGTGATTACAATGGACCTTCGATCTAGTGGTTATTGAGTGGTGGCCTAGATGGATCTTTGTTGTGGGCCTACCATCCAGGGTTGTTATGTCCAATGATTTTTAAGGATGGTCTTTATCGTATAGTTTTGATATCAGCCCTATGTGGCATATTTTGATACTCGCCCTACATGGTTTTATTTTGATATTTTTTCTATATGGGTTCGATGTTCTATACTGTGCACTAGACGATGGTAAGCACTATATGTTGTAATATGATTGGCCACTAGTCGATGGGTTTCCATTAAACATCCTAAGATGGTAGTCTCATGGCCAGGGATGGCGGTAATGGGACACTATGCCCGATCCGTCAGCCTACCCTGGTGACGAGCCCCCATAGTGACCTTGAGCTTATTTAAATTAGCTAGTTGTAACTAGACTAATAACGGTTTGGCTAATCATGCATCCATAGCATATTGGCGATGACTGGTGGCTAATTCTGGATGCTGTAGCACGTGCCCGTAGGATCTTCAGGGTATGGTTTCGCTAGCTCCCAGACCACCGACTATCGACCCCTATCCGACTGGATGATTTTCCCAGGTTGATGATTTGCATGGGTGACGAGCCCAAGTCCGGCTGCATGTGCATCCTGTAACGCCTTGAAATTCGGGGGTCGAGCATAACTTAGCTCCTGAGTTCCAAAACATCACTTATGCAACATGTTTGATGATAATTGTATGTTGACTGTAAGAATGCATAAAACATAAAATAGATCAAGGCAGATAGCAAACATAATTCAGGGATATTGAGGAAATGCAAGCGGAAGACTTAAATACATATATAATTCAAAGTAAATCCCCAAATGATGTGTGATCTGCTGTAACACCCTGAAAATCGGGGGTCGGGTAGAAACCCAACTCCCGAGTTCCAGAACGTCACTTATGCAACATAGATAAGGATAAATGCATGTTGTCTGTAGAATGACATTAAACAAGATTGAGACTAAGCCAAAACAACATATCATACTCCAGAGATAGTTAAATTAGTAAGCTGAAGACTGATAAATACATAAAATATATAATTGATTGTAAGTCTCCAGAGTGTGAACATGTTACCAGGTTAACTAAATATATGTATACTCCAAAAAAGGAAAGAAAAGAATATACATGAGTGCTCCAAAAATATAAAATGACAAGTGTCATGGTGTCTATTCAACCTCCCTGTAATCCCGTCAATTAGAAAATGCATAAAGGAGGGATCCTCCTCATCATCATCAAGTCCGGCTCCGCCACACAGGCCGCTCCATCATCTACAATTACAAAAGGGTCTGGTGGGTGTCTGGAACACCGTCCCGTAACATGGGAGTGAGTAATTAACTCAGTGGAATAATAGAGCAAAGATTAACATGTAATCAAATCAATCACGCGTTAATAGTAAAGCAAACAATCAAACATTCCTAGATACTGTTGTTAATGCAAGCATGAGATGACATGATGGATACCCTCACCGACATTCTCCCTCATACGGCACCATCTTACGCCCGCGGCATGCTTTCTTCCCACAGTGCTCCACATCTTCCAGGCACATGCAATGCGATGTGGATAATGATTACCGAGTTGTTATTAGTCCTTTTTCATACAGCAGGATTGGAAAACTAGGGTACTTTGCTTATATCAATCCCAACACAGATCCTGTCTAGGGTCGTTACTCCTAGTAATCTCATACGATGTTAAATTTGTAGGTTGCTGCAAGGGCTGCCAGGGCTGTTGCTCGCACTCGTTGCACCTCCCCCATCACCTTATCAATACAGGCCTAATTATCCTTAAGACTGCATCAGGACTCGTCGCCCCCATGCAGTGTCAGGATAAACTGAAGGTCACTACAAAGGGCTCGTCACCTGATTAGTGTAGGCCGACAGCAAGAATATAGTGTCCCATACCACCATAATCTGCTCAGAGTAGGGTGCTCACTGGTCACTATAAGGAGGTTTGTGGCCCCAGCGTAGGTCGAAAGCATGACCACGGTGTCCCATACCACCATGCCCAGCTCATGAGTCTTTATGGATCAAGGTACCATGGTTAACAGGGTTTCCAATGGTAAGTTCAGTACCCTAGGTTCAAGCAGTTATGACACATACATGGTGAACATACAATGGCCAGTCGGGTTACTTGACGGGCTCGACTAGCACAATCGCATCTCAAGCTGAGCGACATGAAGTGCATGAAATACTTCGTGTGGCCTAACCACTGCCGCCAACCCAAGACACGACTCGCGTTCATCGATGCGTCCTTCGTGGCAAATAGAAGCCAACCACGAATTTAATCCATTACCGACTGCCTGGACTAACGTATAACCTCAAGCATTTATAAACAACATCAATGATCATGTGAGTGTGACATAATGGAAATACAAACAACCAAAGCATATTCACAACATGTGATAGCATATAACGTAAGCAAATCATCCAACACCTGCATTTCATATATATAGTGAAATCAATACGTATAGCCAACATGTAGGAAATCATATACAACATCATATGGATTGAGAATTCATTCTCAAAACTAATCTACAATACCATTTACTCAATACATACTAATACAAACATTTATACGAACACTTAGTCTACACACCGTAGTCTACATAGCGTATGTCGACCCAAAGTGCGCATTAGGGTGAATCTCTTCGCCAAACAGATTATACACGCATACATAATATCATCACACGATGAATTTACATGTCAAGCATTTCAGCAAAATATGGACGTATACAGTATTTTCTATCAATGCCTAAAATACCCTAAATCGTATATTTACCGTACGTTTACGAAACAGAAAACGGACATCACATTGTACATGTCAAACGGCGTTGCCGTCGATAATTTACTATTAAACGACAGTGAAAGCTTTGAAATCAGTTAATCAAAGCGTCTAAGATCCGCACCTTTCGCCTTAGACGTGTATTGTTTTGAACAGAACGTATACGCTTTGTCAACGGCGTAGCGGCGACCTAATGCACAAGATGTATAAGCTACTTTGCTATTTGAATCAACGGAATCCCAAAACAGCAAGTGGTTAGGGTTTTTCTTACCTAAAAGTGCGTTGGAATCACCGGTAGGGTGATGCAGGCAGGTGGATGTGGCACGAGGAGCAGCAGGGAAGACTCCCAGGAGAAAGCTCCAACTTCTCCCTCACTTTCTCTCTCTTTTCTCTCTTCTCTCCCAAAATTCGTATGGAATGAAAGAGCAAGGGTTTAAGCCCTTTTTATAAGCCCAAACATGACCAAAATATACTTGGAGCCAAGGTAGACTTATTTTATAACCAAAGTGGGCTTGTTCTGATCCAACGGAGCATTTCTGGAGGTCCTGTGACTGAATGCGGTCGGACTTAAGCTCCCTGACATTGGATCTAGGTCAGGCAGAGTTTTCAGTCTGATCGGATCTCCAGATCGACCGTGGCAGACCAGTTTCAGTTCAACGGTTATGGAAACTCGATCGGAGCTACAAGTACTATGACATGTAAGGGAATTTTTTCCTGATCCGAGGGTGAAATTTGATTGAATTCTGACGGTCAGAACGCTTAGAAAAAGTGCACAAGCGAACGTGCCAGATTTCATAAATTATATTTATTTCTCACACTCTTCACTCTAGACCCAGTAAAATAGCGTCAGGACATCAGTTGGACTTAATTTTCGAGATGAACGTCAAGTCCAACTAGGTGGTCAGGATTGTCTAAGTTCGGGGTAATCGGACTTCCGATGTGCGGTCCAGAGTCGATACAAAGTTTCTAAGGTGCTCTAGAGAGCAATCGGGAATAGAGTTTGATCTCAGGCTTTAGATATTGTAGCGTCACCTATCCTATACGTTTTGACTCTAGCAGATCGTATTGAAAGTGATTGGTATGAATTTCATAGGTCGTCTAGTGCAGCGCTAGGTGATTCTCATTAGATTTCTAAAGGAAGTAGCCTATAATGATCTCTGTTTGAGATAAAATTTGGAGGGTGGAGCGAGGGTGTTTGAAAATGGAAGAAGGAAGAGTTTGGAGGGGTGGTTTTTACCAAAAATCAGGCGTTTGGAGTGAAAGGAGAGCTTGGAGGGTCACTTTGTGAAGGAAGTACTTGATTGGGGTATTTTTAACGAACGGCCCACATACCAAGGGGCTACCCTAGTCCCCAAACACCTCCAGCCCAAAGCCCGGACCCAACCGAGGAGTTTGACCGGCGATGCATTGCGGAACCGGCGATGCCATCGCCGATCAAACTCACAGCCCCCTAGGTACCAAAAATATGTGGGGCCCACGTTGGATCATTGTGGATTAGCGTGGGTGGGCCCACGACTCCATTCGAGGCATTTCGGGGCCAGTTTGCAAACTGAAATAAATTTCTATGGCATATAGCATATGATTTTAGGGTAGGAGACTCTAATCTATCCAACTCACCTATCTATTTTGTTAGATTCAAAAAGGTTAAGGAGAAAAGTCCATTTTACTCAGTTATTTACTATTCACGATAAGTTTTAGCTTAGGTATTGTTCTTCATCATGAAGACCTTAGGATTATTGGTCTTTACTATTTAGACTTGAGAATTTGTGGCTAAGATGGAAGTACTTAGAGAAATTCGAAGAATGAGGTGGTGAAGGGTGAGATTTGAAGGAAATGGGTTGAAGAGTGATTTCTTTGGCTTTGGGATTGAGGTCTGAAGGTGATAAGGTTGACCCATTGCCTAAGGACGTCAAACTCCAGGTTGGCAAAAATTCGGGGTGTTACATCTGCCCAGGGAAATATACAAATAACTTTGTCTCAAAATACATACATGAACTGATCAAACTAATCAATTACATATCCCAGAAAATGATCCCCGCTGGTCAGGGCAAGGCTCACATGAACCCACCTGAGAACTGCATGTAAGAGAACGCCTCCTCGTCCTCGTCGAAGTCTGGCTCCAGCTCGCAAGCATCGCCATCTCCTGCAGCTAAGTTAGGGTCTGGTTGGTGTTTAAACACCATCCCAGAACGTGGGAGTGAGTGATCAACTCAGTGGTACTATATAGAAAAAGTTAGCATGTTATCAATCCAATCAAGCAGTAATGATAAGGTAGTACAATCACATAAGTCATAGATCTCTTGTTAATGCAAGGATGATATGAAGAATGATGTATGCCCTCACCATAATCTCCTCTGCGACAACATCTAATGATCGCGGCATGACTCACTTTCTCAGTGCTCTATCACCAACGCCGTTAGCACATGCAATGCGGTGTTATGAATATGATTACCAAGTTCTTATTAGTCCTTTTCATACAGTAGGATTGGGAAGCTAAGACACCTCCCTTATATCATTTCCCAATATTGATCCATTCTAGGGTCGTCAGTCCTAGGAATCTCATACGATATTATGGTTCTAGGTCGCTTCAAGGGTTGTCAGGGCTGTTGTGCGCAATCGTTGCTCCTCTCCCCCATCACCTTATCAATACAGGCCTATTTATATCCTTGAGACTGCATCAGGACTCGTCGTCCCCATGCGGTGTTAGGATGAACTCAAGGTCACTACAGAGGACCGTCACCAATCAGTGTATGCTGACAACAAGAATATAGTGTCCCATACCACCATAATCTGCTCAGAGTAGGGTACTCACTGGTCATTACGGGGAGGTTTGTGGCCCCAGCGTAGGCTGACAGCACGATCACGGTGTCTCATACCACCATGCCCGGCTCATAAGTCTTAGGGGATCTTGGTACCATGGTTACGGGAATTTCACTGGTAAGCTCAGTGCCTTAGGTTCAAACAGTGGCGACCAAACATGGTGAATAAGTATTGGTCAATCGGGTTAGTTGATAGCTCAACTAGGCCAAGCGCACGTTGAGTTGAACGACATGGAAGGCATAAGCACTCCGTGTGGCCTAACCACTGCCGAACACCCCAAGCACGACTCAGAATCGCTAAACTCATCTTGTGTGGCGAAAGCAACCTCAACCACTATTTACGAAATGTTTTTCGATTGCATGGACTGTAGTACAGCCCCATTCACAAACAAAGCTGATAACTAGCATATGATTCATATTTTGTATTCATATAAACAATCATGAAGTATAACTTGAATGTAAGCAGTACATGCAGGAATACATACACACATTTAACATGATTCATCTAAGTACACATTCCATGGAGGAAATCATACACTCAATTAGCATGGAAAACCTAAGTTACATGATTCATGGAGGGAATCATACACACAAATACTACTGTTGAAATCCATATCTCAACCATCTTAACATGCTCATTATACTAACTACCAGCTCACTTAGATATTTATACAAACACTTAGCTTACACTATTCCACATACATCACGTATGTCGACACCATTGCAAATTAGGGCAAGTCCTCTCACGAAGGAGTTGCAGCATACATATTAGGCATATCACAACGACAATCTATCATTGAGCATTGCATACATATTAGGCATATGCACACTTAGCTTACACTATTCCACATACATCACGTATGTCGACACCATTGCAAATTAGGGCAAGTCCTCTCACGAAGGAGTTGCAGCATACATATTAGCAAATCAGCAAATTCCATACGCATACGTGTATTCTAACATATACATGAAATACGGTATTTACAATATACAACATACGTATTTGGAAAGTAAAACGGATAGCATATTTGGCATGTGTTATTGCATTCACAACATGAATAAATCATTAACCATCATTGAAAGGGTTTAAAACCATAACCTAAGTGTATGTAATCCGCACCTTAAACTAGAAAAGACGTATCTAGGATGATTCAGACGATGTCTTTGTCAACGGCGGGTACGCTACCTATGGCATGAAACAGGTTAGCTAGAACTCTACCACAGCTAGTCTAGGCTTCAAAACAGGTTAGGGTTAGATTAACTTACCCAAAAATGAAATCAGAATCGCCAGAAGAACGATTTAGAAACGCCGGTTCAAAGTATAGATGGGTTAAGAAGAATCCTATGGAGTTTCACCTGCCTCTCCCATACTTTCTCTCTCTTTTCTTTCCCTCAAATCTCTAGGGTTTGAGAAATTCGTATGGGTTAGAAAGCTAAGGGTTTAAGGCCCTTTTATAAGCCTAAACATAACCAAAATAGACCTTAAGTCAAGGTATACTTAGGTTATACCCAAATAGGGTCCTTTCTGATCCAACGGAGCATTTCTGGAGGTCCTCTGATCAAATGCGCTCGGACTTAAGCTCACTAGCATCGGATCTTTAGTAAGTTAAGATTTCAGTCCGATCGGATATTCAGGTTATCCGTGGTGGACTAGTTTCAATTCAACGGCCTCCGAATCTAAATTAGGGCTACAAGCTCTATGACATGAAAGGGCCAACTTTCCTGATCCGAGGGTGAAATTTGGTCAAATTCTAACGGTAGAACGCTTAAAAATAATGCGCAAGTGAACCGTGCCAGATTTCATAATAATATAATTAATTTTCTAGATATTTTCTCCTTTTCTCACTCTCTTCACTCTGGACTCAGTAAATTGGTGTCAGGACATCAGTTGAGCTTGATTTTTGAAAGGATGGTCAAGTCCAACTAAGCAGTTATAACGGTCTGAGATTATAGATATTGGACTCTCAATGCACGGTCTAGAATCAATAAAAAGTTACTAAACATCTCCGGGAACAACAAGGTTTAGAGTTGGATCCTAGATTTCGAGGTATTATAGCGTCATTGATTCTGCAAGATTTAAGTCTTGCAGAACATATTTAAAGCGAATAGCACTAATTTCACAGCCATACTAACTTAGTGCTAGGTAACTTAGGTTCAATTTCTAAGAGAATTAATCCTAAATGATTTCTGATCGAGGTGGTACTTGGGTCTTAGTACGAAATTTTTTCGAGTCGTTACAATCTACCCCCCTAAAAAAAATTTTCAACCTCGAAATTCGTACCTTCTTATACTCCTCGAGAAGCTGTGGGTAGTTCTTTCTGATCTCGGCTTCTGTCTCCCAGGTAACCTCTTCTTCAGTATGATGCGTCTACAATACCTTCACAAGGGGGATGACCTTGCTACGCAATACCTGCTCTTTCCTGTCTAATATACGCGTTGGGCGCAGTTCATAAGTGACACCCTCGCTCAACTGCACCTGCTCCCATCTGATGATATGGGAAGGATCAGGAACGTATTTCTTCAGCATAGAAATATGAAATACGTTGTGTACGCTCACGAGAGGTATAGGTAAAGCTAGGTGGTATGCTACTGCTCCCACTCGATCAAGTATCTGAAATGGGCCAATAAATCTTGGCGTGAGCTTCCCCTTCTTCTCGAACCGAAGGACTCCCTTCATAGGAGAAACTCTCAAGAATACGTGATCTCCAACCGCGAACTCCAGCGGTCACCGCCTCTTATCGGCATAACTCTTCTGCCTGCTCTGCGCTGTGAGAAGTCATCGCCTGATGATGTCAATCTTCTCTGAGGTCACGTGTACTAACTCAGGACCAATCAATTTTCACTCACTGACTTCAACCCAGCAATGCGGTGCTCGACAAGGATATCCATACAAGGCCTCATAAGGTGTCATACCGATACTCTCCTGAAAACTGTTATTGTACGTGAACTTCTCATATGGAAGAAAATCATCCCAACTATCCTTGAAATCCAATACGCAACCCTGCAACATGTCTTCTAAAATCTGGTTCACCCGCTCTGTTTGTCCGTCGGTCTGTGGGTGGAATGAAGTACTGAACTTCAAATTCACACCCATCGCTTCCTAAATGCGAGTTCAGAAAATAAAAGTAAATCACGTGTCTCTATCCGACACGATCTCCAGGGGAACTCCATGTAGACGAACAATCTCCCTGATGTATAATCTATCCAACTCGTCTGCAGAGTTCGTAACTCTAATCGGAAGGAAGTGCGCCGGCTTTGTCAAACGGTCGACGATCACCTAGATAGAATCATGTCCCCTCCTCATCTTCGGCAGTCCCGAAATGAAATCTATAGAGATATAGTCCCACTTCCACTTAGCTATAGGTATAGGCTGAAGGAGACCAGGAGGTTGGCGATGTTCTGCATTCACCTGTTGGCAAGTGAGACAACGGGACACATAATCTGCAATGTGGGTCTTCATGCCATCCCACCAGTATATCCTCTTCATGTCACGATACATCTTCGTACTGCCTAGATGCATCGTAAGTCTAAAATTGTGCGCAACGTCCAGAATCTCTCGTCTCAAGTCAGGGACATCTGGGACGCGTAAGCGGCCACGATAACGTAAGCCCCCATCCGTTCTAACTCGCCACTCGGCATCTGTATCATCACTGGCCTGCTCTCGAAGCTAAGTTAGATGCTCGTCGTCCCTCTGCGCCACGATGACCCTGTCATCGATAAGAGGTCGCACGCGAACGTGTGAGATAACCTCAAATGGCTCCTCCAAAGTGAGTTTCTGCTCAAAGTCTCGCAAAAACTCGACCATGTCCCACTCAGCAACCATCAGCAGAGCCGCAAACTCTATCGCCTTCATGCGGCTCAACACGTCAGCCACAAGGTTTGCCTTGACCGGATGGTAGGAAACCTCAAAATTAAAGTCCTTCAAGGTCTCCATCCATTGCCACTGCCTCATATTCAGGTCTCGCTGCGTGAATATATACTTGAGGATCTTGTGGTCACAAAAGAGCTCGAACTCCTCTCCATAGAGGTAATGTCTCCAGAGCTTCAATACGAAGATGACCACTGCTAACTCTTAGTCATGTGTAGGGTAATTCTCCTTGTGCTTCCTTAATTGTCTCGAGGCATATGCAATCACCTTATCCTTCTGCATAAGGACACAACCTAAACCAATGTGAGACGCGTCTGTATAGATCATATATCTAACCGTTGCTCTGACAATACTAGCATAGGGGCAGACGTTAGCCTGTCTTTCAGCTCCTGAAAAGCTGATTTCGCCTTCTCATTCCAGGCGAACTTCGGATCCTTGCGTGTTAACTGAGACAAGGGTTTGGCTATCTTGGAGAAATCTCGAATGAAGCGTTGATAGTAGCCAGCAAGTCCCAGAAAACTCCTCACCTCGGTAACCAAACCAGGCTGCTTCCAATCCTGCACCACGGCTACCTTAGTAAGGTCCACTGCTATCCCATCCTTGGACACGACATGCCCCAGGAACTTGACTTCCTCCTTCCAGAAGTCACACTTCTTGTACTGTGTGAACGACTGATGCTGTCTCAGAGTATCCAGGACTAATCGCAAGTGCTCCTCATGCTCCTCCCGACTCCTGGAGTATATTAGAATGTCGTATATAAAGACGATGACGAATCGATAGAGAAACGGCCGAAATACACGGTTCATCAGGTCTATGAACATGGTTGGTGCGTTCGTAAGACCGAACGACATCACGAGGAACTCATAATGGCCAAAACTAGTCCTGAAAGCTGTCTTCTGTACGTCCTCATTCCTGACGCGCAGCTGGTGATACCCTGACTGTAGATCAATCTTCGAGAAGTACTGTGCTCCTATCAGTTGATCAAACAGGTCATCTATCTTGGGCAATGGGTACTTGTTCTTCACCGTAACTTGATTCAGCCTGCGGTAGTCAATGCACAACCGCAATGAGCCGTCTTTCTTCGTCACGAACAACATAGGTGCTCGCCAAGGAGACACTCGGTCGTATGAAGCCAACCTCTAATAAATCATCGATCTGCTTGCTTAAATCCTCCATCTCACATGGGGCCAGGCGATACGTCGGCAATGAGATAGGCATAGAACCAGGTACTAGGTCGAGAGTAAAATTGATCTTGCGCTGGGGTAGCAACCTAGGTATCTTCTTGAACACATCCTCATAATCATGGACTACTAGTGTTCTCTCAAGTGTCGGGACATCAACATCCCTCAATAAGGAAGCATAACAAATCACTCGAGAGGGGTGACTGACCTGCACTGGAAATGTAAAGGATGTGCCCTCCGGCTCGTAAACTGTCACTATACGGGTTTCGCAATCAATCTCGGCTCTCCCCGCAGTCAACTAATCCATGCCAAGAATGACGTCGAAATGATAGAGAGAGGGGTCGACAATAAGGTCAATGGCCATCTTCCTATTCCCTAGATCTAGCCAACAACCCTCACACATCACAGTGCCATCAGTGCAGGTCCCGTGTGCTGAAATAACCCACACCCCAACCATACGAGTAGTCTGTAGCCCAAGGCACTTGACTACTGAAGAAGATATGACTGAGATCGTGCATCCTGTATCCCCAACAAGAATATGGGAGTACCTCCAATGTGAGCGGTGACCTCGAAGGCCAAAGGTGGTGTGGTCTCTGTCCCAGATGGCTATGCTGTCAGTGCGTGTACCCGAGCCTACTGAGGACAGTTAGGCTACGGTACCATAGGCCAATGCGGCGGCCTAAAATGAGGTGCTGGAGGTCTGAAGGATGGATGAGCAGGCGTTGTATGTAGAGGTGGTGGTGAAATGGTCTGAGGCATCGGTCGAACAATCCTCTGAGGCGGTGAGAACCCACTGTCTCGCATCTTGGAAAAATATGTAGTCTTGGTGTGTCCAGGCTCCCTACAATAGCCGCACCGCACATCAGGATGCCTCACATAAGCAGGAGCTGCAGAAGACCCCTGCGGTGTCTTAAACTGAGGCCTTTTGGTGAGGAAAGGCCTACTCTCAAACTCAGGCCATGGCCTAGGAACCATAGGTGCTCGTGTGCGGGCCGACCTATCCCCGTCCTGCTCTGCACGTAAGGACATACTCACTAACTCTGCATAGGAAGAAATGCTGGCACAGCACATCTTCGACCTAATCTCAAGCCGTAAGCCCTCAGAAAAACACTGCATCCTCATCGGTTGGTCACTCAGAATCAAAGGAGCATACCTCCCTAGCTCCATAAACTGATTTTCATACTCTGTCACCGACATGCCTCCTTGACGAAGGTGAATGAACTCACTCTCCTTCTAGCGTCGGTACGTAACAGGGAAATACTTCTCGTGGAAGCGTGCCTCAAACGCTGCCCACGTCCACTCATACCCCTCCGCAACTGTGCGGAGAATGCTGTCCCACCATAGGCTAGCCTTCTTCTCAAACATGAAGGTGGCCAGCTTAACCTGTTCCTCCTCAGAACAGTGCAACGGTCTTAGCATCTTCTATATGCGGTCTATCCAATACTCAGCCTCCTCAGGTCTGTGAGTACCTAAAAATGTAGGAGGCCTCAAGCGCTGAAATCGCTCGAAAGATCTGCTCGCACTAGTCTGCCTAACAGGGTGCAGAGGCCAGGCAGGTGGAGTCGCTGCCATCGACTGAGCAAAAATGCCAGCCATGGAGGATAAGAACTGCTGCTGCTGCATCAACAGCATCATCTGCTCAAGTCTATTAAAAGACGGAGCAGACCGTGATGTAAAGGGCATCGACGCAGACGCACAATACTGCTCAGGAGGCACAGGTGTGACCGGAGGCACCACAGAAGGTGTCACAGGAGGTGGCCCAACAGCAGGGCCAAAAGCCGGTTAAGAACTCGGCCTGAGATCTGCACTAGATGGGCCCGCATGGGAGTCTATAGGAGTATCACTCAGGGCAAGGGCCCCATCAAGAGAATCTCCCAAAGAAAGACGGGCCAAAGATCTCGAACCCTTAGGCAGCATACCCTACACACAACGGAGGGTAACAACCAAAGAAATTAGGCATTCACACAATTCATTCACAGTCCGTACTTTACAAACCAAGGAAATCACATGCATTTCATTAACAAAATTGTCACAATATATGATTTACAGCATTACATGAATCACGACAGAGAAAGCATGTGAACAAAACACTTAAGCTCCACACACGAAGCTTCCACACTGATTACAAACACCAAACAACTATTAAACAAACACCAAACCAAAGGCTAAAATAAGCAATAAACTAACAAACGACAGCTACAGAAAGCCTATGCATTGAAATCTGGCGACGGAGAAGGGGCACCCTTATCCTTCAGGCAACACAGGATGGCCTTCAAGGTGCGAGTCACCTTGACAAATTTTTACTTCATGACAGCCTTGGTATCTTCAAGCTGTTGTTTTACCTTGGCCCGGAGTTCTTAGACTTCTTGTCGCAAGGTGACCTGACTCTTCTCAAGTCGGGCTATATGGGCATCCCTAGCAGCCCGAGTCGCAGGAGGACTCTCATCAGTATCTTGAGCCTCCTCTTCCTCTTCTTCCTGAACTTCTTCTTTCTGCCCCACCTTCTTCTTCACTTTCTTCCTCTTCACTATCGTATTCACCCTCGCTGTCATCATCAAGCTGGGCCTCACGCTTCCGAGGCCCTATCTTCATCTGGTTCATAGTAGCCTCATTGATGAAATGAATCGGCACAGGCAGCTCTGCCCCAAGTCTATAGCCAAACTCGAGCGTAATCTTACAGATGAGCTGGCCAAAGGGAAGTGACTCAGACGTTCTTCTCGATCGTGCTATGAGGATGATCTGTCGCAACACAAAGGTAGGCATGCACACGTTCTCTCCCAGCCCTACTTGGTACAGAAAATCTACCATAAGACGAGTACATTCACTGCGATTGCTCCACCTGGGATAAATATTGAAAGTACAGATATGGTGAAGCAGACGGAAATCGTCTGACATGTGGGTCACTAAAAGGCTCCTGTTAGGCTGCCATTCAAATAAACGACCACATAGAAACCTGGTGCGGCAATCTCGGTCACGAACACTTTCAGATTCTTAGCACTTGGATGTACATCGCTAAGTGGCACGTTCAGAAGTCGAGCTATCAATCGAACATCGATCGTGGATTCTCGATCTCTGCTAAAGGGAATCTTGAACTGCAGTGGCTCCAGCGTAGGGTCCCGAATATGAGCGTAAAAGGAACGAACAGTGCTCACGTTCGCATGAGACTGGCCTTCAAATAACGGACCCTACCTGGTAACTTCAATACGTTTGAATAACAGATACTCACCAAAGAGCTGCCCATCCACATGCGCTTCAAAAAAAACCCAGCGGTCTGTATATGCACCACGAGCCAAATCTGCCAACAGTATTCTTCCTAGCAGAGCGTGGGGATCCAAATCCCACTTCGTATGTATTTCTCTCCCAATACTTGGACTAGCGGCGGCACTTGAACTAGTGGCGCCACCTCTTGACTTCCTTGAACGTGAAGGGCGACTAGGCCCAACTTCATCAGCGACACCCTTCCTCTTTCCCATAAGAGAGAGGACGGTGGAAAAGGAGAAAAAGGCTATGATAGCCTCTATAAAAGCCATGAAAAAGGGATGAAAGGGAGAAAAAGGGCTGACCTAATAGGTTACCACAGATCTAGGTCTAAGAGAAGAGGAAAACAGGCCCAAAAAGGCTGGGATTAAAAAGGAAAAAGGAAGAAATGTGAGGGGTTGAAAGCCCACACGATTTTGAGCCTCAAATGAGAGCTTGGGAGCTCTACTCACAGAAAATGGATGAAGTGACTGTTGGATATGGTGGAGAACGATAGAGGGCTAAAGGAAATAACAGAAAATGAAAGGAGGGACGATTGAAAGGGAGGTTGGAGAGAAAAGCAGCAAGTGTAGAGGAAAAGGAGAGCTTGAAGGGCTGATTTGTGAAGGAGGTATGTGATTTTGAATGAAATAAGGGGTGAACCCTATATGGAGGGGTACCATTTAACCCCAAACGACAGTGGCCCAGGCGACCCGGCACGACCAGCCCGCTGACCGGCGAGGCCTCGCCGTCCTCTGGACCAACTGGTGAGGCCTCGCCAAAGGGGCGAGGTCCTCCTACCCCCCTAAGGCTAAAAATATGTGGGGCCCACCCTGGGTCCCCCTGGATGCAGTGGATTTGAGCCCTACCTCTGTTTCTAACCATTTCGGGTAGTTTTGGAGCTAATCTGATCCCTATTCAAAATTAGCAATTTTTAACGGCTGGAATGGACTAAAATGTGGACTATACCCATCAATGGATGGTCTAGAAGTGATTTGGAGTCACCGTGTGTGATTAGGAGTGTGCATGGACTCGATCTCGGTGATCATTTTCAGTAAACTTTTGCCGAATGACAAACCGGGAGTCCTAGTTCTGTTTTTAAATTATTCTCGTACCCTCCTATGCTATAATGGCATCAACGTGCGGTGTGTGACCCTAACCCAGGTCCAGATTAATCCAAATCATGCTCTGATACCAACTTGTAACACCCTAAAATTCAGGGGTCGAGCATAACTTAGCTCCCGAGTTCCAAAACATCACTTATGCAATATATTTGATGATAATTGTATGTTGACTGTAAGAATGCATAAAACATGAAATAGATCTAGCCAGATAACACACATAATTCATGGATATTGAGGAAATGCAAGCGGAAGACTTGAATATATCTATAATTCAAAGTAAATCCCCAAATGATGTGTGCTCTACCTAGAGCAATATACATACAACTGTGTCTCAAAATACATACATGATCTGATCAAACTAATCCAATACATATCCCAGAAAATGATCCCCGCTGGTCAGGAGAAGGCTCACATGAACGCGCTTGAGAACTGCATGTAAGAGAACGCCTCCTCATTCTCATCAAAGTTTAGCTCCGCCTCGCAAGCATCGCCATCTCCTGCAGCTAAGTCAGGGTCTGGTTGGTGTTTAAACACCATCCCAGAATGTGGGAGTGAGTGATCAACTCACTGGTACTATATAGCAAAAGTTAACATGTTATCAATCCAATCAAGCAGTAATGATAAGGCAGTACAATCACACAAGTCCTAGATCTCTTGTTAATGCAAGGATGATATGAAGAATGATGCATGCCCTCACCATAATCCCCTCTGCGACAACATCTAACGATCGCGGCATGACTCACTTCCTCAGTGCTCTATCACCAACGTCGTTAGCACATGCAATGCGGTGTTATGAATATGATTACCAAGTTCTTATTAGTCCTTTTCATACAGCAGGATTGGGAAGCTAAGACACCTCCCTTGTATCATTTCCCAACATTGATCCATTCTAGAGTCGTCAGTCCTAGGAATCTCATACGATATTATGGTTCTAGGTCGCTTCAAGGGTTGTCAGGGCTGTTGTGCGCAATCGTTGCTCCTCTCCCCCATCACCTTATCAATACAGGCCTATTTATATCCTTGAGACTGCATCAGGACTCGTCGTCCCCATGCGGTGTTAGGATGAACTCAAGGTCACTACAGAGGGCTCGTCACCAATCAGTGTAGGCCGACAACAAGAATATAGTGTCCCATACCACCATAATCTGCTCAAAGTAGGGTACTCACTGGTCATTACGGGGAGGTTTGTGGCCCCAGCGTAGGCCGACAGTACGATCACTGTGTCCCATACCACCATGCCCAGCTCATGAGTCTTAGGGGATCTTGGTACCATGGTTACTAGAATTTCACTGGTAAGCTCAGTGCCTTAGGTTCAAACAGTGGCGACCAAACATGGTGAACAAGCATTGGTCAATCGGGTTAGTTGATAAGCTCAACTAGGCCAAGCGCACGTTGAGTTGAACGACATGAAATGCATAAGCACTCCATGTGGCCTAACCACTGCCGAACACCCCAAGCACAACTCAGAATCGCTAAACTCATCTTATGTTGCGAAAGCAACCTCAACCACTATTTACGAAACATTTTTCGATTGCCTAGAGTGTAGTACAGCCCCATTCACAAACAAAGATGATAACTAGCATATGATTCATATTTTGTATTCATATAAACAATCATGAAGTATAACTTGAATGTGAGCAGTACATGCAGGAATATATACACACATTTAACATGATTCAGCTAAGTACACAATCCATGGAGGAAATCATACACTCAATTAGCATGGAAAACCTAAGTTACATGATTCATGGAGGGAATCATACACACAAATACTATGGTTGAAATCCATATCTCAACCATCTTAACATGCTCACTATACTAGCTACCAGCTCACTCAGATATTTATACAAACACTTAACTTACACTATTCAACATACATCACGTATGTCGACACTGTTGCAAATTAGGGCAAGTCCTCTCACCAAGAAGTTGCCGCATACATATTAGGCATATCACAACGACAATTTATCATGGCAAGCAAATCAGCAAATTCCATATGCATACGTGTATTCTAACATATACATGAAATACGGTATTTACAATATACAACATACGTATTTGGAAAGTAAAACGAATAACATATTTGGCATGTGTAATTGCATTCACAACATGAATAAATCATTAACCATCATTGAAAGAGTTGAAAACCATAACCTAAGCGTATGTGATCCGCACCTTAAACCAGAAAAGACGTATCTAGGATGATTCAGACGATATGTCTTTGTCAACGGCGGGTACGCTACCTATGGCATGAAACAGGTTAGTTAGAACTCTACCACAGCTAGTTTAGGCTTCAAAACAGGTTAAGGTTAGATTAACTTATCCAAAAACGGAATCAGAATCGTCGGAAGAACGATTCAGAAACGCCGGTTCAAAGTATAGATGGGTTAGGAAGAATCCTACGGAGTTTCACCTGCTTCTCCCATACTTTCTCTCTCTTTTCTTTCCCTTAAATCTCTAGGGTTTGGAAAATTTGTATGGATTAGAAAGCTAAGGGTTTAAGGCCCTTTTATAAGCCCAACCATAACCAAAACAGACCTTAAGTCAAGGTATACTTAGGTTATACCCAAATCGGGTCCTTTCTGATCCAACAGAGCATTTCTGGAGGTCCTCTGTTCAAATGCGCTTGGACTTAAGCTCACTAGCATTGAATCTTTAGTAAGATAAGCATTCAGTCCGATCGGATATCCAGGTTGTCCGTGGTGGACCAGTTTCAATTCAACGGTCACCGAACCTAAATCAGGGCTACAAGCTCTATGACATGAAAGGGCCAACTTTCCTGATCTGAGGGTGAAATTTGGTCAAATTCCAATGGTCATAACGCTTAAAAATAACGCGCAAGTAAACCGTGCCAGATTTCATAATAATATAATTAATTTTTTAGATATTTTCCCCTTTTCTCACTCTCTTCACTTCGGACTCAGTAAAATGGTGTCAGGACATCAGTTGGGCTTGATTTTTGAAAGGATGGTCAAGTCTAACTAAGTGGTCATAACGGTCTAAGATTATAGATATCGGACTCTTGATGCGCGGTCTAGAATCAATACAAAGTTACCAAACATTCCCGGTAACAACAGGGTTTAGAGTTGGATCCTAGATTTCAAGGTATTATAGCGTCATTGATTCTACAAGATTTAAGTCTTGCAGAACATATTTAAAACGAATAACACTAATTTCACAGCCAGACTAACTTAACGCTAGGTAACTTAGGTTCAATTTCCAAGAGAATTAATCCTAAATGATTTCTTATCGAGGTGGTACTCGGGTCTTAGTACGAAATTTTTTCGAGTCGTTACAGCATCCCCAGGCCGATATGCATTCATACATTTAATAAGACTGCATCATGTGTTGTTTTGATTGCCTTGTTATTTTATAACTATGCTTACCTAATGCCGGTGTGTAATCTTCAGGGGAATTTACACTGAGTTAGCGACTCATCCATCAAATATATAACCGTACAGGTAGTACAGGTTGCTTAAATGATATGCATATCCAGACTTGAAGAGGAGCAGGGTACGGTAGCTAGGGATGCATGACTGTATTTGACTGGAGGAGCTGCGTGATCTTGTGGCTTATATTTATATGCTTTCTTTTATTCTTCATGTATTGAATCATGTAAATCTTGCACTTGTTTAAATTCTGAGACATTGGTTTGTAGAAGTCATTATGGCAGCCACTTGTATATTCTAAATGAAATGAAAATTTTCTTTCATGTTGATTTCTCCATTCTACGCTCATCTACTTACTCTAATAAATGATGAAAGAAAAAAAAATGTATATTCGAATTTGACCATCCTCAAAGGTTAACACTAGGGTTTTTGGGAAACGGGTCATATACTCAGGTCCTGAAAACATGGGGCATTACAGCAAGGTAAGTGCCGAGTATGCAATATCAGAGCAATGCGGAAACATGCTGGTAAGTCCATAAATATCATTAGCCTTATCCAGACTATGCAATGTAAAAACATAATAAGCCAATATCATATACTGAGGATGCAATGCAATATGTAAATCCGTACGAATCCATGAATAGCGTTAGCCGTATCTAGGCCATGCATTAAACCTGCGCACATCGCGTGATCATATGGGGAAAAATCTATCTTACAAGGAGTCGTATAAACATCTTAGCCCAATAATATATGCTTTAATCAATCATCCATCACAACATACATACGAATGATGGGGTCCACAGAAGGACGGTAGATCTAGTCCAAATATTAAGATAGGATCTAAACAGTGGATACACCAGACCTAATACTGTATATCCTTCTGTCTACAGAAAGGGGTGATATAGAATGCTTTGCAGAAGCTCACTGATTTAAAATGCATCACGACAGTTAAGAAAGGAATCCAACTTATAGCCATCACGACATTGGATGATGCTTCCGATGTGGGATAAAATTCTGCCTTCACTGTGTGCATAATAGCCTGCTAGCACAGTAGCTTGCCAATCACTGGTACCTTGCCCAGACCCCTAGGCCCCGCCCACGTGTGCCCGCTCACGTGTACAACAGTAATGGAGCATCACAATATCCCCCACCAAGGGTAGAGCCGAGTCTAAGTATAATAAGTGGACTTCCTTACCCCCTCTATTGCACAATAAACTGGACTTCCTTATGGGGCTCAATATATATACAAGTTGGGCTCTAAGGTGTGGGTATCATGATGCTATGCTGTCACATACTCATAATCGGTATTGATAACAGACATCGATAATTGATATCGATAATCAACCTAACAAAGGGCCTAAGGGAAGGTCACAATATTGACATTTAACCATCATTGCCCATCAATGTGGGCATTTAACCAACATTGCTCTCAAGGAGTGACCTACATAAAGCCTAAAATATAGCGAGGCCCATGGCCTCTCACAAGGGCCTAATATACATCACAACAGGCCGTATCATATGGGCCTCAAATACATCACAATTGGCTGCATCACATCGTAATGGGCCACAATAATGGGCCTCTTATAGATCAAGTAGGCTACATCACATGGGCTGCAACAATGGGCCTCATATACATCAAGTGGGCCGCATTACATGAGCTGCAACAATGGGCCAAATGTACATCACATCGAGCCTCATTATATGGGCTATAAATATATCACATTAGGCCTCATTCAAAGGCCTCATATACATCACTATGTGGGGTCCACAGGCTGGACTTGGACGATACTAATAAGACACGTACATCATGTGGGGGCCACGTGGATGGGCGGTGTTTATACTATACATACATCATGCAGGGCCCACCGTATGATCAAACACATACATTAAAGGTGGGCCCCACCAGCAATGGATGGTGTGGTTAAAGCCAATAATACATCACGGTCGACCCCACATACAAATGGACGACGTGTATAGAACACATACATCATGACTGGCGTCCCACTGTCCCAATCTAATGGATGATGTGGATATAAAATAAATACATCAAGGTGGGTTCCACCCCCACATGTGCCACATGTGTGGGGTGGGCCCACGTCTTAATCAGATGGATGGCGTGAATATAAACCACATGCATCATAGTGGTGGGGTCCACGTCCTCAATGGACGGACGGTTTGGATATAACACAACCTCATGTTCACACCCATCATCCTGGACAGATGGACGGTGGAAATAAAATAAATACATCAAGGTGGGTCCCACCTGTCCACACGTGTGGGGCGGGCCCACACCCCAATCAGGGGGATGACATGGCTGAAACAAATACATCAGGGTGCATCCCATAACAGCACCGTCCATATGGACGGTGTGGGGATAGAATACATAAATTAAGGTGGGTCCCACCTACTCACACGTGTCACATGTGTGGGGTGGGCCCACACCTCATGATAGATGGACCGTGGAGAAACACATACATCTTTTGGTGGGGTCCACATCCTTAGGACGTTGGGACCACAAAACTTGCTAATGTAAATGGGCAACAGCTACAGTTGCTGCTGGCCTCAGAAGACGGACGACTAGGATCCAACACATGCCCATGATGGGTGTCATGCCCCGAACCTGGAAATCAGATTCACAGGAATATCGATCGTCGAACCCAGTGCTGATAGCCTCCGTAGTATCCCATTCTCGGCCCCCAGCGTACATACGCCAGGTTTCGATCTTGGGATCTTACAAGGAGGATTTTCCAACGTACGTTTGTCTCATAAGAAGCATAACCAAAAGTATACCCAAATCATAAAGGCAACATCATCATCACGTATCCACTAATATAATCATTTGAATATAATACGGAAAGGGAAATACATATATCAAAATCAAAGTTCTAGAGGACAGCTGCACGCTCCAACCTCAACGCTACTACAACCTAATGCCACCTGCACGCATCTATCGTGCATAAGCTTACAAAAGCTTAAAAGGTGGTGAAAGTGTGTGCACAAGATAAGTGCCAAGTATACCATAAAGCCCATAAATCATACATCATCAGAATAAGTGAAAATACTAATAAGATCATGAATCATACGATATCAGAGTAAGCAGAAATATACTGGTAAGTCCATGAGTGCTATCTGCCGTACCAAGGCTATGCGATGCAAAACATAATAAGATAACAACATATGCTGAGGATGCAAAGCAATATGCAAATCCTGACAAGCCATGAATACCATCAACCTCATCTAGGTCATATAAGTGTAAAAACATAGTAACCCAAAATGCTAAGTACTACTGATGCAATGTAATATGCGGTACAAATGAAATGACCATGCTGGAATGTGAAGTCGAGATGATAGTACGTAGTATCGCAGGCTACGGGGTCCACCACAAGGAACTTCTATCCAAACCAGTCCCATACCTAAATTTGGATAGTCCGACTCAATGTGGTAAACTCCTGATCTCAGGTTAGTCGCACGCCCAATTGAAATCCTGGCCATGCAATGGTATACGTAACAAATAGTTATGCACCACTAGCCCGAGTGGATAGTGAATAAATGAATGAATGGATATGCGATTCCTACTCAATAAGTCCACATATCAATACAGTTGCTCTCTGGGAAAATCACTGGGGTCTATTACACCCCACACCGACTGCCTCCTCCCTAGCTGCACAACCTTGCGAGTGGAAGAGACCTCATTATCCGCCTAGCCAGCAGTCTGCCAATACCTACTTCGCTCATCGATAGCGAACCCATTTATGAGCCGGTCATACTCATCCTAGCTTATAGTCCCCTCACTCGGGCGGATAAGGCCACACCCCCTCCCAATCGACCATGACATAGTGGGAGACGCGACCTACTGGTATTCGGCACTCGGGTGCTCATGTTCTACTCGGTCTAGACGTTGGGGCACCTTTGACCTCAGAGATTCTGAGATTTTTACCCAAGGACATCCTAAATACTCATAGTGCTAGAACTAAGTATTTTTGGTGTCCCATTTAGCCATCCACGATGTGCTTGTGGAGGCCACGACCATGATGTCGTTAAGGCATACAATGATCAAGTCACATATATGTGAGATGCATGAGTCACACTATCTAGTCATGCAGCAATCCTACGCGTACGGCGTGATAATGTGGGCACTTCGTGTCATAAGGAGTCCCGTAAATAGTCTGCCCAATGGCATATGCTATGATCAAACATTCCTCATATCAGACATACATATGATGCATATGGGTATGAATCATGGAGTTATACTAAGCATTTTATATAGTGATGAACTATCCTCACAACGAAGATGGGCCTTGATGGCCTACACACAACAAGTATGGGCCTATCAATGGGCCATAGGGAGAGTCGTAATGCATACATTTAACCAACATTATACTTATAATGTGGACGTTAAACCGTCATTGTTCCCAAGGCATGACCCTCCGTAAATATCATTACATAAACCACGGTGGAATCACACATTACAATGGACTTTAGGTACATCCCATTGGGCCTTAAATACATCAAGTGGGCCGTATCACATAGGCCTTATATTCATCAAGTGGGCCGCATTAATAGGCCTCACCAATGGGCCTTATGTACATTGTAATGGGCCATAACCCATGGGCCTTAGAATACATCAAAATGGGCCTAATCACATGGGCCTTATGTGTATCAAATGGGCCACACCAATTGGGCCCCATGCATATCAAATGGCCACATCCAAAATAAGTGGTGATAATAATTTCCATCATTAAAATTCCTAAGGCCCACCATAACATTTATTTTCTACCCAATTTGGTCATAAGGTCACACAAACCTAGATTAAACAAATTTCTTAATAATCTAAACTTTTGTGACAAGAAAAGAATTTCAATGGTAGGAACTCAATCCCCACTACTTTTTGCTGGATGGTCTACTTGATCCTAGATCTGTCTCATTCTTTAGCTCATGCCATAAAATGAGCTCTTAAAATGGTTAGAGGGTTTGGATGCAACACATGCATCATGGTGGGTCCCACTATCATTGGACAGTATGAATAAAACACATACATCATTATGGGTTCCACCGTCTACCTGGACTGTGGAAATAAAAGACAAATATCACTGTGGGCTCCACCGTCCACCTAGACGGTGGGAATAAAACACGTATATCATTGTGGGTCCCACGTGGGGCCCATCATAACGTTTGTTTTCCATCCAACCTGTTGAAAGGGTCGCACAGACCTAGTTGAATAAGAAAAATAAATTTCATATTGATTTAAAACTTCTGTGAAACCTAGAAGGGTTCAATGGCAGCCATTCAATCACCACTATTTCCTATGATGTGGGCCACCTGAGCTTTGGATGTGGATGATTTTTGGAGGGGGGCCTACTGCCCTAAGGGGCCATTAAGTGTATGGTGTGGATGTGCAAGACACATCATGGTGGGGCCCACAGCTAGGACCCACAGTCCCTGTCTTTGAATCACGTCAAAGCGCAACAACGCCCGTTGCTTTGACGTCAGTGGCAAAAAGTGCTGTTGCCTATATTTTTATTTTAAAAAAATAGTTTTCATAAGGTTTTTCACACGTGGGGCCCGCTTCAGCAAAATCCACCCCATCCACTGCTTCCCATAGCCCAAGACAAGCCAAACAAGCCCAATATTCAATATATTTTGGGGTGTGAAAACATCATGTGAATTTTTAATTATGACAGCCATTGTTTTCTATGCTATGGCCCGCCAAAAAGTCAGATTGGCCTCATTTTTTGGCTGAACACCTAAAATGGTCTAGGGAAAGGGAAGGACGGTGTGGATTGGGTTCCCGCATCAAGGTGGGGCCTACATAAGTGGACCTCCTCAAAGCTTGTTGAACCAAGATGATATTTGTATTTTTCGGTTAACGTCCAGCGTCCCTGGACGCTAGACGGTTTGGGTATACACGTATGTGAGATTGTAATGCTCGGGAAAAATCCGTACTTGGACTCGAGTACCGACTCGACCAGAAATTGCATAGGATTAATTCCTTTAGAAAATAAGAGTAAGTTAGCTAGCGCAACGCTAGAGTAGCTGGGAAATAGTCCCTGATCACTTTAAATATGTTCTACAAGACCCAAATCGAGTAGAACCAATGATGCTATAATACTCTAAAACCTCGGATCAAACTCTAAGTCGGTTTGTTCTCTGGACCTCTTTGAAACTTTGTATTGGATCTAGACCGCGCGTCGAAAGTCCGATACCTACTATCTTAGACCGTTAGAACTGCCTTGCTGGACTTGACAATCATTTTGAAAATCAAGTCCAACCGACATTCACAGGCTATTTCGTTGAGCCTGGATCGAAGAGAGTGAGAATAGGGCTAGAATTGGAATTTGAAATTCAAATCTGGCACACGACTTGATGTGTCAGTATTAAGCGTTCTGATCGTCAGAATTCAGCCAAATTACACCCTCGGATCAGGAAAAATTTCTATTTCATATCATGAGACTTGCAGGCCTGATCTACGTGCGGTGACTGTTGAACTGAAACTTGACTACCACGGGCGATCTACGAACACTGATGGTCTGAAAACGGGATGTGAGCGACATCCGACATGTACGAACTTAAGTCCGATCGCGTTCGGCCAGGGGACCACCAGAAATGTCCTTTTGGACCGAAACAGCCCCGATTTGGATATACCCTAAGTATACTTTGTTCCCAAGCCTATTTTGGGCACATTTGGGCTTATAAAAGGGGTTGAAACCCTCATTCCTCTCTCCCATCCGAATTTGAGAAAACCCTAGATTGGGAGAGAGAAAAGGTGAGAGTTTGTGAGAGAGAGTGGGAGAGAAATCCTTGTCGCTTGTGCTACCTGTTGCAAGTGCCTAAGCAACATACTTCAATCACTTTGCTGGTGATTTCTCCGTCTTTCTAGGTAAGAAAATATCCTAGGTAGTTGCTGATTTAGTATTCCTCCATTTTCATAGCATGTTAGCTGATAGATCTTGTAAATCAGGTTGTCTATTCACCGTAGACGAAGCGTATACGCTCCGTTCGAATTCACACACGTATAAGAGAAAAGGTGCGGATTTTAGACGCTTTGATTGACTGTTTCCAATGCTTTCAATGTCGTTTAATAGTAGATTATCGACGACAACGCCGTTTGACATGTACAACATGCTGTCCATTTCCTATTTCATAAATCGATGAAGAATATGAGATTTAGGGCATTTTAGTCATTTGTAGCAAATACTGTTTTCATCCATAATTTGCTGATTTGATTGACATAGCTTATTGTCACATTAGAATGTTAGGAATGCGTGCATAATTAGTTTGGCGAAGAGATTCGCTAAAATGCGCACTTTGAGTCGACATACTATATGTAGACTTAAGTGTGTAGTGTAAGTGTTTGTATAAATGCTTGTATTAGTATGTATTAAATTAAATGGTGTTATGAATTAGTTTGAGATTGATTTCTCAATTAATATGCTGATATAAATGATTTCCTACATGTTAGCTATATGCATGATTTCATTATATATATGAAACGCATGTGCTTGATGATTTACTTAAGTTGTATGTTATAACATGTGTTAACATGCTCACATGGTTGTATTTCATTTCCAATACTCTTACGTGATTTGCTGATGTGTATTTATCATTGATTGGGACTATCCCTAGTCTAGGCAGTCGGTAACCGAGCAAATTCGTGGTTGGCTTATCTTTGCCACGAACGACGCGTCGATGAACGCGAGCCGTGTTTTGGAGTTGCCGGCAGTGGTTAGGCCACACGAAGTATTTTACGCACTTCATGTCGTTCGACTTAAGATGCGATCGTGCTAGTCGAGCCCGTCAAGTAACTCGACTGGCCGTTGTATATTCACCCTATATGAGTCATAACTGCTTGAACCTAGGGTACTGAACTTACCATTGTAAACCCTGTTAACCATGGTACCTTGATCCACGAAGACTCATGAGCCGGGCATGGTGGTATGGGATACCGTGGTCGAGCTGTCGACCTACGCTGGGGCCACAAATCTCCCCGTAGTGACCAGTGAGTACTTATGTCTCGTGAGCAGATTATGGTGGTATGGGACACTATATTCTTGCTGTCAGCCTACACTGATCAGGCGACGAGTCCTTTGTAGTGACCGCGAGCGTATTCTGAGTCTACGGGAGGCGACGACCCTTTAGTAGCAGTGAGAGTACAATAGGCCTGTATTGATAAGGTGATGGGGGAGCGGTGCAACGAGTGCGAGCAACAGCCCTGGCAGCCCTTGCAGCGACCTATAAAATATACATCGTATGAGATTACTAGGAGTGACGACCCTAGACAAGATTTGTGTTGGGATTGATATAAGGGAAGTACCTTAGTTTCCCAATCCTACTGTTTGAATGATCTAATAACAACTCGGCAATCATATCACCATTACATTGCATGTGCTTGGAAGATGTGGATCACTGAGCGGTACGCAAGCATACCGCGGGCATGAGATGGTGCCGTATGAGGGAGAACGTTGGTGAGGGCATCCATCATGTCATGTCTTATTGCATTAACAACAGTATTAGGATTGTTTGATTTACTGCTTTACTATTATCGCATGATTGATTTGAGAACATGCTAATCTTTGCTCTATGATTTCTCTGAGTTGATCACTCACTCCCACGTTACGGGATGGTGTTTGCAACACCCACCAGACCCTGTCTTAGATGCAGGTGATGCAGTGATCCAGGAGGTAGAGCCGGACTATGATGAGGACCAAGACGAGTTCTCATACATGCAGTACCACGACGGCTTTGCTTAGGTGACCTGGGTTGACGGGACTCCTCAGTGGGACTATTTTGGACATTTAATTTTGTTTCTTTACATGTATATGAGACTCAGTGATGTATTCATACTTTAGTGACAGTCGAGATCTACTTTATTTTCCATACAGTGATATATATATATTCTTTAGTCTTCCGCTTGCTTTTATCACTGGATCTAGAGTATGAATTGCAGTTTGGTATACTTTTACTCATGTGAATGCTTTAACTCAGAAAACATTGAATCATAATCATTTTTGTTGCATAAGTGACGGTTTGGAACTCGGGAGTTGAGTTTATACACGACCCCCGATTTTCAGGGTGTTACAAGTTGGTATCAGAGCATGAATAAGATTATGCCGGGCTTGGGTTATGGTCACGCGACAACGCTGTCACTTCCTTTGAATTAGGTGGGTGTGAGAAGGGTCTAAAAACACGTATAGGATCACAGATTCGCCAATAGACGAAGACTATTCGAATCGATCGCGCGATCGAGTCCGTAACGCATCTAGGGTCGCGTGAAGTGACTTAAATAGCTCCTAGGTTGTAGATAGTTAGGTCGAGATGTTCTTTGAATGATTATAAACCCATAAATGTAAATCCTTGGGCTATGGGACAACCACAACCCCTGCATTCAATCGCTAGGGCTTAAAAACCCCGTTTTACCTAAATTCTTCGAAATTCTTCCTCTCACCACTCCATTCTTCAATTGTTTCTTATCCTTTTCATGTTATGCATTGATCCTAGTGTGAAAATGATACAAAATCATACTTTGATAAAATTTTATAGTGAATAGTAAAATTTCATGAAAACTGGCCATTAGGCCATTCTAAGTTTGCAATATTTAGAAAATAATGGGCTAGATGGATGTATTGGCTCCTTCTATCCCAAAATCATATGCTGCATGATAGGAAATTGTATTCGAGATTACAGATTGGCCCTGGAAAGCCCCGAAAGCATGTTTGGGCCTCTATAGGTCAATATACAATGAACTGAGGTGGGGCCCATACATTTTTGGAGTCCCTGGACCATGGGGGACCAGAACCATGTGGTCTCACCGACCAACGTGAGGAACGGTGGGCGATGTCATCGCCGATCTGGCGATGCATCGCCGATGGTTGGGGCCCACTTGATCCGAAATTTTGAGCGTGGGGGTATTTTGGGTAATACACCCCCCATGTAGTGTTCGTCCATAGAAAACCCCAAAAAGGGGTACTTCCTTCACAAAAGTCTCCTTTCCTAGCTCCATTTTCATTTTCGTGCTGCCCTCCCTCCAAACCGTGGCTTCCAATCACTACCAAACCCATTTATTGCTGAAAACGACCCCACTCCATCACTCTATAGTGATTTACAGCCCTCCCTCTTGCAAATCTCGTCGTTTGGAGCTCTTACAACCCCTAAAATGAGCTGAAATCGTGAGGTGCTCCATTCTCCTTTTTCATTCTCTTTTCTCTCTGAAAATACATCCTAGGGGAGCTTGAAGCATCCCTCTACAACGCCTAGATCTCCCTTTTCCAGTTGGAACAGCCATTTCTTTACATTTTCTCCATTTTTCATGGCTTTTGTTGAAGCCATTTTGGGTCTTTTATCTCTTTCCACCATCCTCTCTTTGATGGGAAAGAGAAAGACCGCAGCGGATGAGGCTAGGCCTAGTCGCCTTGCTCAATCAAGAATATCGCGGGGTGGCGCCGCTAGCTCAAGCACCGCCGTAAGTCCAAGCACAGCCCGAGAGTTCCATATAAAGCGGGATTTGAATCCCCATACTCAACTTGGGCGAGTGATTTTGGCAGAGATGCCTCACGGTGAATACACTGACGTAAGGTGTTGTTTGAGGTGAACGTGGAAGGACGAATCTTCAGCGAGTTCCTGTTGTTCAAACGCATTGAAGTTGCGCATTGGGGTCCGCTCTTTGAAGCTCGTGCTCGTGCTAATGTGAGCACCATTCGTGCCTTCTATGCTCGTATCCAGAATTCTACACTGGAGCCATTGCAGTTCAAGATTCCTTTTGGTAGAGACCGGATGGCTACGATCGATGTTCGGTTGATTGCGCGACTTCTGAACGTGCCTCTTAGTGATGTTCATCATAGTGAGAAGAATTTGAGGAGTAGGCATGAACGAGATCGCCGTACCAGGTTTCTATGTGGTAAACTGGTTCCATGGCAGCCTAACAATAGCCTCAAGGCGTCTCATATGTCTGATGATTTACGCTTGCTGCACCACATTTGTACGTTCAACGTGTATCCTAGGTCGACAAATCGCATTGAATGTACGCACCTTATGGTTGATTTCTTGTATCTGGTGGCCCAGGGAGAGAATGTGTGTATGGCCACTTTCATCTTGCGACAGATTATCCTCATAGCAAAATCAAGAAGAACGTCTGAATCGCTTCCTTTTGGCCGACTGATATGCAAGATCGCACTTGAGTTTGCTTACAGACTTGGGTCGATGTTGCCAGTTCTGATTCACAGCATTGATGAGTCTACCATGGTCAAGATGAAGATCGGGTCTCAGTACGGTGAGACTCAGCTTAAGGAGGATAGCGAGGATGACTTTGATGATGAAGAGGATCCAAGTGAGGGAGAACCTGGAGTAGAAGTTGAGGAAGAAGTCCAGGAAGAGGTAGAAGAGGAGGCTCAGGATACAGATGAGAGCCCTCCTCCTTCTGCTCAGGCTACTGGCGATGATCGCATTGCCCGAATTGAGGAGAGCCAGGTCACCTTGCGAAGGGAAGTTCAGGAACTTCAAGCTGAAGTCGAGGATACCAAGGCCGTTATGAAGAGAAAATTCGGCAAGGTGACTCACACCTTGAAGGTGATCCTGTGCTGCTTGTGGGATAAGGGTGCTCCTCCTCCGTCACCCGACTCAGACTAGCGATGAGATCTTTGATATTGTTGTTAGTAGTTTATCGTTTCCTGCTTTAAGTTGTGTAAGCCTGATAAGGCTAGTAGTTTGCTTATGTTGCTGTTGAAACTTTAACTGTCTTAGTTCCCATGTACTTCTCGTCATGATGCTTGTAAGGAGATATCCCTTGTATTGTGACAATTTTGATTAAATGAAATGCATGGAATACTTTTGACTATTGTGTGGATGATTACGGTGTGTTTGTGCTATTGAGACTGACAAGGTTGCGCCCTATTTTGAATATAGGGAATGCCGCCGAAGGCTACACAGAGCACCGCTCGGCTTACATTGGGTGAGCCTATGGATCAGGCTCCTTCGCAGTCTGATGCACATGTGGACCCTGCTGTGGGCCTGATTCCTGAGACAGTGCGTGCGTCTCAGCCTATTGCTGGTCCTACAGTTGGACCACCGCCATTCACACCGCTCATCAGAGAGCCGTACCGCGCGTCTTCTTCGACGCAGTACATGCCACAGCCTGCTCCACCTCCAGATAGATTTGAGCAGATGATGGCCATGATGCAGCAGCAGCAGCAGCTCCTGACTATGATTGTGGGGACTCTAGCCTAGGGTGGGAGTGTGCCTCCACCTGCACCACCTACGCATCTAGCTGAGGATGCCGATACATATTCCCAGGATGAGGGCATGGCTCATCCTGTACCACCTGCTTACCCTGTGGGGAATGTCACAGACACACGGGGCTTGTTAGAGCAATTCCAGCGTTTACGACCTCCCACTTTTACGGGTTCTCATAGACCCGAGGAGGCCGAGTATTGGCTCGACCGTGTGTTGAAGATACTGCGGATGCTACATTGTTCAGAGGCTGAGCAGGTCAAGTTGGCTACGTTCCTATTCGAGCGAGAGGCCAGCTTATGGTGGGACAATGTATTGCGGACTGTTGCCGCCAATTATATATGGACCTGGGCAGCGTTCGAGTTCCGCTTTCACGAGAAATACTATCCCCAGATGTATAGGCATGACCAGGAGAATGAGTTCCTGCGCCTCAGACAGGGAGGCATGACGGTGACGGAGTATGAGCATCGGTTCATGGAGTTGGGCAGATACGTCTCGACTATTTTGGCAGATGAGCAGATGCGCATACGGCGCTTTTCTGAGGGTTTGCGACCGGATATTCGGTCGAAGATGTGCTGCGTGAGCATTTCCTCTTATGCAGAGCTGATTCACATGTCTATGCGGGCAGAGCAGGATGTGGATCGACTTACCCGATCTCGTGGCCTTGTTGCTCCTAGGCCATGACCAGAGCTGCAGGACAGGCCCTTTGCAGGCAAGAGGCCTCGTGTCGACCCTCTTACTAGGGCTACAGCGCCAGTACTACCGTTTCGGTGCCCCAAGTTATCTTGTACATATTGTGGGAGATCGGGCCATTCGGCACAGAGTTGTTTTGCTCGGATACGAGACAGTGGGTTCTCGCCGCCGCAGAAGATCGACCGTACACGCTTACAGGCGATATCAGCACCGCCTTTACGGTTGGCTCCTGCGCACCCTTCCTTCAGACCTCCGGTATCTCAGATCAGGCAGCCTTTACGGCCCATGGCACAGTGGTCGAACTGGCCACAGCAGGCACGGGTGCATGCATTGACAGCTGAGGCAGCTGCGATGGAGACTTCTCAGCATTCGGCCTTTGAGGTCACTGCCCACATTGGAGGTATTCTTATTCTCGTGATGGTGGACACTAGATCCACGATTTCATTGATATCACGTGCCATAGTCAGACGCATTGGGCTACCGAGTATTAGGATGGACGGGGTGCGAGTTTATACAGCTCACGGGTCCTTTACAGATGCCACCCTGATGTGTGAGGGCTGTTTGGTAGATCTGGGGGGCAAGACGATGGCCCTTGATCTTGTCGTCGACCCCTCTCTGGTTTATCTCGACGTCATTCTTGGCATGGACTGGTTGACTGCAGCGAGGGCCGAGATTGACTGCGAGACTCGTATCGTGACTGCCTACTAGCTAGAGAGCGCATCCTTCACATTTCCAGGGCGGGTAAATCTTCCCTTCCGCATACTTAGTTACGCTACTTTACTGCGAGACGCTGGTGCCCAGATGCTTGAGCATACGCCAGTCGTTCCTGAGCTTGGGGATCTGTTCAGGAAGATCCCTGGTTTGCCGCCTAGACGAGAGATTGATTTCACTATCGATCTGGTGCCTGGTTCTACTCCCGTCTCACTGCCGACGTATTGCATGGCACCGTGTGAGATGGAGGAGTTGAGGATGCAGATTGATGGTCTGTTGGAGCTTGGCCTTATACGGCCTAGTGTGTCTCCTTGAGGAGCACCAGTTCTGTTCGTGAGGAAGAAGGATGGTTCGATGCGATTGTGTATTGATTATCGTAGGCTGAACCAGATCACGGTGAAGAACAAGTACCCTTTACCTAGGATCGATGACTTGTTTGATCAGTTGAGAGGAGCGCAGTACTTTTCGAAGATTGATCTTCAGTCAGGATATCATCAGTTGAGCGTCAGGGATGAGGATGTGCAGAAGATAGCATTCAGGACCAGCTTTGGCCACTATGAGTTCCTTGTGATGTCGTTCGGTCTCACGAACGCACCAGCCGTGTTCATGGATCAGATGAACCGGGTATTTCAGCCTTTCCTCTATCGATTCATCGTTGTGTTTATTGACGACATTTTAGTATACTCCAGGAGTCGAGAGGAGCATGAGGAGCATTTGCGCTTGGTCCTGGATACACTCAGACAGCATCAGTTGTTCGCACAGTACAAGAAGTGCGACTTCTGGAAGCAGGAAGTGAAGTTCCTGGGACACGTGGTGTCCAAGGATGGCATGACAGTTGACCTATCTAAGGTAGCTGCAGTTCAGGACTGGGAGTAGCCTGGTTTTGTCACTGAGTTGAGGAGTTTCTTGGGTCTCGCTGGTTATTATCGGCGCTTCATTTAGGATTTCTCGAAGATCGCGAGACCTTTATCTCAGTTGACACGGAAGGACGTGAAGTTCGCATGGAATGATAAGGCGGAGTCAGCTTTTCATGAGCTGAAGGACAGACTTACGTCCGCCCCTGTGCTAGTATTGCCAGAGTAAGGGGTTAGGTACACTATATACACTGACACGTCTAGCATTGGTCTGGATTATGTCCTTATGCAGAGGGACAGGATAATTTCGTATGCCTCGAGACAATTAAGGAAGCACGAGGAGAATTACCCTATACACGACCTAGAGTTGGCAGCTGTCATATTCGCACTGAGACTCTGGAGACATTACCTCTATGGAGAGGAGTTCGAGCTCTTTTGCGACCACAAGAGCCTCAAGTATATATTCACGCAGCGAGACTTGAATATGAGGCAGCGGCGATGGATGGAGACGTTGAAGGACTTCAAGTTCGAAGTCTCTTACCATCCTGGGAAGGCGAACCTTGTGGCTGACGCGTTGAGCCGCAAGAAGGCGATAGAGTTTACGGCTCCTCTGATGGTTGCTGAGTGGGATATGGTTGAGTTTTTACGAGACTTTGAGCAGAAACTCACTGTAGAGGAGCCGTATGAGTTCATCGCACATGTGCAGGTGCGATCTCAGTTCGATGGCCGGGTCATCGAGACGCAGAGGGACGATGCGCATCTGACTGAGCTTCGAGAGCAGGCCAGTGATGATGCAGACGCCGAGTGGCAAGTTGGCATGATGGGGGCTTACGTTATCGTGGCCGCCTATGCGTCCCAGATATCCCTGACTTGAGACGAGAGATTCTCGAGGCTGCGCATTATACCAGACTCGCGATGCATCCATGCAGTACGAAGATGTATCGTGACGTGAAGAGGACTTATTAGTGGGAAGGTATGAAGACCCACATAGCAGAGTTCGTGTCCCGTTGTCTCACTTGTCAGCAGGTGAAGGCAGAGCATCGCCGACCACCTGGACTCTTGCAGCCTATGCCGATCGCAGAGTGGAAGTGGGATTTCATTTCCATGGACTTCATTTCTGGACTGCCGAAGACGAGGAAGGGACATGATTCCATTTGGGTGATCGTCGACCGTCTGACGAAGTCGGCGCACTTCCTACCGATCAGAGTCACGAACTCTGCAGATGAGCTGGCTAGACTGTACATCAGAGAGATCGTGCCTCTGCATGGAGTTCCGTTGGAGATCGTGTCGGACAGAGACACGAGGTTCACTTCTATTTTCTGGACTCGCATTCAGGAGGCTATGGGTGTGAAGTTGAAGTTCAGTACTGCTTTTCACCCACAGACAGACGGACAGACAGAGCGGGTGAACCAGATCTTAGAGGATATGTTGCGAGCTTGCGCATTGGACTTCAAGGACAGTTGGGATGACTGTCTTACATATGCGGAGTTCGCATACAACAACAGTTTTCAGGCGAGTATCGGTATGGCACCTTACGAGGCATTATATGGGTGACCTTATCGCGCACCGCATTGCTGGGCAGAGGTCGGTGAGCGTAGCTTGATTGGCCCAGAGTTAGTGCAGGCGACATCAGAGAAGATTGATATCATTAGATGTCGGCTTCTCACAGCGCAGAGCAGACAGAAGGGTTATGCCGATACGAGACGACGGCCGCTAGAGTTCACAGTTGGGGATCATGTATTTTTGCGAGTTTCTCCTATGAAGGGAGTCCTTTGGTTCGGAAAGAAGGGGAAGCTGGCACCACGATTTATTGGTCCATTCCAAATCCTCGATCGTGTGGGAGCAGTGGCTTACCGATTGGCTTTACCCATGCCTCTAGCGAGCGTTCACAACGTATTTCATGTTTCTATGCTGAAGAAGTACGTTTCTGATCCTTCCCATATCATCAGATGGGAGCAGGTGCAGTTAGGAGAGGATGTTACATATATCCTACGACCGACACGTATCCTAGACAGGAAGGAGCAGGTATGCGTAGCAAGGTGATTCCCCTTGTGAAGGTATTGTGGACGCATCACTCTGAGAAAGAGGCTATCTGAGAGACAAGCCGAGATCAAAAAGAACTACCCATAGCTTCTCGAGGAGTACGAAAAGGTATAAATTTTGAGGACGAAATTATTTGTTATGGGGGGTAGATTGTAACGCCCGGAAAAAATTAGTACTTGGACTCGAGTACCGACTCGAACAGAAATTGCGTAGGATTAATTCCTTTAGAAAATAAGAGTAAGTTAGCTAGCGCAACGCTAGAGTAGCTGGGAAATAGTCCCTGATCACTTTAAATACGTTCTACAAGACCCAAATCGAGTAGAACCAATGATGCTATAATACTCTAAAATCTCGGATCAAACTCTAAGCCGGTTTGTTCTCTGGACCTCTTTGAAACTTTGTATTGGATCTATACCGCACGTCGAAAGTCCGATACCTACTATCTTAGACCGTTAGAACCGCCTTGCTGGACTTGACAATCATTTCGAAAATCAAGTCCAACCGACATTCACAGGCTATTTCGTTGAGCCTGGACCGAAGAGAGTGAGAATAGGGCTAGAATTGGAATTTGAAATTTAAATCTGGCACAGGACTTGACGTGTCAGTATTAAGCGTTCTGACCGTCAGAATTCAGCCAAATTACACCCTCGGATCAGGAAAAATTTCTATTTCATATCATGAGACTTGCAAGCCTGATCTACGTGTGGTGACCGCTGAACTGAAACTGGACCGCCACGGGCGATCTACGAACACTGATGGTCTGAAAACGGGATGTGAGCGACATCCGACATGTACGAACTTAAGTCCGATCGCGTTCGGCCAGGAGACCACCAGAAATGTCCTTTTGGACCGAAATAGCCCCGATTTGGATATACCCTAAGTATACTTTGTTTCCAAGCCTATTTTGGGCACATTTGGGCTTATAAAAGGGGTTGAAACCCTCATTCCCTCTCCCATCCGAATTTGAGAAAAACCCTAGATTGGGAGAGAGAAAAGGTGAGAGTTTGTGAGAGAGAGTGGGAGAGAAATCCTTGCCGCTTGTGCTACCTGTTGCAAGTGCCTAAGCAACATACTTCAATCACTTTGCCAGTGATTTCTCCATCTTTCTAGGTAAGAAAATACCCTAGATAGTTGCTGTAACGCTCGTGAAAAATCCGTACTTGGGCTCGAGTACCAACTCGACCCGAAATCGCGTAGAAATAATTTTCATGAAAATTAAGCGTAAGTTAGCTAGCGCAACGCTAGAGTAGCTGGGAAATAGTCCCTGATCACTTTAAATACGTTCTGCAAGACCCAAATCGAGTAGAACAAACAACTCTACAATACTCTATAACCTCGGATCAAACTCTAAGCGGGTTTGTCCGCTGGACTACGTTGAACTTTTGTATTGGATTTAGACCGCACGTCGAAGGTCCGATACCTCCTATCTTAGACCGTTAGAACCGCCCAGCTGGACTTGACAATCATCTCAAAAATCAAGTCAAACCGATAATCACAGACTATTTCGTTGAACCCGGACTGAAGCGACCGCGAATAGGGACGGATTTGAAATTTCAAATTCAAATCTGGCACACGACTTGACGCATCAGTATTAAGCGTTCTGACCGTCAGAATTCATCCAGATTACACCCTCGGATCAGGAAAAATTTCTATTTATTATCATGAGACTTTCAGCCCTGATCTACGTGCGGTGACCGCTGAACTGAAACTGGTCCGCCACGTGCGATCTGCGAACCCTGCCAGACTGAAAACTTAATACGAGCTACATCTGGTACACATGAGCTTAAGTCCGATCGCAATCGACCAGGGGACCACCAGAAAGCAGTTTTTGAACCGAAACAGCCCCGAAATGGATAGGCACCAAGTAAACTTCGTTCCGGAGCCTATTTTCGGCGTTTTTAAGCTTATAAAAGGGGTTGAAACCCTCATTTCCCTCTCCCATCCAAAAATTGCAACCCTAGGAGAAAAGGAGAGAGAGTTTGAGAGAGAGATTGGAAGGGATTTTTCCCGCTTCCGAGCCGCCGATTGCTGCTGCTTCAGCACTTCTTCCCAATCACCTGGCTGGTGATTTCTCCACTTTTTCAGGTATAAAATAACCCTAGAACTTGCTGATTTAGGGCTTACCTAGATTCATAACATGTTAGCTAACGTATTCCATAAATCAGGTTCTCCTATTGCCGTAAACGAAGCGTACACGCTCCGTTCAAAATCCCGCAACCGTAAGAGACTAGGTGAGGATTTTAGACGCTTTGATTGACGATTTACAACGCTTTCAATGTCGTTTAATAGTAGATTATCGACGGCACCGCCGTTTGACATGTACAACATGCTCTCCGTTTCTTGTTTCGTAAATTAACGAAGAATATGAGATTTAGGGCATTTTAGTCATTTGTAGGAAGTACGGTCTACATGTATATTTTGCTGACGTGATTGACATGGTTTGTCGCCACATTAGGGAGTTAGGAATGCTTGCATAATCAGTTTGGCGAAGAGATTCGCCTAGTTGCGCACTTTGGGTCGACATACTATATGTAGACTTAAGTGTGTAGTGTATGTGTTTGTATAAATGCTTGTATTAGTATGTATTGAATTAAATGATGTTATGTAGTAGTTTGAGATCGATTTCTTGATTAATATGCTGACTTAAATGATTTCCTACATGTTGACCTTATGCATGATTGCATTACATGCATGGAATGTACGTGGTTGAAGATTTGCTTAAGTTGAATATTATAACATGTGTTAATATGCTCACATGATCATATTTCAATTCCAATACCTTTGCATATGTTGCTAATGTGATTCCATAGATGTGTGGGACTTGACTTAGTCCAGGCAGTCGGTAACTGAGCGAATTCGTGGCTGACTGGTCATAGCCACGAACGACGCGTCGATGAACGTGATTCGTGTTTAGAGTTGGCGGCAGTGGTTAGGCCACGCGAAGTGTTTTACGCACTTCATGTCATTCGACTTGAGATGCGACCGCGCTAGTCGAGCCCGTCAAGTAGCCCGACTGGCCGATGTATGTTCACCTTGTATGTGTCATAACTGCTTGAACCTAGGGTACTGAACTTACCATTGTAAACCCTGTTAACCATGGTACCTTGATCCACGAAGACTCATGAGCCGGGCATGGTGGTATGGGACACCATGGTCGAGCTGTCGGCCTACGCTGGGGCCACAAACCTCCCCGTAGTGACCAGTGAGCACCTAAACTCGTGAGCAGATTATGGTGGTATGGGACACTATATTCTAGCTGTCGGCCTACACTGATCAGGCGACGAGCCCTTTGTAGTGACCGCGAGCGTATTCTGAGTCCACGGGAGGCGACGACCCTTCCGTTGCAGTAGAGTACGGTAGGCCTGTATTGATAAGGTGATGGGGGAGCGGTGCAACGAGTGCGAGCAACAGCCCTGGCAGCCCTTGCAGCGACCTATGAAATATACATCGTATGAGATTACTAGGAGTGACGACCCTAGACAGGATCTGTGTTGGGATTGATACAAGGGAAGTACCTTAGTTTCCCAATCCTGCTGTTTGAATGGACTAATAACAACTTGAAAATCATATCACCATAGCATTGCATGTGCATGGAAGATGTGGAGCACTCTAGGGAGTGTGGCATGCCGCGGTCGTAAGATGTTGCCGCATGAGGGTGATCGTCGGTGAGGGCATACATCACGTCATATCATCTTGCATTAATAACAGTATTTGGATTTTCTGATTTACTGCTTTACTATTATCGCGTGATTGAATTGTGAACATGCTAATCTTTGCTCTATGATTCCACTGAGTTGATCACTCATTCTCACGTTACGGGATGATGTTTGCAACACCCACCAGACCCTGTTGTAGATGCAGGTGAGGATGAGATCCAGGAGGTGGAGCCAGAGATTGACGAGGACCAGAACGAGTTCTCGTATATGCAGTATCACGATGGCTTCCCGTAGGTGACCTGGATCGAGGGGACTTCAGTGGGACTATTTTGAACATTATTCTTTTGTTTATGTACATGTATATGAGACTCAGAGATGTAGTCATACTTTGGAGACAGATGAGATTTACTTTGTTTTTTCATACAGTGATATATATATTGTTTAGTCTTCCGCTTGCTTTTATCACTGGATCTGAAGTATGAATTGCAGTTTTGGTATACTTTTACTCATGTGAATGCTTTAAATCAGACAACATTGAATCATAACCATTTTTGTTGCATAAGTGACGTTCTGGAACTCGGGAGTTGAGTTTATACACGACCCCCGATTTTCAGGGTGTTACAGTTGCTGATTTAGTCTTCCTCCATTTCCATAGCATGTTAGCTGATAGATCTTGTAAATCAGGTTGTCTATTCGCCGTAGACGAAGCGTATACGCTCCGTTCGAATTCACACACCTATAAGAGAAAAGGTGTGGATTTTAGATGCTTTGATTGACTGTTTCCAATGCTTTCAATTTCGTTTAATAGTAGATTATCGACGGCAACACCGTTTGACATGTACAACATGCTGTCCATTTCTTGTTTCGTAAACCGACGAAGAATATGAGATTTAGGGCATTTTAGTCATTTGTAGGAAATACTGTTTTCATCCATAATCTGCTGATGTGATTGACATGGCTTATTGTCGCATTAGAATGTTAGGAATGCGTGCATAATTAGTTTGGCGAAGAGATTCGCCAAAATGCACACTTTGAGTCGACATACTATATGTAGACTTAAGTGTGTAGTGTAAGTGTTTGTATAAATGCTTGTATTAGTATGTATTGAATTAAATGGTGTTATGAACTAGTTTGAGATTGATTTCTCAATTAATATGCTGATGTAAATGATTTCCTACATGTTAGCTATATGCATGATTTCATTATATGTATGAAATGCATGTGCTTGATGATTTACTTAAGTTGTATGTTATAACATGTGTTAACATGCTCACATGGTTGTATTTCATTTCCAATACTCTTACGTGATTTGCTGATGTGTATTTATCATTGATTGGGACTATCCCTAGTCTAGGCAGTCGGTAACTGAGCAAATTCGTGGTTGGCTTATCTTTGCCACGAACGACGCATCGATGAACGCGAGCCGTGTTTTGGAGTTGACGGCAGTGGTTAGGCCACACGAAGTGTTTTACGCACTTCATGTCGTTCGACTTGAGATGCGATCGTGCTAGTCGAGCCCGTCAAGTAACCCGACTGACCATTGTTTGTTCACCCTGTATGAGTCATAACTGCTTGAACCTAGGGTACTGAACTTACCATTGTAAACCCTGTTAACCATGGTACCTTGATCCACGAAGACTCATGAGCTGGGCATGGTGGTATGGGACACCGTGGTCGAGCTGTCAGCCTACGCTGGGGCCACAAACCTCCCCGTAGTGACCAGTGAGCACCTATGTCTCGTGAGCAGATTATGGTGGTATGGGACACTATATTCTTGCTGTCGGCCTACACTGATCAGGCGACAAATCCTTTGTAGTGACCGCGAGCGTATTCTGAGTCTACGGGAGGCGACGATCCTTCAGTAGCAGTGAGAGTACAGTAGGCCTATATTGATAAGGTGATGGGGGAGCGGTGCAACGAGTGCGAGCAACAGCCCTGACAGCCCTTGCCGCGACCTACAAAATATACATCGTATGAGATTACTAGGAGTGACGACCCTAGATAGGATCTGTGTTGGGATTGATATAAGGGAAGTACCTTAGTTTCCCAATCCTGCTGTTTGAATGGACTAATAACAACTCGGCAATCATATCACCATTACATTGCATGTTCCTGGAAGATGTGGAGCACTGAGCGATACGCAAGCATGTCGCGGGTGTGAGATGGTGCCGTATGAGGGAGAACGTCGGTGAGGGCATCCATCATGTCATGTCATATTGCATTAACAACAGTATTAGGATTGTTTGATTTACTGCTTTATTATTATCGCATGATTGATTTGAGAACACGCTAATCTTTGCTCTATGATTCCACTGAGTTGATCACTCACTCCCACGTTACGGGATGATGTTTGCAACACCCACCAGACCCTGTCTTAGATGCAGGTGATACAGTGATCTAGGAGGTAGAGCCGGACTATGATGAGGACCAGGACGAGTTCTCATACATGCAGTACCACGACGGCTTTGCTTAGGTGGCCTGGGTTGACAGGACTCCTCAGTGGGACTATTTTGGACATTTTATTTTGTTTCTTTACATGTATATGAGACTCAGTGATGTATTCATACTTTAGTGACAGTCGAGATCTACTTTGTTTTCCATACAGTGATATATATATATATATATATATATATATATATATATATATATATGTATATATATATATATATATATATGTATATATATATATATATATATATATGTATTCTTTAGTCTTCCGCTTGCTTTTATCACTGGATCTGGAGTATGAATTGCAGTTTGGTATACTTTTACTCATGTGAATGCTTTAACTCAGACAACATTGAATCATAATCATTTTTGTTGCATAAGTGACGGTCTGGAACTCGGGAGTTGAGTTTATATATGACCCCCGATTTTCAGGGTGTTATAAAGGTGGGCCCTACTCAGGTGGGCCACCAAATGGTGGATGTTATGGGTTTAACACATATATAAAGTGGGCCCCACTTATATATGGCTTGGATGAAATACATGTTACATAGTGGGGTCCATCCGGGTGGGCCGCCCAACTACATCATCACATACAATAATAATAAAAAAAAAGAGAGGAAAAGAGAGAGGGAAAGAGAGAGGGACGTGTGATGGAGGGACCCCGACACTATGGGCCATCCTTTGTAATCAATCATACATTAAGTGGGTCCCATTACACGTGGGCCCATCAAATTAAAAATCAATGATGGAGATCCTTTCTCCACCAAGATATAAGGCCTAGATGACCCTATTCATGAAAGGAGAATAAACATCATGATGGGGTCCATGGAGAATGGCCCCATCATGGAATGATCATGAGGATCAAGGTGGACCATCGGCCACACCTAGGGTCCAAAGTGAGATCCATACCATCATCGGTAGGCCTCACTTGGCCCATCATCAAAACATGAAAAATCTAGCCTAATAAGCACCCACTGTTCGATCTTCTCGGTCCGTTGGAAAGCCGATCTCCTTGTGCTTCACTTTGATGGAGGGTGATAAGGGATGAAAGGTTAGGATGAAGGATTTGGGATGGGAAAGGTGGGCCACACAAAGTCACTCTTTTCTCTCTTGAAATGGTTTGGATGTGCACTCTCTTCCCTTGCTTGGAAAGTATGTTAAGAAATGAGAGAGAGTGAGAGTGGGTGATGGATGTGAGTGATGGGTGAGGTGATAGTGTACTTGACATGTATGTGTGTGTAAGAGAGAGGGTGAGAGAGAGTTGACTTGGTGGTTTCTTAACTTGTGGAGAAAGCATGGGTTGCTCTTATACTTGACATGAGGTGATTGATTGATTGATTCGAGTGATTTATTGATGAGAGATGTCGTAGAGATTCTCTTAGGATTGTAAACACGCGGTGTTTTCTCGAAATAAATGTGGGCCCACATCTTTTGACCTGGGTATCGGGTTGGTGCGTGAGTTGCAGTGTTAGAACAGTGGCGACAGTGTGTCGTAATGGTACACGTCTCAGATTAAGCTGACTCAAATCTACAGGATACGACTTAGGGTCATGCGTAAAAGTCGATCATAGGTCGTAGGTTTTCAGAATTTGACGGGAAGGATCGCGGGAGTCAACGAAACAGTACAGGCTAGCATACAGGTCTTAAAGTGGGGCCCATAGAACTTGATGTAATATAGAGGCTGTTGGCCATCCAACAGATGGACGACCCAGATATAACACGTGCCTCCTAATCAGGCCCACTTGCTGACATCCATACAGCAGCCGGTGTAAGGTACTCTATCCAATCAGCTTCACACAATAGGTGGGTTCCCACTGATATCAATATACATCTTTGTATATATTACATATATCATATTATATATCATTATTTTAATACAATCTAGCAGATAGCTGGTGGGACCCATTGACATCAATACAATAGCTAAGTTGCTGGAGTGAGGTATACCAACTGTTATGGGGAGATTTGAGCCCATGGTTGAACATCAATCCGGCTGTAAGTCCGAGCCGACACCCGAAGCACGACCCATTTGACTAGACTTCAGCATAGCAACAAGGACACGCGAGCAGCTTTGGAAGAGGGCCAACTCGGAGGGGTCCTAACAATCTGATCGGATAATTTATTACTCCCAAACTAAGATATACTCAAGCCGGCCGCATCGGATTCGACATGACGGGTCGGATCGAATGTCGGCTCAAGCCAGCCGCATCGGATTCGGCATGACGGGTCGGGTCGGACGTCGTCTGACCTAGAGAATGTTCTTTGCTATGGCCTGACGAGCCGAGCCGAACAGACATTCAGTGCACATATCCCATTCGCTAAACATGGAAACTGCCATAATCAAACGTGGCCGATAACGTCGCTCGCAGATACGCATTATTCGTCGGATACGCTACACGATCAACAGATTGCGGACGGTATCTCCACGATCCGGGAATCCCTCTGATAGTGCCGAGATTATCGAGACCAGACTACCCCATAGGCAAGTATAAATAGTACACAGTGCCATATCTACAGGTACGCGATATCGAGCTCTCTTCTCCTCTACTCTCTACCTAGACCCTGATTCCCTTGTCCTGACTTAGGCATCGGAGGGTCCCCCGGCTTAGCCAAGGTCACCTTTTCCCATTTTCTTGGTGCAGGCTTCAGGGACGACACGTAGAGGGTGACGTGGAGAGAGGGCCGACCTGATTTAGACCTCAACATCAACCATTTCGCTTCCATCCCACCATCCACAGATGGATGGTGAGGATAAAATAAAAATATCAGGGTGGGTCCACGTCAGCGTGGCCACCAGAGTTCTGAATCAAGCAGGTATTTGGTTTCCTTCATCTAGGCCCATCCAGGATGGACGGCCAGGATCAACACACATATATATCAAGGTGAATCCCCACCATCCATTGCTGGACAGTGGAGTTCACACAATCATCAGGTGGGGTCCACATCAGCGTGGCCCACCAGCCTTGAAGCAGGTTGATATTTATGTTTTTCCTTCAATTAGCTCTGTCTAAACAAACTGCCAGGTGGGCCCACTTGGTGGACGACATGGATAAAATACATTCATTGTGGTGGGCCATAAAAATATGGAAGAGAGAGATAGGGAGAGAGAGAGAACGTGAGACGGGGGAGCTCCGCCACTATGAGCTCCCTTAGGTGGGCCATATACAATGCATATAATAAGATGGGTCCCAAATGGGATCCATACCATTATTTGGTAGGCCCCACTTAGTTCATCATAAAAATCACAATCTAACCCTAAAAAACACCCACCAATTTCGCTTCTTCTAGTCTCCATAGACTCCTTAACTCCTAGGCTTTCCCTTTGATGGAGGTTGATGAAGATTGAAGAGTGGAGATGGGAGATATGGTGGTAGGGTGTAACGCCCGTGAAAAATTCGTACTTGGGCTCGAGTACCAACTCGACCCGAAATCGCGTAGAATTAATTTCCATGGAAATTAAGCGTGAGTTAGCTAGCGCAACGCTAGAGTAGCTGGGAAATAGTCCCTGATCACTTTAAATACATTCTACAAGACCTAAATCGAGTAGAACAAACAACTCTACAATACTCTATAACCTCGGATCAAACTCTAAGCGGGTTTGTCCTCTAGACCACATTGAATTTTTGTATTGGATTTAGACCGCGCGTCGAAGGTCCGATACCTCCAATCTTAGACCGTTAGAACCGCCCAGCTGGACTTAACACTCATCTCGAAAATCAAGTCAAACCGATAATCACAGACTATTTCGTTGAACCCGGACTGAAGCGACCGCGAACAGGGACAGATTTGGAATTTCAAATCCAAATCTGGCACACGACTTGACGCGTCAGTATTAAGCTTTCTGACCGTCAGAATTCATCCAGATTACACCCTCGGATCAGGAAAAATTTCTATTTATTATCATGAGACTTTCAGCCCTGATCTACGTGCGGTGACCGCTGAACTGAAACTGGTCCGCCACGTGCGATCTGCGAACCCTGCCAGACTGAAAACTTAATACGAGCTACATCTGGTACACATGAGCTTAAGTCCGATCGCAATCGACCAGGGGACCACCAGAAAGCAGCTTTTGGATCGAAACAGCCCCGAAATGGATAGGCACCAAGTAAACTTCGTTTCGGAGCCTATTTTCGGCATTTTTAAGCTTATAAAAGGGGTTGAAACCCTTATTTCCCTCTCTCATCCGAAAATTCCAAACCCTAGAGAAAAGGAGAGAGAGTTTGAGAGAGAGAAGAAGGGGATTTTCCCGCTTCCGAGCCACCGATTGCTGTTGCTTCAGCACCTCTTCCCAATCACCTGGCTGGTGATTTCTCCGTTCTTTCAGGTACAAAACAACCCTAGAACTTGCTGATTTAGGGTTTATCCAGATTTAGGGCGTGTTAGCTTACGTATTCCATAAATCAGGTTCTCCTACTGCCGTAGATGAAGCGTACACGCTCCGTTCAAAATCACGCTTCCGTAAGAGACTAGGTGAGGATTTTGGACGTTTGATTGACGGTTTACAACGCTTTCAATGTCGTTTAATAGTAGATTATCGACGGCATCACCATTTGACATGTACAACATGCTCTCCGTTTCCTGTTTCGTAAATTAACGAAGAATATGAGATTTAGGGCATTTTAGTCATTTGTAGGAAGTACGGTCTACATGCATATTTTGCTGACGTGATTGACATGGTTTGTTGCCACATTAGGGAGTTAGGAATGCTTGCATAATCAGTTTGGCGAAGAGATTCGCCTAGTTGCGCACTTTGGGTCGACATACTATATGTAGACTTAAGTGTGTAGTGTATGTGTTTGTATAAATGCTTGTATTAGTATGTATTGAATTAAATGATGTTATGTAGTAGTTTGAGATTGATTTCTTGATTAATATGCTGACCTAAATGATTTCCTACATGTTGACCTTATGCATGATTGCATTACATGCATGGAAAGTATGCCTTGAAGATTTGCTTAAGTTGAATGTTATAACATGTGATAACATGCTCACATGATTGTATTTAAATTCTAATACCCTCACATAGATTGCTGATGTGATTCCATAATTGTTTGGGACTAGACTTAGTCCAGGCAGTCGGTAACCGAGCGAATTCGTGGCTGACTGGTCATAGCCACGAACGACGCGTCGATGAACGTGATTCGTGTTTGAAGTTGGCGGCAGTGGTTAGGCCACGCGAAGTGTTTTACGCACTTCATGTCGTTCGACTTGAGATGCGATCGCGCTAGTCGAGCCCGTCAAGTAACCCGACTGGCCGATGTATGTTCACCTTGTATGAGTCATAACTGCTTGAACCTAGGGTACTGAACTTACCATTGTAAACCCTGTTAACCATGGTACCTTGATCCACGAAGACTCATGAGCCGGGCATGGTGGTATGGGACATCGTGGTCGAGCTGTCGGCCTACGCTGGGGCCACAAACCTCCCCGTAGTGACCAGTGAGCACCTAGACTCGTGAGCAGATTATGGTGGTATGAGACACTATATTCTAGCTGTCGGCCTACACTGATCAGGCGACGAGCCCTTTGTAGTGACCGCGAGCGTATTCTGAGTCCACGGGAGGCGACGACCCTTCCGTTGCAGTAGAGTACGGTAGGCCTGTATTGATAAGGTGATGGGGGAGCGGTGCAACGAGTGCGAGCAACAGCCCTGACAGCCCTTGCAGTGACCTACGAAATATACATCATATGAGATTACTAGGAGTGACGACCCTAGACAGGATCTGTGTTGGGATTGATACAAGGGAAGTACCTTAGTTTCCCAATCCTGCTGTTTGAATGGACTAATAACAACTTGGAAATCATATCACCATAGCATTGCATGTGCCTGGAAGATGTGGAGCACTCTAGGGAGTGTGGCATGCCGCGGTCGTAAGATGTTGCCGCATGAGGGTGATCGTCGGTGAGGGCATACATCACGTCATATCATCTTGCATTAACAACAGTATTAGGATTGTCTGATTTACTGCTTTACTATTATCGCTTGATTGAATTGTAAACATGCTAATCTTTGCTCTATGATTCCACTGAGTTGATCACTCATTCCTACATTACGGGATGGTGTTTGCAACACCCACCAGACCCTGTTGTAGATGCAGGTGAGGCCGAGATCCAGGTGGTGGAGCCAGAGATCGACGAGGACCAGGATGAGTTCTCGTATATGCAGTATCACGACGGCTTTTCGTAGGCGACCTGGATCGAGGGGACATTAGTGGGATTTTTTTTGAACATTATTCTTTTGTTTATGTACATGTATATGAGACTCAGAGATGTAGTCATACTTTGGAGACAGATGAGATTTACTTTGTTTTTCCATACAGTGATATATATATTGTTTAGTCTTCCGCTTGCTTTTATCACTGGATCTGAAGTATGAATTGCAGTTTTGGTATACTTTTACTCATGTGAATGCTTTAAATCAGACAACAATGAATCATAACCATTTTTGTTGCATAAGTGACGGTCTGGAACTCGGGAGTTGAGTTTATACACGACCCCCGATTTTCAGGGTGTTACAAGTTGGTATCAGAGCATGAATGAGAGTATACTGGGCCTGGGTTATGGTCTTGCGACGTACGCTGTCACTTCATTTGACTTAGGTGGGTGTGAGAAGGGTCTAGAAACACGTCTAGGATCGCGGCGAAGTCTATTAGAATCAATCGCAAGATCGAGTCTGTAACGCATCTCGGGTCGCGTAAGGCAACCCGAATCGCTTCTAAGCTGTAGGAAGTTAGGTTGAGACATTATACGAGCGGTTTTAAACCGCAAGGGTGAATCCTTGGGCCGTGGGATGACCACGACTCCTGTAATCAATCGCCAGGGCTTAAAAACCCTGTTTCGCCAAAAATTCTCAAAATTCCTCCTCTAAACACTCCGACCTTCATTTCTTTCTTATCCATTTCATGTTAGGCATCAAAAATAATATGAAAATAACACAATTTAGTACTTTCATAAAATTTTACAGTGAATAGTAAAATTTCATGGAAAATGGCCATAAGGCCATTCTAACTTCACTTTCTTTAGCAACTAAGGAGCTAGATAGATGTAATGGCTCCTTCTACCTCAAATTCATATGCTGCATCATATGGTTTGGTATTCAGGTTTGTGATGTGGTCCTGGAAAGCCCTGAACACATATTTGGACTCATACAGACCAAAGTACAATGAACTAGGGGGTGGGCCATATATTTTTGGAACCCCTGGACCATGGGGGACCAGACCCATGTGGTCCCACCGGCCAACTTGGAAGTTGGCCGGCGATGCCATCGCCGGTCGGGCGATGCATCGCCGACCGGTGGGGTCCGTTGGACCTAAATCTTGGGCGCACGCCCTTAAATAAGGTGTACACCCTCCCTATGTAGCTCCCATCTCACGAAAACCCCTAAATCATACCCCTCCTTCACAAACAGCCCTCCCCACAGCCCTATTTTCAATTTTCAGCAACCATCTCCAAACTCCGGCATCCCAAATCACTCCTAGGTCCCTCCTTGGCCAAAATCGACCACCACCCATCACTTATTGGGTGTTGGCAGCCCCTCTTCTTGAAGATCTCACCATTTGGAGCTCCAAAAATCTCCAAATAGAGCTGAAATCGTGAGGTGCTCCATTCTATCTTTTTGTTTGTATTTCTCCTTAAAACTACAGCCTTGGGAAGCTTGAAGCATCCCTCTATGATGCCTAGATTTCCTTTTCTCAGATTGGGCATCCACTTCTTCACATTTTTGCCGTTTTCCATGGCTTTCGTGGAAGTCATTTTGGGCCTTTTATCACTCTCATCCATCATATCTTTGATGGGTAAGAGGAAAACCGCAATAGACGAGGCTGGGCCGAGCCGCCCTGCTCGATCGAGAAGACCGTGGGGTGGTGCCGCAAGTTCAAGCGCCGCCGCAGGTCCAGCTGCAGTCCTGGAGTGCCGTACAAAGCGGGATTTGGATCCCCTTGCACACCTTGGGCGAATAATTCTTTCGGAGATGCCTCATGGCCAATACACTGATCGCAAAGTGTTATTTGAGGCGGACGTAGATGGACGATTGTTCGGCGAGTATCTGTTGTTCGAACGCATTGAAGCTGCGCGTTGGGGTCCGATCTTTGAAGCTCGCGCTCGTGCTAATGTGAGCACCGTTCGTGCCTTCTACGCAAGCATCCAGAATCCTACCTTGGAGCCTTTGCAGTTCAAAATCCCTTTTGGTAGAGATCGGATGGCTACGATCGACGTTCGGTTGATTGCGCGACTTCTCAACGTGCCTCTAGGTGATGTGCATCCTAGTGAGAAGAATCTGAGGACTAGACGTGAACGAGATCGCCGTACCAGGTTTCTGTGCGGTAAGTTGGTTCCAGCCTAATAATAGCCTCAAGGCAACGTACATGTCTGAGGATTTGCGCCTGCTGCACCATATCTGCATGTTCAATGTTTATCCCAGGTCGACGAACCGCATTGAATGTACACGTCTTATGGTCGATTTCTTATTTCTGGTGGCCCAGGGAGAGAACGTATGTATGACCACTTTCATCTTACGGCAGATAGTTCTCATAGCCAGGTCAAGAAGAACATCCGAATTGCTTCCCTTTGGCCGACTTATTTGCAAGATTGCGCTTGAGTTTGCCTATAGACTTGGGCCGGAATTGCCGGTATCGATTCACACCATCGATGAGTCGACAATGGTCAAGATGAAGATTGGGTCACAATACCGTGAAAATCAACTTGAAAGGGATAGTGGGGATGACTTTGATGATGAGGAAGATCAAAGCGAAGAAGAACCTAGAGCAGAGGTTCAGGAAGAAGCTCAGGAAGAAGCAGAAGAGGAGGCTCAGGATACTGATGAGAGCCCTCCTCCTTCTGCGCAGGCTACTATCGACAATGACATTGCTCGGATGGAGGAGAGTCAGACCGCTTTGCGAAGGAAAGTCCAAGAACTTCGCGCAGAAGTCGCTGATGCCAAGGCCGTTACAAAGAAGAAATTTGGCAACGTGACTCGCACCTTGAATGCGATCCTGTGTTGCTTACAGGATAAGGGTGCTCCTCCTCCGTCACCAGACTCCGACTAGCGATGCGATCTTTGATGTTGTTATCAGTAGTTAGTCATTTCCTGTTTTATGTGTGTAAGCCTGTTAGGGCTAGTGCTTTGTTCATGTTGCTGTTGTTTAACTGTCTTAATTTCCATGTAATTCTCGTCATGATGCTTGTAAGGATATATCCCTTGTATTGTGACAATTTTGATTAATTGAAATGCATGGAATGCCTTTGACTCTTTATGTGGATGATTGTGGTGTATTTGTGCAATTGAGACTGACAAGGTTTCGCCCTATTTTGAATATAGGGAATGTCACCTAAGACTACGCGGAGCACGGCTCGTCTTGCACTGACTGAGCATATGGATCAGACTCCCTCTCAGTCTGGTACCCATTCGGACCCTCCTGTGGGCCCGATTCCTGAGGCGGTTCGATCGTCTTAGCCTGCCACTGGTCCTACAGATGGACCACCGCCATTTACGCCATCAGTCAGAGAGCCACATCGCGCATCTACTTCCACACCGCATCCGCCACAGCCTGCTCCACCCCCTGACAGATTCGAACAGATGATGGCTATGATGCTGCAGCAGCAGCAGCTTCTGACCACCATAGTGGGGACATTAGCCCAGGGTGGGGGTGCGACTACATCTACTCCACCTGCGCATCCAGCTGAGGATGCCTATACATACGCCCAGGATGAGGGCATGACTCATCCTGCGCCGCCTGCTTTCACTGCGGGGAATCCTGCCGACACACGGGGCCTATTGGAGCGATTTCAGCGCTTGCGGCCTCCTACTTTCACGGGTTCTCACAGACCCGAGGAGGCTGAGTACTGGCTCGACCGAGTGTCAAAGATTCTACGGATGTTGCATTGCACCGAGGCCGAGCAGGTAGAGCTGGCTACCTTCCTGTTTGAGAGAGAGGCCAGCATGTGGTGGGATAGCGTACTGCGGACTATTACCGCAGACTTTGTATGGACGTGGGCAGCATTTGAGTTCCGTTTCCATGAGAAGTATTATCCCCAGACCTACAGGCACGACAGGGAGAATGAGTTTCTCCGTCTCAGACAGGCAGCGATGACAGTTACCGAGTATGAGCATCGGTTCACAGAGTTGGGCAGGTACGTCCCGACGATCCTAGCTGATGAGCAGATGCGCATACGGCGCTTTTTGGAGGGTTTGCTACCGGATATTCGGTCGAAGATGTGCTGTGTTAGCATTCCCTCCTATGCAGAGTTGATTCACATGTCCATGCGGGCAGAGCAGGACGTGGATCGACTTGCGCGATCTCGAGGCCTGGCTGCTTCTAGGCCACGACCGGATTTGCCACAGGCCCTTCGCGGGCAAGAGGCCTCGCATTGATCCTCCTACTAGGACTACGGCGCCTGTACCACCGTTTCGGTGCCCTGATTTGACATGTACATACTGTGGGAGGACGGGCCACTTGGCGCAGAGCTGCTTTTCGAGGATGCGGGACAGTGGGTTCTCGCCGCCGCAGAAGATTGACCGGGTACGTCCGCAGGCGATATCAGCACCGCCTATACGGTCAGCTCTTGCGCATCCTTCTTTCAGACCTACGGTATCGCAGATCCGACAGCCTCCACGGCCCTTGACACAGCGGCCGAACCGGCCACAGCAGGCTCGGGTTCATGCATTGACAGCTGAGGCAGCTGCGACGCCGACTTTCCAGCATTCAGCCTTCGAGGTCACGGCCCATATTGGAGGTACTCCCGTTCTTGTCATGGTGGACACTGGTTCCACGATTTCTTTGATATCGCGTGCCGTAGTCAGACGTCTTGGGTTACAGACTATCACTATGGATAGCGTGCGAGTCTTTGTAGCTCATGGAGATTATTCGAATGTCACCCAGATGTGTGAGGGTTGTTTGGTTGATCTGGGAGGCAGGACGATGACTCTTGATCTGGTCGTCGATCCCTCGCTTGTTTATCTTGACGTCATTCTTGGCATGGACTGGTTAACTGCAGCGAGAGCCGAGATTGACTGCGAGACTCGTATAGTCACAGCGTACGAGCCTGAGGGTGCATCCTTCACATTTCCAGTGCGGGTAAATCTTCCTTTCCGCATACTTAGCTACGCCACTCTATTGCGCGACGCTGGTGCCCAGGTAGTTGAGCAGAAACTCACCGTAGAGGAGCCATTTGAGTTCATCGCACACGTACAGGTGCGATCTCAGATCGATGACCGAGTCATCGAGGCGCAGAGGGACGATGCGCATCTTACTGAGCTTCGAGAGCAGGCCAGTGATGATGCTGACGCCGACTGGAGAGTTGGTATGGATGGGAGCTTACGTTACCGTGGCCGCCTATGCGTCCCAGATGTCCCTGACTTGAGACGAGAGATTCTCGAGGCTGCGCATTCTACTAGACTCGCGATGCATCCAGGCAGTACAAAGATGTATCGTGACGTGAAGAGGACGTATTGGTGGGAAGGTATGAAAACCCATATAGCTGAGTTCGTGTCCCGTTGTCTCACTTGTCAGCAGGTGAAGGCAGAGCATCGCCGACCACCTGGACTTTTGCAGCCTATGCCGATTGCAGAGTGGAAGTGGGATTTCATTTCCATGGACTTCATTTCTGGGTTGCCGAAGACGAGGAAGGGACATGATTCCATTTGGGTGATCGTCGACCGATTGACGAAGTTGGCGCACTTCCTACCGATCAGAGTTACGAACTCTGCAGACGAGCTGGCTAGATTGTACATCCGAGAGATTGTGCGTCTGCATGGAGTTCCGTTGGAGATCGTGTCGGACAGAGACACGCGGTTCACTTCTATTTTCTGGACTCACATTAAGGAGGCTATGGGTGTGAAGTTGAAGTTCAGTACTGCCTTCCACCCACAGACGGACGGACAGACGGAGCGAGTGAACCAGATCCTGGAGGACATGTTGCGAGCTTGCGCATTGGACTTCAAGGACAGTTGGGATGACTGTCTTGCATATGCGGAGTTTGCGTACAATAATAGCTTCCAGGCGAGTATCGGCATGGCACCTTATGAGGCGCTGTATGGGTGACCTTTTCGCGCACCGCATTGCTGGTTAGAGGTCGGTGAGCGTAGCTTGATTGGCCCAGAGTTGGTGCAGGCGACGTCAGAGAAGATTGATATTATTCGATGTCGGCTTCTTATAGCGCAGAGCAGACAGAAGAGCTACGCTGATACGAGACGGAGGCCACTAGAGTTCACAGTTGGGGATCACGTGTTTTTGCGAGTTTCCCCTATGAAGGGAGTCCTTCGGTTCGGGAAGAAGGGGAAGCTGGCACCGCGATTCATTGGTCCATTCCAGATCCTCGATCGTGTGGGAGCAGTGGCTTACCGATTGGCTTTACCCACGCCCCTCGCGAGCGTCCACAACGTATTTTATGTTTCTATGCTGAAGAAGTACGTTGCTGATCCTTCCCATATCATCAGATGGGAGCAGGTGCAGTTAGGAGAGGATGTTACTTATATCCTGCGACCGACCCGCATCTTAGACAGGAAGGAGCAGGTACTGCGTAGCAAGGTGATTCCCCTTGTGAAGGTACTATGGACGCATCACTCTGAGGAGGAGGCTACTTGGGAGACAGAAGCCGAGATCAGAAAGAACTACCCACAGCTTCTCGAGGAGTATAAACAGGTATAAATTTCGAGGACGAAATTATTTGTTAAGGGGGGTAGATTGTAACGCCCGTGAAAAATCCGTACTTGGGCTCGAGTACCAACTCGACTCGAAATCGCGTAGAATTAATTTCCATGGAAATTAAGCGTGAGTTAGCTAGCGCAACGCTAGAGTAGCTGGGAAATAGTCCCTGATCACTTTAAATACGTTCTACAAGACCCAAATCGAGTAGAACAAACAACTCTACAATACTCTATAACCTCGGATCAAACTCTAAGCGGGTTTGTCCTCTAGACCACATTGAATTTTTGTATTGGATTTAAACCGCGCGTCGAAGGTCCGATACCTCCTATCTTAGACCGTTAGAACCGCCCAGCTGGACTTGACACTCATCTCAAAAATCAAGTCAAACCGATAATCACAGACTATTTCGTTGAACCCGGACTGAAGCGACCGCGAACAGGGACAGATTTGAAATTTCAAATCCAAATCTGGCACACGACTTGACGCGTCAGTATTAAGCGTTCTGACCGTCAGAATTCATCCAGATTACACCCTCGGATCAGGAAAAATTTCTATTTATTATCATGAGACTTTCAGCCCTGATCTACGTGCGGTGACCGCTGAACTGAAACTGGTCCGCCACGTGCGATTTGCGAACCTTGCCAGACTGAAAACTTAATACGAGCTACATCTGGTACACATAATCTTAAGTCCGATCGCAATCGACCAGGGGACCACCAGAAAGCAGCTTTTGGACCGAAACAGCCCCGAAATGGATAGGCACCAAGTAAACTTCGTTCCGGAGCCTATTTCCGGCGTTTTTAAGCTTATAAAAGGGGTTAAAACCCTTATTTCCCTCTCCCATCCGAAAATTCCAAACCTTAGAGAAAAGGAGAGAGAGTTTCAGAAAGAGAAGAAGGGATTTTTCCCGCTTCCGAGCCGCCGATTGCTGCTGCTTCAGCACCTCTTCCCAATCACCTGGCTGGTGATTTCTCCGTTCTTTCAGGTACAAAACAACCTGACGTGATTGACATGGTTTGTTGCCGCATTAGGGAGTTAGGAATGCTTGCATAATCAGTTTGACGAAGAGATTCGCCTAGTTGCGCACTTTGGGTCGACATACTATATGTAGACTTAAGTGTGTAGTGTATGTGTTTGTATAAATGCTTGTATTAGTATGTATTGAATTAAATGATGTTATGTAGTAGTTTGAGATTGATTTCTTGATTAATATGCTGACCTAAATGATTTCCTACATGTTGACCTTATGCATGATTGCATTACATGCATGGAAAGTATGCCTTGAAGATTTGCTTAAGTTGAATGTTATAACATGTGATAACATGCTCACATGATTGTATTTAAATTCTAATACCCTCACATAGATTGCTGATGTGATTCCATAATTGTTTGGGACTAGACTTAGTCCAGGCAGTCGGTAACCGAGCGAATTCGTGGCTGACTGGTCATAGCCACGAACGACGCGTCGATGAACGTGATTCGTGTTTGAAGTTGGCGGCAGTGGTTAGGCCACGCGAAGTGTTTTACGCACTTCATGTCGTTCGACTTGAGATGCGATCGCGCTAGTCGAGCCCGTCAAGTAACCCGACTGGCCGATGTATGTTCACCTTGTATGAGTCATAACTGCTTGAACCTAGGGTACTGAACTTACCATTGTAAACCCTGTTAACCATGGTACCTTGATCCACGAAGACTCATGAGCCGGGCATGGTGGTATGGGACACCGTGGTCGAGCTGTCGGCCTACGCTGGGGCCACAAACCTCCCCGTAGTGACCAGTGAGCACCTAGACTCGTGAGCAGATTATGGTGGTATAGGACACTATATTCTAGCTGTCGGCCTACACTGATCAGGCGACGAGCCCTTTGTAGTGACCGCGATCGTATTCTGAGTCCACGGGAGGCGACGACCCTTCCGTTGCAGTAGAGTACGGTAGGCCTGTATCGATAAGGTGATGGGGGAGCGGTGCAACGAGTGCGAGCAACAGCCCTGACAGCCCTTGCAGGGACCTACGAAATATACATCGTATGAGATTACTAGGAGTGACGACCCTAGACAGGATCTGTGTTGGGATTGATACAAGGGAAGTACCTTAGTTTCCCAATCCTGCTATTTGAATGGACTAATAACAACTTGGAAATCATATCACCATAGCATTACATGTGCCTGGAAGATGTGGAGCACTCTAGGGAGTGTGGCATGCCGCGGTCGTAAGATGTTGCCGCATGAGGGTGATCGTCGGTGAGGGCATACATCACGTCATATCATCTTGCATTAACAACAGTATTAGGATTGTCTGATTTACTGCTTTACTATTATCGCGTGATTGAATTGTGAACATGCTAATCTTTGCTCTATGATTCCACTGAGTTGATCACTCATTCCCACGTTACGGGATGGTGTTTGCAACACCCACCAGACCCTGTTGTAGATGCAGGTGAGTCCGAGATCCAGGAGGTGGAGCCAGAGATCGACGAGGACCAGGATGAGTTCTCGTATATGCAGTATCACGACGGCTTCCCGTAGGCGACCTGGATCGAGGGGACATTAGTGGGATTTTTTTTGAACATTATTCTTTTTTTTATGTACATGTATATGAGACTCAGAGATGTAGTCATACTTTGGAGACAGATGAGATTTACTTTGTTTTTCCATACAGTGATATATATTGTTTAGTCTTCCGCTTGCTTTTATCACTGGATCTGAAGTATGAATTGCAGTTTTGGTATACTTTTACTCATGTGAATGCTTTAAATCAGACAACAATGAATCATAACCATTTTTGTTGCATAAGTGACGGTCTGGAACTCGGGAGTTGAGTTTATACATGACCCCCGATTTTCAGGGTGTTACATAGGGAGTGGGCCACACTTGGCTCTTCTCATGGAAAGCTTAGACGTTGGCTCTCTCTTGGTGCTTCGAAGAATGGGTGGAGAATGAGAGAGAGGGGATGTAAGGAGAGAGGGATGGTTGTGACGGGTGAGTGATGGGTGTACTTGAGAGTTAAGGTTGTGTTGACTTTTGAGTGAGAGAAATTGTAACACCCTGAAAATTGGGGGTTAATCAAAGCTCTACTCCCAAGTTCCAACGCATCACTTATGCAACATGGATAATGATGTTTAGATGTCGTCCATTAGTAATGCAATAAACATGAGTGAGATTATACTAAAACAACATATCATACTCCAGGTTAATGTAATTTGGCAAGCGAAAGACTGAAATATATGCATTTAATTATAAAAACATTTCTCAAAGCTCCGAGTATGAGTATGAAACTGGGCTAAAATATATATGTGTTGTTTCTAACCATATAAAATATAAAAAGTACATATGTTCAACTAAACAAGTATCCCAGTAGTCCTTGCGCATCGGTATGAGATCTACATATATCCGCCCGAGAGTTGAACGGAGGAGAATCCTTCCTCCTCGCCTATGAAGTCCAACTCTGCTGTATAGACCTCACCATCACCTGCATCTAAACTAGAGTCTGGGTGGTGTTTTAAAGCATCGTCCCAGGTGGGAATGAGTAGCTAATTGAGTGAAACTATAAAGCAAAGGTTAACATGTTATCAATTCAGTCAAGCAGTAATGATAAAGCAGTACAACAATTAGGTCCTAATTGCTCTTTTTAATACAAGAATGATATACGATAATGATGTATGCCCTCGCCTACACTTCCTCAGTGACATCATCTCACGATTGCGCATGTAAAACTCCAGGTAAATGTGCGCTTCCTCGCCAAAGCAACTTGCAATGCGATGCGTGGCCGTGTTAGCAAAGTTCTTAATTAGGTCTATTCATATAGCAGGTTTGGGAAGCTAAGGTACCTCCCTTTATATCACTACCAAAATAATGATCCATTTAGGGTCATCAATCCTAATTAGTCACATACGATAGGCAAGTTCATGAGTTTATACTAGCAGTTGCTACAGGAGGCTCATCACCTCAGCATAGGTTTAATTCATACTCGAGGTCACACCACCAACGCTCTACCAACTGACAGTCTATTTTTGAAGGCTTATCACCAACCCGAGTGGGGATGACAGCTAGGCTATGCTGGGGTAGGCCTATTTATACTCAAGGTCACTATTATAAGGCTGTCACTTAGTGTCGTCCTAGTGTATACTCGAGGTCACTACAAGAAAGGCTCGTCCCATTAGCGTAGGTTGATAGCTCAAATACAGTGTCCCATAACATCGTATTCGGCTCATGAGTTTGGGTTTCTCACTGGTCACTACGGGGAGGCTCGTCGCCCCAGCGTTGGTCGATAGCTCGACCACGGTGTCCCATTCTACCATGCCAGGATCATGAGTCTTAGCGGATCGAGGTACCAAGGATAAACGGGCTTTTCACTGGTAAGTTTGGTACCTTAGATTCAAGCAGTAGCGTCCATACATGGGGAACATACATTAGGCCAATCGGGTTTCTTGAAAAGCTCGAATGATACGAGCGTACATTGGATTTATTGACATGGAGTGTGTAAGCACTCCACGTGGCCTAACCACTGTTGACAAATAACGTACGACTCGTATTCATCGAACGTGTCTTGTATGGTGAAAACGACCTTGACTACTAATTCAGGAATCATTACCGATTGCCTGGACCACGCAATAGTCCCAGTCACATTTGAACACAATAGGCATTCATGTGTGATAGTCAAAACAACATGTGATAATCGATTCAAATATAAATCTCATTTGGGCCTTTTAACAAACACATAGTGCACATGTTATCATACATAGACATTCATCCATAAATCATGTAATAACGAGATAAATTACATGAAGTAAACTGTAATTATAGATAAGTTCATTGAGGATCCCATCTCAATGTCCTCATTAAACATATTGTAACAAGCATTTTCTCATTCAGACATTTTTATGAAACACTTAGACTACACATATCAACATACATATGATAAAGTAGTTATAACTGGTATTATAGCAAATCCTTTCACAAAGGATTTACCACACGTACAACAATCATATATTCTCAATCAATAATCATGGCAAGCATAAATCATAATTCCATATTCATTCAAACATTTCAACAAACACATGGAATGCATTAAAATCAACATAATTTACATATATGTGTAATATACGGAAAACATCGTATCTAAGCATATGTGACCACAATCAAGTCAGTCATAAACCATTAAATGACACTGAAAGCCTTGAAAACTATAAACTAAATGTTTATAGTCCACACCTTTCACCGGTAAACTCGTATCGAACTTAGTTCGATCACTACGTCTCCATCTACTGAACAATGGTTACCTAAATCATGGAATAGGTTAGCTATTTCATCGATTCATCTATTTGGATTCTTAAAACAAGATTAGGGTAAGGATTTCTTACCCAAATCGAGGTTGGATTCGACGGTGTAGCTAGATGTAGAGGTGATTTAACACGTGGAGTAGCAGGAAAGAATCACGACAGTGAACTCTAAGGACCTCCCTTCGATCTCCACTCCTTTCTCCTCTTTTCTCTCTTCTCTTTCCTAGGGTTTGGAGAAAATCGTATGGAATAGAAATGGGGTGGGTTTAGGCCCTTATATAAGCCCAGAATTGATGGTAATGGCCCTAGGGCCATGGTATACTTAGGTTATAGCCAAAAGTTGACTGTTTCGATCCAATGGAGCTCATCTGGAGGCCCATTTCCTGTTTATGGTCTGAAGAAAGCTCCCTGACCATGAATCTATACCAGGTTAAAGTTTCAATCTGATCAAATTTGTGGATCGACCGTGGAGGACCTGTTTCAGTTCAAGGTCACCATTACCCGATCAGGGCCACAAGTGCACTGACATGTGTAGAAAATTTTTTCTAATCTGAGGGTGTAGTTGGGTTAGAATTTGATGTTCTGAAACATTAAATTTGGCCTGCAATCGAATGACTCAAATCACTTAAGTTTAAGTTCATTTCCTAAAGATATTTGCATTTTTCATACACTTCGCTCCGGGCTCAAGTTGTGCGGTTTGGTATACTATTTGGATTTAATTTTCAAGATGATTGTCAAACCAGTAAGACGGTCATAACCGTTTAGTTTCACGGTAATCAGACTATCGACGGGTGGTCTAGGCCCGATATGGAGTTTCAATGTGCTCATGAGAGCAACTGGGTTTTGAGATTGCTCTCAGGTTTTTAAGTAATGTTGAGTTAGTAATTTTAATATTTTTGAGCCTTTTAGTTTGTATATAAAGTGGTTCAACCCAAATTCATCGATTGTTTAGTTTAGTACTTAACCAAATTCTGCCCTAATTACGACAGAATAAGGTCCTAGGACAGTTCTATGCCTCCTTTTGGTACTTTCAGTTAGTATATTATTTTAATTATTTTTTTAGTAGTTTATCATTAAGTTCACTTTGTCTCTACCAAATTTCATTAGATTTTGTGTTGTAGAAAAATTCTACAAATTCTAGAAGTGGCAGTTGTTCAAACTAATAAGTTTTGGACAGTTGTCACCACAATCTAGATATAATTATATTAAAATTTTTATTATATATTTTCACTTATTTTTTTATGAAACTAGACTTATCAAGCTTCAATCTGACTTTTGAATCACCTAAATCAGAATTATAATGAGAGATATATGACTTTTTGAAGTCGGTCGAATAGTGCAGAAAATTTACAGTGAGGGTCTACCGATTTTAGTGCACCGGCGGTGTGCCGCGGTCAGCACAGTGCCGCCAAGGTCCGCTGGATTGTGGGCGGTGCCACTACCATGCCCACTTGGTGGTGGTTCTACCACTTATTTGTTTGAAACAGGCATATATTTCAATCCAAAATGAGTTACACGACGTGTCATATATGAATTTGGAGTAGGAGAAGCTTCTCTATCCAAATTACTTATTTATTTCGTCAGATTCCATAAGATTAATGGTAAAAAACCCATTTTATTTATATATTTACTATTTATAATAAATTTTAATTTCAGCATTATTCTTCATCATTTAAACTTTAAGATTAGTGTCTAATGTGAAAGTACGTAGAAAAATTAGAAGAACAAGGTAGTGAAAGGTGAGATTTTGAAGGAAATGGGTTAAAAAGGGTATTTGAGACTTTAAGTGTAACATCCCGAAAATTCGGGGGTCGAGCAAAAACCCAACTCCCGAGTTCTAAAATGTTATTTATGCAACATAGATATGTATGATTGAATGTTGTCTGTGATAATGTATTAAAAATGAGTGAGATTAAGCCAGAACAGCATATCATACTCCAGAGACAGTTAAATTTGCAAGCGGAAGACTGTAATAGTATGTATAACATATATAAATTGTTGTATGTCTCCAGAGTGTGAATATATTACCAGGTTATACACATACATGTATACTTCAAAAGTAAACAAAATAAATATACATGAGGGCGCTAAAAATATAAAATGATAAGTGTCAATGTATCTAATCAACCTCCCTGTAATCCTGTCAATCAGATCACGCATAAAGGAGAGATCCTCCTCATCATCATCAAATCCAGCTCCGCCTCGCAGGCCGCGCCATCATCTGCAATCACAATAGGGACTGGTGGGTGTCCGGAAACACCATCCCGTAACGTGGGAGTGAGTGATCAACTCAGTGGGATGAGAGAGCAGAGATTAGCATGTTATCAAATCAATCATGCGATAATAGTAAAGCAATAAATCAAACAATCCTAATACTGTTATTAATGCAATATGACATGACGTGATGTATGCCCTCACCGACGATCTCCCTCATACGGCAACATCTTACCACGCGGCATGCCACACTCCCTAGAGTGCTCCACATCTTCCAGGCACATGCAATGTTATGGTGATATGATTTTCAAGTTCTTATTAGTCCATTCAAACAGCAGGATTGGGAAACTAAGGTACCTCCCTTATATCAATCCCAACACAGATCCTGTCTAGGGTCGTCACTCCTAGTAATCTCATACGATGTATATTTTGTAGGTCGCTGCAAGGGCTGCCAGGGCTGTTGCACGCACTCGTTGCTCCGCTCCCCCATTACCTTATCAATACAGGCCTACTATACTCTACTGCTACTGAAGGGTCGTCGCCTCCCGTAGACTCAGAATATGCTCGCGGTCACTACAAAGGGCTGCCAGGGCTGTTGCTCGCACTCGTTGCACCGCTCCCCCATCACCTTATCAATGTAGGCTGACAGCAAGAATATAGTGTCCCATACCACCATAATCTACTCACGAGACAGGTGCTCACTGGTCACTACGGGGAGGTTTGTGGCCCCAGCGTAGGCCGACAGCTCGACCACGGTGTCCCATACCACCATGCCCGGCTCATGAGTCTTTGTGGATCAAGGTACCATGGTTAACAGGGTTTACAATGGTAAGTTCAGTACCCTAGGTTCAAGCAGTTATGACTCATGCGGGTTGAACATACAATGGCCAGTCGGGTTACTTGACGGGCTCGACTAGCGCGATCGCATCTCAAGTCGAACGACATGAAGTGCGTAAAACACTTCGCGTGGCCTAACCACTGCCGTCAACTCTAAACACGACTCTCGATCATCGACGCGTCGTTCGTGGCGAAGATAAGCTAACCACGAATTCGCTCGGTTACCGACTGCCTGGACTAAACAGAGTCCCAAACAATTAAGGAATCACATCAACAAATCATATGAGAGTATTGGAATTGAAATACAACCATGTGAGCATGTTAACACATGTTATAACATAGAACTTAAGTAAATCATCAAGTACATGCATTTCATACATACAATGCAACCATGCATATAACTAACATGCAGGAAATCACTCACGTCAGCATATTAATTGAGCAACCAATCTCAAACTAATCCATAACATCATTTAATTCAATACATACTAATACAAGCATTTATACAAACACTTACACTACACACTTAGGTCTACATATAGTATGTTGACCCGAAGTGCGCATTTAGGCGAATCTCTTCGCCAAACTAATTATGCACGCATTCCTAACATTCTAATGTGACAATAAAGCATGTCAATCACATCAGCAAAATATAAATAAAAACAGTACTTCCTACAAATGACTAAAATGCCCTAAATCTCATATTCTTTGTTGGTTTACGAAACAGGAAACGGATAGCATGTTGTACATGTCAAACGGCATTGCCGTCAAGAATCTACTATTAAACGACATTGAAAGCTTTGGAAATAGTCAATCAAAGCGTCTAATATCCGCACCTTGTCTCTTATGGATGTGTAAATTCGAACGGAGCGTATACACTTCGTCTACGGCGATCAGACAACCTGATACACATGTACATCAGCTACTATTCTATTTGAATCGAAGAAATCTCCAAATCAGCAAGTGTTGAAGGTTTTCCTCACCTAGAAGTGCGTTGGAATCGTCGGGAAAGTGATCGGAGTGCGTTGCCTAAGCACGTACAGCACGTGGCACAAGCAGTAGGGAATTCTCTCCCACCTTCTCTCACAAACTCTCACATTTTCTCTCTCCCAATCTAGGGATTTTTGCAAATTCGGATGGGAGAGAGGAGTGAGGGTTTCAACCCCTTTATAAGCTTAAAAACGCCCGAAATAGGCTCGGGAACGAAGTTTACTTAGTGCATATCCAATTCGGGGCTGTTTTGGTCTAAAAGATGCTTTCTGGTGGTCCCCTGGTCGAATGTGATCGGACTTAAGCTCATGCATACCAGATCTAGCACGTATTAAGTTTTCAGTCCGGCAGGGTTCACAGATCGCACGTGGCGGGCCAGTTTCAGTTCAGCGGTCACCGCACGTAGATCAAGGCTGAAAGTCTCATGATATAAAATAAAAATTTCTCCTGATCCGAGGGTGTAATATGGATGAATTCTGACGGTCAGAACGCTCAATACTGACGCGTCAAGTCGTGTGCCAGATTTGAATTTGAAATTCCAACTATGTCCCTATTTGCACTCTCTTTGGTCCGGGCTCAATGAAATAGCCTGTGATTATCGGTTTGACTTGATTTTCGGAATGAGTGTCAAGTCCAGCTAGGCGGTTCTAACGGTCTAATATAGGAGGTATCGGACTTTCAACGAGCGGTCTAGATCCAATACAAAGATTCAAAGTGGTCCAGAGAATAAACCGGCTTAGTGTTTGATCCAAGGTTATAGAGTACTATGAAGTCATACGTTCTACTCGATTTGGGTCTTGTAGAGCGTATTTAAAGTGTTCAGGGACTGTTTCCCAGCTACTCCAGCGTCGCGCTAGTTAACTTACACTTATTTTTCAAAGGAATTAATCCTACGTGATTTCTTTGGCTATGGAATTGGGTTCTGAGCGATTTCTCAGGTGTTTTAGTTAACCCATTGCCTAAGGACGTCTAATCCCAGATTAGCCAAAATCCGGGGTGTTACATTAAGATTGAGTTTTGAGAAGTTAATAAGGTGTTATGATTGACCCATTGCCTAAGGATGACTAACTCTAGGTTAGAAAAATCTGAGAGGTTACAATCTACCCCCCTTAAACATAATTTCATCCCCGAAATTGGTTAAGGGTAATAAGTAAAGATTTTATTATTTCATTTGCTTAAGTTTTATTTTTTTCAAGTTTATATGAATGGTAGGGTGTATATTATGCTAGTCTGGCTCACTTTGGTCTACCCTCCTTAAAGCTATTTCACCTTGAAATTGGCTAAGGCTCCTATTAAGTTCGTATTTAACGAGCATATTTGGAGATACACTGACCTCCGCTCATTCCCATTGTTAGGCCTATGATTTAATATGAATTGGTTTAACACTTAAACCCTTATTTTTTTTTTCTTTAATGACTTCATTATTGACATTCTAATGAAGATTCAGATCCTATTTAGTGACCTAACCTTACGTGTATCCTGGATCAATTTCCTTTGATCCTAGGCCAGTGGGGCATGGGGCCCACCATGCTTCCGCTGTGCCACTTTGATGAAATGAATGTATAAACTGACCTAATTAGATTGGGCTCATAATGTCCTACCCCCCTTAAAAATTATTTCTACTCTCAAGGCTCAAGAATTTGTGTCCTGATCCATATGTTGGAACAAGGTATAATTTAAGACCTATCCTTGACACAAATTGGGAAATGATCTCTCAATACATTGGTCTTCCTTTCATCGATGATGTGTACTATGGCATTAGTACCTATAGTTATAGGAAAAAGCTTAAAATGATGGGTGTTGTGGTTGATTCTATGGACGGGTGTGAGTTTATGGCAAGATGCCTAATTCTACTAAAGAAGGACTTTTGCCACGGTCCCAACTTACCCTCTTTAGTCATGTCCAGTTTAATACAGTAAAATAATCTATATATTATTAGTACATAAGGAAGTTGGACAAAATAGGTTAACGAGCAGACTATTTTTCTAAGTTCATATGCATAATATGGATGCTAGAATGATTTGTAGTTCGGGACCTAATTCTTAACTGTCTATTGCCCATTTGAGAAATTTCTTGGGTCTAAAAAGAAAAATCTCTATTGGCTATATATTCTTAACACTTCTCAAAGGCTAAGTAATAAACTTTTGGTTATAAGTGGTCGGGCCAACACAGAAGGAAAGTTGTGTAGTGGGTTTGAGCAGAATACACAAACCTTCTGCCTAGCTATGACAGAAATTTTGTTGTATCAGTTCTTAATCCTAGTTGATTCCCATCTTCTGCTTGATCAGAGCATTGAGTTCATTGGTAACTACCAGGATTGAGAATTCGATTAAAACTGTGAATACTTCGCTTATATATAGTTTCTCTACTCCGTGTTCCCGATTGTAATAAGTCCTTGGGAAGGCAATTATAAGGGGTGCATTGACTTGACCTAACGTTTGATCCTAGGGCTATATAAGTTTTCTCTGAACGTGACTAGTTTCTAAGTCAAAACAGCTTCCTAAGAGTTATTAAAGAAGCCTATAAGTATTAAGGGGATTCAATGAAGGAATGAGGTCCCACTCTAACCTAATCAAGACAACTAATTCTATATTTCAATTATCTTAGCATAATCAGTCTTTTACATTCCTTAGTATAACCAGTATCCTAGTCTTAACTAGGGAGTAGCTGTAATCCAATAGTTGTGATCTAAAGTCTATGCTCATACACTAGATGATTTCATATCATTTCTAATATAAGGAATTATTTTATCACTTAGGGTCAAAGGTCGTCTGATTGGAATTAAGTTTCTCGAACTTGAATTTAACTATGCTTGAGCACTTCACACATGACCATACCAGCTAAGGAGTTCCTCTAGTTCATGTTATTAATTTATTAGATTTCCTAAACTATCAGATTCTTTGATATGTAGGAGTACCGACTCTAGGTCCAAAACTCTAAATGCCCCACCATTAGATGGTCATTATGGCTTGTATAATCCTCATTCCCATGATCATGGCTCTCATTACTCCACTCTAAATTTATTAGTTTAGGTCCTTAGGCCCGTATGGTCCATTTTTTATGGTCCAACGTGCCCATATTCGCGTCATTTAGATCCGCTTCAGGTTTGGAATTTGTCAACTAACGACTCAAACTTGTCGACTGACGGCCTAGAGGCGACTTAGGTTGATTCACATGATCGAAGATACATTGTGGACTAAATTACGGTATTCGATCTCACCTATCGGTGAAACCTTGAGATCCTAATGTCGTCTCTAAATTCCGTTGCCCCCTTCTTAAGTTAGAGTGCGTCAGAGTGCGTCATGTTACCCATAACCCAGGTCCAGTTTAGTCCAAATCATGCTCTGATACCATCTTGTAACACCCTGAAAATTGGGGGTTGAGCGAAGCTCTACTCCTGAGTTCTAACACATCACTTATGCAACATGGATAATGATGTTTAGATGTTGTCCATTAGCAATGCAATAAATATGAGTGGGATTATACTAAAACAACATATCATACTCCAGAGTTAATGTAATTTGTCAAACGAAAGACTGAAATATATGCATTTAATTATGAAACTGGGCTAAATATATACATGTGTTTTTTCTAACCATATAAAATACAGGAAGTAAATGTGTTCAACTAAACAAGTATCCCAGTAGTCCTAGCGCATCGGTATGAGATCTACATAGATCCATCCGATAGTTGAACGTAGGAGAATCCTTCCTCCTCGCCTACGAAGTTCAACTCTGCTATATAGACCTCGCCATCACTTACATCTAAACCAAAGTCTGGGTGGTGTTTTAAAATACCATCCCAGGTGGGAATAAGTAGCTAATTTAGTGAAACTATAAAGCAAAGGTTAACATGTTATTAATTCTGTCAAGTAGTAACGATAAAGTAGTACAACAATCCGGTCCTAATTACTCTTGTTAATGCAAGAATGGTATGCGATAATGATGTATGCCATCGCCTGCACTCCCTTAGCGACATCATCTCATGATCGAGCATGTAACACTGCCGGTAAACGTACGCTTCCTTGTCAAAGCACCGTGTAATGTGATGTATGGTCGTATTAGCCAAGTTCTTAATTAGGTCTATTCATACAGCAGGTTCAGAAAGCTAAGGCACCTCCCTTTATATCACTACTCAAAATAATGATCCATCTAGTGTCGTCAATCTTAGTTAGTCACATACGATAGGCAAGTTCGTGAGTTTATACTAGTGGTTGCTACGGGAGGCTCATTACCTCAGCGTAGGCTTAATTCATACTCGAGGTTACACCACCAACGCCCTACCAATTGGTAGTCTACTTTTGAAGGTTCGTCACCAACCCGAGTGGGGACCACAGCTAGGCTGCACCGGGGTAGGCCTATTTATACTCAAGGTCACTACGGCAAGGCTCGTCACCTTAGCGTAGTCCTAGTGTATACTTGAGGTCACTACGGGAAAGGATCGTCACCTTAGCGTAGGCCGAAAGCTCAAATACAGTGTCCCATACCACCATATTCGGCTCACGAGTTCGGGTTGCTCACTGGTCACTACAGGGAGGCTCGTCGCCCTAGGGTAGGCCGACAGCTTAACCACGGTGTCTCATACCACCATGTTAGGCTCAAGAGTCTTAGCAGAACGAGGTACCAAGGTTAAATGGTATTTTCACTGGTAAGTTTGATACCTTAGATTTAAGCAGTAGAGTCCATACATAGTAACATATATTAGGCCAATCAGGTTACTTGACAAGCTCGAATGGTACGAGCGCACATTGGATTTATCAACATGGAGCACGTAAGCACTTCACGTGGCCTAACCATTATCGATAAATAGCGTACGACTTGGATTCATTGAATGTGTCTTGTGTGGTGAAAATGACCTCGGTCATTAATTCAGGAATCGTTACTGATTGTCTAGACTACACAGTAGTCCCAATCACATTCGAACACAATAGGAATTCATGTGTGATAGTCAAAATAGCATGTGACAATCGATTCAAATATAAATCTCATTTGGGCATTTTAACAAACACATAGTGCACATGTTATCATACGTATACATTCATCCATAAATCACGTAATAGCGAGATAGATTACATGAAGTAAACTATAACTATAGATAAGGTTATTGAGGATCCCATCTCAATGCCCACATTAAACATATTGCAACAAGCATTTTCTCATTCAGACATTTTATGAAACACTTAGACTACACATATCAACATATATATAATAAAGTAGTTATAACTGGTATTATAGCAAATACTTTCACAAAGGACTTGCCACACGAACAACAATCATATATTCTCAATCAATAATCATGGCAAGCACAAATCATTATTCCATATTCATTCAAACTTTTCAACAAACACATGGAATGCATTAAAATCAACATAGTTTACCTATATGTGTAATATACGGAAAACATCGCATCTAAGCACATGTGACAACAATCAAGTCAGTCATAAACTATTAACTGACATTGAAAGCTTTGAAAACTATAACCTAAATGTTTATAGTCCGCACCTTTTGCTGGTAAACTCGTATCGAACTTAGTTCGATCACTACGTCTCCGTCTACTAAACAACGGTTACCTGAATTATGGAATAGGTTAGCTATTTCATCGATTCATCTATTTGGATTCCTAAAATAATATTAGGATTAGGATTTCTTACCCAAATTGAGGTTGGATTAGTCAGTGTAGCTAGATGTAGAGGCGATTCAATGTGTGGAGTAGAAGGAAGGAACCACAATAGCAAACTCTAAGGACCTCCCTTCGATCTCCTCTCTTTTCTTCCCTTTTCTCTCTTCTTTCTCCTAGGGCTTGGAGAAAATTGTTTGGAATAGAAATGGGGTGGGTTTAGGCCTTTATATAGGCCCAAAAATGATGGTAATGGCCCCAGGGCCATGATATACGTAGGTTATAGCCAAAAGTTGACTGTTTCGGTCTAACGGAGCTCATCTGGAGGCCCATTTCCTGCATACGGTCTGAAGAAAGCTCCCTGACCATGGATCTATGCCAGGTTAAAGTTTTAGTCTGATCAGATTTGTGGATCGACCGTGGAGGACCTGTTTTAGTTCAATGGTCCCCATTACCCGATCAGGGCCACAAGTGCACTGACACGTGTCGAGAAATTTTCTTGATCTGAGGGTGTAGTTGGGTCAGAATCTAACGATCTGAAATCTTAAATTTGGCCTGCAAGAGAAAGGCTAAAATCACTTAAGTTTAAGTTCATTTCCTAAAGATATTCACGTTTCTCACACACTTCACTCTGGGCTCAAGTTGTGTGGTTCGAGATACTATTTGGATTTGATTTTCAAGCCCAGTAAGGTGGTCACAACTGTATAGTTTTGCGGTAATTAGACTTTCGACGCGCGGTCCAGGCCCGATACGGAGTTTCAATGTGCTCCTGAGAGCAACTGGGTTTTGAGATTGCTCTTAGGTTTTTAAGTAATGTTGAGTTAACGATTTTAATACTTGTGGGCCTTCTAGTTTGTATAAAAAGTGGTTCAAGCCAAATCCATCGATTGTTTAGTTTAGTACTTAACCAAATTCTGTCACTTCTATGCCTCTTTTTAGCACTTTTATGTAGTATATTATTTTAATTATTTTTCTAGTAGTTTGTCATCAAGTTCACTTTATCTCTACTATATTTCATTAGATTTTGTATGTAGAAAAATTTTAAAAATTCTAGAAGTGGCAGCTGTCTGAATTAATAAGTTTTGGATAGTTGTCACCATAACCTAGATATAACTATATTAAATTTTTTATTATATTTTTTTACTTATTTTTATATGAACCTAGACTTATCAAGTTTCAATATGGCTTTTAAATCACCTAAATTGTAATTATTACGAGGGAGATATAACTTTTTGAAGTCAGTCGAACAATGCAAAAAATTTGCAGCGAGGGTCCACTGATTTTTGGTGCACCGACGGTACGCTGTGGTCAGCGCGGTGCTGCCGCGGTCCGCTGGACTGTGGGTGGTGCCATCTCCCGCCTGGTGGTGGTTTTGCCACTTAGTTTTTGAAATGGGTGTATCTTTCAATTTGGAATGAGTTACGCAATGTGCCATATATGAATTTGGGGTAAGAGAAGCTGATCTATCCAAATTACATATTTATTTAGTCAAATTCCGTAAGGTTGTTGGTCAAAAACCCATTTTATTTATATTTTTAATATTTATAGTAAATTTTAATTTAAGTGTTTTTCTTCATCATTTAAACTTTAGGATTAATATTTAATACGAAAGTACATAGAAAAATTAGAAGAAAACGGTGGTGAAAGGTGAGATTTTGAAGGAAATGGGTTGAAAAGGGGATTTGAGACTTTAAGATTGAGTTCTGAAAAGTTAATAAGGTGTTATGATTGACCCATTGCCTAAGGACGTCTAACTCCAGGTTGGTAAAAATCCAGGACATTACAGAGATATGGGTGTTGCACTTGATTAATTGATGGGATTGATTTGATATATGTAGAGATTTTCTTAGGTTTTGCAAATGTGTGACATTTTTCTTAAAATAAATGCGGGCTCACAACTCCTGGCATGGGTATCGCATCAGCGTGTAAGACGCGGCATTAGAACTGCGGTGATGATGTAGTCGCAAGGATACAAGTCTCATGTCGAGCTGACTCAGATCTATGGGATACGACTTAGAGTCGCGTCGAATGCCGATTACACGTCGTGGGTTGCCAGAATTTGATAGGGAGGATCGCAAGAGTATAAGGAACAATATAGCCTAGGATACGGGCCTTACACAATGGGCCTCATGAAATCATACAATGGGCCTCATGCAATCACACAATGGGCCTCATACAATCACAATGGCCCTCATATAATCACAATGGTCTCATACAATCACAATGGGCCTCATATAACCATAATAAACTTCGCAATGACCTTATACAATTATAATGATATGCTAACACATACTCATACGCATATTAAAATAGTCGTAATCAATAATTGGCCTATATACGGCGGGGTCCATAGAAGGACAATAGATCTAATCCATAACATGAGGATCGGTCGTCAACAATGGATATGTTAAACCTAATACCACGGATTCTTTTACCTATGGCCAGAGGTGATGATGCATCCTCCTCATAATAAGGATGGGTCTATATGGCCTACTCATAGGCCTAAGAGTGGGCTTCCAACTTTGGGTACTTCTACTAGCATCAATGAGGACCCAAATAATTAGGATAGCCTAATAAGGCAAGACGGATCATACTAATAATAATAGGGGGCCCATCAATTTACGTTAGCCCATTAAGGGGAAATGAGAATAAGCCTAATATAATCATAATGGGCCTCATACCATTTTAATGGCTTCTATCATGATGTTATACTAGCATGTACTCATAGTTGGGATCGATAATCAGCCTATATACAAGACGGGGTCCATAGATGGATAACAGACCCATAACATGAAGGTCGGTCCTCAACTGTGGGTATAAAAAATCTGATACCATGAATCCTTCTATTTACGGCGATGATGAACTCTCCCCACATTAAGGTTGGGCCTAGGTAGCCTACCTCCATTCCTAAGGATCCAGAAAAGGTTCATTCTTCATACTATCATATAGCCTTGCTAGATGCCCTAAGGGGCCCAAATAAGCCCTAGAAGGACTTCAAGATAAAATAAATAATCCTACAAACAACCAATGGGGGCCCAACATCTTGGGATAGCCCAATAAGAATAGATGGATCATGCAAATGGGGCCCAATGATTAGGGTCAACCCACTTAGAGAATGATGAGAATGGGCTTAACAAGGCCTAAGGGAAGGTCACAATGAGGACATTTAACCATCATTTCCCATCAATGTTGATATTTAACAACATTACTCCTAAGGAGTGGCCCAAATAGAGCTAAACATATAGTGGGGCCCATGGCCTCACATAAGGGCCTCACATACAAAATGGGCCTCACTCATGGGCCTAATATACTTCTTAATGGGCTTCATCATATGGGCCTCGTATACATCATATTGGGCCTCATCGTATGGGCCAATAAACATCACATCGGGCCTCATCAAATGGGCCAATATGCATCACATTGGGCCTCATCATATGGGCCAATATACATCACATCGGGCCTCATTATATGAGCCTTAAATACACCATATTGGACCTCATCAATGTGCCATAAAACATCATATTGGGGTGGGCCCTGCACATTCTAAATGGGCCACTGGATGAATAACATGGGTGTATAACACTTATATTAAGTGGGTCGCACATCCAGCAGTCCGGGCGACGCTGATAAAACACTTACTTCACCTGGGTCCCATGTAGATAGCAGGGATGAAATACATACTTTAGGTGGGCCCGACAAATAGACGACATGGTTATAGAACACATACATTGTGGTGGTCCCCACCGTCCAGACCACTAGATCGTGTGGATATAAAGCACATATATCATGGCTGGCCCAACACACGTGGCAGGTGGGTATTATACATACATTATAGCTGGCCCCACCGTCTAGGGATTTGGACAGATCCCTGAATGGTATGAATAAAATACATAAATCATGTGGGGTCCATTGCATGAACGGTGGGGATCAACCCATACATCACGCGTGGGATCCCTACGTCCAAATGGACGGACGGGATGAAACACATACCTCATGATCTCAGACCCATAGAACTTGCTGACATTAACAGCAGCTATATGCTAGTGTGAGGTACTCCAGCCAATCTCCTTCTCATTAAGGTAGGCCCTATGTGTGGGGTGGGTCCACTGTCCACGTGGACGTGTGGATACATCCATCCAGGTGGGTCCCACATCCAGTCCAGCTAGACGGTGTGTATGGACCCATACATTAAGCAAGTCCCACCGTCCAGCCTATCTAGATAGTGTGGACATAACAGATACATCGGTGGGTCCACACGTGTGTTGCCCACCAGAATATCAAGCTGATATTTGTTATTTCCCTTCATTTAAGGTCTGTCCAGGAAGGATGGCCAGGATAAAACACCTGCATCAGGTGGGTCCACACATGCGTGGCCCACCATCCGACCAAGATGATATTTGTTATTTCCCTATGGTCCGGGTCATCCCAGAACGGGCAGCAATGGTGGGCCCCAGACATGGCAGCGAGGTGGGCCCTGCTTGGAGGACGACATGGATAAAAATACATACATCATGGGTGGGACATACAATTAAGGGAGGGGGGAGGGAGAGAGAGAGAGAGTTGACTTTGGGGATAGCTGGTGTAAGAGAGGGATGGTGTAACGACCTAGAAAAATCCGTACTTAGACCCGAGTACCATCTTTAGTAGAAATCATTTAGGCCTTAATCCCTTAGAAATTTAATGTGTTTTAGTTAGCGCTAAACTAGATTGCATGTAACAATAGCACCGATAACTTTCAATATGATTTGTAAGACCCAAAACCTAGAGAGTCATTGACGCTATGTTACCCTGAAATTTAGGATCCAACTCTAAACCCAGTTGCTCCCGGGAATGCTTTGTAATTTTATATTGGATTTAGACTGCACATCGAAAGTCTGATAGCTATGAACTTAGACCATTATGACCGTTTAGTTGGACTTGACAATCACCTTAAAAATCAAGCCCAAACGATGTCCTGAGACTATTTCCTTGAGTCCGGAGTGAAGAGAGTGAGAAAATAAAGCTTTTTAGAAAATTAAATATAATTTTAAGTAATCTGGATCGTTTCTCTTGGGTGATATTTCCAAACGTTCTAACCATTATATTTCGACCTAAATTCACCCTCGGATCAGGATAGGTGGCCCATACATGTCATAGTACTTGTAGCCCTGATCGAATTTTGATAACTGTTGAATTGAAGCTGGTCCACCACGGACGATCTGAAAACCCGTTCGAACTGAAAACTTAACTTACTAAAGATCCAATACTAGTGAGCTTAAGTCTGACCGCATTTGATAAGAGAATCTCCAGAAGTGCTTCGTTGGATCAGAAAGAGTCTGATTTGGTTATAACCTAAGTATACCTTGGCCTTAAGACTATTTTCGTCGACTTTGGGCTTATAAAAAGACCTTAAACCCTTATTCCTAAATTCCATACGAATTTCTTAAACCCTAGCTTTTAAAGAGAGAGAAAGTGAGAGAGAACCTGTTGATTCTCTATGGGATTCTTCTCAGTTCATTTACTCATCGAACCTGCGTATTTGAATCATTCTTCCAACGATTCTGATTCCATTCTTGGGTAAGTTAAGCCAACCCTAACCTGTTTTAAAGCTTAGAATAGTTTAAATGAAGTTATAACTAACCTATTTCATGCCATAGGTAGCGTATCCGCCGTTGACGAAGACATATTGTCTGAATCACATCTAATATGCATTTTCTGGTTTAAGGTGCGGACTATATACGTTTAGGTTATGGTTTTCAAGGCTTTTAATGATAGATAATGATTTATTCATGACGGGAATGCTATTACACATGCCAAATGCGCTATCTGTTTCGATGTACGTATATGTATAAACTACATTAAAAATAGAGTATTTCAAGTATATGTTAGAATACCCGTATATGTATGGAATATGCCGTTATGATTGCCATGATTATTTGTCGTAGGCTTATACATGATATGTATGCGGTGACTCCTTGGCGAAAGGACTTGTCCAAATATGTAATGAAATCAACATATGTGATGTATGTTGAATAGGGTAGTTTAAGTGTTTGGATAAATGCTTGAATGAGTTAGTAGTTAGTAAGGAGTGATGTTTTAGGTTGTTGAGATATGAATCTCAATCACCTTAACTGTGTGTATGATTTGCTCCATGAATTGTGTAACTTAGATTATTCGTATTAACTGTGTGTATGATTTCCTCCATGGATTGATTAACTTAGATGAATCATGTTAAAGGTGTGTATGATTTCCTCCATATACTGTATTTACATTTAAGTTATACTTCATGACTGTCCGTATGATTGTAGGATATGACTCATATGCCTGTTATTGAATTTGTACATGATTGGGGCTGTACTACAGTCCAGGTAATCGGTAACCGTTCTGTAAATGGTGGTTGAGGTCATTTTCGCCACACAAGATGAGTTTAACGAATCTGAGTCGTGCTTGGGATGTTCGATAGTGGTTAGGCCACACGGAGTGCTTATGCATTCCATGTCGTTCAACTCAACGAGCGCTTGGCCTAGTTGAGCTTATCAACTAACCCGATTGACCGATGTTGTTCACCATGTTTGGTTGCTACTGATTGAATCTAAGGAACTGAACTTACCAGTGAAACTCCCGTTAACCTTGGTACCATGATCCTCTAAGACTCATGATCCGAACATGGTGGTATGGTACACCGTGGTCGAGCTGTAGGCCAACGCTGTGGCGATGAGCCTCCTCGTAGTGACTAGTGAGCACCCTACTCTCGTGAGCAGATTATGGTGGTATGAGACACTATATTCTTGTTGTCGGCCTACATTGATTGGTGATGAGCCCTTTGTAGTGACCTCGAGTATATCCTAATACTGCATAAGGGCGATGAGTCCTGTTGCAGTATTGAGGATATAACTAGGCCTGTATTGATTTGGTGATGGGGGAGTGGTGTAACAATTTCGTACAACAGCCCTGGTAGCCCTTGCAGTGACCTAGAAATATAACATCGTATGAGATTTTCTAGGATTGACGACCCTAGAATGGATCAATGTTTGAGGATTGATATAAGGGAGGTTTCTTAGCTTCCTAATCCTGCTGTATGAAAAGGGACTAATAATAACTTGGTAATCATACTCATGACATCGCACTGCATGTGCCATTGACATTGGTGTGAGAGCACAGTGGTAGTGATTCATGCCGCGATCGTTAGATGATGTCGCATGAGGGAGTTTGTGGTGAGGGCATGCATCATTCCCTCATATCATTCTTATATTAACAAGAGTATCTAGGACATGTTTGATTGTACTACTTTATCATTACTGCTTGATTGAATTGATAACATGTTAACCTTTACTGTATAGTACCATTGAGTTGATCACTCACTCTCACATTTTGGGATGGTGCTCAAACACCAACTAGACTCTGACTTAGTTGCAGGTGACATTGATGCTGGCGAGGCAGTGCCAGACTTTGATGAGGACGAGGAGGCGTTCTCATTTATGCAGTTCTCAGGCGGGTTCATGTGAACCTTGTCCTGACCAGCGGGGATTCTAGGATATGTATATGATGATTTTTCACAGTTTGTTATATGTATTTTTGAGACACAGTTGTATATATTGCCCTGGACAGAGCACGCATCTTTTGGGAATTATTTTTGCATTATATATATATATTTAAGTCTTCCATTTGTATTTTCTCAATATCCCTGAATTATGTCTGCTGATCTAGTTTGATCTATTTCATGTTTTATGAACTAACACAGACAACATATATCCATCATTGACTATGTTGCATAAGTGATGTTTTGAAACTCGGGAGCTGAGTTATGCTCGACCCTCGAATTTTAGGGCGTTACAGATGGGTTGTGTACTTGACTTATTATTAATTGCTTGATGTGAAAGGTGGTAGAGATTCTCTTGGGATTTGTAACGAGTGACATTTTCTTAGAAATAAACGTGGGCCACAACTCTTGGCTTGGGTATCGCATCGGTGCACAGACGTGGCGTTGGAACAGCGGCGACGGCACGATCGCTAGGGTACAAGTCTTGGATTTAGTCAACTCAGATATATGGGATGCGATTTAGGGTCACACGCAAATGTTGATTACAGGTTGCAGGTTGGCAGAATTCGACGGGGAGGTTCTCGAAAGTCTAAGGAATGGTACGGATTAGGATATGGGCCTTACATGAAAGATCTCTTAGTGCCTGGAAAGTGTGACTCTTTATGTTAAAAATATTTTATGATTTTAAAGTCACCCAACTTTGGGGAGTGATACTCCGTGAGGGTTTTTGTTGTAAGATGATTTTAAAATATTCCCAGCTTACTGGTTGTCTCTATTGGAAATGCCTTTAGGATTTCAAGTATGCTGGTTTTTATTGAAAACATGTGAGGGGCTAGTGTGTATGATGGTTACAATTTGAATTGTCCTGACTGGAGATTATGGATTTTTTAGAATTTGTAATTTATTGCTAGGATTTTGGTTTTCGTAATCGTGAATAAGATATGTTGGGGATGGTTTATTTGGTACAAGTCTGATTAGTGGTTGTGATTAAGCGTTTGATTATAGATGGTTGTCAGTTTTATCATCTCACAGGGTTATTAAACTTGATTATATTTTAGCTAATATGGATTGTTGGTCATAATCAATTCCGGCTTTTATTATGGATGGTGTAGGTCTGTTTGTCATTGGCGGTTAGGATTCTAAATTGTGATTAATTGGCTCTGTTGTCCTGCTCATTTGCGGTCAAGATTTTTATCCATGATCAATTTCATCATCTCGCTCATTTACAGTCAAGATTGCGCTCCATGATTGATCTGATCCATCGTCCCTTGGTTTATGAATCAATGATCGATCGGATTTGTTGTCCCATAGGTTTATGGTCAAGATTTCAATCCATGATCAATTCTGCCATCCCATGGTTTTGTGGTGAAGATTTCGATCCATAATTGATTCCGTTATCCCACAATTTCTAGTCAAGATTCTAATATATGATCAATCAGATCTGCCATCTCGTGGTTTGTGGTTAAGATTCCAATCCATGATCGATCAGATTTTTCATCCCGTTGGTTTATGACCAAGATTTTAATCCTTGATCGATTTCATCATCCCATGGTTTTGTGCTTAAGATTCTAATCCATGATTGATTCCGTTGTCCCACTAGTTTTGTGGTCAAGATTTTGATCTATGATCAATTGGATTTGTTGTCCCACAATTTTTACAGTCAAGATTCTGATCTATGATCAATTGGATCAGCTGTCCCGCAAATTTGTTGTCAAGATTATGATCTATAATCGATCGGATCCATCGTCCTACAGTTTGTATTCAAGATTTTGATCCATGATTAATTCCATCATCCGACAGTTTATGATCAAGATTTCAATCCATGATTGATCAGATCCATTGTCCCACTAGTTTTGTGGTCAAGATTTTGATATATGAACAATTAGATCCATTGTCCCATAGTTTTTGAGGTCAAATTTCTGATCTGTGATTGATCGGATCTGTTGTCCCGCGAATTCGTGGTTAGGATTCTGATTTATAATCGATCGGATCCGTCATTCCGCTGTTTGTATTCAAGATTCTGATCCATGATTGATTCCATCATTTGACAATTTACGGTTAAGATTCTGATCCATGATTGATCAGATCCGTTGTCCCACTAGTTTTGTGGTCAAGATTTTGATCTATGATCAATTGGATCTGTTGTCCCACAATTTTCACGATCAAGATTCTAATCTGTGATCGATCAGATCCGACGTCCTGCGAATTTGTGGTCAAGATTCTGATTTATAATCGATTGAATCCGCCATCCCACGGTTTGTATTCAAGATTTTCATCCATGATTGATTCTATCTCCGGCAGTTTACAGTCAAGATTTTGATCCATGACTGATTGAATCTGTTGTCTCGTGATTTGTGGTCAAGATTTCGATACATAATCGATCGGATCAGTTGTCCTGCATTTTTTCTCTATGGGGATTTGAAAATTTTTGAAAGGTGATTCGGTCCATCAAATTGCGAGCTGACAATCACAATTAACACCAATTTTTATTAGAATTTTTTTTAAGATTTTAAAAGATGATCCAATCCATTGGATCACGAATTGACGGTTGCAATCGATGCTAGTTTTTATTGTGATATACTTAGTAAAAATTTAAAAAATGAACCAGTACATCGGATTGTGAATTAACTATCATGATCGATGCTAGTTTTTATTATAATATGTTAGAAATGATCTGGTCTATTGGATCACGAATCGACGGTTGCAATCAATGTCAGTTTTTATTGGAATTTTGTGAAATTTGAAAATGCATAAGATTTCTCAATTTCTCGTGAGTTATTAGATTTGGATTAAAATTTGAATTTTTCCACCATTTTCATTATTTACTCTCTTTCTGTCCTCCATCACTTCATTATTGATAATCTGTGCAAGATTCCTTACAATGAGGTCTTCCCAAGGTCCCTCGCTTCCCAAGGGGAGAGAACTAGGCCAAGTCACTTCACCAAAAGGGTGATTGGTAACAAGCTGGCCGCTGCCGGTCCCCCCTGGTTTCTTCTAAGTACCAAGTAATAAGGTGTAGCCTCTTCTTCTATATATTTCAACCCAAGGTGGCTCACCCAACTATATTCACATAGTTTCTTCCTTTTCTTTCTCTCCTTTCTCCCTTTCAAGCTCTCTCTCTTCCCTTTTTTCCCTTCCTCCTTTTAGTTCCAAGTTGAGGTTTTTTCTAAAGTCTGCATAACAAGAGTGGTACTCTCTTAGTGTGAGGAGGTAAGCATAAGGTAGGGTCCAATTATTATTTCCCTTCCTTTCACTCATTCCATCTTTCTCATGCTTTCTTTTTTCTTTTTTTCTTTTCTCTTCCATAGGTGCTTCTTTGAAGTTTTGGGTGTAGTGTAAAGTGGTGGGCAATGAGAATATTTCAAGGATCATGTGGTGCATGGAGTTGCACTTTCAAGATTTTCCATTCTTTCGTTATTTTCTCTTTTACTTTCCTTTGCTCCCATCATCTTTCCACATGTACAAAATAATACTTTCTTTCATGTATTTCAAAATACATGTAAGGGGTGTTATTTCTTTGGGAGCCTTTTGTATTATGTAAAGAATGGATCTAAAATGATTCCTTGCGCCCAAGCTCCATTTTACTTCCCCTTTTCATGTTCTCTTATCTCATGCCTCCATGCTTCTTTTTTTTTTTTCGCAAGTGATTGGGCCCATTGAGATGGAAATGTCCACATCAAACTTTTTTTCCCTTAAAATTCTCCATGATGGCCCAAACGTCCTTTTGGAAATCCTATGGATAAGAGAGAATGATCCATACTAAATTTTTAGTCAAGGGCTTAACTTCTTGATGTGTATGTAAGGCCCAAGTTATTTTCATGGGCTCATTTGGGAAGATTGTTCACTTGTCTACCTCTTTCGAGCATTGACTTGGAAATCTAAATTTTCATTTGTACATGTAAATGCGATCTTTTGCCATTCTTGTTCATAGATGGACCCTAACTAGTCCATATGAAACCATTTGTAAGTGTGGGAAATGGGGCATCCTTAATCTCTCCTCTCGAATGTCTTTTGGAAGGAGTTCATGGACTCTTTAGAGCTTGGATGGACTTGTGCTTGGCCTATATCAAGTTACCCACTAATAGACCTTTGGTCCTTTTATCGTTGCCATATATTTTTGAATGGGATTGGTCTTATGGTGTTGCAGTTGACAAGGTTCACTATTGGTGGTGCGATGAGTTCATCGTGATTTAGGGTGCCTCATTTTCCACCTTAAGACCACTTGTGTTAAGCCCTAAATTCGGGAACAGACAGCTTCCGTAGTGCATGGAATCTAACACTCGGCTTGCATACATCAAGTCCCGAGTTTGGCACACCACAAGGAATTTTTTTTTTTACTAAAATTTTCTTGGAGTGATTTTTTTAATAATATCGTAGCATAATGATTTGTAATCACAATACCAAACAACAACCTTCATTATAAATCCAGATGACTATAAGTATGCTTTCTAAAACATACAAAATGTAGATATTGCCAAATTACAAAAAATAAAATAAAAAATACAATGCATCAAGAAAGATAAGTCCTCCAAGCTACTCCTGCCTTGAAAAAAATGAGAAAAGGAAGGCTTAGGCTAAAAAGCCTAGTGAGTACATTTGTGTGTGCGTGGTGTACAAGTATGCAATAACAATCAAAATATCAAAGTACGCAAACTGAAGTATGGTGACCATGTAACGCTACATAAAACTAAGAGGGTAGGATGCAATGTAAGAGATGATATGCAAAAGTATGCCGGGTGTATGCAGGCATGCGAATCCTCTAAAAGTCTACATCACAATATAGTTATCATCATTAGGAATCACCAAGGCTTGGTATCCAAAGCAAGTCCGAAACTTATTGAATAAAGGCCTTGCATACCCTTCTTGTCAGTGGGGGGCCTATTACCATACCAATACTCACTCGACATGCTAATAGCGGACCCATTTCAAGGGCTGGTCAAACCAAACCACATTTTCTCCAACTCTTCAGCTAGGCGTAGCCAAACCTCTTCTCACCCAATCATGTCGACAAGAGTTAGGCCTATTATAGTCTTCAGCACCAGGTGACCCATGGTATTCACTTGGTCTTGATGATGAGGCTCGAGGGTACCACTTGAGGTTTAGGGAATTTCACCCAGGGGTCTGGGACCCAGTATGAAGAAATCCAAATTTTTGGAGTCCATAAATACTAACCATGATGCTGCTGTGGTGGTCTCATCAGTATAACCACGATATTTCTGCGGTGTTCAATCCATCATACAAGGATGATATGTGAAATGCAATGATAATCCATAAGCATGCTATCCAGTATAATTGTACTTAAGCAATGCTATGTGTGTGAACCATATATGCATATGAGGCATACCAACCAAGATCCTCTGCCAACCACATCTAACCGCAATCCACGCTCATCATGGAAAAAATATATGCGTAATATCAGCATCAGCATAAACATAAATTACAATGTAGTAGCAAGTGAGCTTTAAGGACTTTAACCCAGGGACTAAGCCCGTTGTCTCTTGGACTAGATAACATCCGCACATACTCCATGATGTGTACCCCACACCAACATCCTTTACCACATGCATATGATCTCCACATGATCACATCATGTACACCATGTACTCCTCATCCATGATGCATGTACATGTATACGTGCGTGCAAATGGAATATGTATATATATCATAAGATTAGTAAAAAAATGATCAGTACCAACATGTCAAAACAATGGTCTGATGTGAACTCTCCCTCATGATCATGGGGCTATGCGAGTGCCCACACCTTTCATGTCATAAGTGTGCACTAACCACAAAACAACACAACTAGGATCAATCCTTCATTCGGCACCAATCACATGGCCGGAACCACATATAGTGTCACCACAAGATGCTATACATCAAACATGCACAAGGGATATGCACACACTATAACATATATCAAATCCACGTGTAAAGATCCATAGCTACTTGAAATATGGACTATATCACCAACATATTCATTCATGGTTAAGGGTTAAGTTCTTTGCCTCATCATTCCTATGGTAAGTGGGTGCACAAGTGTCGCGCCAGCATACGGTGCTAGGTGCGCTTTCTATGACTCAAGGCAATACATATGTTGGTCATTTAGTCCTTAGGTCCACTTGATCACCATCCAAGCATGTGAACATAAGCTAGCATTACCATGTACATACAATCATTACATCCAACCACACACATACATTCACATAACCACATGTATTACATCACACAACCATCACACATGTGCCATCATGACATGCATAGTTTTATTTCAATCCAACACCTCAAAATGTCTAGCTATCGTCTCAAGCAGACTAAGGCCCAGTTCATTGTCACACTCGAATGGGCCGATTAGTGGGTCACTACATCCCAACCTTTTGGCTTGTTGGGTGACCCATTTGATCTCCACTATTAGTCCATTCAAGGACTTCAATCATAATTCATTCAGGAGGTCCAAATGCAACTTGGCATACACACATCATAAGGAGTCTCATGCATTTACTAAGAGGCCCAAACATAGGCCTAATATGCACATCTCATGGAGTCTTAAGCACTTGACAAAGAAAGGCTTGGTTATGGACCTGATAGGTCTATCACTAATGGGCCCACAAGGCACATCCATTAAAGGTGGGCTTCAAGGCTAATGGCCCCAACAGTCTAATAACCTTGTGAATACATCAATGGAGATTGCAATTCAAGCTCAATACTATTAACAAGATGGTCCAATAATCAATCTGACACGTCCTAAGTTCACATATCTAAGAGGTTACACCATTAGCATAGTCCACAAGTCTAAGTGACCACATAATTATCATATGCCCACATGTTCCTATGACCACTCCATTATCAGAAGTCCACATGGTTCAGTGGCCACACAAATGTCACTCTACTTGTCATAATAAAGGACTTAAGGTCAAATGGTCGACACTTATTTTTACTACACCATAACTCACATAATGGGGCAACCACTTTATTAAACTTTTACATGGTCAGTGGTCAGTACCATGATTTCTCATGGTTTAGTGTATATATGATTACTGTCATGGTCTAGTGTCCACATTTCAAAACATCCAAGCTTAGTTAAACAATCAAAATCCTACACATAAATACCAGGCCACACTACATTACACTAAGTCTTAAGCAACAACCACCCCACAGTTCATACAACTAATGATTTGGTTCAACATCACATGGTGAAGGAACCAAGGGCCACATTTAATCGCATCATAAATAGTTTAGTGGTCCCCACTTCCACCTTATTAATGAGCATAATGTAAGGCCCATAATTATGTCATGCTATACCAAATTGAGGTCCACCATATCATCAAGTTGTACATTATAATTCACATGACTAAGAAAATCCACATGTACAATTTGATTGTACATGATTCAAGTGGCAATGCCTATGCCCATAAGCATATGGTTGAGTCATTGGATGGCCATCAATGCCACTTGATTTCATGCGGTTACATGACCTTGTGCACATTTTACAATCATAGTTATATGTTATGTATACACCACTATTGTGGATCCTTACTCTTGCTCCGATGGTAGACTCTTAGGAGTTTTAACACCGGGTCAAGGGTTCGAGTATCAAGTGCAACTATTCAATTTTCATTGTTCTGTATGATGTGGCCTGCCAAAATTTAAATCAGCTTAATTTTTGGACCCGTGCCAGAGAATGAGTTGTTAAAATGTGTGGATTGCATATAAACATCATAGTGGGGACCATTACAAGTGGGTCCCTCAATCATCATCATCATCATCTAGTAAACTAAAGAAAATACATCAAAAAACAAGTGAGGGGGGCGTACTCACCTTGATGATCAAGATAGATGATTGAGATGGATTGGTGTTGATGATGGCCCACCTAGATCATATTTCCCTCCCTCTCTCTCTCTTATTTATTGTAGAAAATGGTGAAGATGTTCCTAAGGTCACCATGACTTTTTATTTTTTATTGTTTAACTTTTACCCTTTTTTTTTTTAATGTTCTAGTGACTTAAGTGGTCTATTGTATGAAGTCAAAAGTCACGGTGGCCTTGGGATGAATTCAACGATAGGGATCCAATCCACTTGGATTACACTGGTTGGCCCATCGATGCCTTGGATCTGTCTCATTTCTTGGGCCTAGCCTTAAAATGATATGAGGAAATAGATAGACGACCTAAATAAAGCATGTATTTGACAATGGGCCATAAGAAGTTTTCAAGGGTATCTGTTCAATTTTCACTGTTTTGTATGATTTGGCTCGCTAAAATTTAGATTAGCCTGATTTTTGGACCTATGCCAAAGAATGAGCTATTCAAATGGGTGGATGGCATATAAACATCATAATGGGGACCATTACAAGTGGGTCCCTCAATCATCATCATCTAATAAACTAAAGAAAGTACACTAAAAAGCAAGTCGTCTTTTTTTTTTTTTTTTTTTTTTGGGGGGGGGGGTATACTCACCTTAATGATCAAGATAGATGGTTAAGATGGATTGATGAAGTTAATGGTGGCCACCAAGATCGCATTTCCCCCTCTCTCTCTCTCTTACTTATTGTAGAAAATGGTGCAGATGTTAAGGGAGGGGTATTTGTAGAGAAATGGCTAAAAATGTGGTTAGGTTAGATTAATGTGATTACGATTTGCTTAGGCAGGATTATGAAAATTTCTGCATGATTAGGACTTAATAGTGCATTAAAGTGGGCATGACATGGCATGGTATGATGAGATCATGCATAAGGCGTGGTGTGGAGAAGAGTTGGCTTTGGGGTATACATGAGAGAGGGGTGGTATGGTAGGGTGACATCACACACATGGGTAGAGATTCTCTCACCCATGTGTGGTAGGGTGCATGTGTGGAAAGCATGTATTGCACACATGTGTGAAATGGAATAGACGGTGCCATGTGCACATGATACACAAATGACTCTTCACGGCATATCTCACCAACGAAGCGTTGCACAGACACACGGGTGGTACCTCCACGACTACGTCGACAGGGCAATTGATATGACATGGGTCTTGGGGTCTTAAGGTTTTTGTTACTCGAGTGCGTACTATGCACGACCAAATTAAATATCACTAAGGGCACCAGACATTGCGCACATAAGCATAGAAAAGGTACGGAATGGATGGGTCTTATAGCTTGTGTGCTCATACTTAAGGCTTATACCTTGAATAGGCTTTCCTTTCTCATTGGGTACCACCTTATCCACATTTCCTATCTTAAAGTGGGTCATGGGATAAGCTCATGTGAAATATTTTTTAGACTTATTGTGTCTTGTGGAGCTGTTCCCATGTCTTAATTTAAGCTAGTCATTTAGATTTTAAAAAGAAGATGTGATGGGTTACTTACCTCAACCTGCTCTTATGTAGAAATGTCTCGTCGGTCCCAAAACCAAGCTAGTACCTCATCATCTGATATTGATCCTGCCCACTTACCTCAACCTGCTCTTATGTAGAAATGTCTTGTTGGTCCCACAACTAAGCTAGTACCTCATCATCATCCGATATTGATCTCGCCCACATTCCTCATGAGAACAATCATCTTTCATCTTGGCTCACCCTGACATTTCTTTATCTTCCATCAAGGGGTTGGGGGGCTCCTGAGAATTGGGAGGAGTGGTTCCCTGGCCCCTGGCCACAACTGGACGTTATTTTGGAAGCTTCTCACTTTGTGCACTTTTTTACTCTTTAATTTCCTTAGGCTAATAAGATGTTGGTGACTACCCTCTGTGAGCGTTGATGGGACAACATTCACACCTTTTAATTACCCTTTGGCGAGTGGGGGATTACCCCATTAGATGTTTTAGGTATGTGGGCCTCCTATCCTATGGTACATGCGCGCTGAATGCCGAGACCTGGCCAGTCGTTATTGATGACGACTAGATGAACCTCGGTGGCATTCCTCCAAGCTTAAAATTTTATTACAATCAGTAGAAGCTTCGCTAGTTGATGGCCACATTTGCTCACGTTATCCCAAAGGATGATCAGATGACCATTTTCAAGGCTAGAGCCATGGTAATGTTTCTCTTGGAATCCCTCATATTCTATCACGACAATGAGAGGATGAACCCTAGATTGGTCTTCTTACTAGAGGACCTATCATTCCTTTATAATTGGAATGCGGCTCTACTGGCTCGTTTGTACCATGGCCTCCATAAGATTAGTCATGATAGTCATTCTCTCACTGGATTTTGGTCGATCATTGAGTTGATTGTCATTTCTCTACCCTTGATCTCTTGATCCCTTGAACGATGACCATGCCCATTTCCTCTTTTTATTTGATCCTTAGACCTACTTTTATGACCACTTTCTTCATATGACTCCATCGTTAAGGGATCTGGACCCACCCCCTTGCCACTTTATGCTGCGGTGGCCGGAGAACCGCTATCCCACCCCTCGCATCTTAGAAGATAATTAGCAGGTTGATTTTGATGGCCTCACCCTGAACGATGTAAGTGTTAATCTTTGGTTACTGACCGTTGTCTTCTAATTGCTTATTAATTGATCAACAATTCTTGACCCTTGCACAGTTCCGAATGACACTATATGCTCACTTCGTATGTTCTCAACCTTATCGGTCAGGATTGCATTCAAGGCATCTCACTAGCATTGCTTTCTTTCTAAACTAGACACCTACATATGGTATCTAGGCGAGTGGCTATTTAGTTAACTTACTGATGTCCCGTATGTTCCTCTCTTGCACCTCTGGAGCTAGTTCGTTCTGGTCCTGTTGTAGTGGGTAGCTTTTGTTGGGATGCCGACATAAGATTTCATTATGCCTAATAGAGAATATACTTCATGGTACCATCAACATGGTATGAGGGCAATCTTCACTCCTCTACAGGCTCACCGATATGCTAGTGGTTCAGTGATGTTACCTGTAACACCCTGGATTTTTGTCCACCTGGAGTTAGGCGTCCTTAGATAATAGGTCAACCATATCACTCTCAAAGATCAATCCCAAGGTCAAAAAAATCACTTTTCAACCCATTTCCTTCAAAATCTCACCTTTCACCACCTCAATTTTCAAATTTCTCTAAGTACTTTCATATTAAACATATATCCTAAAGTTTAAATGGTGAAGAACTATACTTAAACTAAAACTTACTATAAATGGTAAATACATGCATAAAATGGAATTTTGACTATTTAATATTTATAATTTCATGATGTAGATAGTTTAATTGGATGAATTAGCTTCTCCTACCTCAAAATCATATATTACACGTCACGTAACTCATTCCAGTTTACAAATGAGACCCGATAAATGCCTCAACGGACTCGTGGGCACAAACGACTCAATTTGGGGGCACTTGAGGTGGGTCCCACATGTTTTCGGCATCCCCAGGGGGTGAGGACCTCACCCCTAGGGTGAGCCCTCACCAAATTGGTTAGTAACCGGTGAGGCCTCGTCCATACAGCGGTCAGGCAGCCCGATTTCTGTATTTTTTCTGCGCATTTCATCCAACATTGAAAAATCATATCTCCTTCCTTATAACTTTGATTTAAGTGATTCAAAAACCATATTGAATATAAATGAGTCTAGTTTTATATAAAAATATGTAAAAAATAAATATTAAATATATTTTAAATTAGGTCATTGTGACAACTGTCTGAAAATCACTTGTTAGATAGTCGATGCTTCGGGAATTTTTAGAATTTTTATACAACTCGAAATATCATGAAATTTGGTGAAGATAGGGTAAACTTGATGATGAACCATCATAAAAACAATTAAAATAATATGATACCTAACATTTCCCAAAATGGGGCATAGAATGGCCCTAGGACCGTATTCTGCCATAATTAGGGTATAATTTGGTTGAGTACTAAACTGAATACTCAGTAGAATTAACTTGAACCAATTTAAATATGAAATACATGACCAAAAATGAGTAATACCTCTAATTCTATGTTACCTACAAATATAAGATCAATCTCTAAACCCAGTTGCTCTAGGGAGCATTCAGAAACTTCGTATCGGACCTGGACCGCACGTCGAAAGTTCGATAGCAATGAACTTAGACCACTATGACCACTTAGTTGGACTTGACTATCACTTCAAAAATCAAGACCAAATGATGTCCTGAGACCATTTTCTTGAGTCTGGAGTGAAGAGAGTGAGAAAGCGAAGATTTTTAGAAAATTAAATATGATTTTAAATAATCTGAGACATGTCACTTGCGCGTTATTTTTAAGCATTCTGACCGTTAGATTTTAACCCAAATTCACCCTCGGATCAAGATAGGTGGCCCTTACATGTCTTAGTACTTGTAGCTCTGATCGAGTTCCCATAACCGTTGAACTGAAACTGGTTTGCCACGGTCGATCAGGAAACTTGACTGGACTGAAAACTTAGCTTGACTTAGATCCGATATTAGAGAGCTTAAGTCCGACCGCATTTAGTAATAGGACCTCCAGAAGTGCTCCGTTGGATCAGAACAAGCCTGATTTTGTTATAACCTAAGTATACCATGGCCCTGGGGCCATTTTCATCAATTTAGAGCCTATATAAGAGGTTTAAACCCCCTCTCTCATATCCCATACGAATTTTCTAAACCTAAGGGAGAGAGAAGAGAGAAAAAGAAGGAAAGAGAGAGAGAAGCTGAGTGTAGGTGTGGGAGTTATTCTTGAGAATCACTTCTGCTATTCTACATGTTTATTCATCACATCCATGTCGCTACTACAGCGATTCTGACCTCGTTCTTAGGTAAGAAGACCTAACCCTAATCTTTTCTAGGGTTCCAAATGTTCCAAGTTATAAAATAGCTAACTCCACACATGCTATAGGTTGACATTTCATCGTTGACGAACACTTAGAGTCTTTGTCGAGTTTGTTACGATTCTACGACATAAGGTGTGGACTATAGATGCTTAGGTTATGGTTTTCAACGCTTTCAATGCTGGATAATGATAGATTAATGATCTGATTTCACATGTAGAATGCGAAGTCTGTTTTGTGTTTCAGTTATGTACGCATTATGTAGAGTTTATTGTATTCTTGGTATTTGTATAAAATACGGTATACGTATAAAATTTAAAATTATGTTTGCCATGATTAACTGTCGTATGTATATGCTAGTTATATGTGTGACGACTCCTTGGCAAAAGGGTTCGCCCTAATGCATGTCTTGGTCAACATACGCTATGTATGTTAGTATGTGTAGTCTAAGTGTTTGTGATAATGACCAAATGAGTATAGAAACTGCATTTGTGCTCGCCACGAATAACTGTCGTGGATATATGATTATTGTTTAGGCAACAACCCTTTGACGAAAGGATTTGCCCTAATATGTATGTTACCTGATATATAACTTGTATGATAAATTGTGTAGGCTAAGTGTTGGTAAAAATGTCTGAATGAGTTGTAGTTAGTAAGGCGTACCTATATGCGGATTGAGACATGATTCTCAATCTCCTTAGTAATGTGTATGATTTCCTCCATGTATGTCATATGCTGACGACTGTTTGTTTATGAATTAAATATGTGAGAATTCATGTTTACATTACTTTTCAGAATATGCTCAAATGATAGTATAATTTGAATTATTGCTCCGCTACTGCTTTGAGTATTTCATATGAATATTTGATGTAATGAAATGTGGTTGGGGCTATTGTATAGTATAGGCAATCGGTAATACACCTTGAGTCCGTGGCCGAGACCTATTCACCTCGTAGGACGTGTTAGACGAACCCAAGCCGTGCGTTGCTTGTCGACAGTGGTTAGGCCACACGAGGTGCTTATGCACTTCATGTCGATCAACTCAACAAGTGCTCGTACTAGTCGGACTCATCAAGTAACCCAATTAGCTCGATGTATGTTAACTATGTATGGATGCTACTGCTTGAATCTAAAGTACCAAACTTATAAGTGAAAATCCTATTAAGCATGGTACCTCGATCCGCTAAGACTCATGAGCCGGGCATGGTAGTATGTGACACCGTGGTAGAGCTGTCGGCCTACGCTGGGGCCATGATCCTCCCCGTATTGACCAGTGAGCAACTCAGACTTCTGAGCCGAATACGGTGGTATGGGACACTGTATTCGAGCTATCGGCCTACACTGATTTGGTGATGGGGGAGTGGTGTAACAATTACGAGTAGCAGCATTGGCACCCATGCTGTGACCTCGAGTGTACTTTGAGTCTACATGGAGGCGACGACCCTTCCATAACAACAAGAGTACAAAATAGGCCTGTATTGATTTGGTGATGGGGGAGTGGTGTAACGATTCCGTGTAACAGCCCTGACTGCCCTTGCAACGACCTAAAATCGCACTTGGAAATAGCGGTGAAGACCGCTTGAGTTGAAGTGGGAATATGCCAATATGTCCTAGAGGGGGGTGAATAGGACTTTTTAAATTTTTTATGAATTATTAAAAATCCTTATCACACTAATCCTATCATAGAGTATAGATTAGGATTACTCAAAATTAACTCTACTGGCTTCCAAGCCTGGTAGAGGATCCAATCACAAACTATTTAAAAGACAAACAATTTATAGATAAGATTGTGATGGATATGACTGTGTGTGTGTATATGATGTGTTTTTAGATGATCAGCTATAAAGGCATATAAGGAAATCACATAAATGAAAGACAATTCCAATCTCAAACACAATCATTTTATAGTGGTTCGACTACTTGTCTACTCCACTACCGGCTTCCACACTCAATCCTTGAGTGAACGGATTTCAATAAGGAGGTTTCTCATGGTTTACCTCAAACCTAAGGTTTTAAATCAGGTTCACCTTCAACCTTTACATGGAGGTTTCTACTCGGTTCACCTCTAACCCTGGAGTTTTACTGGCGCACTCCTAACCAGATGTTTATGTCCATACAGAGCAAGGGTCCACACAACGCACCCAGATGTTTATGCTCTCTACAGAACAAGGGTCCACACAACTCACCCCGCACGTACACTCCCGTCATAGGCCTCCTTTGAGGACTTCAAAGGGTGAGCAACACTTAAGACCCAATCTTAGAAAGGAATGATCACAAGTATCCTCTGAACTCTAGATACTTATAAATAAGTTGATGAGTCCCATTCAGCACAATGTTGAAGATCTCATTCTTGTTGATGAAGAGGCTTCAGCTCCTTTGATCTGTAACTCAAAAGATATACCTATACTAGGCTTTAGGTTGGGTCCAGGTTATGATGAAATTCCACTCTCTAAAGATTTTCCTATTAGGAAGATAGAGTGGTTCCGATCATCTATGCATTCAAGGCATCCCAGCTTAATGATTTTCCATTAAGGTAGTAGCTGGAGGATCCTTAAATGCGGAAGTTCATTCCCTAATCCAATCTATTGAATATTAATGATGAGGGTGGATTGGAGGATGAAATTCCTGAGAGAAAGGGCTTAAGGTAAATGATATGAAGCTTAAAAGACTTAAAAGAACTCTCTTCTTTCTCTACTAGCAATAAAGGTAAGCTTCTCTATATATATGCAAAAGGTTCCAACGGATATAAAACGGTCACATTTATGACAAAGTTCGATATCATCGAGCAAGAGTCGATATGATCGAGCATATACTCTCGATTGTATCGATGATTCGCTCGATGATACAAACTCAAATGTCATTTGCGCTTTTGGAAACCATTTGCCAACTGGTTGATGGGATCGAGACACACAACGATGTTATCAAATTTCAAACTCCGATTCCATTGATAGATGAATCGATCTACCGACAGGTGAAAATAAGAGAGACAAGCCTTGAAGATTTTCAGGTTCTAAAGATATGATCGGGGAACAGTCGATGTCATCAGAATTCGTATATCGATGATATCAGAGACCGTGTTGATGAGATCGATAAATCGTATAGTTTTACCTATAAGCTTACTGGACGGTTTGTGTCCAATCTCGATCCAATCGACCAGGTCTCGATAAAATCGATATATGAATATCGATTTCTCGACTGGCACCCCGATCAACATTTAAAAACATCTTGAAAATCATGCGGGAGGAAACATGCACCCACTATCGATGTGATCGACTGACTTCCGATATGATCGATATTTGAATTCAGATTGAATCGGAGAGTCATCAATATATCGAAGCTCATAGTAGTTTTCTTTAGAAAAACAGGGGCACCGAAAAACTTCCTATCGATATTATCGATCCACTTTCGATAGGATCGATATTTGAATATCGATTATATCAATTGAACCGTCGATATATCGATAAATCGTCAAGATGAATGTTTGATTGCTAGACACTTTTTGTCCTCACTCGATTATATCGACTGAGATGCCGAGGACATCGACAGAGCAGGTCGATCATATCGAAAGATGAATCGATATAATCGACAGTGTAAGAAAAACTTGAAGATTTTCCTATTTGCTAAAAAGTTTTCTTACACAAAAACCCTAAGATGTTCTACTTATTTTTAAGGGTTTTATGTAATACCCTGAATTTTTGCCACCCTGGGATTAGACGTCCTTAGGCAATGGGTTAACTAAAACATCTAAGAAATCGCTCAGAACCCAATTCCATAACCAAAGAAATCACTTAGGATTAATTCCTTTAGAAACTAAGCATAAGTTAGCTAGCGCTACGCCGGAGTAGCTGTGAAATAGTCCCTGATCACTTTAAATACGTTCTACAAGACCCAAAGCGAGTAGAACCAATGACGCTATAATACTCTAAAACCTCGGATCAAACTCTAAACCGGTTTGTGCTCTGGACCGCCTTGAAACTTTGTATTAGATCTAGACCGCGCGTTGCAAGTCTGATACCTTCAATCTTAGACCGTTAAAACTGCCTAGCTGGACTTGACAATCGTTTCGAAAATCAAGTCCAACCGACATTCACAGGCTATTTCATTGAGCCTGGAGTGAAGAGAGTGAGAATAGGGTTAGATTTGGAATTTGAAATTCAAATCTGGCACACGACTTGACGCGTCAATATTAAGCGTTCTGACCGTCAGAATTTAGCCAAATTACACCCTTGGATCAGGAAAAATTTCTATTTCATATTCTGAGACTTGTAGGCCTGATTTACGTGCGGTGACCGCTGAACTGAAACTGGACCGCCACGTGCGATCTACGAACACTGCTGGTCTGAAAATGGGATGTGAGCAACATCCGACATGCATGAACTTAAGTCCGATCGCGTTCGGCCAGGGGACCACCAGAAATGTCTTTTTGGACCGAAATAGCCCCGATTTGGTTAGGTATCAAGTAAACATTGTTCCTAAGCCTATTTTGGGCAAGAATTAGGTTATAAAAGGGGCTTAAACCCTCACTCCTCTCACCCATTCGAATTTGCTAGAAACCCTAGCAAGAGTGAGAGAGAAAGTGAGAGTTTGTGAGAGAGACAGGAAGAGAATTTCCTGCTGCTTGTGCCACCTGTTGCACGTGCCTAAGCAACACACCTTAATCACTTTCTCGGTGATTTCACTGCGTTTCTAGGTAAGAAAACACCCCAAAAACTTGCTGATTTGAGGTTCCTTTAGTTCCTTAGCACGATAGCTGATGCATCTTGTAAATTAAGTTCCCGGTTCGCCGTAGACGAAGTGTATACGCTCTGTTCGAATCAATACGCTTCTAGGATAAAAGGTGCGTATTTTAGACACTTTGATTGACTGTTTCCAACGCTTTCAATGTCGTTTAATAGTAGATTATCGACGGCAACGCCGTTTGACATGTACAACATGCTGTCCGTTTCCTGTTTCGTAAACAGACGAAGAATATGAGAGTTAGGGCATTTTAGTCATTTGTAGGAAATACTGTTTTCATCCATAATTTGCTGATGTGATTGACATGGCTTCTTGTTGCATTAGGATACTAGGAATGCGTGCATAATTAGTTCGGCGAAGAGATTCGCCTAAATGCGCACTTTGAGTCGACATACTATATGTAGACTTAAGTGTGTAGTTTAAGTGTTTGTATAAATGCTTGTATTAGTATGTATTGAATTAAATGGTGTTATGAATTAGTTTGAGATTGAATTCTCAAATGATATGCTGATGTAAATGATTTCCTACATGTTGGCTATATGCATAATTTCATTATATGTATGAAAGGCATGTGTTAGATGATTCACTCAAGCTGTATGTTATAACATGTGTTCACACTCACATTATTGTATTTCATTTTCAATACTCTTACATGATTTGCTGATGTGGATTCATAATTGTTTGGGACTATACCTACTCCAGGCAGTCGGCAACTGAGTAAATTCGTGGTTGGCTTATCTTTGCCACGAACGACGCGTCGATGAACGCGAGCCGTGTTTTGGAGTTGGCGGCAGTGGTTAGGCCACACGAGGTGTTTTACGTACTTCATGTCGTTCGACTTGAGATGAGCTCGTGCTAGTCGAGCCCATCAAGTAACCCGACTGGCCATTGTATGCTCACCCTGTATGAGTCATAACTGCTTGAACCTAGGGTACTGAACTTACCATTGTAAACCCTGTCAACCATGGTACCTTGATCCATTAAGACTCATGAGCTGGGCATGGTGGTATGGGACACCGTGGTCGAGCTGTTAGCCTACGCTGGGGCCACAAACCTCCCCATAGTGACCAGTGAGTACCTATGACTCGTGAGCAGATTATGGTGGTATAAGACACTATATTCTTGCTGTCGGCCTACACTGATCATGCGACGAGTCCTTTGTAGTGACCGTGAGCGTATTCTGAGTCTACGGGAGGTGACGACCCTTCCGTAGCAGTGAGAGTACAGTAGGCATGTATTAATAAGGTGATGGGGGAGCGGTGCAACGAGTGCGAGCAACAGCCCTGGCAGCCCTTGCAGCGACCTACAAAAATATACATCGTATGAGATTACTAGGAGTGACAGGATCTTTGTTGGGATTGATATAAGGTAAGTACCTTAGTTTCCCAATCCTGCTGTTTGAATGGACTAATAATAACTCGGTAATCATATCACCATCACATTGCATGTGTCTGGAAGATGTGGAGCACTGTGGGATGATTGCATGCCGCGGGCGTAATATGGTGGCGTATGAGGGAGATCGTCGGTGAGGGTATCCATCACGTCATGTCATATTGCATTAACAACAGTATTAGGATTGTTTGATTTACTGCTTTACTATTATCGCATGATTGATTTGAGAACATGTTAATCCTTGCTCTATTATTCCACTGAGTTAGCTACTCACTCCCACGTTACGGGATGGTGTTTTCGGACACCCACCAGTCCCAATTTTGGTTGCAGATGATGGCGCTGCTTGAGAAGCGGAGCTGGACTTGATGTTGATGAGGAGGATCCCTCCTTTATGCGTGTTCTGATTGACGGGATTACAGGGAGGTTGATTTGATGCCTTGACACTTGTCATTTTATATTTTTAGAGCACTCATGTATATTCTTTTTGTTTACTTTTAGAGTATACATGTAAGTATATAACCTGGTAACATGTTCACACTCTGGAGACATACAACAGTTTATATATGTTATACATACCATCACAGTCTTTCACTTGTAAATTTAACTGTCTCTCGAGTATGATATGCTGTTCTGGCTTAATCCCACTCATGTTTAATACATTAACACAGACAACATTCGATCATACATATCTATGTTGCATAAATAACATTTTGGAACTCGGGAGTTGGGTTTTTACTCGACCCCCGATTTTCGGGATGTTATAGATGGTATCAGAGCATGAATGAGATTATACCGGGCCTAGGTTATGGTCACGCGACGTACGCTGTCGCTTCGTTTGACTTATGTGGGTGCGAGAAAGGTCTAAAAACACTTATAGGATCGCAGATTCGCCAATAGGCGAAGTCTATTCGTATCGAACGCGCGATCGAGTTCGTAACGCATCTAGGGTCGCGTGAAGCGACCTAAGTAGCTTCTAGGTTGTTGGTAGGTGGGTTGAGACGTTCTTTGAATGATTCTAAACCCATAAATGTAAATCCTTGGGCTGTGGGACAACCACAACCCTTACATTCAATCGCTAGGGCTTAAAAACCCCGTTTCACCTAATTTCTTCAAAATTCTTCATCTCACCACTCCATTCTTCAATTATTTCTTATTCTTTTCATGTTATGAATTGATACTAATGTGAAAATGATATAAAATCATACTTTGACAAAATTTTACAGTGAATAGTAAAATTTCATGAAAACTGGCCATCAGGCCATTCTAAGTTTGTGATATTTAGAAAATAATGGGCTAGATGGATGTATGAGCTCCTTATACCCCAAAATCATATGCTGCATGATAGAGAATTGCATTCAGGTTTACAGATTGTTCCTGAAAAGCCCTGAATGGATGTTTGGGCCTCCCTAGGGCAATCTAGAATGAACTAAGGTGGGGCCCATATATTTTTAGAGTCCCTGGACCAGGGGGGACCCGACCCATGTGGTCCCACCGGTCACCTAGCAAGATGGCCGGCGATGCCATCGCCGATCCGGCGATGCATCGCCGTCTGGTGGGGCCCACTTGCAATGAAACTTCACACGTGTGGGTTTTTTGGATAGTACACCCCTCTCACATATGGTTCGTCCATAGAAAACCCCTAAAAAGGGTACTTCCTTCACAACAGCCCCCTTTCCAAGCTCCTTCTCACGTTTTCTTGCTGCCCATCTCAAAACCGTGGCTCCAAATCCTTCTCAAACCCATTTCTTGCTGAAAATGACTCCATTCCATCACTCCATTGTAGTTTACAACTCCTCCTCTTGCAAATCTCATCCGTTGGAGCTCCTACAACCCCCAAAATGAGCTGAAATCGTGAGGAGCTCCATTTCCCTTTTTCATTCTCTTTTCTTTTTGAAAATCCATCCTAGGGGAGCTTGAAGCATCCCTCTACAACACCTAGATCTCCTTTTTTCTATTTGGGCAGCCATTTCTCTACACTTTCTCCATTTTTCATGACTTTTGTTGAAGCCATTTTGGGTCTTTTATCTTTCTCCACCATCCTCTCTTTGATGGGAAAGAGAAAGACTGCAGCGGATGAGGCTGGGCCTAGTCGCCCTGCGTAATCAAGAAGACCGAGGGGTGGCGCCGCTAGCTCAAGCACCACCGCAAGTCCAAGCACAGCCCGAGAGTTCCATACAAAGTGGGATTTGGATCCCCATACTCAACTTGGGCGAGTGATATTAGCAGAGATGCCTCACGGCGAATACACTGACCGTAAGGTGTTGTTTGAGACAGACGTGGAAGGGCGACTCTTCGGTGAATTTCTGTTGTTCGAGCGCATTGAAGCTGCGCATTGGGGTCCGCTATTTGAAGCTCGTTCTCGTGCTAATGTGAGCACCGTTCGTGCCTTCTACGCTCGTATCTAGAATACTACATTGGAGCCATTGTAGTTCAAGATTCCTTTTGGTAGAGATCGGATGGCTACGATCGATGTTCGGTAGATAGCGCGACTTCTGAACGTACCCCTTGGTGATGTTCATCCCAGTGCGAAGAATTTGAGGAGTAGGCGTGAGCGAGATCGCCGTACCAGGTTCCTATGTGGTAAACTGGTTCCATGGCAGCTTAACAATAGCCTCAAGGCGTCTCATATGTCTGATGATTTGTGCCTATTGCACCACATTTACACGTTCAACGTGTATCCCAGGTCGACAAATCGCATTGAGTGTATGCGCCTTATGGTTGATTTCTTGTATCAGGTGGCCCAAGGAGAAAATGTGTGTATGGCCACTTTCGTGTTGCGACAGATTATCCTCATAGCGAAATCAAGAAGAACGTCTGAGTCGCTTCCTTTTGGCCGGCTTATATGCAAGATCGCGCTTGAGTTTGCTTACAGACTTGGGCCGGAGTTGCCAGTTCCGATTCACTGCATTGATGAGTCTACCATGGTCAAGATGAAGATCGGGTCTCAGTACCGTGAGGCTCAGCTTGATGAAGATAGCGAGGGCGATTTCGATGACGAAGAGTATCCAAGTGAAGGAGAACCTGGAGTGGAAGAAGAGGAAGAAGTCAAGGAAGAGGTAGAAGAGGAGGCTTAGGATACCGATGAGAGTCCTCCTCCTGCGACTCGAGCTACTAATGATGATCGCATTGCCCAAATTGAGGAGAGCCAAGTCACCTTACGAAGAGAAGTCCAGGAACTTCGAGCCGAGGTTGAGGATACCAAGGCCGTTATGAAGAGGAAATTCAGAAAGGCGACTCGCACCTTGAAGGTGATCCTGTGCTGCTTGCAGGATAAGGGTGCTCCTCCTCCGTCACCCGACTCAGAATAGCGATGAGATTGTAGATGTTGTTGGTAGCAGTTAGTCGTTTCCTGCTTTATGTTGTGTAAGCCTGATAAGGCTAGTAGTTTGCTTATGTTGCTGTAGTAGCTGACTGGCTTAGCTCCCATGCATTTCTTATCATGGTACATGTAAGAATATGTCTCCTATATTGTGGTAATTTTGATTTAATGAAATGCATGGCATTTTTTTTTTCAGCTTGTTATGTGAATGTTTGTGTTGTGGTTTGGGGTTAATATAGCCGAATTTGGTTAGATGGAATGCATACCGTTTCGTTCGCTGTAAGGTATTGTCCTTAGTTTGGGTGTATCCTATGGTTTCCACTACCATATTGTAAATCTTGGGATTAAGCCTACAAAATTAGTTTTTATCCCACCCCACCCTCCTACCAAGCATGCCACTTCCAATCCCGACATGGGACTAGGAATGCCGTTCCATTAGGCTGTAGATTACAGACTAGCCTACTGGTTACCTTAAGTTGTGTAAAGCCTGTATATGCTAAGGAATAGTAGGTTAGGTTTACTTGGAATGGGACTCCCTTCCTTGGATAGATCCTCATAACATCCATAGACTCCTTTAGTAACTCTTAAGAAGCTTATGTAACTTAGAACCATTCACTCTTAGGGAAGACTTATAAATCCCTCAGGTCGAACTTAGAATAAACCAACACACCCCTTAGAATTGCCTTCCCCAAGGGCTTATTGCATTCGGGAATGCAGAGTAAAGGAACTGCATGTAAGTGATGTATTTGTGGTTTGAATCGACTTCTTAATCCTAGTGGTTACCAATAAATCTAATGCTCTGATCAAGCAGAAGATTGGCATCGACTCGGATTAAGAATTGATACAATAAATCTTCTGTCCTAGCTAGACAGAAAGTCTATGTATTCGGCTCAGACCTACTACACAACCTTTCTTCTATGATGGCCCAACCACCTACAACCAAACGTGATCACATTACCTTTGGAAAATGGCGAGGACTTAAAGCCAGTAGAGAATTCGACATCTTGCCACCAACTCATACCAGCCCCTGAACTCAACCACAATAGAGATTAGGCTCATCTCTATCACCATAGATACCAATGCCATAGAACGCATCATTAGCAAAGGAAAACCACTGTAATGAGAGGTTGTTTCCTAATTCATATCAAGGATAGCCCCTAAGTTGCACCTCGTTCCGATATACGGAGCGATGCAAAGATTCTTGAACTTTAAGTAGAACTAAGTTTTTAGGGGGGTAGAACGTATTGAGTCCAATCCAGTTAGGTTAGTCAAGGCAACCGTTCGATCGGAGTGGCGCAACGGAAGTGTGGTTGGCCTCTTCCCCACTGGCCCAGGATCGAAACATTTGAGTTAGGATATACGTACGGTTAGGTCATTAAATAGGATTGACCCTTTCTTAGAATGTCAATACTGAAGTCTTACTAGATACTCCTTATCCTTCACCAATTTCAGGGATGAAATTGTGTTTTAAGGGGGGTAGATTGTAACACCCTGGATTTTTGCCAACCTGGGATTAGACGTCCTTAGGCAATGGGTTAACTAAAACATTTGAAAAATCGCTCAGAACCCAATTCCATAGCCAAAGAAATCACTTAGGATTAATTCCTTCAGAAACTAAGCATAAGTTAGCTAGCGTTACGCTGGAGTAGCTGTGAAATAGTCCCTGATCACTTTAAATACATTCTACAAGACCCAAAGCGAGTAGAACCGATGACGCTATAATACTCTAAAACCTCGGATCAAACTCTAAACCGGTTTGTTCTCTGGACCTCCTTGAAACTTTGTATTGGATCTAGACTGCGAGTTGAAAGTTCGATACCTTCAATCTTAGACCGTTAAAACTGCCTAGCTGGACTTGACAATCATTTCAAAAATCAAGTCCAACCGACATTCACAGGCTATTTCATTGAGCCTGGAGTGAAGAGAGTGAGAATAGGGTTAGATTTGGAATTTGAAATTCAAATCTGGCACACGACTTGACACGTCAGTATTAAGCGTTCTGACCGTCAGAATTCAGCCAAATTACACCCTTGGATCAGGAAAAATTTCTATTTCATATCCTGAGACTTGTAGGCCTGATCTACGTGCGGTGACCGCTGAACTGAAACTGGACCGCCACGTGTGATCTACGAACACTGCTGGTCTGAAAATAGGATGTGAGCGACATCCGACATGCATGAACTTAAGTCCGATCGCGTTCGGTCAGGGGACCACCAGAAATGCCTTTTTGGACCGAAACAGCCCCGATTTGGTTAGGTATCAAGTAAACATTGTTCCTAAGCCTATTTTGGGCAAAAATTAGGTTATAAAAGGGGCTTAAACCCTCACTCCTCTCACCCATCCGAATTTGCTAGAAACCCTAGCAAGAGTGAGAGAGAAAGTGAGAGTTTGTGAGAGAGAGTGGAAGAGAATTTCCTGCTGCTTGTGCCACTTGTTGCACGTGCCTAAGCAACACACCTCAATCACTTTCTCAGTGATTTCACCGCGTTTCTAGGTAAGAAAACACTCCAAACACTTGCAATGAGTCCTTTGTAGTGACCGCGAGCGTATTCTGAGTCTACGGGAGGCGACGACCCTTCCGTAGCAATGAGAGTACAGTAGGCCTGTATTGATAAGGTGATGGGGGAGCGGTGCAACAAGTACGAGCAACAGCCCTGGCAGCCCTTGCAGCGACCTAAAAAAATATACATCGTATGAGATTACTAGGAGTTACGACACTAGAAAGGATCTGTGTTGGGATTGATATAAGGGAAGTACCTTAGTTTCCCAATCCTGCTGTTTGAATGGACTAATAATAACTCGGTAATCATATCACCATCACATTACATGTGCCTGGAAGATGTGGAGCACTGTGGGATGATTGCATGCCGTGGGCGTAAGATGGTGCCGTATGAGGGAGATCGTCGGTGAGGGCATCCATCATGTCATGTCATATTGCATTAACAATAGTATTAGGATTGTTTGATTTACTGCTTTACTATTATCGCATGATTGATTTGAGAACATGTTAATCCTTGCTCTATTATTCCACTGAGTTAGCTACTCACTCCCACATTACGGGATGGTGTTTCCGGACACCCACCAGTCCCTATTTTGGTTACAGATGATGGCGCTACTTGAGAAGCGAAGCTGGACTTGATGTTGATGAGGAGGATCCCTCCTTTATGCGTGTTCTGATTGACAGGATTACAGGGAGGTTGATTTGATGCCTTGACACTTGTCATTTTATATTTTTAGAGCACTCATGTATATTCTTTTTGTTTACTTTTGGAGTATACATGTAAGTATATAACCTGGTAACATGTTCACACTCTGGAGACATACAACAGTTTATATATGTTATACATACTATCACAGTCTTCCGCTTGTAAATTTAACTGTCTCTGGAGTATGATATGCTGTTCTGGCTTAATCCCACTCATGTTTAATATATTAACACAGACAACATTCGATCATACATATCTATGTTGCATAAATAACATTTTGGAATTCGAGAGTTGGGTTTTTACTCGACCCCCGATTTTCGGGATGTTACATTTTAATTACCTGGTGTTTTGGGACATGGGATGTGAGGCTATAATTTACCTATGGCGAGCTTCCACACATCCAGTTGAGGCAGACACTTGAGTTGATCTTCCTGTTTGGCACTGTTGTCCGATTGACTCAACTTACACCGTAATTGACAAACTAGGGCACTAGTAGGTGCACTTTCATTCTCCCCCTTTGTCAATTACGTGACAAAATACCCAAAACACCCTCAGAAAATATCTAGACAGATACATCCTAAATTGTGTGTACATGCATTAACACAATTTTACAAATTCTAAGTACCCATGTACACAACCAGAAATTTCTCTCCCTCACTTCAAAAACTCCCCTTTTCGTGTTGCGGCTGCTCCCCCTAACACCTGCAATATATAAGAGCACAAATATTCAATTTTTCACAGGGGTTTTTAGAATTCTTCTCCCCCTTTTTGTCAGTCATTGACAAAGATATAGCAAGTGATATTGACTGAAAAATTTAAGTTCAGATGGGAGAATCACAGTCAGATAGATGTATATAAATGAAAACATTGGAAAGCATACATTATCCAGAACTATCTATTCAAAAACAAATGAAGCAATCAGCACAGTCATTGTATAGGCAACAAGAATGGCAGTAAAATAAGAATTGAATTTAGCCATATCAACTAAAAAATTTCATTATCCAGAGACATCTATCCCAAAAAAAAAAATACTGCCACAGACAACAGTAGAATGAGTTTTGTCCAAAGCAAAATACATAACACAACAACAGACGCGTTGGATAGTCAAAGGACAACGGGATTGATGCCTAATGTCTTTAAGAAAGATCATTCGTGAGCAAGTCTACCATTTACCGAGTAGTTCCCTAGAGGACATCGAGCTTCTCTTCAATGATAGTGAGACGCCTTTCACAATTGTTCAGACGGTCCTCTATACCAACCATCCCATTGAGCAGGTGACGTTCAAGGTGATGAGCTGGGTGATTTGTAATCGACTCAGGACTGACCAAGGGCGTGCGATTTGATCCTCCATGTGTAGGCCGCATTGTTGGTGGAACATGTTGGATGACCCTTGGTATAGAATGACTATGCTTGGAGGGAGACAAGGAAAGACAAAATCGTTGTGCTGCCAGTGATGCATCACCATCAAACCATGCTTCAGGATGCACTTCATCAGGTGTGGCAGGAAGCCCAGCATGGTGTGCGAGTTTACATATGAGCACGGGAAAGGGCAGTGTCTCCCCATGATGTCCTTGAATTACACGAATGATTTGCTTGAGGAGGAGAGTTGGCAGGCACACACGATTCTCTTGATATATATCATAGAGTACATTAATAACAGATGGAGAAAGATGATCACCAATGGCATCACAGGGTTACACATTTGACCAAAAAATGCTATGAAGAATTTTGAAAGTGGGTCCAAGATGGTTAATATGTAGAAAATTTTCATCATTTCGTGGAACGATAGTCCCTTGGCACAATGCATGTGTTACTTCTCCCCATACTCCACCCATTGAGATTTCGGTTGGTTATCGAAATTCTAGTGACCTCTAGATTGAGGAGTTTTGCCAAAGTGACTAGAGTGATAAGCTCTGAGTAATGTGCAAGAACAATTCGAATGCTAGGGAGATCTTCACAAATGACATGACAATGTTTGAAGAATTCATGGATCACACCCAGTTGGTACGATCCTCCAAGATGTAGAATATTTTTCCAACCGATTACTTCAAGAAGGAGGTCAACTCCAAAAGGCTCAATGGCACTATTGAGCACTAATCGTTCAATGATGACAGACGGACCACCTTCCTGTGGAGTAGGTTGAAACCTACTGGAATTTGATTGCATGCTTTTCTCCTCTAAAGATTGAAAGTAAGCCTTACCTTTCCCTTTGATCATGTTTTGAAGAGGTGAGATGCTGATAAGAACTGGAAGAGGTATTTAGAGAAGAAAAAGATACGAGTTCAAGTGGGCCCCCCTTTTTTTATATATAACAGACTTATTGATCATATCGATCAGTTATCGATAGCATCGTCATGACTTTTACCAAAAGTTGCACTGACAGTTGTTGGAAAATAACAATCCGATTGAATGCAGTTCGTCGATTGAATGGATGTACCATCTCGATGGAATCGACTATAAAATTGATACTGCACAGATATTATTGAGGCTATAAGAATTTTTGACATTTGTTCATCATTACCATAACAATGAATATCTCAGACTTTAAAATTTTTAGTGTGTACCATAGGTCCTCAGATATTATTAATGCGAACAAATGACAATTGACTTTTGGAGGTCACAGAACCTGTTTGTGTTAAGAGGCTTTGTAAGAATAACAGCAAGCTGTTTCTCAATAGTTACATAATCCAACACAATGATCTTTTCTTCGACTAGTTCTTGGAGAAAATGATGACGAATGTTAATATGCTTGGTCCGAGAGTGCTGAACTGGGTTCTTCGAGATATTTATAGCACTGGTATTGTCACCGAAGAGACTCATTGTGGATTGTACAATCCCGTAGTCAAATAGCATCTGTTTCATCCAAAGGAGTTGAGCACAACAGCTACCTACGGCTATATATTCATCCTCCGTAGTGGATAACGAGATTGAGTTTTGTTTCTTGCTTTGCCAGGAAACCAAATAATTTCCAATATAAAAGCATCCACCACTTGTTGATTTTCGATCATGTTGATTTTCGATCATCCAAATTTCCAGCCCAATCAGCATCTGAATATCCTGCAATAATGGTGGAGGTTTCATATGTATACCATAGTCCAAAGGCGGTAGTCCTTGCAACATACTTGATAATCCTTTTAACCGCTGTTAGGTGAGATTCCTTAGGATTCGCCTGATAACGAGCACACACACCAACGCTAAAGGATATATCTGGACGACTGACAATGAGATATAACAGACTTCTAATCATGCTTCGATAGAGATGTTGGTCCACACTTTTTCCGTTAGTATCTTTTGAAAGTTTTAGAGTAGTACTCATAGGCGTGTGATAAGTGCGACCAGACTCAAGCCCAAATCTTTTCACTAAGTCTTTTGCATACTTGGTTTGATTTATGAAAATTCCATCATCCAGTTGCTTGACCTGTAATCTTAAGAAGAAATTCTATTCGCCAACCATGCTCATTTCAAATTTTGATTTCATGAGATTGGCGAATTTGGATACCTCATCTCCGTATGTTAATCCAAACACTATGTCATCCATATAAATTTTTACAATAAGCAATGAGTTCTTTATTTTGTGAGTGAACAGTGTCTTGTCTACGCTTCCTCTGCAGAATTCATGGTCTAAAAGAAACTTCGTTAATCATTCATACCAAGCACGTGGTGCTTATTTGAGTCCATACAGAGCTTTGTCCAAACGATAAACATGATGGGGATGCTTAGGATCTAAAAATCCTTTTGTTTGTTCCACGTATACTTCTTCGGCAAGATCCCCATTACGAAAGGCACTCTTAACATCCATCTGAAATAATTTGAATTTTAGTGCGCATGCAATGGACATAAGAATTCTAATGGACTCTAGACGTGCGACAGGGGCAAATGTTTCATCAAAATCAATTCCGTCAATCTGTGAGTATCCCTGAGCAACCAATCTTGCTTTGTTTCTAATTACATTCCCTGATTCGTCAGATTTATTTTTGAAGACCCATTTTATTCCAATGACATTAGTATCAGTTGGTCTAGGAACTAGTTTTCACACCTTATTTCTCTGAAATTGTTGAAGTTCTTCTTGCATGACATTTATCCAGTATTCATCTTGAAGAGCTTCTACAATATTCTTGGGTTCAATCTTTGAGGTAAAATAAAAATGACTATAAACATTGTCTATCTGCCGTCTAGTTCTTACACCGTCATTAGGGTCTCCAATAATTTACTCTCGAGGGTGATTCTTGATAACGAGTATGTCAGATGATTGTTGAGGTTCATTCAATAATGAAGATTTTTCATCTGATTTTTTGGGTATGCATGAATCTACGTCATCATCTATCTCATTTGCAGGGGAATTCACATCTTGAGGATGATTATTAATTACAACATTCACAGATTCTTGAATAGTAAGGGTTCTTAAGTTGTATACTCTATAAGCACGACTAGATTCAAACTTCCCTAGGTGATCTCTGTCCCTTAAAATGTAGCATTTATTACCAAAGACCCAAAAGTATTTCACATTTGGCAGTTTTCCATACCATAGTTCATATGGAGTTTTGTTCAGACCTGCTCTAAGATATACTCTGTTTATGATGTAGCAGGCGGTATTGACAGCTTCTGCTCAAAAACTCTTTGCCATATCTTTTCTATTCAGCATAATTGACCCCATTTCCTGTAATACTCGATTTTTCCTATCAGCAACTCCATTTTGCTGTGGAATTTTTAGGGCTGAAAATTCATGATGAATTCCTTTATCATTGCAATATTTTTCAAATTTATCATTTTCGAATTCACCACCATGATCACTTCTAATGCGTTTTATGTCATATCCTTTCTCATTTTGAATTCGTTTTACCAAGACTACGAATTTTTTAAAAGCATTAGATTTTTCTCGAAGAAATGCAACCCAAGTAAATCTAGTATAGTCATCTGCTACAACCAGAAAGTATCTTTTCTTATCATGACTTTCCACTTTAGTAGGACCTACCAGATCCATATGCAGTAGATCCAAGGGCTTTGTTGTTGCTATGGTGGTTGTCTTTTTATTTCCTACTTTTATCTGTTTTCCTTTTAGAAATTCCACACATACAACTTTTTCTTCTTTTCTAATTTTGGAAAGACCTCTAACCAAGCTTTTTGAGCTAAGTTTAGCTAAATTTCGGTAATGAACATGTCCTAACCTTTGATGCCATAACTTAGACTCATCCTTTACAACCATATTACACTTTGTGGACAACCCATTTTCGTTGGTACTCTCAATGATATAACAATTATCACTAGTGCGTAAACCTTTTATGAGAGATTTTCCTGTATGATCTACAATTCTGCATACATCTTTTGAGAAGGTGACCAGATGTTCCTTGTCACAGATTTGAGAGATACTGAGAAGATTGTGTTTCAGACCTTCTACACAGAGAACATCTTTAATTTTTGGAAGACCTAGTACTGCTATTGTTTCTTGTTCAATGATTTTGGCTGAGCTACCATCTCCAAATGTGACCGATCCACCATTGAAGTTTGAATATGTACAAAAATGAGTACGATCACCAGTCATGTGTCTGGAACATCCACTATCAAGATACTACTTCGAACTATTGCCATCTTTGAGAGTGGTGTGGATTACAAGGTAATTATTTTGATCTGTCACATCCTCAGGGACTTTCTTGATCATGATTCTAACTTCAGTCAAGATCACTCTTTGGGCGGTGAAGCCCTAAAAGAGAGACCCGCTCTGATACCAATTGAAATAGCGGTGAAGACCGCTTGAGTTGAACTGGAAATATGCCAATATGTCCTAGAGGGGGGTGAATAGGACTTTTTAAAGTTTTTATGAATTATTAAAAATCCTTATCACACTAATCCTATCATAGAGTACAGATTAGGATTACTCAAAATTAACTCTATTGGCTTCTAAGCCTGGTAGAGGATCCAATCACAAACTATTTAAAAGAAAAATAATTTATAGATAAGATTGTGATGGATATGACTGTGTGTGTGTATAAGATTTGATTTCAGATGATCAACTATAAAGGCATATAAGGAAATCACATAAATGAAAGACAACTTCAATCTCAAACACAGTCATTTTATAGTGGTTCGACTACTTGTCTACTCCATTACTGGCTTCCACACTCAACCCTTGAGTGACCGAATTTCACTATGGAGGTTTCCCATGGTTCACCTCAAACTAAAGATTTTAAATTAGGTTCACCTTCAACCTTTACACGGAGGTTTCTACTTGGTTCACCTCTAACCCTGGAGTTTTGCTGGCGCACTCCTAACCAGATGTTTATGCACACACAGAGCAAGGGTCCACACAACGCACCCGGATGTTTATACTCTCCACAGAGCAAAGGTCCACATAACGCACCCGCACGTACACTCCCGTCGGAGGCCTCCTTTGAGGACTTCAAAGGGTGAGCAATACTTAAGACCCAATCCTAGAAAGGAATGATCACAAGTGTCCTCTGGACTCTAGATACTTACAAATAAGTTGATGAGTCCCATTCAGCGTAATGTTGAAGATCTCCTTCTTGTTGATGAAGAGTCTTCAGCTCCCTTGATTTGCAACTCAAAAGATATACCTATACTAGGCTTTAGGTCTGGTCATGGTTATGATGGAATTCCACTCTCTAAAGATTTTCCTATTTGGAAAATAGAGTGGTTCCGATCATCTATGCATTCATGGCATCCCAGCTTAATGATTTTTCATTAAGGTAGTAGCTGGAGGATCCTTAAATGTGGAAGTTCATTCCCCAATCCACTCTATTGAATATCAATGATGAGGGTGGATTAGAGGATGCAATCCTTGAGAGAAAGGGCTTAAGGTAAATGATATGAAGCTTAAAAGACTCAAAAACACTCTCTTCTTTCTCTACCAACAATAAAGGCAAGCTTCTCTATATATAGGTAGAAGGTTCCAACGGATATAAAATGGTCACATTTATGACAAAGTTTGATATTATCGAGCAAGAGTCGATATGATCGAGCGTATACTTTCGATTGTATTGATGATCCGCTCGATGATACAAACTCAAATGTCATTTGCACTTTTGAAAACCTTTTGCCAACTGGTCGATGGGATCGAGACACACATCGATGTTATCGGATTTCAAACTCCGATTCCATCAATAGATGAATCGATCTATCGACAGGTGAAAATAAGAGAGACAAGCCTTAAATATTTTCAGGTTCTAAAGATATGATCGAGGAACAGTCGATGTCATTAGAATTTGTATATCAATGATATCGGAGACCGTGTTGATGGGATCGATAAATCGTATAGATTTATCTATAAGCTTGCTGGACGGTTTGTGTCCAATCTCGATCTAATCGATCAGGTCTCGATAAAATTGACATATGAATATCGATTTGTCGACTAGCACCCCGATCAACATTTAAAAACATCCTGAAAATCATGTTGGAGGAAACATGCTCCCACTATCGATGTGATCGATTGACTTTCGATATGATCGATATTTGAGTTTAGATTGAATCGGACAGTCATCGATATATCGAAGCTCATAGTAGTTTTCTTTAAAAAAAGAAGGGTGCCAAAAAACTTCCTGTCGATATTATCGATCCACTTTCGATAGGATCGATATTTGAATATTGATTATATCGATTGAACCGTCGATATATCGATAAATCGTCCAGATGAATGTTTGATTGCTGGATGCTTTTTGTCCTCACTCGATTGTATCGATTGAGATGTTGAGGACATCGATAGAGCAGGTCGATCATATCGAAAGATGAATCGATATAATCGACAGTGTAAGAAAAACTTGAAGATTTTCCTATTTGGTAAAAATTTTTCTTACACAAAAACTCTAAGATGTTCTACTTATTTTTAAGGGTTTTAATCACCTGGTGTTTTAGGACATGGGATGTGAGGCTATGATTTACCTATGGCGAGCTTCCACACATCTAGTTGAGGCAGACACTTGAGTTAATCTTCCTGTTAGGCGCTGTTGTCCGACTGACTCAACTTACACCGTAATTGACAAACCAGGGCACTAGTAGGTGCACTTTCACACTTCGTATGAGATATCTTAGGACTGACGACCCTATACTGGATCATTGTTGGGAAATGATACAAGGGAGGTACCTTAGTTTTCCAATCCTGCTATATGAAAATGACTAATAAGAACTTGGTAATCATACTCAGGACATCGCACTGCATGTGCCATTGGTGTTGGTGTAAGAGCACAATAGTAGTAATTCATGCCGCGATCATTAGATGATGTCGCATGAGGGAGTTTGTGGTGAGGGCATGCATCATTCCCTCTATCATTCTTACATCAACAAGAGTATCTAGGACATATTTGATTGTATTGCTTTATCATTACTGCTTGATTGAATTAATAACATGTTAACCTTTGCTGTATAGTTCCACTAAGTTAGCTACTCACTCCCACATTATGGGACGGTGTTGTACACACCAACCAGACCCTGTCTTAGTTTCAGGTGAGGGCAATGCTTGTGAAGCGGAGCCGAACTTTGCTTTTTGATGATGAGTTCTCCTGCATGTAACTCTCTGGCAGGTATATTTGACCTGGAGTTGCACCGATGGGGCTTTAGTATTTGGGATAGAATACATTACATTTTTCTCATTTTATGCATTTTGTAATTAAACTTGTAATTGTTAACCTAGTGACATTCATACTCTGAGGGCTTACTATCACTCTTATCTAGTTTATATACTTATCACAGTCTTTCGCTTGCATAATTTAAATGCCTGTGGAGTATGATATGCTATTTTGGTCTAATCCCACTTATGTTTACTGCACTAATATGAACAACATTCAATCATCATTATCTATGTTGCATAAGTGATGCGTTGGAACTCGGGAGCCAAGTTTCTGCTCGACCCCCGATTTTCAGGGCATTACAAGATGGTATCAGAGCATGATCTAGATTAAACTGGACCTGGGTTAGGGTCACACAATGCACGTCGATGCCACTATAGTGTAGGAGGGTGCGAGAACAATCTAGAAACAGAACCAGGACTCCCAGTTTGTCTTTTGGCGAGAGTTCACTGAAAATGATCATCGAGATCGAGTCCGTGCACACTCCTGATCACACACGACGACCCAAAATCAAGTCTAGACCATTAATTGATGGGTATAGACCGCGTTTTATCCCATTCTAGTCGTTAGAAATCGATAAAAGTGAATAAAGATTAGATTAGTTCCGAAATGACCCGAAACGGCTTAAATCGGAAGAGGGGGCCAAACGAACAACTTTCAGGGGTTTCCAGGGTGGGACCTTAGTATTTTTAGACCTAGGGGGTGGGGAGGTCCTCGCCCATGGGGCAAGGCCTCGCCGGTTTGGCGGGCCAGTTGGGACCAGGCCTTCCGGCCGATCGTATGTGGGGCCTAGTGGGACCCAATGCTCCATGGTTAGACCCCTATTTCTTTCCCAAACGAGTACTTGCTTTACAAACCTCCCTCCCATGCTTTTCTTTTTCTTCAAAACCATCCCAATCTCTTTCAAATCAGCATTCCAATCACTCCTTTCATTTTTCGTTAATTCCTTCATCCCTCCACCATGCTCAGCCATACCCATCACCTACTCCTTCCATTTTCTTTGATTTAAGCTCCCAAAGCTCTCATTTAAGCTCTAAAATTGTGTTAGCCCCCAACCCCTCCTACTTTGATCTTTTCTTTCTTCTGTTTTCCCTTTCTTTGACCCATTACACTCCTATTGCAGACCCAAATCCATGGAGACTCAAATTTCCCATCCCATTCTTCTTATTTCCCTCCTTTTCCATGGCTCTTTTGAGCTAGTTTTTGTCATCTTCCCAATCTTTATGCTTCTACCGACGGGCGAGACCTAACACTGTAGCTTAGTCTATAACAGTGATCATCTAGAGCGGGGACATCTAAAGTTTTGGATTTAGAGTTAGTATTCATATATTTCGAAAGAGCGCATAGTATAGAACATCTAATAAAATCCTAGGCCCTCCTTAGCTGGTATGAACATATGTGTAGAGCTCGAGTGTAATTAAATTTAGGTTTGGGTTACAACTAGTGAATTGCCGCTATGCATAAGATAAGACTAAGCTACTAGTTATACTAAGGAATGTAAAAGACTGATGTTGCTAAGGTAATTGAAATATACACGTAGTTAGTTGTTTTACTTTAGTTAGAATGAGACCTCGTTCCTTTGTTGGATTTCTTTGATACTTATAGGCTCCTTTAGTAACTCTTAGGAAGCTTGCTTGACTTAGAACTAGTTACGTTTGGGGGAAAACTTATATACCCCTCAGATTAAATGCTAGGATTAACCGGCACGCCCCTTAGAATTGCTCTCCCAAGGACTTATTACAATCTGGAACGCAAAGTAAAGGAACTGTATATAAGCGATGTATTCACGGTTTGAACTGAATTCTTAATCCCAGTAGTTACCAATAAATCCAATGCTCTGATCAAGTAGAAGATTGGGATCGACTAGGATTAAGGACTGATACGACAAATTTTCTGTCCTAGTTAGCCAGAAAGTGTATGTATCCGGCTCAGACCTACTACACAACTTTCCTTCCGTGCTGGCCCAACTACCTATAACCTAAAATTTTTATTGTACCCTTAGGAAATGTTAAGGACATATATCCAGTAGAGTAGCCAGTAGAGAATTAGACATCTTGCCACTAACTCACACCTGCCCCTGAAATCAACCACAATAGAGACTAGGCTCTTTTTTATAACCATAGGTGCCAATGTCATAGTATACATCGTCAATGAAAGGAAGACCAATGTATTGAGAGGTTGTTTCCTATTTCATGTCAAGGATAAGTCCTAAATTACACATCATTCCGACATACGGATCGAGACATAGATTCTTGAGCCTTGAGAGTAGAAATAATTTTTAAGGGGGGTAGAATATTATAAGCCCAATCTAGTTAGGTCAGTTAATACAACCATTGGGTTAGCATAGTGCAGCGGAAGCGTGGTTGGCCCCTTCCCCACTGGCCCAGGATCGAAGAAAGTAATTCAGGTTAAATGTAAGGTTAGGTCAGTAAATGGGATTTGAACCTTCCTTAGAATGTCAATACTGAAGTCTTTATAGGGAAACAATTAGGGCTTAAGTGTTGAACCCCTTCATATTAAATCATAGGCCTAACAGTGGGAGCGAGCGAAGGTTAGTGTATCCATAAACCTACTCGTTAAATATAAACATAATAGAAACCTTGGCTAACTCTATACGATTAGAAATCCTTTTAGGATAATCTATTAGGGTGCATATTAACCCCTACCTTGGACATAGATTCAGACGAGGACTCCCTTAGACTAAGACCCAAAGAGCAACCTTATCAATAGGAAATTGGAACCTTTCAGTGATGGGCATTCCTTAAACTTTGGAGTAATCGGATTATACAGAGTTACTGAAATATAAATGGCGAAGCATTCGCGGCTTGACCCATTTCTCAATCCTGGGAGACTACCAATGGACTCACTGCTTTGACCGAGCAGAAGATCAGGATCTACTAAGACTAGGAAGGGATATGATGAGCCTTCTACCCTGGTCAGGTAGATGATCAATGTATCAAGATTAAGCCCACTATAACTGTCTCTTCGTACTGGTCAACCACTGATAACATATATCTTACTCTAAATAGATGAGACTCATCGTCAAAACTCCAAATAGATAAAGAAATCAATCGTAGCCAACCATCAGGGTATAAGCAAGAGATAAAGAGTAAATTTTTAAGGAGGATTGAAAAAAAAATGCGCCAGACCAGTATAGATGTAGATACCCCACCACGCATGTAAACTTGAAATTAGTAAAGCTTAGGTGAAGGGAATAATAGAATCTTTACTCATACCCTTAGCCAATTTCGGGGATGAAATTATTTTTAAGGGGGGTAGCTTGTAACACCCCAGATTTTTATCCACCTGGAGTTAGACGTCCTTAGGCAATAGGTCAACCATATCACTCTCAAAGATCAATCCCAAGGTCAAAAAAATCACTTTTCAACCCATTTCCTTCAAAATCTCACCTTTCATCACCTCATTTTTCAAATTTCTCCAAGTAATTTCATATTAGACATATATCCTAAAGTTTAAATGGTGAAGAACTATACCTAAACTAAAACTTACTATAAATGGTAAATACATGCGTAAAATGGGATTTTGAATATTTAATATTTAGAATTTCATGATGTAGATAGGTTAATTGGATGGATTAGCTTCTCCTACCCCAAAATCATATATTGTATGTCATGTAACTCATTTCAGTTTGCAAATGAGACTCGATAAATGCCTCAACGGACTCGTGGGCCCAAACGGCTCAATTCGGGGGGACCCAAGGTGGGTCCCACATGTTTTTGGCATCCCTGGGGGGTGAGGACCTCACCCCTGGGGTGAACCCTCACCAAATTAGTCAGTGACTGGCGAGGTCCTCGCCGATTCGGCGAGGCCTTGTCCGTACAGTGGTCAGGCAGTCCGGTTTCTGCATTTTTTCTACGCGTTTCATCAAACTTTGAAAAATCATATCTCCTTCGTTATAACTCCGATTTAAGTGATTCAAAAATTATATTGAATTTATATGAGTATAATTTTATATAAAAATATGTAAAAAATATAATAAAATATTTAATATAGTTTAAAGTAGGTCGTTGTGACAACTATCTAAAAATCACTTGTTGGACAGCAGCTGTTTCGAGAATTTTTAGAATTTTTCTACAAATATAATCTCATGAAATTTGGTAGAGACAGGGAAAAATTGATGATGAACCACTAAAAAAATAATTAAAATAATATGATACCTAGAAGTGCCCAAAATGGGGGCATAGAATGGCTCTAGGACCGTATTCTGCCGTAATTAGGGTAGAATTTGGTTAGGTACTAAGCTGAATACTCAGTAGAATTAACTTGAACCACTTTAAATATAAATTACAAGACCCAAACCTAAGATCAATCTCTAAACCCATTTTCTCTTGGGAGCTTTCAGAAACTTCGTATCGGACCTGGACCACACGTCGAAAGTCCGATAACAATGAACTTAGACCACTATGACCAATTATTTGGACTTGACTATCACCTCGAAAATTAAGGCCAAACGATGTTCTGAGATCATTTCCTTGAGTCCGGAGTGAAGAGAGTGAGAAAGTGAAGATTTTTAGGAAATTAAATATGATTTTAAATAATCTGAGATGTGTCACTTACGCATTATTTCTAAGCATTCTGACCATTAGATATTGACCCAAATTCATCCTCAGATTAGGATAAGTGGCCCTTACATGTCATAGTACTTGTAGCTCTGATCGAGTTGCCGTAACCGTTGAACTGAAACTGGTCCGCCACGGTCGATCTGAAAACTCGACCGGACTGAAAACTTAGCTTGACCTAGATCCGATATTAGAGAGCTTAAGTCCGACCACATTTAGTAATAGGACCTCCAGAAGTGCTCCGTTGGATCGGAACAAGCCCGATTTAGTTATAACCTAAGTATACCATGGCTTTAGAGCCATTTTCATCAATTTAGAGCCTATATAAGAGGCTTAAACCCCCTCTCTCATATCTCATATGAATTTCCTAAACCTAAGGGAGAGAGAATAGAGAAATAGAAGGAAAGAGAGAGAGAAGGTGAGTGCAGGTGTGGGAGTTATTCTTAAGAATCGCTTCTGCTATTCTACACGTTTATTCATCACATCTGTGTCGCTACTACGGTGATTCTGACCTCTTTCTTAGGTAAGAAGACCTAACCCTAATATGTTCTAGGGTTCCAAATGTTCCAAGTTATCAAATAGCTAACTCCACACATGCTATAGGTTGACATTTCATCGTTGACGAAGACTTAGAGTCTCTGTCGAGTTCGTTACGATTCTACGGCATAAGGTGCAGACTATAGATGCTTAGGTTATGGTTTCAACACTTTCAATGCCAGATAATGATAGATTCATGATCTGAATGCTATTTCATATGTAGAATGTGAAGTCTGTTTTGTGTTTCAGTTATGTACGTATTATGTAGAGTTTATCGTATTCTTGGTATTTGTATAAAATATGGTATACGAATAAAATCTGAAATTGTGTTTGCCATGATTAACTATCGTATGTATATGCTAGTTATATGTGTGATGACTCCTTGACAAAAGGGTTCGCTTTAATGCATGTCTTGGTCAACATACGCTATGTATGTCAGTATGTGTAGTCTAAGTGTTTGTGATAATGACCAAATGAGTATAGAAACTGCATTCATGCTCACCATGACTAACTTTTATGGATATATGATTATTTTTTAGGCAACAACCCTTTGATGAAAGGATTTGCCCTAATATATATGTTACCTGATATATAACTTGTATGATAAATTGTGTAGGCTAAGTGTTGGTAAAAATGTCTGAATGAGTTGTAGTTAGTAAGGTGTACCTATATGCAGATTGAGACATAATTCTCAATCTCCTTAGTAATGTGTAGGATTTCTTCCATGTATGTCATATGCTGATGACTGTTTGTTTATGAATTGAATATGTGAGAATTCATGTTTACATTGCTTTTCAGAACATGCTCAAATGATAGTATAATTTGAATTATTGCTCCACTATTACTTTGAGTATTTCATATGAATATTTGATGTAATGGAATGTGGTTGGGGCTATTATATAGTCCAGGAAATCGGTAATATGCCTTGAGTTCATGGCCGAGACGTATTTGCCACGTAGGATGTGTTTGACGAACTCGAGCCGTGCGTTGCTTGTTGACAGTGGTTAGGCCACAAGAGGTGCTTGTGCACTTTATGTCGATCAACTTAACGGGCGCTCATACTACTCGGACTCGTCAAGTAACCCGATTAGCCTGATGTATGTTAACCATGTATGGACGCTACTATTTAAATCTAAAGTACCAAACTAATCAGTGAATATCCTGTTAATCATGGTACCTCGATCCGCTAAGACTCATGAGTCGGGCATGGTGGTATGGGACACTTTGGTCGAGCTATCGGCCTATGCTGGTGCCACGAGCCTCCCTATAGTGACTAGTGAGCAACTCAGACTCGTGAGCCAAATACGGTTGTATGGAACACTGTATTTGAGTTGTCGTCCTACACTGATTTGGTGATGGGGGAGTGGTGTAATGATTGCGAGTAATAGCCCTGACAGCCCTTGTAGTGACCTCGAGTGTACTCTGAGTCTACGTGGAGGCGACGACCCTTTCATAGTAACAAGAGTACAAACTAGGCATGTATTGATTTGGTAATGGGGGAGTGGTGTAACGATTCTGTGTAACAGCCCTAACAGCCCTTGCAGTGACCTAGAATCGCACTTCGTATGAGATATGCTAGGACTGACGACCCTAGACTGGATCATTGTTGGGAAATGATACAAGGGAGGTACCTTAGTTTTTCAATCCTGCTATATGAAAAGGACTAATAAGAACTTGGTAATCATACTCAGGACATCGCATTGCATGTGCCATTGATGTTGGTGTGAGAGTACAGTAGTAGTAATTCATGCCGCAATTATTAGATGATGTCACATGAGGGAGTTTGTGGTGAGGGCATGCATCATTTCCTCATATCATTCTTACATTAACAAGAGTATCTAGGACATGTTTGATTGTATTGTTTTATCATTACTGCTTGATTGAATTGATAACATGTTAACCTTTGCTGTATAGTTCCACTGAGTTAGCTACTCACTCCCACGTTATGGAACGGTGTTGTACACACCAACCAGACCCTGTCTTAGTTTCAGGTGAGGGCGATGCTTGTGAAGCGGATCCGAACTTTACTTTTTGATGATGAGTTCTCCTGCATGTAACTCTCTGGTGGGTCTATTTGACTTGGAGTTGCACCGACGGGGCTTCAGTATTTGGGATAGAAGACATTACATTTTTCTCATTTTGTGCATTTTATAATCAAACTTGTAATTGTTAACCTAGTGACATTCATACTCTGAGGGCTTACTATCACTCTTATCTAGTTTATATACTTATCACAGTCTTTCGCTTGCATAATTTAAATGCCTGTGGAGTATGATATGTTGTTTTCGTCTAATCCCACTCATGTTTACTGCACTAATATGAACAACATTCAATCATCATTATCTATGTTGCATAAGTGATGCGTTGGAACTCGGGAGCCAAGTTTCTGCTCGACCCCTGATTTTCAGGGCGTTACAAGACCCTTGGCTGATGAGTTCTATGTAGGGCAATAGGAAAGGGGTGACAATGATGACTATGTGGGTCATCTTTAGGGGCTTCAACTAACGTTTGATCCTTCTTCATTCATCTATTTTTGATACATCTTGTATTCCTCTTTGAAGGATTACATACTTACTTTTGTTTTGTACTTTTGAGATGGTCTTGATCAATGAAAGGTACCTTTTTTATTCATATCTCTGTCATTTAATGTTTTCTTCTAATATTTTTAGGCTTGAGGAAGTTGATTGATGGCATGAATTGTGTTTTTACAATGTTTAAATGGTTTGGATTGCTGGGTCCACCTTGATCATCAATTGAGTATTTTTGGGTTTAATAGGTCTATTTTGGGCCCATATCTTCATGCTTGGTCACTTGAGGAAGGATCTGGATGATGTTAATTACATTCTGACCAAAGTGGATGTCCATTTGAAGTACTGACGGCAACCAAAGTCTCTTTAGCTGATGTCACATATCATTTTCACCTACTGTGGGTCCCAGAGCCAATCCCATGCAAGTAGGGTCAAAAAGTACAAATTGGTGGTAAGCTGACTGTTGCTAGTCTCCCATGTGGTGAGCTACTTTGGCTGGTTCTGCTTTAGAAAAGGCCAACATTCTCCTATTACCAAACTCCATCTCCTGCCTCAGAACATTTGATTCTTGCATGGATTCCCACTTTGTCTTCTTATTCCTTTTTATCCTCTCTTCATCTTAGCCACCCCTTTCATGGGCCACCCAAGATGGGTTGCTAGATGACATTGTTGTTGGAGTTGGTGGGTCCCATACATCAGATGGAAAAATGGCTTTGGATGAAGGTGAGGTTCTCCCCATTGAAGGCTTGGATGATGCATTAATGGGAGATATTAATGGTGGGGGTTAATGGAGGTTTGGAAATAATGGTGGGGCTGATTTATATGCCACCATTAATGGGATGTTAATGAACTTTCCACAATTAATGTGGAGTCCATTGATAAGGATTTTGATGGTGGGGATAGGCTTGAGAGGGAAGCTATGGGTTTTTTTGATGTGGGCTATGTAGATGCGGATTTGAATGGTGGGGATGAGGCCATGATTTATGTAGAGGGGTTAATCTACCCTTGGGATGGTTTAGATAGCATGGGGGACCACTTTGTATGGCTTTGATCATTGTATGGATGATTCGGATGTGAGATCTCTCCTTTTGAGCGGTATCGATGCGATCCCAACCATGACAGATGACAAGGAAGCCATTTTTCTAACATTAGACAGTTTGGATGACTTGATGGTCCGTTTAGATGGTTAGGATGATGGTTGGATGCCTAACTTCACTAGGGATGAGTTGATCAAAGGATATTTTAGCATTGATGCCTCGATTGGGCCCATAATGCCTCTTTTGGATGGCCTGGATGGTACACTGGATGGCTTAGATTATCATTTAGCAGTTTTAATGGATCACGGCATAGTTTTGGATGGTCAGATCTATCCAGTTAGGGTGGTATGCAGCACAATCTCTAGTGACATTATGATGATTAGTTTTGACAGTGGAGATGATCGATTTTTCCTCATTCCTCTTCCTTTATCATCTACAGCGGCTAACATGTGAATGAGGCGAGCTAATAGTCCTAAAGGGGGGGTGAATAGGACTATGCCAAATAAAAATTTCACGGTACTAAAATAATAAATAAATCAGAATGAATCACTAATCTCAATAGTAGTAGTATTGAGAAATTGATTTAAACTTTGTTCATAGGACAACCTTACATCAAAAATAAATTTTAGGATAACCTGATTTCATGAAGGTAGTAAGGATCAAGATAAAAAACTAAGGAAGAGACTAGAGAGAGCTATCATTACAAGCATTCACCATATAACATAAACAAATTACAATCATTCACCATAGGTATACAAATTAAATTATTCACCACAAACACCAAAAGTTATAGTGGTTCAGTGTGTACACCAACTGTTCTCAAACATCCACACCTACTCTACTCCCAATAATCACAACCCACATGATATTGGCATTCACTAATAACAAGGTTTTCACAGGTTCACCTTAAAACCTATACAGTTGTGTTTTTAGATGGGCTATCACAAACAAAACCCTACGCTAAGATTTTCTAGCCATCTCAGTCAAAACCAAATCATGAGATTTTCTAAATATCTCAAAAAAATTAAAAAACAAAAGTACAGAATGATACTTATCTTCTTCTTGAAGGCGTTCTTGATGTTGCTCGTAGAACTGCTTTAATTGATGTAGAATGTTCAATGTCCAGTAATAAAATCAAGGGTTCTAGGTTCTAATTGATTTTAAATTAATTCAAACCTCAGGCTACTTATTTGAATCCTTTAGATCTCAAAACAAGAGTGATTACTCTCTTTCTTTAAAAAATAAGATTTATAAATGAGAGATCAAAGAATCAAAACAAAAGCTATATAAATAGAAATATAAAATACCGTGTAATAGCTTGATGATAGTGGGGACTTCTCTCTTTCTAAATGAAGGCTTTTCTTAGTTTGGATTAGAAATTTTGGAATGAGAGAAGGCCTCTATTTATAGGTTGAAATGTTGTTGCTTCGACTCGTCTAAGATCCAACCAAATTTTAAATTTTGGACGCGATTAGATAAAACAGTTCTTCGACTGGTCGTAGGCCCTGCTCGACTGGTCAAGGGCCTTGTTCGACTGGTCGAGCACAGCCTTCGATTGGTCGAGGGTGCTAAAATATAGTTGCCAGACTTCGAGTCAAGCACTCTTCGACTGGTCAAAGGTGTCTCCTCGACTAGTTGAGCAGCCTATTCGACTGGTCGAGAAACCACCAGAAATATCCATTTTTTGAGTTTGAATATTGGACTGGTCGAAGATATACTTAGATTGGTTGAGCCATAACTTAGACTACTCGAACCAAGGCTTAGATTAGTTGAACTAAAGTCTAACCAAAGTATAAAAATATAACACCCCATACTCTCCAGTACTCGAGTGTTACCGTTTAGTATGGATAGAAACTTAACCTACTTTAATATTCATGTTTATTTCATTTTAAATCTGATCATTTCAAAACAGTCCCCATCCATATGTTAATCCATCCATCCGTTGACGTTCGGGACGAACCATCACATCATCAGCACAACCCATTGTTAAGAATTTGGTCACCTCGATAGATGAATCAAACCATCCAATAATATTTAATAAGTATATTATTTTATTATATTATAAATTTTACACAAGCATAGATTAAAAAATTATAGATGTATTTTGATAATTTATTTATCATATAGAAATGTATGAAAATGTATTGAAATAGAGTGATACATATATATTAAATTTATATAAAATACTATAAAAATAATATTATATTAACTAAACATAATGAATAGAAATTTTACAATATATAATTGAATTATAAATATTAATGTAGTATCAAATATCATTTATAAATATGTATACAAAAATTATTAGATATTTTAATAAAATTGTATATTATTTAACAATGCAATTTTAAATATGATATTGTACAATTTTCAATTCATATATATATATATATATATATATATATATATATATATATATATATGTATATATATGTATGTATATTATGAATTATATATTAATAAATATGTGATCAATAACATGTATATAGTAGAATGTTAATATTAAAATTATATTTATATATGTGTATGAAATTTTAATCATTATAATTATAAGTAATATACAATAGTAATAAAATTTATATTAATTGGTTAGTAATATATGGTGAAAGCCTTATGAATGGCTTATTAGGATCTTTTGATCGTTGACATTCAATCTCGAGATGATTCGACCCTTAGATCAATGGGAAGCCACTATTAGAGCTAGGAATTAGCTTGTATGGCCCACTTGGACCTTGGATCTGTCCTATCTTTCGTCAAAGCCTATGACAAGGCCCACGAAGTGGAATGGGTAGAGTGGATTTCATCAGAACATTAAGGTGGACCCCGCATAGGTGTTGCATGAGCACCAAGGGTGGTGCACTCGTTGTGCACTAGACTAATCGGTCAGACGAGCGCTAAACCGTCCTCATCTGAAATGGGAATTTTCCTGCCTGTGACTGTTTAAAATGACTGTGTTTTCTCTTTCTCATTTGATTGAGTTGTGGCCCACCTCCACTACCCACTTAGATGATCCAAATCGTCCATATTATAGAGAACCCCTAAGACGACCAAAAGGGGGGGGGGGGGGGGGGGGTGAATAGGACTATGCCAAATAAAACTTATAACAGAGAAAATTAAATAAATATGATAGCCAATAAATAATATAAATAAACTACAACGTAAGAATGTAAAGCAACCTCAAAATTCAGATCTTGAGAGGTTGATACAAATGTTGTTCTAAGGACAACCTTACATTAAAAATCATAGTTTATGATAGGACAACCTTATTTCTAGAAAGGTCTTTATATTAAATCTCAAATCGAAGAGGAATGATAAAAAATTAAATACAAACTGCACTGAAGAATAAACTGCAATTACAAATATATTTTGTTTTAGGGACAACCATACACCATACAAATGGTAGGGCAACCTTACTAGAACAATTAAGGAAGCTGATAAAGGAATAATAAGAAATAAATGCTACACTATTACGACATTCCCACAATGCTTGAAATAAATGATTACAACATTCACATCCACATAAACATCCCACAAATGAATAATTAAAGATATGATATATAAACCAATCAACCATGAAACACAAGGGATTATAGTGGTTCGCCTGTGTGTTCACCAATTGTTAAACAACAACCACACAGAGTGCTACTCCACTCCTCATATCCTCACACAGGGGATATTAACGTTCACTATCAAATTAGGTTTTTATGTGTTCACCCAAAACCTTCACAATTGTGTCTTTCTCTGTGGGCTTACACAATTTTAAAAACCCCACTTCTGAGTTTTCCTGTCTCTCCTCAGATTACCAATACAATGAGATTTTTCTGACAAATTCCAAAAAAAATCAAAACAGAAAGGAATTTACAATTAAATGTAAAATACCTGATTTTCTCCTTCATTGTAGCGGCCCCGTAGAACCAAGTCAGAGTAGACGATTGAATGTCCAAGTTTAATGTCCAAAACTCATATTACAATGGTTCTAGTTCTAATTGATTTTAAATTAAACCAAAATGGGCTAGCTTTAATTGATTTTGATTCCAAAGAAAGGGAAATAACAATTCCTCTTTTCAGATTAGATTGGAATACAAGGAACAAAATCAATTAATAAAGCTAAAGAAAGAGAATATTAAATATGCACACTTAGCTTAAAATAGAGCACAAACTTATCTCTCAGAAGGCCGAATTAATTAGCTTGAATTGTCTCTATTATTTTAAGATTCGTGATCTATTTATAGATGAGTGAAACACGTCTTCGACTGGTCTTAGGACCTCTACGACTGGTCGAAGAACCAACAAAAATTTGAATTTTCATGCGTGATAAGATCTGACGGTTTCATGAGTGGTCGTAGGTGCCCCACGACCGGTCGTAGGTGTAAGTGCTATGATTTCATATCCCTTTGGTTGTCAAATTTTGTGGTGCCAAAACTTATATCTATGTCTTGTATATCTTGTGTTTCATGTTTGAGACTATTCATTACTTCAAGACATCGCATTTCAAGACAAGAACTTAAATGAAGAAAGTTTCAAGTCATGGATGAAGAATTCAAGAATAGAAGTCTTCAAGTATGCATGTTCAAGATTCAAACAAGTACAAGTATAGAAAAAAACTTTGTCAACTCAAGAGGGGATCAAGCTCGAGGAGGCGTACAACAAGAGTCATGAATTCTCAAGCTTCTCTTAAGGGTCATTTGAGTGTACAGACTATCAATGTCCATCTCACTTTTAAGATTTGTTTGACCTTAGATTGACCTTAGGATGGGCTTTACTGTAGGTCATTCTGGATACATAATTCATATATTTTAATATGCTTGTTCGGGCTATTCTAAGACAAGTCATAGGGACTTCAAGACTAGTCCTAGCTCTGCTACGACCAGTCTTAAGTTTTTCAGGATCAGTCCTAGGTTGTTGAAGATTTTCAAATTTTTCTAGTTGTCCTATGACCAGTCCTGAACATCCTACGACCAGTCCTGTGAGCTGTATGACTCGTCCTTCGACCAGTTTTAGCCCTACGACTTAAACTCCAGTAACTAAACTGGGGGTCCTACGATCGGTCGTAGGTGACCCACGACCAGTCGTAGGTGGCCCACGACCGGTCGTAGGCTACCCAGGACCAGTCGTGGAACAGCTAATTTTTATCCCGCAGAAATCTTTGAAAATCTATGAAGCTACGACCAGTCCTAGGATCCTAAGACCAGTCGTAGATGGGATTTTTCAGGCTATAAATAGAGCACGAACTTCAGAATTTTTAAATTCAATTCAACTCAATTCAAGCAATCTTTGGGCTATACTCTGAGATAAGTTCGTGTTTATTTTTAAACTACTTTCTGCTTATTTAATATTCCTTTTGCTAGCTTGTTTATTATTTGATTTTGATCTACATTCCAATCTTATTTGAAAAGGGAAATTTCTGATATTCCTTCTTCTTGGATTAAAAAAAAAATAGAACTAGCCCTTTTGATTTAAAATCAATTAGACTTAGAACCATTCTTAAAATGAGTATTGGACTTTGAACGTTGAATAAAACTTCTACTCCGATTGGTTCTACTGGGCTACTTCAAAAGCAGATTCAGGTATTTTACATTTGTGTAATTTACTTTCTTTGGTTTTGTTTGAGATTTTCCAGAAAAATCTCATTGTTTTGGTTATCTGAGGAGAGCCAGAAAACTCAGATTATGTGGGTTTTTGGATTGTGTAAGCCCGAGATAAAAGACACAATTGTGAAGGTTTTAGGTGAACCTGTGAAGCCTATTTTGATTGTGCATACTAATATCCCCTGTGTGAGGATATTAGGAGTGGAGTAGCATTCTGTGTGGCTGTTGGATAACAGTTGGGTACACACAGGCGAACCACTATATATCGTTGTGTTGTGGATGTGCTTTATTCTTTCATTCCTTTATTCATTCAGTTTTATGGATTGTATTTGTGGATGAATGTTGTAATCATTTTATTTCAAGAAAGTGTGGGAATGTTGTAATAACTTAGGATTTATTTCTGCAAGTTATTTTGGTTGCTTTGCTTTTTATTCCTCATTGGTTTGTGATACAAAGGACGTTCTAGAAATAAGGTTGTCCTACCTTAAACCTTTGGTTTTTGGTGTAAGGTTGTCCTTATAATTGATATATTATCATTCTCTTTAATCTAGTTTATTGAGATTGATTTTTAATTCAGCATTGTGCTTTATTTCTTTTATTATTCCGCTGTTTTAAGTTTTATTTGGCATTGCCCTATTCACCCCCCCTCTAGGGCATATAGCTAGGCCCTTTCAAGTGGTATCAGAGCCTAATAGCTCGTACTTATTGTTTATTTATTGGATTTATTTCCTGAGCTAACGATCTAAGCTATATTGAGATGTCAAATTTTAATAGCCTATTAGTCACTAGGCCACCACCCTTTAATGGCACAAACTATGCCTATTGGAAAGCCAGGATGAGGATCTTCCTCAAATCCTTGGATGAAAGTGTGTGGCTGGCCACAGTGAATGAATGGAACCCTCCTATCACTGAAGTAACTAATGACGATGGTTCAAAATCAATGAAAGTAACAGCTTATTCTCTTTGGACCACACTTCAGAAAAGTGAGAGTAGTGCAAATGCAAAAGTACTAAATGAAATTACTTGTGCATTATCACCAGATGAATTCAAAAGAATCATCTCTTGTGAAAATGTAAAACAAGCATAGGATGTATTATAAATGACACACGAGGGTACATCAATTGTCAAGAAATCTATAGTCCAACTCCTCACAACTAAATTTGAAGAAATTCATATGGAGGAGAATGAGATGTTTATGGACTTCTACACTAGATTGAATGACATTGTGAACTCTATGTGGGGTCTTGGTGATAGAATCCTAGAAAGTAAAGTGTGCGCAAAGATACTATGCTCACTTCCTGAACGGTTCAATTCTAAAGTGACCGTGATTCAGGAACTTCGTGATAAGGATACCATGAGGGTTGAGGAACTAGTTGGTTCACTTCAAACTTACGAGTTGTCCTTTAAAGCTCCTAAAGGAAAATCAATTGCTCTCAAATCATTTAAAAATGTTTTATAAGAGAGCACTTCAGATTTAGAAAATTCTGAAGATGATATGGCGCTTTTAGCAAAAAAGTTTTACAAAATTTTTAAAAGCAAGAAAAAGTTAATTTTCAAAAGTCAAATGAAAAGAGACGATCTAAACCTAGAGCTCAAAAATCTTTGAAAGATAGTCAATGTTACAACTGTCAAGAGTATGGGCACTTAACTAACAAATGTCCTAAAAAGGACAAATAAAAAAGGAAAGGCATGATGGCTACTTGGGATGAATCGTCTGATTCTGAATCCTCTTCTAAATCAGAAGATTCTGAAACCGAGTCGGGCGATGATGTTAAAGCCCTTATGACTCTAGCCAAGATCACTTTTTCAGATAATGATGATATATTTAGTTAAGAAAATCTGAATAGTGATTGCGATAATGAAGATGATCTTTAGGATGCTTATAATGCCCTTTATAAGGAGAGTTGTAAAATTGCCGTCAAGCTTAAATTAAAAAAAGAAAAATTTTCTAAGCTTAAGGAAGATTATGAGTCTCTCGTTTTAGAAAAGTCTCATATTTCTGATTCTTTTTAAAAGACCAAATGTAATTTAGATTTCAAAACCTCCAAAATTGAAGATTTGAGATTCAAAAATGAGAAACTCAAAAATGAGGTAGCTTCTCTTCTGAGTTTGAAAGACACATGGAGATATGCCTAAGGTGATCCTAAATTGAAAAAATTATTATCTGGATCAAGAAAATGTGTCGATCGATCCGGGTTGGGCTATGATAAGAATAAATCTCCTAAACAAAAGAATATTGCTCCTAATTTTATAAAAGGAGAGTCCTCAATCACAAAAGAAAAGAGTACTTATCAAAGTTTTTCCAAAAATCCAAGGACTTTTCAAAAACTTAAAGGTAGTCATGTCAACTTTGATTTTCAAAGCCAAAATTCATTGGCTGAAAAAATAATTGATCTACTTAAGGAGCTATTAAAGTCTAACTCTATAGGTCTCTCCTATAACAACAGACAGAAAAAGACCATCTATACTCCTAAACCCAAAACAGTTCTGAAATGGGTTCCTAAAGTTTCCTACTTGGTTGCCCACACTGCTTTCAAAGCTATAAGCCATTTAAAGTGGTACCTATGTAACACCCTGAAAATCGGGGGTCGTGTATAAACTCAACTCCCGAGTTCCAGACCGTCACTTATGCAACAAAAATGGTTATGATTCAATGTTGTCTGATTTAAAGCATTCACATGAGTAAAAGTATACCAAAACTGCAATTCATACTTCAGATCCAGTGATAAGAGCAAGCGGAAGACTAAACAATGTATATATCACTGTATGGAAAAACAAAGTAATCTCATCTGTCTCCAAAGTATGACTACATCTCTGAGTCTCATGTACATATACATAACAAAAATATAATGTTCAAAAAGTAAAGTCCCACTGATGTCCCCTCGATCCAGGTCACCTACGGGAAGCCGTCATGATACTGCATATACGAGAACTCATCCTGGTCCTCGTCAATCTCCGGCTCCACCTCCTGAATCTCGTCCTCACCTGCAGCTACAACAGGGTCTGGTGGGTGTTGCAAACACCATCCCGTAACGTGGGAATGAGTGATCAACTCAGTGGAATCATAGAGCAAAGATTAGCATGTTCACAATTCAATCACGCGATAATAGTAAAGCAGTAAATCAGACAAATCCTAATACTGTTGTTAATGCAAGATGATATGACGTGATGTATGCCCTCACCGACGATCACCCTCATGCGGCAACATCTTACGACCGCGGCATGCCACACTCCCTAGAGTGCTCCACATCTTCCAGGCACATGCAATGCTATGGTGATATGATTACCAAGTTGTTATTAGTCCATTCAAACAGCAGGATTGGGAAACTAAGGTACTTCCCTTATATCAATCCCAACACGGATCCTGTCTAGGGTCGTCACTCTTAGTAATCTCATACGATGTATATTTCGTAGGTCACTGCAAGGGCTGTCAGGGCTGTTGCTCGCACTCGTTGCACCGCTCCCCCATCACCTTATCAATACAGGCCTACTGTACTCTACTGCACGGAAGGGTCGTCGCCTCCCGTGGACTCAGAATACGCTCGCGGTCACTACAAAGGGCTCGTCGCCTGATCAGTGTAGGCCGACAGCTAGAATATAGTGTCCCATACCACCATAATCTACTCACGAGTCAAGGTGCTCACTGGTCACTACGGGGAGGTTTGTGGCCCCAGCGTAGGCCGACAGCTCGACCACGGTGTCCCATACCACCATGCCCGGCTCATGAGTCTTCGTGGATCAAGGTACCATGGTTAACAGGGTTTACAATGGTAAGTTCAGTACCCTAGGTTCAAGCAGTTATGATACATACAAGGTGAACATACATCGGCCATTCGGATTACTTGACGGGCTCGACTAGCGCGATCGCATCTCAAGTCGAACGACATGAAGTGCGTAAAACACTTAGCGTGGCCTAACCACTGCCGCCAACTCTCAACACGAATCACGTTCATCGACGCGTCGTTCGTGGCTTTGACCAGTCAGCCACGAATTTGCTCGGTTACCGACTGCCTGGACTAAGTCTAGTCCCACACATCTATGGAATCACATTAACAACATATGCAAAGGTATTGGAATTGAAACAGGATCATGTGAGCATGTTAACACATGTTATAATATTCAACTTAAGCAAATCTTCACCCACATACATTCCATGCATGTAATGCAATCATGCATAAGGTCAACATGTAGGAAATCATTTAGATCAGCATATTAATCAAGAAATCAATCTCAATCTACTACATAACATCATTTAATTCAATACATACTAATACAAGCATTTATACAAACACATACACTACACACTTAAGTCCACATATAGTATGTCGACCCAAAGTGCGCAACTTGGCGAATCTCTTCGCCAAACTGATTATGCAAGCATTCCTAACTCCCTAATACGGCGACAAACCATGTCAATCACGTCAGCAAAATATGCATGTAGACCGTACTTCCTACAAATGACTAAAGTGCCCTAAATCTCATATCCTTCGTTAATTTACGAAACAGGAAACGGAGAGCATGTTGTACATGTCAAACGGCGATGCCGTCGATAATCTACTATTAAACGACATTGAAAGCATTGTAAACCGTCAATCAAAGCGTCTAAAATCCTCACCTAGTCTCTTACGGTCGCGGGATTTTGAACGGAGCGTGTACGCTTCGTCTACGGCTGTAAGAGAACCTGATTCATGGATTATGTTAGCTAACATGCTCAGAATCTACGTAAACCCTAAATCAGCAAGTTTTTGGGGTTTTTCTATACCTGAAAAAGTGGAAAAATCACCAGCCAGGTGATTGGAATGAAGTGTTGAAGCAGCACTGTCAGGGGCTCGGATGCGGGAAAAATCTCCTCTTCCCTTTCTCTCAAACTCTCTCTCTCTTTTCTAGGGTTTGTGAAATTCGGATGCAAGGAAGGAATGAGGGTTTCAACCCCTTTTATAAGCTTGAAAATGCCGAAAATAGGCTCCGGGACGAAGTTTACTTAATGCCTATCCATTTCGGGGCTGTTTCGGTCCAAAAACTGATTTCTGGTGGTCCCCTGGTCGATTGCGATCAGACTTAAGCTCATGGGTACCAGATGTACCTCGTATTAAGTTTTCAGTCTGGCAGGGTTCGCAGATCGCACGTAGCGGACCAGTTTCAGTTCAGCGGTCACCGCACATAGATCAGGGCTGAAAGTCTCATGATAATAAATAGAAATTTTTCCTGATCCGAGGGTGTAATCTGGATGAATTCTGACGGTCAGAACGCTTAATACTGACGCGTCAAGTCGTGTGCCAGATTTGAATTTGAAATTCCCAATTCGTCCCTATTCACGGTCGCTTCAGTCCGGGTTCAACGAAATACTCTGTGATTATCGGTTTGACTTGATTTTCGAGATGATTGTCAAGTCCAGCTGGGCGGTTCTAACGGTCTAAGATAGGAGGTATCGGACCTTCGACGCGCGGTCTAAATCCAATCCAAAAGTTTAATATGGTCCAGAGGACAAACCTGCTTAGAGTTTGATCCAAGGTTATAGAGTATTGTAGAGTTGTCTGTTCTACTCGATTCGGGTCTTGTAGAACGTATTTAAAGTGATCAGGGACGATTTCCCAGCTACTCTAGCGTTGCGCTAGCTAACTTACGTTTAATTTCCATGGAAATTATTTATACGCGATTTCGGGTCAAATCGGTACTCGATTCCAAGTACGGATTTTTCACGGGCGTTACAACCTAGATAGTGGTTGCTCCAAGCATATGACAAGCGACAAGGCTTTATTCACCGATCTAAAAGATATGAATGACGGGTCAGTCACATTTGGTGATGGAAGCATTTGTAAGATTATTGGCCAAGGTAGGGTTCAGCTTTATAACCTTTCCTTATTTAAGAATGTTTTGTATGTTGAGGGCTTGAAACACAACCTACTAAGCATTTCTTAGATATGCGAGAACAACCATAGTGTGAAGTTTTCTAATCAAGGTTGTGAGATACTTAATAAAAAGGGTTCTGTTATATTAACTGGTCGCAGAACTTCTGAAAACTGCTACATCGTTAGTGATGCAAGCTCATCTACTCAATCATGTTACATGGTCCATACCGATGAGACTGAATTATGACATAAACGCCTTGGACATGTACACTATCGGAACTTATTTAGATTGAGCAAAAGAGAACTAATTAGAGGTCTATCCAAATTGTAAAAAGTAGACAAAATATGTGGTGAATGCCAGTTGGGCAAACAGATTAGGAGCTCTCACAAGAAAGTGAACTCCAATACCACATCTAGACCACTCGAGCTTCTCCACATGGATCTTATTGGACCAACCAGTACGGAGAGTCGAGGAGGTAAAAAATACATCTTGGTTATTGTAGATAACTATACCAGATTCACTTGGGTATCGTTCTTAAAAGACAAAACTGAAACCCTGGATGAAGTAAAAAAGGTCATTAAATGAATCCAAAATGAGAAAGGTTCTCATGTTAGTAAGATCCGTAGTGATCATGGATCCGAATTCAAAAACAGTAGTTTTGAGAAATTCTGTAGCGATCAGGGAATATCGCATGAATTTTCTGCGCCCAAAACACCGTAACAAAATGGTATAGTTGAAAGAAAAAACAGAGTGCTTCTGGATATGGCTAATGTTATGTTAAATAGCATGAAGCTCTCTAGAAATTTTTGGGCTGAAGCAGTTAATACCGCATGCTATATTATTAATCGGGTTTATACCAGTAAATCTGATAATAAGACTGCTTATGAATTATGGTTTGAAAAGAAACCTAATGTCAAATACTTTTAAGTTTTTGGCAGCAAGTGTTATATTTTACGAGATCGTGAAAATATAGGAAAGTTTGATACAAAGAGTGATGAAGGTATTTTTCTTGGTTATTCTTTGAACAGTCGAGCTTATAGCGTTCTAAATAAGAGAACTGGTGTGATTCAAGAATCCATCAATGTGGTCATTGATGATCATTTGAATACACCAGCTTCGAGTTCAGATGATGATGAAGCTCTTAATATTGACAATCAAGATACCTCATCAAGTAAAAAAGAATCTGAACCAAGGACTGTCAAAGATCATCCAACCAATCAAATTCTTGAAAACCCTCTCATTGGAGTTCGTACTCGCAAACAACTTGAGAACATTTGTAATTATGTTTGTTTTACATCCCAAATAGAATCGGTCAATATGAAAGAAGCACTTTCTAATGAAAATTGGATAGTTTCTATGTAGGATGAACTTAATCAATTTATTCGTAATGATGTCTGGTATCTTGTTCCTAGACCTAAAGATAAACACATTATTGGAACAAAGTGGATCTTTAAAAATAAGTCTGATGAACTTGAAAATATAATACGGAACAAGGCTAGACTGGTTGTACAAGGGTACACTCAGATTGAAGGCATCGATTACGATGAAACCTTTACTCCAGTCGCTCACCTTGAGTCAATCAGACTTTTTATTTCCATCGAATGCTTTAGAAAAGTTAAGATTTATCAGATGGCTGTAAAGAGTGCTTTCTTCAATGGTGATTTACATGAAGAGGTGTATGTTGAACAACCTTCAGGGTTTGAAGACCCTAAGTTATCTGACCATGTATTTCATCTCAATAAAGCTCTCTATGGTCTAAAATAAGTGCCCAGGGCATGGTATGAAAAATTGACTAAATTCTTACTTAGTCATAGCTTTTAAGTAGGAAGTGTTGATAAGATGCTCTTTGTTAAGAAACATAACAATGATATTTTAATGGTTCAAATTTATGTTGATGATATTATTTATCGATCAACTTGCTCTAATATGTCTATTGAGTTTGCAGAGTTAATGAAATCAAGGTTCGAAATGAGCATGGTTGGTGAACTAAACTATTTCAAAGGGTTGCAAGTAAAACAACAACCTGATGGAATTTTTATTTCCTAGACCAAATATGCTTCAAACTTGGTTAAAAGGTTTGGATTTGAGAATGGTAAGAACTTTGATACTCATATGAGTACAACGTTAAGACTCTTAAAAGACTCTACAGGTAAAGATATAGATCCTAAACTATATCGTAGTATGATTGGTAGTTTGTTGTATCTAACTGCTAGTAGACCTGATATCGCGTTAAGTGTTGGTATTTGTGCAAGATATCAGTCTAATCTTAAGGAATCACATCTTACTACTGTTAAATAGATTATTAGATATGTCGTAAGTACTATAAATCTGGGTCTTTGGTATCCTTTTGATACTAGTGTTCAATTAGCCGGGTACTCAGATGTTGATTGGGCCGGTAATATCGATGATAGAAAATCAATCAGTAGTGGTTATTTTTACATTGAAAATTGCTTAGTTTCTTGGTTCAGCAAGAAGCAAAGCCCAATATCGCTCTCCACTGCTGAGGCTGAGTATATTGCAGCTGGATATGCATGTACTCAACTAGTTTGGATGAAACGCATGCTAAGCGATTATGGAATTAATCAAAATTCAATGATCTTACATTGTGATAATTCCAGTGCTATAAATATTTCCAAAAATCCAATCCAACATTCACGTACTAAGCACATTGACATTAGGATTCATTACATTCGTGAGTTGGTTGAAGAAAAAGTTATTTCCTTGGAATATATACCAACCAAAACTCAACTTGCTGATATATTTACTAAATCGCTCGACAAAAGCAGGTTTAATAAATTAAAATTTGATCTTAGTATGTGCATTTTACATTGAGTATTCTTGCTTACATGTATCATAGTGTACTATATTTCATATTATATTTGTTGGTATTTCAATTTTTTACATTAAAAATGTAATTTTGGTCGATACTCGACTGGTCGTAGCTGTACACTAGTTGTGGTACGACCGGTCGTGCACCGCACTCGATCGGTCGTGGAGTTCGTGAACTTGATATACCAACCGAAACTCAACTTGCTGATATATTTACTAAATCGCTCGACAAAAGCAGGTTTAATAAATTAAAATTTGATCTTAGTATGTGCATTTTACATTGAGTATTCTTGCTTACATGTATCATAGTGTACTATATTTCATATTATATTTGTTGGTATTTCAATTTTTTACATTAAAAATGTATTTTTGGTCAATACTCGACTGGTCGTAGCTGTACACGACCAGTCGTGGTACAACCGGTCGTGCACCACACTCGACCGGTCGTGGAGTTCGTGAACTTGATATAATTTGGGGAAGATCTCCTTCTTCTTCATTTCCACTCCAACCTACGACGAGTCGTGCCTCGACCAGTCATAGGATTTCTTGTATTTCTTCAAGGTTAATCTTATTTCTTCAATTTTCTTGAAGATTCATGCTCTTTATGTTTTGATTTGATCATTGTATAGCTAGTTTCATCTTTTTGTTGGGTTTTTCAAGGGTTTCTTCTCAATTTGCTGATCTAGAGAAAACCCATCCTTCTTTTTGTGCATTTCTCTTTCTTTTTGTATATCTTGCTGAAGATGGATGCTAGTGGGAAGAAAAAAACATCCCGTGGTCCATCCTCATTTAGATCTACACCGATAACAAAATGGCACCTTCAGTTACCCGAAGATGATCCTCAAGATGTATGGGATTTACGTGTTCGTAATGTTATCATTGAGCATACTGCTGATCTCAATCACATTGCTCCATATGGTATTGTCCCTCTCCTTGAATCTGTTGGCTGGGCTAACATTTTGCTTTGGGGTGGGCCTGCATACCAGTCTATTGCACAATCAATGGTTGCATGTATCTCAGAATTTTTCCTTGACAACTTAACTTTTTCAATTGATACTAGAGAAGGAAAATTTAAAGTAGACCGTCATTTGATATTGGGTATTATGGATATACCCGTTAATGATGAAGGTATACCGATTCATACTTTATACGACAAACCATTTGAATCGAAAAAATGCATGTTAACAAGAGACTTATGCAAAATTGATGCGCAATGGACACACAAAGGGAATGCGCTCCCTTCAAAGTATCTGTTACCTAGATACAGAGTGTTACATCATTTTTTCATTTTAAATCTATATCCTCAATCCGGTAATAAAACCGAGTTGACTTCTTTCATGGTTCGTGTGTTGCATTCTATTGCTTTTGGTACTATGGTCTGCCTTCCTTCTTTGATTTGTCATTTTATAATACATTTTCGTCTCCATCCGGGTCATAGTGATATTCCATTTGGTTATCTTATGACTGTGTTAGCCACTCACATGCTTGTCGATAAACCTATTAATGAGGCACCAATTCATCATCTTATTTTCAACAATTTCAATCTTAATAAGATGAAGTTGGATTTGCTTCCTGGCCAAGTAGATGAAGGTGGTGTTGGTGGTGAAGTCAGAAATGAAGAGGAAGTTGGCGATCTTCCTCAACAGGATGTTAATATGGATGAGTTATTTGATGAGATAGAAACTGATTCGCCAAATGATCCTGGTTACGATCCATCTAGTTATGCACGCCTTCGTGCATTAGAGGAGAAGGTTGATAACATGAGTATAGCCCACGATATGCAGTTTAAATATATGCAAAAATATCTTCATCGCATTAATAGGGGCTTACACCAGATTGATCCTACTATCCCTGCTCCCTCCTCTGGATCTGATTATGCGGATTATCTTTTGGATTGTATAACATTATCTTATCTTTTCTTTTGGATATTGTATTAACTTGGTTATGACTTGTTGATTCTGGTTTATATTTTAAAATATGCTGTCTTTCCATATTTCTTTCTTATTATTTGCTTATTATTACTCTTTATGTTGTTGTTCTCTTTACTATTGTGTCCTTCCCTTTTCATTTTGTGACAAAAAGGGGAAGTAGTATGGTAAAGGGGAGTAGTATGGAAAGGGGGTAATTTGTGCTTTTTTGATTGATTGAGAATATGGAGTCTTGATGTTTACATGTTATTTATTACATGAGCAGCACTTGTATCTCTCAGGGGGAGTAGAGTAATTTGTATGATGTTGCTCTTATCTGTATGATATGTGTTTTGTCACAAATTTGACAAAGGGGGAGATTGTAAGTGCTATGATTTCATATCCCTTTGGTTGTTAAATTTTGTGGTGCCAAAACCTATATCTATGTCTTGTATATCTTGTGTTTCATGTTTGAGACTATTCATTACTTCAAGACATCGCATTTCAAGACAAGAACTTAAGTGAAGAAAGTTTCAAGTCATGGATGAAGAATTCAAGAATAGAAGTCTTCAAGTATGCATATTCAAGATTCAAATAAGTACAAGTATAGAAGAAGACTTTGTCAACTTAAGAAAGGATCAAGCTCGAGAAGGCCTACAACAAGAGTCATAAATTCTCAAGCTTCTCTTAAGGGTCATCTGAGTGTATAGACTATCAATGTCCATCTCACTTTTAAGGTTTGTTTGGCCTTAGATTGACTTTAGGATGGGCTTTACTGTAGGTCATTCTGGATACATAATTCGTATATTTTAATATGCTTGTTCGGGCTGTTCTAAGACCAGTCCTAGGGACTTCAAGACCAGTCCTAGCTCTGCAACGACCAGTCTTAAGTTTTTCAGGACCAGTCCTAGGTTGTTGAAGATTTTTAAATTTTTTTGGTTGTCCTACGACCAGTCCTAAACATCCCACGACCAGTCCTGTGAGCTGTATGACTCGTCCTGTGACCAGTCTTAACCCTACGACTCAAACTCCAGCAACTAAACTGGGGGTCCTACGACCGGTCCTACGTGACCCACGACCAGTCGTAGGTGGCCCACGACCGGTCGTAGGCTACCCAGGACCAGTCGTGGAGCAGCTAATCCTTATCCCACAGAAATCTTTAAAAATCTTTGAAGTTACGACCAGTCCTAGGATCCTAAGACCAGTCGTAGATGAGATTTTTCAGGCTATAAATAGACCACGAACTTCAGAGTTTTTCAATTCAATTCAACTCAATTCAACCAATCTTTAGGCTATACTCTGAGATAAGTTCGTGTTTATTTTTAAGCTACTTTGTGCTCATTTAATATTCCTTTTGCTAGATTGTTTATTATTTGATTTTGATCTACATTCCAATCTTATTTGAAAAGGGGAATTTCTGATATTCCTTCTTCTTGGATTCAAAAACAAATAAAACTAGCCCTTTTGCTTTAAAATCAATTAGACTTAGAACCATTCTTAAAGTGAGTATTGGACTTTGAACGTTGAATCGAACTTCTACTTCGATTGGTTCTACCGGGCTACTTTAAAAGGAGATTCATGTATTTTACATTTGTGTAATTTCTTTGGTTTTATTTGAGATTTGCCAAAAAAATCTCATTGTTTTGGTTATCTGAGGAGAGCAGAAAACTCAGATTGTGTGGGTTTTTGGATTATGTAAGCTCATGATAAAAAGACACAATTGTGAAGGTTTTAGGTAAACCTGTGAAACCTATTTTGATAGTGCGTGCTAATATCCCCTGTGTGAGGATATTAGGAGTGGAGTAGCATTCTATGTGGCTGTTGGATAACAGTTGGTGTACACACAGGCGAACCACTATATATCGTTGTGTTGTGGATGTGTTTTATTCTTTCATTCCTTTTTACATTCAGTTTTGTGGATGAATGTTGTAATCATTTTATTTCAAGTAAGTGTGGGAATGTTGTAATAACTTAGGATTTATTTCTGCAAGTTATTTTGGTTGCTTTGCTTTTTATTCCTCATTGGTTTGTGATACAAAGGACGTTCTAGAAATAAGGTTATCCTACCTTAAACCTTTGGTTTTTGGTGTAAGGTTGTCCTTAGAACTGATATAGTATCATTCTCTTTAATCTAGTTTATTGAGATTGATTTTTAATTCAGCATTGTGCTTTATTTCTTTTATTATTCCGCTGTTTTAAGTTTTATTTGACATTGCCCTATTCACCCCCCCTCTAAGGCATATAGCTAGGCCCTTTCAAGTGGTATCAGAGCCTAATAGCTCGTGCTTATTGTTTATTGATTGGATTTATTTCCTGAGCTAACGATCTAAGCTATATTGAGATGTCAAATTTTAATAGCCTATCAGTCACTAGGCCACCACCCTTTAATGGCACAAACTATGCCTATTGGAAAGCCAGGATGAGGATCTTCCTCAAATCCTTGGATGAAAGTGTGTGGCTGGCCACAGTGAATGAATGGAACCCTCCTATCACTGAAGTAACTAATGACGATGGTTCAAAATCAATGAAAGTAACAGCTTATTCTCTTTGGACCGCACTTCAGAAAAGTGAGAGTAGTACAAATGCAAAAGTACTAAATGCAATTACTTGTGCATTATCACCAGATGAATTCAAAAGAATCATCTCTTGTGAAAATGCAAAACAAACATGGGATGTATTAAAAATGACACTCGAGGGTACATCAATTGTCAAGAAATCTAAAGTCCAACTCCTCATGTAACATCCCGAAAATCGGGGGGTCGAGCAAAAACCCAACTCCCGAGTTCCAAAATGTTATTTATGCAACATGGATATGTATGATTGAATGTTGTCTGTGATAATGTATTAAACATGAGTGAGATGAAGCCAGAACAGCATATCATACTCCAGAGACAGTTAAATTTGCAAGCGGAAGACTGTAATAGTATGTATAACATATATAAACTGTTGTATGTCTCCAGAGTGTGAATATATTACCAGGTTATACACATACATGTATACTTCAAAAGTAAACAAAATGAATATACATGAGGGCGCTAAAACTATAAAATGACAATGTCAAAGTATCTAATCAACCTCCCTGCAATCCCGTCAATCAGAACACGCATAAAGGAGGAATCCTCCTCCTCATCATCAAGTCCAGCTCCGCCTCACAGGCCGCGCCATCATCTGCAATCACAAAAGGGACTGGTGGGTGTCCGGAAACACCATCCCGTAACGTGGGAGTAAGTGATCAACTCAGTGGGATAAGAGAGCAGAGATTAACATGTTATCAAATCAATCATGCGATAATAGTAAAGCAGTAAATCAAACAATCCTAATACTGTTGTTAATGCAATATGACGTGACATGATGGATGCCCTCACTGACGATCTCCCTCATACGGCACCATCTTACGACCGCGGCATGCCGCACTCCCTCAAGTGCTCCACATCTTCCAGGCACATGCAATGTCATGGTGATATGATTACCTAGTTGTTATTAGTCCTTTTCATACAACAATATTGGGAAACTAAGGTACTTCCCTTATATCAATCCCAACACAGATCCTGTCTAGGGTGGTCACTCCTAGTAATCTCATACGATGTATATTTTGTAGGTCGCTGCAAGGGCTGCCAGGGCTGTTGCACGCACTCGTTGCTCCGCTCCCCCATCACCTTATCAATACAGGCCTACTGTACTCTACTGCTACGGAAGGGTCGTCGCCTCCCGTAGACTCAGAATACGCTCGCGGTCATTATAAAGGGCTGTCAGGGCTGTTGCTCGCACTCGTTGCACCGCTCCCCCATCACCTTATCAATGTAGGCCGACAGCAAGAATATAGTGTCCCATACCACCATAATCTGCTCACGAGTCATAGGTGCTCACTGGTCACTACGGGGAGGTTTGTGGCCCCAGCGTAGGCCGACAGCTCGACCACGGTGTCCCATACCACCATGCCCGGCTCATGAGTCTTCGTGGATCAAGGTACCATGGTTGACAGGGTTTACAATGGTAAGTTCAGTACCCTAGGTTCAAGCAGTTGTGACTCATACAGGGTGAACATACAATGGCCAGTCGGGTTACTTGACGGGCTCGACTAGCACGAGCGCATCTCGAGATGAACGACATAATGTGCATGAAACACTTCGTGTGGCCTAACCACTGCCGCCAACTCAAAACACGACTCGCATTCATCGACGCGTCGCTCGTGGCAAAGGTGAGCCATTCACGGATTTACTCGGTTACCGACTGCCTGGACTAGGCATAGTCCCAAACAATCATAGAATCACATCAGCATTCATGTAAGAGTAATGGGAATGAAATACAACCATGTGAGCATGTTAACACATGTTATAACGTACAACTTAAGTAAATCATCCTACACATGTCTTTCACGCATATAATGAAATTATGCATATCGCCAACATATAGGAAATCCTCTCCATTAGCCTATTAATTGAGAATTCAATCTCAACTAAATCATAATGAAATCATCAAGTACATGTTATAGCATACCACTTAAGTGCAACATCAAACATATGCATTTCATACATATAATGAAATCGTACATACGGCTAACATGTAGGAAATCATTTACATCAGCATATTAATTGAGAAATCAATCTCAAATCAATTCATAACACCATTTAATTCAATACATACTAATACAAGCATTTATACAAACACTTACACTACACACTTGAGTCTACATATAGTATGTCGACCCGAAATGCGCATTTAGGCGAATCTCTTCGCCAAACTAATTATGCACGCATTTCTAATATTCTAATGCGACAACAATTCATGTCAATCACATCAGCAAACTATGAATGAAAACAGTACTTCCTACAAATGACTAAAATGCCCTAAATCTCATATTCTTCGTCGGTTTACGAAACAGGAAACGGACAGCATGTTGTACATGTCAAATGGCGTTGCCGTCAAGAATCTACTATTAAACGACATTGAAAGCTTTGGAAACAGTCAATCAAAGCGTCTAAAATCCGCACCTTGTCTCTTATGGATGTTGAAATTCGAACGGAGCATATACGCTTCGTCTACGGCGAATAGAGAACCTAATACACGAGTTATATCAGTTTACATGCTATGGAACGGAACGAATGCCAAATCAGCAACTTCTAGGGCTATTTCTTACCTGAAAACGTGGAGGAATCGCCGGGAAAGTGCTTGGATCGCGTGGCTTAAACACGTGTAGCAGGTAGCACCAGCAGCAGGAAATTCTCTCCCACCTCTCTCACAATCTCTCACCTTTCTCTCCCTCAATCTAGGGCTTTTCCCAAATTCGGATGGGAGAGATATGAGAGGGTTTCAATCCCTTTTATAAGCTTAAAAATGCCCGAAATAGGCTCAGGAACAAAGTTCACTTGATGCTTAACCAAAGCGGGGCTGTTTCGGTCCAAAAGATGATTTCTGGTGGTCCCCTGGTCGAATGCGATCGGACTTAAGCTCATGTGTACCAGATCTAGCACACATTAAGTTTTCAGTCCGGCAGGGTTCGCAGATCGCACGTGGCGGACCAGTTTCAGTTCATCGGTCACCGCACGTAGATCAGGACTGGAAGTCTCATAATAATAAATAGAAATTTTTTCTGATCCGAGGGTGTAATCTGGATGAATTCTGACGGTCAGAATGCTTAATACTGACGTGTCAAGTCGTGTGCCAGATTTGAATTTGAAATTCCAATTCTGTCCCTATTCGCGGTCTCTTCAGTCCGGGCTCAATGAAATAGTCTGTGATTATCGGTTTGACTTGATTTTCGAAATGATTGTCAAGTCCAGCTGGGCGGTTCTAACGGTCTAAGATAGGAAGTAACGGACTTTCGACGCGCGGTCTAAATCCAATACAAGAATTCAAAGTGGTCCAGAGAACAAACCCGCTTAGAGTTTGATCCGAGGTTATAGAGTATTATGGAGTCATACGTTCTACTCGATTTGGGTCTTGTAGAACGTATTTAAAGTGATCAGGGACTGTTTCCCAGCTACTCCAGCGTTGCGCTAGCTAACTTACGCTGAATTTTCATAGAAATTAATCCTAAGTGGTTTCTTTGGCTATGAAATTGGGTTCTGAGCAATTTTTCAGGTGTTTTAGTTGACCCATTGCCTAAGGACGTTTAATCCCAGGTTGGCGAAAATCCGGGGTGTTACACCTCACAACTAAATTTGAAGAAATTCTTAGACTGATTTCAAAAATCTTCAACAACTTAGGACTGGCCGTGGAATTTCTTGGACTGATTGAGCCATTGATAGGACTAGTCGAACAAGTTCCAGGATGAGTCTTAGAATAGGCCAAATTCACTTATAAAATATATACGGATTATGTATCCAAAATGTCCTACTCTAAAGGTCAACCTAAGGTCAGTCATACCTCAATAGTGAAGCAAGGACATTGAAACTTGAAGACAAGTAACCTTTGAGTATAATTAAGCCTGAAATATTGAACTTGAAAGCTTTTGAGGTCTTGAATGGATCTTTTGTTCATCACATATACAGCTTCAAAGCATTGTCTTTGTCACCACCAATTTGACAATAACAAGGGGCTATAAATGTAACGCCATGAAATTTGGAGGTCGAGCATAACTCAGCTCCCGAGTTTCAAAACCTCACTTATGTAACATAGTTAATGATGGATGTATGTTGTCTGTGTTAGTGCATAAAACATGAAATAAATCAAGCCAGATCAGCAGACATAATTCAAGGATATTGAGAAAATGCAAGAGAAAGTCTTAAATACATATATAATACAAAAATAATCCCCAAAAGATGCGTGCTCTGCCCAGGATAATATATTCAGCTGTCTCAAAAATACATGTACCAAACTGTGTAAAATCGTCATATACATATCCCAGAATCCCCGCTGGTCAAGACAAGGTTCACATGAACCTGTCTGCGAACTGCATAAATGAGAACGCCTCCTCGTCCTCATCAAAGTCTGGCTCCACCTCGCCAGTATCGCCTTCACCTGCAACTAAGTCAGAGTCTGGTTGGTTTTTAAGCACCATCCCAGAACGTGGGAGTGAGTGATCAACTCAGTGGTACTATACAACAAAGGTTAATATGTTATCAATTCAATCAAATAGTAATGATAAAGCAGTACAATCAAACATGTCCTAGATACTCTTGTTAATGTAAGAATGATATGAGGGAATAATGCATGCCCTCACCACAAACTCCCTCATGCGACATCATCTAACGATCGCAGCATGAATCACTACCACTGTGCTCTCACACCAACGCCAATGGCATATGCAGTACGCTGTCATGAGTATGATTACCAAGTTCTTATTAGTCCCTTTTCATACAACAGGATTGGGAAGCTACGACACCTCCCTTATATCAATCCTCCAAACATTGATCCATTATAGGGTCGTCAGTCCTAGGAAATCTCATACGATGTTACATTTCTAGGTAGCTGCAAGGGCTGCCAGGGCTGTTGCACAGAATCGTTACACCACTCCCCCATCACTAAATCAATACAGGCCTAGTTATATCCTCAATACTACAACAGGACTCATCGCCCTTATGCAATGCTAGGATATACTCGAGGTCACTATAAAGGGCTCGTCACCAATCAATGTAGGCCAACAACAAGAATATAGTGTCCCATACCACCATAATCTACTCATGAGAGAAGGATGCTCACTGGTCACTACAGGGAGGCTCGTCGCCCCAGCGTAGGCCGATAGCTCAACCACGGTGTCCCATACCATCATGTCCGGCTCATGAGTCTTAGGGGATCACGGTACCAAGGTTAACGGGAGTTTCACTGGTAAGTTCAGTGCCTTAGATTCAATCAGTAGCGACCAAACATGGTGAACAACATCGGTGAATCGAGTTAGTTGATAAGTTCAACTAGGCCAAGTGCACGTTGAGTTGAACAATGTAATGCATAAGCACTCCGTGTGGCCTAACCACTGTGGAACATCCCAAGCACGACTCAGATTCGTTAAACTCATCTTGTGTGGTGAAAACGGCCTCAACCACCATTTATAGAACGATTACTGATTACCTGGACTATAGTACAACCCCAATCACGTACAAATTCAATAACAGGCATATGAGTCATATCCTACAATCATACGGACAATCATGAAGTATAACTTAAATGTAAATACAGTACATGGAGGAAATCATACACACCTTTAACATGATTCATCTAAGTTAATCAATCCATGGAGGAAATCATACACATGGTTAATACGAATAATCTAAGTTACACAATTCATGGAGGAAATCATACACACAGTTAAGGTGATTGAGATTCATGGAGGTGGAGAGAGAGTCGTTGAGTTGAGTCGGGTTGAGACAGAGCTAACTCGCTGTTGACTCATTGTACTTGAACTAGGGCAAGCTGTTGGAGTTATGGGCCTGGTAACCTTGCTGGTTATGTCGTAGGAGGATGAGAAAAAGAGGAAAAAGAGAGGGAACCAAAAGACAAGGAGAGGTGTTGGTAGTTGTGTTGAACCGAGTCAATAAGGTGAGTCACACGTTCTTCCCAAACTAGAAGCATTTCGATTTACAATTATCATCATTGCGTTATTATCATAATAATTTTTATTATAGGCATGATTAGCCATTAGTAGGTTATTTGTGCTCAAATTAGTTAGGATAAATAGAATTGTAATTATCAAATAGTAGTAGTTTAATTATCTCTCTTAATAGTGGGTCCTAGTGATTATTATCACCATAATTATTATTATTACTATGGTAGTTATTAATAATTATAACACTAATGTTAAAAATTATTTTTTAATTATTAAATTAATATTGTTACCATTTTTATCATTATTAGGATTGCAAATATCAAGAATGTATAGCCATTAGTAAATTATCTATTCTAATAATGGTTATTGTATATAAGAAATTAAAATACTATCATTATTAAATACTAATGTATTGTTTTATCATAAATAGTAGATTACAATATTAATTATCATCATGATGATTATTAATAATATTAACTATAACACTAACGTTAATAAATATTATTAAGTTAACACTAAAATCAATTGCACGCCAACTAGGGTTGAAACCCTAATTATCTAGCCTAGACCTAATCTCTAGAATGAAATCCTAGACCTAAGTGGTCTAAACTCTAGGTTGAGACCCTAATCCTAGATAGTGAGTAAGCTTGGATCTAACTGTACAACTTTACGATTGATGTTAAGAATTGACTCCAAGGGAACATGCATTTCGCAACAATGGTGCAGGCGATTCAAAATATAAGGTAATGATTTCTTCCCCTTAAGCTTTCCATCTCTAAAGTAGATCAATGATAGCTTTCAAATTAATTATAAATGATGCCTTAGAACTTGATTAATTATGTGAATAGCTTACTTGGACATATGCTTTAGAATTGATCATGAATATCAGATGCATATGCTAGACCTTGATTCTGGGGCATCAAGAAGCGGAGACTCGGCTTTAACATCATCTTCCTCTCCAATATCCACTTCAGTATCAGTATCTTCATTTAACAAAGCATCTCCCTCATTAGTTAAGCTCAGGGGAGAAGGTGTATCATCACTTGCAGTATTGGCTGAATATTCTGATGAACTATCTTCCTCTGATATAGTTTGTTTTCCTTTGTAAGTAGTCTTCATAGGGAGAAGACGCACACTCTGAGTAGGAGAAGGAACTTGTTGTGCTAAAACTTCAAGAGACAATGACTTGGCATGCAAGCAAGTCATAGGAGATGTAGTGATAGTAATCTGATTCATGGCAGGAGAGGCTATGACTATAGCATGACTTGTTGTGGTGCTGTATGATCCGTGGCAGAGATAACTGCGGTGGTTGTATGTTCAATAGTGGGAGGAATCGTAGAAGTGATGGGCTCTGTGGTAGGAGGAATAATGGGAGCAAGGTTTGTAGGTTGATCTCCTCCTTTAGGAGTATGAGAAGGTAGAATACCGTCTGCAGTTTCAAATTCATCGTGAGGAGTGGTTGGTCTTTCTCCCCGTTTTATCAAATCCAAAAGAAATCCATCCTTCTAGAGTATTTGGCAACTTTATTTCTCTAATTGGTTCTTCTACGAAATTTTTGTGATAAAGCTGTCCCTGAATAGCAACCTAGTCTTTCTTGTTAAAATATCTAATTCCTTATTCTGGCCAATAGTTCCTCAGGTGTTGGGGGGGGGGGGGGGGGGAATCCAGATAGGTTGATCCACCAGAAAATAGTTGCGCAGTAGGTAGTACTGATGTGCCCACCTCCGCATCCAGGAATATGAAGCTGTCACTTGATGATTATACCCTAGGAGAAGAAATCGAGAACCAATTTTTTTTGCTAAGAGTTGCTTCCATATTAAAGCCCAATTATAGGGGCCGACTCCATAACTTCTCATTGTTCATGTGACTTCCTCTCCTGCCTGAGGCTTAGCTTGATCATACCCAAATTGCCTGAAAAATTGACTTGGATAATACATTCTCTCCAAAACTCTACTCCTTCTTGCAGAGGAAGACTATAAGAACAAATATAAAGAAATAAGGTTTTCTCAACAGATTCCAAGTTATTGTTATCCTTAACATCTTTGTCTTCTACTTGGTAATCTAAATAGAAAGGGAAGAAGTCGATGGATTCTGTGTTGTCAATTTTATCCATTATCCAGACATACCCCTTCTTTATCATCTTTCGCTTCAAGAAATGCCAGAGAGGTAGATGATCAGGATGGACATAAGCCTTCTCCGGATCACCATAAGTCCAGGGAGAAATAGTTCCATGGAGTGAAAGAAGATGAAACCCCTACTGCTGGACTTAAGTAGTGTGCCACAACATGACCAAAAGCTCTATATAATGAGCATAACATAGGAGGGGCCAGAGAATATTCTTTTTGCCTTCTGCCATTGTGCTTGCTGCCACAAATAAAGTTGGCCGAATAGAGTCTAAGCTCTTTGAGCTAGGAAGCACGACTAAGCTTAACTAATAAGCTAAAAAAGTGGCTAATTCAGTTTCAGTGGTGAATTCAGTCGAGCCCTTTATCGTTTTGCGATAGGCTTCCAATTTGGCATAATGACTATTAGGGAACCTAAAAAAAGGGGAAGGAAGATGGTTTAATAATTTATATTTATAAGTAAATGAGGTCTGAAAGATAAGATTAAAAAAAATGTGTTATAACACTTACAGTAAGTATCAGGAAAAATGTACAAGCCAATAAAGAGGGGATATTTTATGGACATCGGAGAAACAAGACATTTCACAGAAGAGTTTGATTGTTGATGCTGAAATATTAGGCGTTCTGTTGGGAGTAACATGAGTGAATTCTTCATTCGTAGGAACGTATTCGTCTAGGAAAGATCCGGAGATGGGAGCCATCCTATATAGATCCCACAAGGTGATACTTGCTTCCCCTATTAGAAGATGGAAAGAATTCATAGTGGAAGACCAGTACTTCCGAAAGCCCTTATAAATCATCGTGTCCTTTTGGAAGAACTCTGAGGTAGGTTCTATAGCATAATATATCCTTACTGCCATAAGGACATCTTTGTACTTAGTCAAGATCACCTTAGTCCATGCACTGTAATATGGACGATCAGTCCAAAGACCCCGTGTCCCAAATTCTTCTTTACCCCACATGGAGTCGCGATCCCGAAAATGTTGTTGAATTTTTTTGAAGATATGTATGGGGAATAAGGCATGTGGGTTGTAACATGGTGTGAGGAAGCGCATGTATGTTATCTGCCCAGTCTTTTGGACTAAGCCTTTCTTTGTGAGATAACCTTCAACGAGTTGCAGCTCTTTGATCACCTAATTTGACACATACAGTAGTTTGTTTTGTGTCATATAGTTGGTCGGTTCACACTTTGGAGTATAGACCCGTGGCGCTGGAGATGCAAAGGGATAGTAATAGTCTCCTCTTTATAAGGGTTGTGGAATTTAATTGCATCAGCGCTTGACATGATTGAGTCCTAAGCATTTTGAAAACGACTCTGGTTGTGTTCTCGAATCTTTTCCTGAAAAAATTCTTCTTTACTTTTTTCTCTTGTTTTCTTTGAAATTGCATGAGGGGAAAAAGCTTCGGTGATAGAAAGATGAGTGTCGTCTGTGCGAATATTGGTTGTGGACTTCAACCAATCATCCCAATCAGATTCCTGACCTGAAGTAGGGGGACCCTCTATCTCCTTCATTAGCACAGCTATACGGATGTGGTCAGATAGATGCTGGATGCGATCAACAAAGTTGATAATAGTGGGAGTTGGTTCTTTGAAGAAGGAAGAATAGCCTTCAGCAGACCTGGGTCTTTTCTGGCTACGGGTTTCAGCTGGTTGTGAGTCGGAGGGCCCAGTAGTACTTGGGGAGGCGTGAGGTCTTTTGGAGCTAGCCATCGAAAATCTACCCAAGAGTCGATAAACAATTTGAAATTAGAGAAAAAAAGTTTCTTAAGTTCTAGAAAATTGAAGGAGAGGTGTAAAAGCTTGATGAGAAAATGGGCAAGTGAAAATTTAAATGAAGATTAAGTCTACATTGTGCATAGGGTGTTGTGCGCAAATCATTGACACTACCTGTTCTTGCACACTAAGTTCTGTTGTGCACATAGAAGTGTTGCATGCTAAGTTCTATTATGCGCAAGGGTTCGTTGTGTGCAAGAGGGTGAGACAGGCAGAGAATAAAGTGAAGGAGAAGAATGGGGATCTTAAATTTATAGATCAGCGCTGTCTCGTTGTGCGAAAGTCATTATGCGTAGTGTAGTGTGTAACTCATTGTTGGCCAGAACGTTGCGGGCCAAAATTATATGAAGCACACAGCGAAGAAAAGGAAAGAAAAATTGGTTAGAATAATTGAAAATTAATCCTACATTGTTTATTTTCTAGATAAAAATAAAAAATGTAGGATCAAGGGGGCATCTGTTGAGGCATAAAAAGAGAGAAAGAAAGATGGCTAGATTTCATTATGCGCAGATGATCATTGTGCGCAAATGATCATTGTGTGCAGGTGATGATCGTTGTGTGCTCAGAAGCATTATGCGCTGAAAGGAATCCGCATAGTGGAGCTTGCACAAAGGGATACCACATGATGACTACATGGCATGTTCACACGTGTAAGAGGGCTATAAATACCCCATGACCCCTCTAAGCGGGTCATTAGCATCTAATCATATAAGAGGAAAAAATTACAAAAGAAGAGAAAGGTAGAGTTCTGCAGTGCACAATGTTTTTGGTTCACAATAAGAGATAGCGCACAACAAGAGGGAGCGCACAACATTGCCAAGCGCATAAGAGGCCCAATGCACAACAGTGTTCAACAAGTAATGACTTCCAACACAAAATGGCCTTTAGCGCCCAATGGCCTCCAGCACAATGTTTAACACACTGTCTTAGTGCATGATGCCCTTATGCATAACGCTGCCAAATATTTATTTTATTTTACAATTCATAAACATTCTATTTTGGAATCAAAGGAGAAAAATGATGTAAAATAACTTGGAATGAATAAATGATGTGATTATCTTCTTTATATTCTTTTGTTTATCATTAAGTTAATGAGATTCCCAAATCGAATGCATTTGTTTCTTGTTCGAAACACTTATATACAACTAAAAGATGACAAAATATCAAAAAGAAAATATTTTTAACAGAGAAAGTGATTGTCATCCTAAAGAAAGATGTGTCATAGAAATACAAAGATCCCAGTAGCCCAACCATTGCTTGTGTAATTAGGAATTACCAAAGTAAGCACACACTTCTTGACTTAGGAGCAAGTGTAATTTTGATCCATTACTCGATCTAAGAACAACTGGGTGTAGTGTCACGTCTTAAACTCAGAAATCGGTCTCATAAAATTTCCAATCATCGAATCCAGTGACGACAACCTCCATAGTACCCCATTCTCGGCTCCCAGCTCCCATATGCTAGATTTTGATCCTAAGATCTTACAAGGAAGATTGACAACGTACATTTGTTTCATTACAAGCATAACCACAAGTTTACCCAAATCACAAAGGCAATATCAACATCACATATCCACTAATATAAATATTTGAATACAGTGCTGAAAGGAAAATACATATATAGAATAATCAAATCTCTAGAAGACATCTGCACGCTCCAAGCTCAACGCTACTGCGACTTAATGTCACCTACATGCATTTATCGTGCATAAACTTATAAAAAGCTTAGAGGGTGGTGTAAATGTGTGCGATGCACGTGCCAAGCATATAGATATCAGAATAAGCAGAAATATTGGTAATCCATAAATCATACAATATCAGAGTAATACAGAAACATGTTGGTAAGTCCATAAATACCATCAACCTTATCCAGGCTATGCGATGTAAAAACATAATAAGCCAATATCATATACTGAGGAAGTAATGTAGATCAACTTTGTAATGTGGAGACATAGTAAGCCAAATATCAGATACCAACTCCATAAATACCATCAACCTTAATCAGGTTTTACAATGCAGAAGCATAGTAAACCAAATGCTATGTACTGAGGATGCAATGTAATATGCGATGATGACTAAACTGGAGTGTGAAGTCGGGATGATAGTACGTAGTATCGTAGGCTATGGGGTCCACACCAAGGGAATTCTATCCAAACCAGTCTTATACCTAAATTTGAATAGTCAGACTCAATATGGATCTCAGGTTAGTCACGCACCCCAACTAAAATTTTGGCCATTGCGAAGGTACACATAACAATTAGTTGTGCACCACCAGCCCGAGTGGATAGTGAATGAGTGAATGATTGAGTATGTAACTCCTTCTCAATAAGTCCACTTATCAGTACCGTACATCTCTGGGATCATCACCGGGGTCAGTACACTCTATATAAAATCACCGCCCTCTGGACACGTAACCATGCAAGTGGAAGAGACCTCACTATTCGCCGTACCAGTAGTTAGCCAATATCTACCTGGCACATCGTTAGCAGACCAAATTACGAGCTGGTCAAACCCAACCTAGCTATGCCCACTACCCTGAGGCGGGTAAGGCCACAACCCCTTCCCAACCGACCACAACATAGTGGGAGATGCGGCTTATTGATATTCGGTGCTCAGGCACTCATGTATCCACTCGGTCTAGACGTTGGGGCATCTCCTAGCCATGGAGTTTAGAGATTTTCACCAAGGGATATCTATGGTGCCTTGATACTAGTAACAGATTTTTGGTGTCCCATCTAACCATCCATGACATGCATGTGTAGTCTATAGCCCTAATGTCGCTAGGGCGTACAATAATCACAACACAATGCAAGATGCATGAGTCATATAATCCTGTCATATATTAATCCTTTGCATATAATGTGCTCATGTGGGATAACTCTGCCTATTAGGGAGTCTTATAGCAACCTTCCTAATGACATATGCAATGGTCAACCACATCTCATAGAAAACATGTAGATGATGCGTTTGAGTACGTCTCATGATGTTATGCTGTTACATAATCATAATCAGTATCGACAATCGGTCTATATAATCGACTTTGATAATCGACCTCGACAATCAGAATCGACCTTGATAATCGGAATCAGCCTCGATAATCAGAATTGGCCTCGATAATTAGAATCGACCTCGACAATCGGCCTTGATAACCGAAATTGGCCTTGACAATCAGAATTGACTTTGATAATCAGCCTCGACAATCGGAATCAGCCTCGATAATTAGAATCATCCTCAATAATCTGTTGGGCCTCGATAATCGGCCTCGACAATCAGAATCGACAATCGGAATCGATCATTGGCTTAACAAAGGGCCTAAGGGAAGGTCACAATGTGGACATTTAACCATCATCGCTCATCGATGTAAACATTTAACCAATATTACTTCCAAGGAGTGGCCCTTATAGGGCCAAACATGTAGTGGGCCCATGGCCTTACATAAGGGCCTCATACATAACATAGTAGGCCACATACAATCTTAATAAGCCTTATCACGGTGGACCATATATAATCTCAATGGGCCACATCCCATGGGCCTCAAATACCTCACAATGGGCCTTAAATACATCATAATGGGCCACTTCCATGGGCCTCAATTATATCACAATGGGCCTCTACCCATGGGCCCCAAATACATCTCAATGGGCCTCAACCCATGGGCCTCCTATACAACAAGTGGGTTGCACTACTTGGGCCTTATGTACATCAAGATAGGGGGTACAACATACATCGCAGTGGGCCGGACAAGTGGACTACATAGATATACAATACATACTTAAGGTGGGCCTCATGTTGGTAACCAAAATAGGTGAATGACGTGGCTGCAAAGTACATGAAGGCGGGTCCCACCATCAGGACAGTGAGAATACAATGCATACATCATCGTGGGCCACACCCGTCTAGTAAACAAGGTGGATGGCATGGCTGGAAACACATACATCGAGGTGCGGCTGCATGCCACGCGCCCAGACAGATGGTGTGGATAAAACATATAAATGAGGGTGGGTCTCACCTTCTCACATGTGTCACACTTGTGGGGTGGGCCCACAACCCAAACAGATGGATGACTTGAATAATACACATATATCAATGTGGTCCCACACCTCCCATCCAGATGGACGGTGTGGGATGAAAACAACATCATGGTGTCCCTCACAGCACGGTCTAGATGGACAGTGCAAATCACCTACATCATGGTGGATGCGTGGTTTGGATTAAACGCATTCATCAGCGTGTGGCCCACCATCCCTCAGATGGATGGTGTGGATACAATAGGTACATCATGAGAGGGCTCCACGTACAACATAGTCCAATCCTCAGGACCTACTGATGCTGTTGTGTACACACCAGCCAATCCCTCTTTCATAAAGGTGGGTCCCACGTGGGGCCCACCATAATATATTATATATATAGATATATTATTTTATATAAAAAAGCTCCAGCGTCCAGCACCGTCCCACAACACAAGCAGGTCTGGATGATACACATACATCATGGTCAGCCCCACCGTCCAGCCTATTTGGACGGTGGATACAACAGATGTGATAAGGTGGGTCCACATGTGTGGCCCACCAGCTTCTAATACAAGCTGATATTTATGTTTTTGTTGTGTCCAGACCTGCTGGACGGTCTGGATAGCAGCCCTATTTGGGCTGATCACTGCCCACCTGGCCCACGCACTCACCACCTGGATAGACGGTGTAGATATTTAGCACGTACATTAAGGCAGGGTCCATAAAGGTGGGTCACACAGTCCTAGGACTAATCAGATATTTAGGTTTTGCCTTACACTTAAGCCCAAAAAGGCAGCTGGCGGCCCTACTGCTGGCGGTGGGCATCCCACTGTTAGACAGCGTGTGGGTCCACTAGATGGATAGCGTGGATCCAATACACATCAATAGGTGGGTCATCATCCATGGGAAAGAGAGAGGGGAGAGAGAGAGAGAGAGAGAGAGAGAGAGAGAGAGAGAGAGAGAGAGAGAGAGAGAGAGAGAGAGAGAGAGAGAGAGAGAGAATCAGCAGAGATGGGAGGAGCTCAGCCATTATGAGCTCCTCCATGAACATACATAAAGATTGGTCTCAGAGAGAGAATCAGTAGAGATGGGAGGAGCTCAGCCATTATGAGCTCCTCCATGAACATACATAAAGATTGGTCTCATTACATGTGGGCCTTACATCAAACTCAAGATTTAAGGGTATGAACATGCACCGTTAGATCTTGGACTCCTTCCACTGATGCGTTCTAGAGATCCAAGGGATGAATTTTAATTGTTGAGATGAAGCTTAGAGGGTAGGATTGGATGGTAGGAAGGTGGGCCACACCTAACTCTTTCTCATGGAGAGCTTGGCTGTCTCTCTCATGGTGGGGTTGCTTGGGAGAATGGTTTGAGAAAGAGAGAGAGAGAGAGAGAGAGAGAGAGAGAGAGAGAGAGAGAGAGAGAGAGAGAGAGAGAGAGAGAGAGAGAGAGAGATGATGTAAAGGATGGGTGATGGGTGTACTTGAAAAGGGATGGGTGGAGAGAGAGAGAGAGTTGACTTTAGCGGTTGCTTGTACTTAGGGATGAGATATGTACTTGACATGATTGATGTGATTGATGGGACATGTTCTCTTGGATTTGTAAATGCACAACATTTTTCTCAAACTAAATGCAGGCCCACTTTTCCTAGCTTGGGTATCGCATCAGCGTGTGAGACGTGGTGTCGGAACCACGGTGATGGCGCGGTCACAAGGATACAAGTCTCGAGTTGAGGTGACTTAGATTGATAGGGTACAACTCAGGGATGCGCACAAATGCTATCTTGTAAGTGTTATAGTTGCTAGCCATTTTTGTTGTCAAATTTATGGTACTAAAGACACTATTTGTATCTTGTTATGAAGCTTACATATGTGAAGAATAAAGCTCTACTCAAGACATGTCAAGTCACGACAAAAGTCTCACAAGATCAGCTTCGATAGACATGCAAGACTCAAGAATGCAAGTATGTACGACTTAGTTCCAGACAAATATAATTCAAGATCTCATGAAGCTTTCGACATTAAGACTCAAGAAGCTTTCAAAGTTCAAGCTACACCAAGATCTCAAGCATCATTATTCTCTAAGGTCATTCATCTTTAAGTTTTAATGTCCTTACTTCACTTTTGAGGTATGACTGACTTTAGGTTGACTTTTAGAGTAGGTCACTTTGGATACATAATTCATATGTTTTATTTATGAAAATTTGGTCTGTTCTAAGACTAGTCCTAGGTCTTGCTCGAGTAGTCGTAGCACTGCTTCGACCTGTCTAAGAATTTTCTGGATCAGTCGCAAGTTTGTTGCAAAAATTCAAAAATTCTTGTTAGGCTTCGACCAGTCCTGGAGACCATTCGACTAGTCGTATGAACAGTGTCAACTACTTCTTAGATCAGTCATAGACCTACAACTCAAATTATAATGTTAAAATTTGAATAGCTTCGACCAGTCGTCGGAGACCTTCGACTAGTCATAGCTGACCTATGACCAGTTGTAAAACCGTCTTATCTTATGGCGCTCGAAATTTCAAATATCCGTTGGTCCTAGGACTAGTCATAGAGCTCTCTAGACCAGTCGAAGATGCGATTTGATCACCTATAAATAGAGCATGAATCTCAGAATAAAGAAGACAATTCACGCTAATCTAATTCGGCCATCTGAAAGATAAGTTTGTGCTCCATTTAAGCTAAGTGTGCATATTTAATATTCTCTTTCTTTAGCTTTTTAAATTGATTTTGTTTCTTGTATTCCAATATAATCTGAAAAGAGGAAGTTTAATTTTTCATTTTTTGGAATCAAAATCAATTAAAGCTATCCCATCTGGTTTAATTTAAAATCTATTAGAACTTAGAACCATTGTAAAGTGAATATTGGACATTGAACTTGGACATTCAAATCTCTACTCCAATTTGGTTCTTCTGGGCTACTACAACGAAGGAGAAATTTAAGTATTTTATGTTTATGTAATTTACTTTCATTTGGTTTACTTTTGAGATTTGCCAGAAAAATCTCATTGTATTGGTTATCTGAGGAGAACTAGGAAAACTCAGAAGTGGGGTTTTTTTAAAAAAAATTGTGTAAGCCCACAGAGAAAGACACAATTGTGAAGGTTTTAGGTGAACCTGGAAAACCTATTTTGATAGTGAATGCTAATATCCACTGTGTGAGGATATTAGGAGTGGAGTAGTTGTGTGGCTGTTTATTAACAGTTGGGGTACACACAGGTGAACCACTACAATCTCTTGTGTTTTGTGGTTTTATGATTTATTTTTCTATCTTTGATTATTCATTTGAGGGATGTATGTGAGGATGTGAATTTTGTAATATTTACATTTCAAGCATTGTAGGGAATGTTGTAATAATTTAGGATTTCTATTCCTGCAATTTATTTCAGTTCTTTGCTGATTATTTATTCCTCTTCAGTATGAGTTTTTGATACTAAGACCTTTCTAGAAATAAGGTAGTCCTACAATAAATCCTATTTTTATGGTGTAAGATTGTCCTTAAAAAGTATTTTGTATCAACCTCTCAAGACTTAAATTTTGAGGTTGCATTTTATTCTCCATTGTGGTTTGAGGTTAGTTATTTATATTGGCTATCTTTTTAATTTTCCGCTGTTTTTATCTTAAACTTGGCATAGTCCTATTCACCCCCCCTCCCTCCTTCTAGGACATATAGCTCGGCCATTTCAAGTGGTATCAGAACCTAATAGCTCGTTTTAATTCTTTTTATTTGGATTTATTTCCTGAGCTAACGATCTAAGCTATACTTGAGATGTCAAATTTTGATAGCCTTTCAGTCACTAGGCCTCCACCTTTCGATGACACCAATTATGCCTATTGGAATGTCAGGATGATGGTCTTCCTCAAATTCATGGATGAAAGTGTGTGGCTAGCCACATTGAATGAATGGACCCCTCCTACCACTGAAGTAACTGGAATCGATGGTTCAAAATCAATGAGAATAACACCTTATTTCTCATGGACCACACTTCAGAAAAGTGAGAGTAGTGCAAATGCTAAAGCACTAAATGTAATCACTTACGCACTATCACCGGATAAATTCAAATGAATTATATCCTGTGATTCTGCAAAGCAAGCTTGGGTTATTTTAGAAATGACACATGAGGCTACATCAATTGTCAAGAAATCTAGAGTCCAAATCCTCACAACCAAATTTGAGGAAATACATATGGAAGAAAATGAAATATTTATAGACTTCTACACTAGATTAAATGACATTGTAAACTCTATGTGGGGTCTTGGAGATAAAATCCCATAAAGTAAAGTATGTACAAAAATATTACGCTCACTTCCTGAACAGTTCAATTCTAAGGTAACTACGATCTAGGAACTTTGTGATACGAATACTATGAGGGTAAAAGAATTAGTTGGGTCTTTACAAACCTACGAGTTAAATTTTAAAGCTCCTAAAGGAAAATCTATTGCCCTTAAGTCTTCTAAAGATGTTTTTCAAAAAAACAATTCTGATTTAAAAAATCTGAAGATAATATGACCCTTTTAGCGAAAAAGTTTTATAAAATTTTCAAAAGCAAAAAGAGGATTGATTTTCAAAAAGCTAATGACAAGAAAACATCAAAATCTAAATCTAAGCCCTGGAAATCTTTAAAAGATAGTCAATGTTACAACTGTCAAGAATATGGGCATTTAGCAAACAAGTGTCCTAAAAAGGACAAACCCAAAAAGAAGAGTATGTTGGCTACGTAGGATGAATCCTCTGATTCTGAAGCCTCTTCTGATTCAGAAGATTCTGAAACCAAGTCAGGAAGTGAAGTGAAAGCCTTTATGACTCTAGCCAAATTCACATTTTTAGATAATGATTCAATAAGTTAAGAAAATCCGAACCATGAATGTGAAAATGAAGATGATCTTCAAGATGCTTACAATGCCTTATATAAGGAAAGTTGTAAAATTACAGTTAAACTTAAACTTCAAAAAGAAAGATTTTCAAAGCTTAGAGAAAATTTTGAATCTCTTATTTTAGAAAAATCTCATATTTCAGACTATTTTGAAAAATACAAATGTGATTTGGATTTCAAAACCTCCCAGATTGAAAGTCTAAAATTTGATAATGAAAACCTTAAACTTGAAGTCTCTTCTCTTTTAAGTTTGAAGGATACATGGAAATATACCCAAGGAGATCCAAATTTAGAAAAACTTTTATCTAGATCAAGGAAATGTGGCGATCGATCCAGTTTAGACTATGAGAAAAATGTTCCTCTTAAACATAAGAATACGTCTTCTATGTTTGTAAAAGGAGAGACCTTGAATTCAAAAGGGAAAAGTACAAATCAAGTTTTTTCTAAAACTACTTTTAAAAAAATGAAAAATAATTCTAAATATCAGAACCGAAACCCTTTAGCTGAGAAAATAGTTGATCTTCTTAAGGAGCTCTTAAAATCTAACTCAGTGGGTCACTCTAATTACAATCAAAAGAAGACCCACTATACTCTTAAACCCAAAACTATTATGAAATGGGTTCCTAAGGTTACTTGCTTGGTTGCCCACACTGCTTTCAAAGCTACAAGTCATTCAAAGTGGTACCTAGATAGTGGATGTTCAAGGCATATGACTGGTGATAAAGGATTATTCACCGATCTTAAAGATATGACTGATGGGTCAGTCACTTTTAGTGATGGCAGCAACTGTAAGATCATGGGCCAAGGTACGGTTCAACTTTATAACCTTCCTTTATTCAAGAATGTTCTATATGTTGAAAGACTGAAGCATAACTTGCTTAGCATATCTCAAATATGCAACAATAATCATAGTGTAAAGTTTTCCAATCAAAGCTATGCGATTTTAAACAACAAGGGTTTAGTAATACTAACTGGACGAAGAACATCTGAAAACTGCTATATTGTTAGTGAATCCAGCTCATCTAATCAATCATGTTACATGGTCCATACAGACGAGCTGTTTTGTGGCACAAATGTCTTGGACATATACATTACCGAAATCTATATAGATTAAGCAAAAGGAAACTTATAAGAGGTTTAACCAAACTTCAGAAGATAGATAAAATATGTGGCGAATGCCAGATTGGCAAATAAGCAAGGAACTTACACAAAAAGTTGAATTCCAATGCCACATCAAGACCACTCGAGCTTCTCCATATGGAACTTGTAGGACCTACCGGGATGGAAAGTTGATGTGACAAAAGATATATCCTGGTAATTGTAGATGATTTTACCAGATATACATGGGTAGTCTTCCTAAGGGACAAATCAGAAACCCTTGAAGAAGTAAGAAAAGTTCTCAAAATGATTCAAACTGAAAAAGGTTCTCAAATCAGTAAGATTCATAGTGATCATGAATCTGAATTTGAGAATAGCGGTTTTGAGAAGTTCTGTAGTGACCAGGGAATATTACATGAATTCTCAGTGCCCAAAACTCCACAACAAAATGGTATAGTTGAAAGGAAAAATAGAGTGCTTCAAGAAATCGCTAATGTTATGTTGAATAGCATGAAGCTCTCTAAGAATCTTTGGGCTGAAGCAGTCAATACAGCTTGTCATATCATTAACCGAGTTTACACTAGTAAAGGTAATAATAAAAAGGCTTATGAACTGTGGTTCGATAAAAAGCCTACTGTCAAATACTTTCGAGTTTTTGGCAGCAAGTGCTACATTTTACGAGATCGTGAAAATTTGGGAAATTTTGATACGAAGAGTGACGAAGGGATCTTTCTTGGATACTCTTTAAACAGTCAAGCTTATAGGGTTCTGAACAAAAGGACCGGTGTGATTTAAGAGTCCATCAATGTGGTCATTGATGATCACTTAAACACACCAGTCTCAAGTTTAGATAATGATGAAATTCTTGTAATTGATAAACCTGATATTTCATTTAATCAGACTAATTCTGAATTGATGACTGTTAAAGATCATCCAATCACACAGATTCTTGGAAACCCTCTCACTGGTGTTCGTACCTGTAAACAACTTGAGAATATATGTAATTACGTATGTTTTACATCCTAGATAGAACCATCTAATGTAAAAGAAGCTTTTATTGATGAAAACTGGATGGTTACGATGCAAGACGAGCTTAACCAATTTGTGAGAAATGATGTTTGGTATCTCGTACCTAGACCTAAAGATAAACAAATCATTGGAACTAAATGGATATTTAAAAATAAGTCTGATGAGCTTATTAATATAATTCAAAACAAGGCTAGGCTAGTAGTACAATGTTACACTCAAATTGAAGGTATTGATTATGATGAAACCTTCGCACCAGTAGCACGTCTTGAATAAATTAGACTTTTTATATCCATTGCGTGTTTTAGAAATTTTAAGATTTACCAAATGGATGTGAAAAGTACATTTTTAAATGGTGATCTGCATGAAGAAGTCTATGTTGAACAACCAATGGTTTTTAAAGACTTCAAAAATGTTGATCATGTGTATCACTTTAAAAAGGCACTTTACGGCTTAAAACAAACTCCTAGGGCATGGTACAAGAAACTAACAAAGTTTCTATTAAACCATAATTTTCAAATGGGATGTGTTGATAAAACTCTATTTATTAAAAACATGATGATCACATTTTAATAGTACAGAGTTCTGTTGATGATATCATTATGGATCTACCTGTACTTACATGACTATTGAGTTTGCAGATTTGATGAAATCTCAGTTTGAAATGAGCATGGTTGGAGAATTGAATTATTTCCTTGGGTTGCAAGTAAAACAACCACCTGATGGGATGTTCATTTCTTAATCTAAATATGCTATGAATTTGATTAAGAGATTTAGATTTGAGAATGGTAAGAATTTTGATACTCCAATGAGTACAACTTTGAAACTCTCAAAAGATTCTGTAGGTAAAAATGTGGATCCGAAATTATATCAGAGTATGATTGGTAGTTTACTGTATTTAACTACTAGTAGACCCAATATCACTCCAAGTGTTGGTATTTGCGCTAGATATTAGTCTGATCCTAAAGAATCGCACTTGACTGCTGTCAAGCGGATTATGCGATATGTCGCAAGTACTATTAATCTCGGTCTCTAGTATCTACATGATACTAATGTTAAATTAGCTTGGTACTCGGATGCTGATTGGGCTGGTAATCTTGATGATAGAAAATCAACTAGTGGTGGTTGCTTTTATATCAGAAACTGTTTAGTTTCTTGGTTTAGCAAGAAACAAAGTTCTATATCACTTTCAATTGCTGAAGCTGAATATATCGTAGCTGGTAATGTGTGTATGCAGCTTGTTTGGATGAAACGTAAGCTAAGTGACTATGGAATTAAATAGGATTCTATGTTATTATATTGCGATAATTTCAATGCATAAATATCTTAAAAAATCCAACTCAACATTCTCATACTAAGCACATTGACATTAGATTTCATTATATTTGTGAATTAGTGGAAGAAAAGGCTATATCTTTGGAATATATCCCTACTAAGAATCAACGTGATGACATTTTCACTAAACCGCTCGACAAAAGTAGGTTTAACAAAATGAAATTTGATCTTGGCATGTGTATTCTAAAATGATTATTTATGCCTATTTGTATCATATTGTATTTATGTTTGATTCTTTTTTTTGTTAAATTTTAAAATTAGTTGATAATTGTAAATTTTGGCAGGTACTCGACCAGTTGTGAGTATACATGACCAATCTTGCTACGACCGGTCGTGTACATCCATGACCTGTCGTGGATCACGGTGATTGACTTAAATTTGGGAAAAACACTTTCTTCCTCATTTCTTCTTCACTCTCCGATGAGATGACACCCGACCAGTCGAACCCACCTTTCAAAATCTTCAAGATTAGTGCTCCATTTTCATTTTTCTTGTAGATTTGTGTCTAGATTACTTCTATTTATCTCTTGAATTTATCTATTTCAAATCTTGTTGAGATTTGGGATTTTTCTTTTGAAAAATCTAATTTGAGAAAACCCACTTCTCAATTCTTTGCAACTCTTTGTTTCCTTGAAATCCTTGTTGCAAATGACATCTAGAGGGAGAAAGACAACATCTTATGGTCTATCTTCCTCCAGATCAGCTCCTATCACTAAGTGTTAACTTCAGGCTCCTGAGGATGATCCATCTTAAGTTCGGGACATTAGATTGTGTAACGTTATTGTTGAACATCCTGTTGATATTAATCATGTTGCTCATTTTGATATCCTTCCTATGCTCCAAGCTATAGGTTAGGATAACTTATTATATTTTGGTGGGCCAACATACCGGTCCATTGTCCAGTTTATGTTTACTTGCATAAGTGATTTTTCACTGGAAAATTTAACTTTTAAAATAGCCACAAGAGAAGGATCATTTAAAGTTGATCGTCATTTGATTTCATCTCTTATGTAAATTCCTGTGAATGATAAGGGCATTCCCATCCATACCTTATCTGAAAAGCCCTCAGAAGCTAAAAAACATATACTTACTAGAGACTTATACAATTTGGATGAACAATACGCGCATAAAGGGAATGTGCTCCCCTCAAAGTTTTTGTTACCTAAATACAGAGTTTTTCATAAGATTTTTATGTCCAACTTGTATCCACGATCGGGTAATAAATCTGAATTAACGTCCTTCATGGTTCATGTTCTTCATACTGTTGTTAGAGGTGTTCATGTCTATTTACCATCTTTAATTTGTTATTCTATTATTCAGTTTCGACTCCATCCAGGTCACAGTGACATACCTTTTGCTTATCTGATGACTCTATTGGCTACGCATATGTTAGTCGATATGCCTTTTGGAGAGGCCCCTATCCATCATCTTATATTTAACAATTCTAATATCAATAAGATGAAGTTGGATTTCCTTCCTGGTCAAGGTGATGCTGTTGGTGATGCCGAAGCTGGACATGAGGAAGAAGCTGGTGATCTTCCTCCTAATGACATTGACATGGATGATATTTTTGAAGAACTTGAATCTAATTCAGCTAATGATCCAGATTATGAACCATCTGAGTTTGATGTGCATTTACGTGCATTGGAGGAGAAAGTTGAGAATATAAGTATTAAGATGGAAAACATGAATGTTGCCTATGATTTATAATTCAAATATATGCACAAATATCTTAGGAGCTTGCACAAGGGCACGCATCAACTTGATCCTTCCATCCCCGTTCCTTCATCTGGCTCATATTAGATTTTTTTTTGGACTATAATAACATTATTACTCTTCTGCTTTCTCTACTTGTGAGATTGTTGTTACTTATGACTTATCTATGTTTATAATTTATATGCATTTCTCTCTCATATTATCTCTTTACTCCTCGACTATTTGTTCATTGCTTCCTTTGTCCTATTGTGACAGAAAAGGGAGAGAATGGATGTCTAATCGATGTCTATGTTTTATGTTATGAGGAGGGAGTAGTATTGCATTTTTTTATGTGATGTATGTGTGCTACTTAGGGGGAGTATGTGCAGAAGATGACTATATGTTGACTTGGTTTGCAGGACTATATGTTGAATTTATTTGCAGGTTCATGCTATTATGTGTGTCAATAATAACTGGTGCATGATTCTTTATCCAGATATTTTGCTTTATATAATATATCTTGAAAGTGTGTTTTGTCACTAATTTGATAAAGGGGGAGATTGTAAGTGCTATAGTTGCTAGCCCTTTTTGTGGTCAAATTTGTGGTGCCAAAGATATTGTTTGTGTCTTGTTACGAAGTTTGCATATGTGAAAAATAAAGCTCTACTGAAGACATGCCGAGTCACGACAAAAGTCTCACAAGATCAGCTTCAATAGACACGTAAGACTCAAGAATGTAAGTATGTACGACTTAGTTCCAGACAAGTATAATTCAAGATCTCATGAAGCTTTCGACATCAAGATCTCAAGAAGCTTTCAAAGTTCAAGCTACACCAAAATCTCAAGCTTCATTATTCTCTAACGTCACTCATCTTTAAGTTTCTATGTCCTTACTTCACTTTTGAGGTATGACTGACTTTAGGTTGACCTTTAGAGTAGGTCACTTTCGATACATAATTCATATATTTTATTTATAAAAATTTGGTCTGTTCTAAGACTAGTCCTGGGTCTTACTTAACTAGTCCTAGCACTGCTTCGACTTGTATAAGAATTTCCTGGATCAGTCGTAAGTTTGTTACAAAATTTCAGAAATTCTTGTTAGGCTTCAACCAGTCCTAGAGACTGTTCGACTAGTCGTATGAACAGTGTCGACTACTTCTTTGATCAGTCGTAGACCTACAACTCAAACTACAGCGTTAAAATTTGACTAGCTTCAACTAGTCATGGGAGACCTTTGACCAGTTGAAGGAGACCTTCGACCAGTCGTAGCTGACCTACGACCAGTCGTGAAACTTTCTTATCTTATCGCGCCCAAAATTTCAAATATCCGTTGGTCCTAGGACTAGTCGTAGAGCTCTTTGGACCAGTCGAAGATGTGATTTTCTCACCTATAAATAGAGCTCGAATCTCAAAATTAAAAAGACAATTCACGCTAATCTAATTTGGCCTTTTGAGAGATAAGTCTGTGCTCCATTTAAGCTAAGTGTGCATATTTAATATTCTCTTTCTTTAGCTTTTTAAATTGATTTTGTTTCTTGTATTCCAATCTAATCTAAAAAGAGGAAGTTTAATTTTTTATTTTTTGGAATCAAAATCAATTAAAGATAGCTCATCTGGTGTAATTTAAAATCTTTTAAAACTTATAACCTTTGTAAAGTGAGTATTAGACATTGAATTTGGACATTCAAATCTCTACTTTGATTTGGTTCTTCTGGGCTGTTACAACGAAGGAGAAATTTAGGTATTTTACATTTATATAATTTACTTTCATTTAGTTTACTTTTGAGATTTTCTAGAAAAATCTCATTGTATTGGTTATCTAAGGAGGCCAGGAAAACTCAGAAGTGTAAGCCTACAGAGAAAGACACAATTGTGAAGGTTTTAGGTGAATCTAGAAAACCTATTTTGATAGTGAATGCTAATATCCACTGTGTAAGGATATTAGGAGTGGAGTAGTTGTGTGGCTGTTTATTAACAGTTGGGGTACACACAGGTGAACCACTACAATCTCTTGTGTTTTGTGGTTTTGTGATTTATTTTCCTATCTTTGATTATTCATTTGAGGGATGTATGTGAGGATGTGAATGTTGTAATAATTTAGGATTTCTATTCCTGCAATTTATTTCAGTTCTTGCTGTTTATTTATTCCTCTTCAGTTTAAGTTTTTAATACTAAGACCTTTTTAGAAATAAGGTTGTCTTACCATAAATCCCATTTTTATGGTGTATGGTCATCCTTAGAAAGTAATTTGTATCAACCTCTCAAGACTTAAATTTTGAAGTTGCATTTTATTCTCCATTGTGGTTTGAGATTAGTTATTTATATTGGCTATCTTTTTATTTTTTCGCTGTATTTATCTTAAATTTGGCATAGTCCTATTCACCCCCCTCCCTCTAGGACATATAGCTTGGCCATTTCATATCTACGCGTTGTGGGTCATTGGAATTTGATCGAGAGGACTGCGGAAGCCTATGGAATGGTACGGTCTAGGATACGGGCCTCACACTAGGTGAATTAAAACTCGCCTGGACTACATTATAACTTGCCAACCACTCAGTTTGTGTACCGAGAGGGATAATTGAGGATGTGTAGGTTTAGGTTGATAAATTCTACTACCCAGTAGATTTTATCATCCTGGATACTCAACCCATCATGCACATGAGCACTCAAATTTCTGTCATCCTTTGTCGCCCATTCCTTTCTAAAGAAAGTGCAATCATTAATTGTAGGAATGGAATCATGAATTTGTCTTTTGAGAATATGACATTAGAGCTCAATATCTTTTTCAATATGAGCAAATAGGCAAAAGATGATGATGATGCTCACGATGTTAACTTGATTGATTCTTCCGTGGAAAATAGAACTCTAATGACCTTATCCTCTGACCCTCTAGAGACATGCTTGGTCCACTCCCATGATTTAGATGATGATATGATTAGGGAGACGTGTGTCATGCGTGATACTATTTCGGTACTTGAAGTTAACTAGTGGAGGCCACCATTTGAAGAATTACCCTAAACTAATATAATGCCTTTATTGTCTAACCTCAAGGCACTGAAGCTTGACCTAAAACTTTTTCCCTCTAATTTGAAATATGTCTATTTAGGTCAAGATAAGATATACCCGGTAGTGATTTCTTCCCACCTGAAGTAAGAATATGAGAGTATGCTTATCTCTACTCTCATTGAGTACAAAGGAGCCCTTGGATGGTTAGTTATAGACCTCAAGAGAATTGACACTTTGATTTGTACTCACCGCATCTATCTAGAGGATAAATGCGAAGACCTCCTAGTAACCAGAACATATACTAAATCCAAATATGAAGGAAGTGGTTAAGGCTGAGTTTCTTAATTTATTAGATGTGGGTATCATATACCCAATAGCGATAGTCAATGGGTAAGTCCAACTCAAGTGGTTCCTAAAAAGTCAGAAATCACTATCATGGCTAATGCCGACAATGAACTCATGCCAGCTAGGATCACTACCGGTTGAAGAATGTGTATTGACTACAGGAAGTTGAATACCGTCACGAGAAAAAACCACTTTCCTTTTCCCTTCATCGATTAAATTTTAGATAGGCTATCTTGTCATTCTTATTACTGTTTCCTTGACAGATATTCAGGCTACAATTAGATCGAGATAGCCCTTGAAGATTAGGAAAAGACGACATTTACATGTCCTTACGACACTTTTGCTTACTGAAGGATGCCATTCGGACTATGTAATGCTCCCGCCACTTTTCAGCGATGTATGTTGAGTATTTTTTCTTATATGGTGGGACAATATTTGAAGGTCTTCATGGATGACTTTTTGGTCTTTGGTCCATCCTTCAGTGAATGATTGAAATTTTTGAAAAATGTGCTGAAGTGATGTGAGGAAAAGAATTTGGTACTTAATTGGGAGAATTACCACTTCATGGTTTATAAGAAAATTATCTTGGGGCATATCATCTTTTCCAAAGGAATTGAGGTAGATAAGACTAAGATTAATCTTATCTCTAACTTACCTCCACCCAAAAACATATGTGATGTACGATCCTTCTTAGGACATGCCAGATTTTACAGAAGATTCATAAAGGACTTTAGTCACCTCTTTTATCCTTTATGAAATCTACTTCAAAAGGATATACCATATGAGTGGACTGAGCAATGCCAGGATACTTTTTCTAAGCTCCAGGGCATGTTAACCACTGCACCTATCATGCAGCCACCCGATTGGAGCATGTATTTTGAACTTATGTGCGATGCGTCCGACTATGCTCTTGGGGTAGTATTAGGTCAGAGAAAAGATAAGAGGCCCTATGTTATACATTATGCAAGTAGAACCTTAAATCCTACTCAAGTGAATTACACTATTGCGGAAAAGGAACTCTTAGTTGTAGTATTTTCTGTGGACAAATTTAGGTCCTACCTAATTAGATCCAAAGTCATCATCTACATGGATCATGCGACGCTCAAGTATCTTCTTTTTAAGAATGATGTTAAGCGTCGCTTAATGAGATGGATCCTTCTACTCTAAGAATTTGATTTAGAAATAAAAGATAAAAAGGGAGTAGTAAATGCAGTGGCTGACTACCTTTTCTTCCTTGATCTCTCTCATTCCCTTCAGATGACACATATAAATGAAATATTCCTTGATGAATAATTGTTTAAAGTCTCTCAATCACCTTAGTTCACGGATATTGCTAATTATCTTGCCACAGGTTCCACCCCGACACATTGGATTGCGCAAGATAATAAAAATTTATTTATTGAGGTACATAAATTCTTCTGGGATGATCCGTATTTACTCTAACATTATCCATACCAAATCTTAAGGAGATGTGTGCCAGATAATGAGCACCAAAGTGTCATCTCCTTCTATTATTCTTAGGCATGTGGTGGTCACTTTTCTGCTAAAAGTCTATGACCAAAATTTTGTAATGAAGCTTTTACTGGCCTACTATGTTCAAGGATACTCAAAAGTTTTACAAAGCTTGTGAGCATTTTTAGAAATTCAGAGCATTGTCTCGTCGAAATATGATGCCCTTAAACCCCATTTTGATCATTGAAGCATTTGATTGTTGGGGCATCGATTTCATGGGACCATTTCCACAATCTTTTAAAAATTATATATATTGCTCGCAGTAGACTATGTCACTAAATGGATCGAAGCAATCCCGTGCCTAAAAAATGATCATTAAATGGTCATTAAATTCTTAAAAGTGAACATCTTTTCTCAGTTCGGAATGCCTCTAGCCATCATTAGTGATAGAGGTTCACATTTCTATAATAGGCCATTTACGAACTTAATGAAGAAATATGACATCTCCCATAAAGTGAGTACTTCATACTACTACCTACAAATAAGTGGGTAAGCCAAAATTTTCAATAGGAAAATTGAACATATTTTGAAAAAAATAATTAACCCTGACCATAAGGACTGGTCAATCCGATTGACCGATGCTTTATGGGCTTACTGTACTGCATTTAAGACCCCTATTGGAATGTCTTCCTTCAGACTTGTCTATGGAAAGGCTTGTCACTTGCCTGTGGAGTTGGAATATAGGGCTTACTGGGTGATTAAAAATCTGAACTTCAATTTGGCCAACGCTGGCTTGCTGTGCCAACTTCAGTTGAATGAATTAGAAGAAATCAAAAATGATGCATATGAGAACTCGAGAATTTACAAGGACAGGATAAACATGTTTCATAACCAACACATTCTTTAGAAATCATTCACACTAGGTCAGAAAGTCCTTTTGTATAATTCTCTGTTACACCTTTTCTAGATAAACTCCGATGTCGTTGGACTGACCCCTTCATTATTACTAATGTTTATCCTCATGGGGCTGTTGAGATTCGAAATTCAAATAATGGTAATGAATTTAAAGTAAATGGACATCGTTTAAAGCCATTTATTGAAAAATTTGATTAAGAGGACATGTCAATACCTCTGATTGACCCTGTTTACTAGGATTGACCTCCTAGTCTGACGAAGGTACAAGTAGATTTATTTACCTTTATATGATTTAGGATTAGGATAGTTTATTTTTCTCTATTTAGGATAGTTCGCTTTCCACCATTTAGGATAGTTTACTTTATGTTGGTTTAATTCTTGTGCTAACCCATCTTCACACTAAGACTATTCGAAAAGCCTCAAAATTCCTTCTTTAGGTATTACCTTTCCATCACTTTCCTTCTCTTTTCATTGCCTCTTTTGCATTACATGATCGTTTCTTTTACATTGATGACGATGTAGATTTTTCAGTTGGGGATGGGGGATTAGGTGAACTAATCAATGTTTTCTTAGTTTTGAGCAAAAAATTTAAAATTTTTTAATTTTTCAAGTTGAAATCTATTTGGGAAGCAATAAATTGTATACTTAAGAATGCATTCGGTATGATAAAAATAGAGATTAAATTTTGGATTGTTGGAGTTTAATCAAGTAAGTAATCTATCACCTAAGTTCTTGCACTCAATTAATTAAAATATAGTTTGAATAACATGTTAATCTAAATCAAAAGACACGTTCAATTTGTCTTCTGTAAGACATGTAAGAAGTTCTGATTATTGGTATGTGAATCATTGATAGATGGTGAGAATCGAGTTTGGAGAATTTTGTCCGCCTTAAAAGAAGAAAAGAAATAGTTGAAAAAATAAGAGATTGACAAAGAGGTCATGAAAAAGAATAAAAAGAATGAAAAATATGGAAAAGGATGCAAAAATAAAAGGAATGAATAAAAAATTGACTGTCGATATAAAATCAAAGATTGGAAAAGAAGAAAAATGGGATAACTTTGTAATTAGTACTCGAGTTTCAAGCTGATCTTGAAGTGATGAGTATGGCTAACATGATGAACTAATAGTATTTGTACAGGAAGTAAGTTGATTTTCACTGAGCATATTGAAAAGCTTATTATGTAAATTATGCTCGATTTAATGGGTGTACAAAAATTTACATGATTGGTTGGTTACGTGGATTCGACCTCAAAAACTTGTTCACAACCCCAAGTGTAGGGTCATGATGTAGTAATAACCCATAAGAACAAGGTCGAATCCACAAAGACTAAACTTATATGTATTCTGAACTTTCCTCAACCTAATTCTTAATGGAGGAGAATTGTGATAATTGAAAGGGATTCCATCACCAAACCATACCCATAGGATGATGGCTAACAATAGGATTTACCAATCCCACAATCTCAAAATCAAGAAAAGAAGATACTCAAAGCTATTACAAATTTATTGTATATAGTGTCACAATAAATCATTAAAAATGGAAAGTATTCCTTAAATGTCAAATTAGAATCAAAGAAGGTTCAGCATAAACATGAATCAAAGCAAGAGAAACATTCCATCACACTACAAGCTTCACCTCTTAGCCCTAGCTAAGAGGTTTACCCAACTATAGACATGATTGAACCAAATTCCCTTAACAAAAAAATGAAAATAACTAAGGAAGAAGAAGAAAACTCTTGGCGACGGCTTCTCCACCCATTTTCTCCATTCCTTAACCCTAGAAGATGCCTAGGAACTTCCTAGGGAGTCCTATTTATAGTTGTGGAACTCTAACTTTTGCACCTAGTTGAAAAACTGTATAAAGTGCTTCAAATTTACACAGTTTTCCAAAATATACTTCACTCTTCGTAATTTCACAGAATGACCCAGAGGTTCAGAATATGCTTCTTCAGGACAATTTCAAGAATATATTTATTTTCAAGACAATTTCATGATTCCTTTTCTTCACTTCAAATATTTGATTCTCTTCATTCCTCACTTGGTTTTCTTATATCTTTGGCATGTGAATTCTTTAATCTTGGTCTCCTAAGGTTCATCTCTTGCCTTGGTGATTCTTGAGCGTTAAATCCATGCTTTTAACACACTTTTCAATCCAAGCTCTTAAATTCACCTTGCAACATAAACATTAGTAAAATAGAACATTAAGCATTATCATGTTCATAAAACCAATATATAAATGGGGGATAATATACAATATTTGACCCTCGACAGCTACGCTAAGGGTACGTACTATAACATCCAGAATTAGCCACCCACCATCGCCGTATGTTATGAATGCATGATTAACCTAACCGTTATTATTCCAATTACAACTAGCCAATTTAAGAAAGTTCAAAGGTCACTATGGGAGGCTCATTATCTAGTGTAGGCCAACAGCTCGGGCATAGTGTGCTATACCACCAACCTCGGCTCATGCGACTCCAATATTGAGATGTTTAATGGTAACATCATCGACTAGTGGCCAATCATATTTCAACAGGTGAAACTATAATCACATGGTTATATAAAAATAATCCCATCAAACCACTTAGGGAAAATGTTAAGTCGAAGCCACAAGGGAAAATATCGAGTTAAAGAAAATATCAAATCGAAGCTACATATGACAAATATCAAATCAACGCGATAAAAAGATCATCTCCAAAAGCCACGTAAATACAAAGATCCATGAATGGTAAGCCCACATCAATATTCACATCATTCAAAGTAAATACTAGGTCGATCGAGGGTCCATTATAATCATAATCAATCAAGTTACATACTAAGTTTGGATGTACATATATATAAGTTGGGTTTTCTACTGATAGATGTACCAATTCAAGTTCCACAAGCAATACATGAGCGATCCACAAGCATGAGAAGATAAACAAGTGCAACATATAAATATTTATGTAAGATAAATATTGAGCATTTAATTTAGAAATCAATTCCAACAACTAGCGCAAGTGATTATGAAATAGAGATATCAATTATCAACTGAAATTAAAACAGAAACTATCACTTAAACTAATAAGAAATTGGAAAGCTCATGGGGAAAAAATTATCACCTTATGTTTTGAACTGTCTATATTATCGCTAGGAGGTGCATACACCCTTAGATTCAAATCACTAGTTGACTCAATAACTTGACTTGGTTGAAGTTAGTTGAACTCGCCGAGCCATCCCACCATTATCGCTCCTTACTTTAGGAGCACATGTTTAGCAGGACCGTTGAGCCATAGTCAACTCAAGCTAGACCCAAACATTTCTCACCACAATTAGCTCAACTAGACACCCAAGTTAACTCAACCCAACAAAACTACCAACCCTACTGTCTCCCACTCTCTCTCCTTGTTGAAACTTTAGCCAGGCCTGGAATAGTCCCAAGCATGACCCAACCCAGCTGGACTCGGTTCTAGTCGAGTTGACTCAATTTCAAATGAGTTGACTCAGTCTCTTCTCTCTCTAGTTTCTCTCCTTATCTCTCTTCATCTTCTTCCTTTTCTACTACTCTCAGTTCAACAAGGTTCACTGAACCCAACTTGACCCGACTTAGACTCAACGAGTCGAGTCCAGTCAACTCGACACTTAGTCTAGCGCGACCCACACTCGCACTCATTCTCTCTTTCCTTCTCTCTTTACCTCTTCATCTTCCTCTCTCCTTTCTTCTTGTCCATTCCATTTCTTGCTCTCTCTTCTCTTCTTTTGTTATAACCAGTAGCTCAGCCAAGTTAACTCGACCCAACTCGACATGGTGCAATACCACCACACGAACCCTCTCTCTCTCCCACTATTTTCTCTCATTTTCCCCTCTACTCCTTCTCAGAATGGTCGGATAGAGCCTAGGTTTGACTTTGGCCCGGGGTTATGACGCGAATGAGTCGGCTCTGGCGGTAACTCGGTTTGGAGTGGTGGGGGAGACAATGACCATTAATGGCATTTTCTTCACAAGTGCCTCTTCCTCCATTTTATTTCTTCTAAATGGTCCAAATGGACCATATGAAGCTTGTGGGTAAGCTTTTTCAAAGCTTGGGGAAGGTTTGGGTGGTGGTTTTGAAGGAAGAAGGAAACTGGCATTTTTTTCCTTTAAGCTGCAAAAACAGTAATGAAATTCGATGTGGTTTGATCCTTTTACTTTTATTCTCTTACCCTAACTCTCCAGGACCATTGGATGAAGAATAAATAGCCTGGATTTCATTAGCTCACAACAACCTCCAATTACAGCTGCTAAAAATTAAAACCGGTAGTGGGTTTCCTTCTCTCCTTGCTACGAGGGAAACCCTAACTCAAGGGTTGAATGGAGGGTTGAGATTCCTTCAATGGATGGCTAAGATGAAGTGGGAAAGGAGGCACATGGATTGCTAGCCTGGAAGAAAATGGGAGAAATGAGAACTTTTCATTTTTAGGAGATGTCGTACCCTCGCGTTTATCATGCTGGAAATCGTGTGCATGCACACGTGCTCCAAGGTACGAAGCTGGGTGTGTTTTATCTAGACGTGGGCCCTCTATCAGATGAAAAATTTGGATCATGCATGTGGGACACGATGGTGGACCACCGAGCATAGCAAAAGGACATCATCCACTTAAAAATGCCTGCAGGTGGGAAAAATGGAAGAAAGAGAGAGATCTCTCTCATTTTTGAAAAACGTTGGATCAAAGATAGTTTGACCCTACCCTTGGTTTAGTGCACCTCAGCCACACGCATGACGTGCACATACACTGCACATGGTGGGGTCCATAGTGATGTTTAGAGAAATTCAATCTATTCACTGACTCCCACGACCCCTAATTGAACATCTGTCCAATGTTGGGGTAGATCCATAGCTCTGGCGGGCCATACTACATGATTTTTGGGTTCCATTTGTGGGTTCCCAACGATTCGACAATCAGATCCTCTCTAGATCTAGTTGTTAGTGATTCTTATATTTTCCAGCCCTACTTTGATGACAATCCTTAGTGGACCAATTGTGATGATCAAGGGATGAATTACAAAACTAAATATGTTAACTCAATAAATAGTGGCCTTAGTACTTGAAAGGGCCATCCAAAGAACAGTTTAACCATTAATGGTTCCAAGAATTTTTAAATTAGGTGGTCACTTGGTGTGATGTAGTCCAATGATATGTTATAGACCTAATTCATGGATCGGACCTTCTACATGATCAATGAAAGTGTACCATGGGTGTGCACTCATTATGCGCACACATCATCCTAGAGTGGGGCATATGGATTCAATTTGTGGAACCTACACTAATCACAACTTCAACTATCCAAGTTAGGATGAGAATCCATAGATGAGGCAGATCCATAATTCAGATGGCTCATTCTAAGTGATTTCATGATCAATTAGTGATTCCCACTAGTCCGTGATTCAAATTAATTTTCAAATCTGATCCACCCCGATTAATAGGTTCCCCATATCAAGTTGGGTCCCTAGCCAATGGATGAATTAAGTAGATCCATAGTTTAGGTGGCTTTGTTTTGTGAACAAGTGTCAAATCATCCCATAGGAAGACGTGGACTTCATAAATGGTGGATCTTGTGATCTAAAATGCTAATTCTAAGATGACTGGTTAGATCGATCTATCTAAGAGATGGAAATCTTAAAAATCGTTAATGTGGAGGTCCATCTTGAAAACTGATCAGTTGGATGACTTCAACTATGGATGAAAGTTGCTTCTATCAGTTTGGTTTAGCCTAGAATGAAGGTGAGCATCCAACTAAGTTAGGTGGATATTCATACTAAGTTTGGTCACATGGTAGCACCTAAGTACTAAAAAGTACAAGGTGTTACAGATCTGGATAGACATTGACTGGAGGATGCTAAGGGATGCCCTGGATGACTAGGTTCCTATGTTGAACTTATTCAAGTTCAATGATTTGGAGTTGTGACCGTCCTTGGAGGAGATTTCTTATTTGATTGGATTGCCCTTGGATCGCTCACCTCATGTTCCAAGAAGGTGCCATGCGAGGGCAAGTGACCCTCATCATTGGTTTGACATTCCCTGGACCTTTAAGCACCTTCAAAAAGAATAGACAAAGGAGACCCTAGCTAGTACAGGGGATCCTCTGATGCCTAAGTCAGGTAGGGAATCTGGGTTTGGTTGTAGACGGGGTTGTAGGCTAGAGATTGTGCGTATCTCTCACCATTAGAGATGATCCTATTTATAGTTGAGGAGAGGATGTGACGTAGAGGAGATATTCCTATTTAGCAGGGACGTGTTGTATAGAGATTCGGATCCCGTCCATGTCGTGAGGATCTTATGAGATCTTCGGCCAAGATCCCGGGCAGATTCATGTTGTGATCTCCTTCCTAGATCTTTAGCTGGAGCCCCAAATAGATGCTGTTAGGACAAGGTCAGAACTGGTAGATGAAAGATTACACTGACCTGGGTTGGTAGAAGAAAGAGTATGCCGACCTACCGTTGAGGGCTAGGCTAATCGAAAGGTCAAAGCTGATCTTATTTCCATCTCGGACTGGAGGCAAAAGTAGAACTTCTAGTCATATTGGTTGTTGACCGACCTAGCGAGGTGCATGGAGTCCCGACCCGACCTTATCTTATCGGTCGCTCCATTTTTCCCATAACAGTAGCTACCTAATCCTCCACCTTAGCAACTTCCACCTAAATTAGAGGTAAGTCTACCTTCTACATTGTAAATGAGAATCTAATTAGTAAATTTCTTAAACTTGTAGTTACTTTGAAATTGATATAGAAAATTTAGGCTATTCCCAAATCTCAAACCTTAGGTGCATTCAAAACAAGAAACTTCCCTCAAAGGTGAGGACTATTCTTATCAAGTTTTTCTCTATTAGGCCTTAATCATTATAGTGATACTTTGGTTATGTTGAAATTACTTTTACTATTAATATTAGAATTACTTTATTATCATAATCCTTATGTTAATTGTTGCTAAGTTGATGATATGCTTCATGAAATGTCTAACTTGATTGGAATTAAGATATTAGGATTCATCAATGCTACTTGTTGTTTAGTGATTATATAGGGCTTCTTAAACTGTTGATTAAGTCCTTATGTATAAACTCAATTGATTCATCATGATGTTGTGTTAGATATGTGCTTATGACGATGTATACAATAGTATGTAACGAAAATGTTATTAATCAAGTTTTGAAAATCATTTGATAATAGATTGCCTACCTTTACCTTTCAGTTGGACATCACAGGCTTATTCGATCGACCGAAGCAAAACAAATTCGACTAACAATAGTCAGGGCTACACTGGTTGTTTTACATCCAATGCCAGTTTTGCCGAAGTTCCCTTTTAGTCCACCAGATGGGTTCCTTTTGGAGTTGATCGTTCATGTGTTTGATTGTTGCCAATTACTTTATTAAATCTAGGATACCATGATTTCCATCAATTTGTAGTCATAAATTATAACCGTTAGTGTGTAATATAAACTTATAAACAAAGTCTTATAAGCCAAGCATGGTGGTATGAGACACTATATCCAAGTTGTCGGCTTATGCTAGGTGATGAGGCCCCATAGTAATCAATGAGTATTAATGGAGGTGATGAGCCTACCATTCTCTTATTTGATATTAGGTGACGAACCCTTATCATGTTGATTGAATCATTAGGTGATGAGCCCCATATCTTAAGATTAATTATTCATATTTAATATCGAGTGATGAACCCTTACCATTTGATTAAATCTTTGGGTGATAAGCCCATACCTTTAGATTGATTATTCATATTTTATATTGGGCAACAAACCCTAATTTGACTTAAGGGACATGGGTGACTAGACATGTGATCCTGTTTAACTTAATATAGTTTTTTGTAAATAGATTAATAAAGTATTGATTAAATCATGTATATCATGGCATTTGCGAGTGTTACACGATCCCTTTGTCTGTTGTGGTAATGCTGCATGGCTGTATATCTCCGGTATCACTCTTAGTTACATTTGCATTGCAGGTAATATTAGTGATGAGCCATATTACTGTCAATTCTATTTATATTGCGAGTGATTTTGGTGACAAGCTATATCACTATTGGTTCTTCCTGGGATATGCATTCGCGTATCATGACATACATGCATTTAATTAAATAGATTAGGGAATTGTTTATTATGCTACACTTTCATTACCTGTACTTGATTGTGTTAATAGTATGAGCAACTTGGGAGAATGGTAACATTGAGTTTAGCACTCACTCCCTCTTAAGACGATGTTTTAAAACACTACCCAGATGTCGTTGATGTAGGTGCTATAGAAAATGCAATGTTCGATAAGGCTTACATGGACCCGGTGGAGGAAGTACTATACTTCTATATTTTCAATGAGTAGATGTAGTTCCAGCATGATTTCACTTTTCTATTTCCTTGGAGTAGTTACTTAGAGTTTTCAGACACTCAGTAGATTATATGCATGTATATTAAGTCCCCAATTGAGTGGACTTTATTGGTTGTTTAGATGGTTGTTATGGATATTTTTTGTTTGATATGATATAACCTTGCTTTCAAACTTAATATATTATTTGGTTTAGTTCTTTATAATTGGATTTGATGTTATTGATTCATGATATTAATTATGCTTCCAAAAAATAAAACTTAACACTTAGAATATTGGGGATCGAGTGTGTATTCAATCCTTGAAATTGGTGGAAGAACATTAAAAGAGATGTAATAATATATGTGTCTCAATGTCCCACATGCCAGTAGGTTAAGGCCGAGCATCAAAGACCAACAGGTAAGTTGCAACTGTTACCAGTAGAAAAATGAAAATGAGAGTATATCACTATGAATTTCATCATAGGTTTATCGAAGACAAGTGGTGGCTATAATGTAAGTTGTATATCAAAGATATAATATGATTGCATGAAATTCAAGTTTCCATTATCTTCGATTGTGATTCAAGGTTCACATCATGGTTGTGGATGAATTTTTAGGAAGCGTTAGGGACACCTTTGGACTATAGTATGATGTTTCATCCTCAAACAGGTGGACAAACTAAGAGGGTAAACTAGATCCTTGAGGTCATGCTTCATTCTTGTGTTTTGAATCTTAAAGAAAGTTGGGACAACCATTTACCTCCGATAGAATTTTTATACACTAATAATTATCAATTGAGCATTATACAATAACAATTATCAATCAAGCATTAGTATTGAAATTACGTGGATTATCTAACACGATACCATGCTACACAAAAGCTCATGGAGCTTAAAATTATGGCGAAGTCCTAAAGAAAGGTGAATAGGACTGCTTAAAATTTATTTGCCTAGTTAAAATAATTTACTAATTTAAACAAATAAGGCACAAGGGTCCAATATCATAAACTAAAAGAGATTCAATAATATGTGCAATTAGTCTATGTGTGAGAGATAGTTATATCTAGTGTTTACAAGGAATTAAAAGCCTAACATACAATCTAATCATGGATTCAAATATAATAAACAATTCAACTCATAAACCTAACAAGAATTGCATCCACATAACGTAATCACAAACATAATGATATATAGTAGTTCGGTTAAATACCTTTACGATGGTTCACCATTTCGATAGTTTTTAATAGGTTTACCACTAACCTTTACAATGGTTTTAAATAGGTTCACCACAAACCTTTGGTCTTATATAAGAACCTACATGTATGCAACCATGTTAGTGTAACACGTACACACCTATGTTGGTGGACCACATTTCCATCCGTAATGGTGGCTCCCACGGAGACTTTATGATTTTTCTATCGGTTTACTAATAACCCCTAGGATCCTAATCCAATGACGTACGTACACTCCCATTGGAGATTTCCATCGAGACTAACATGTACACACCCATTTCTGGTCGCAGTTCTACACAATAACCTACATGTACGCAGCTGTGTTGGTGGAACATGTACACACTCGTGTCAATGAAGGTCCTAGATAAGAACCTTTTTGAGTTTTGGTTACAAACTTTATAACCAATCCTACATAAGAAAGGAGTATATGCTGGACTATAAATTAAACTCTTACAAATTTGGATTGAGTCTAGTTGATGCACCTTCGTAGAGATGCTTCTTCACACTTGAATAAGCTTCTCTTATGCTCCCTCGATCTTTGAAGTTAATCTTCTTCTGCTTCTTTCAATTAGCTACCAGCAATGATTTTTCTATTGAGATGCTAAGGTAATAGGAGAGAGGTTGAATCTCTTACTATTATGTCATAGTTGATTCCAATTGGGGATTCACCTAGATGGGCATTTTAGAAAATTTTAGACAAGGATTTATGTATTAGTTTGTGTCTAATCTCTAGAGAAGGAAAGAGTTCATGTACACCTTTATAATGGATCTTGAAATACTCATTAGAGTGATTAATTACATGGAAGATGTCATGGAACTCTTTGATATGGAATCTAGAAGAGGAATATGAGGTATGGAAATACCTAGGATCTAATTTTATAAAAAATTCACCTAAGGTCCATATGCCCAATTTATAGAAAAATGTTTCTAACGGCTATAAAATGGATAAATAATAGCTCTCTCGATATGATCGAGCAAACCTTTGACAGGATCAAAGAACTCTCGATTATGCAGTTTTTTCGATGGACTATTTTGGTTATCTTTAATTGAATTGAGGGGAACCTTCGATATTATCAAGTCCTATTGACAGCTTGCCAATAGATCAAAATCCACTCAAAAAAGTGAAGAGTTCGATTATTTTGGGCAATTGATTTATAGAAGCTCTAAACATCTAAAGCTTATCTTAACATGATGAAATTAAGGTCCTAAGGCTATGGGATGATAAAAAAAAAGGTTTACCTATTTAAGAATGGATCATCTAGATGCTATGGTTGTTTTGGACCTAAATGGGTTGAAGGCTAGGGTCACCATGTAAGACCTGTAACCTTGTATGATCTTCCATATGCTTCTACTTCGGCACTGACATATTCTTGGCAGACCAGATTGACGAGTTTTGATCATGACCCTATTTTAGTACCGTAACACTCTGAGATTCGTACCTTAGCGACCAAGCAGACGTTACAATTCCAACGCCGCGCAGCACACCCCATTTTGACCTTTAGATTAGAAATTACTGTTTTGGCACAATCCAAGGTGGGCTGTGCAACGTACACGGGACCCACTTGCATAAATTCCAAGGTTGTCCAATCAATCAAATCCATCAATCAATCAATCAATTCATCAATCAATCAATTAATTAATTCATCCATCAATCAATCAAATTCATTAATCAATCAATCCATTAATTAAGCCATTACTTCTCTCTCCCAATTAGTTAAAGCAACCTATGCCTCCCATCATGCAACCCATGTTTTACCCATGCCTAGATTAGGGAGATGGTTTAACATAAAAGAGAGATCTTGAGAGAGAATTATGAGAGATTAAGAGGGTAAGAGAGAGAGAGAGATAAGAGAAAAGAGAGATTAGATGAGATTAGGGGTGGAGAGGAGCTTGATGGACTATCTGATCGCTGATCCGAGCATATCTAACCATTCATCCGTTGTTGTGATTAAATGGGAGGATCAAAACCCTCACTTTCTTTGTGATATTCTATTTTTGGTGGGCCTACAAGGGTGGGACCTACCTTAATCATGTATGGAATGTATGGTGGACTCCATAGTGGTGGGGGGACACCCCGATGGCTAGATCTCCTTCCCGTGCTTCTTCTTTCCATTTCCTTCCCTTTCTTTCTTTCTTTCTTTATATATATATATATATATATATATATATATATATATATATTTCGTTAGTGTTGTGTGTCCCACAAGTGGGCCACACTATTAGGGAGTATGTCCCACATGCTATCACAACGTGGACCACCTTGTGTAGCCCACCATGATGTTTATTTTTCATTTAAACTTATTGTTTTGAGCAAACACATAATTTGGATGGTGGAAATACATAAAAATTGATTTAATCCAAAGCTCATTGGCCCACAATGACCTAGCCAATCTGATGGATGAAGTGGATTTGTTTAGTGGACCCCACCACCCATGAAAAATGAACCAAGAGAGTGGGAGGGGAAGTAATTGTGGCTACTGGATGCAAATAACGTCCAAGGACGTTGCTATTCAGTAGCGTGCTCACCTTGAAAGCACCACCATGTGGGCTCTAACATAATGTATTTGTTTCATGCATGCCATCCATCGAATTCTACCTCTCATTAGGATTGTTGAGCCCAAAAATAAAGACAATATGTATCTCAGGTGGCCGCACCACAAGCAGCAAGGGGTTAGGAGCACCCCAATGTCATTGACCCTTTGCATAGGAGGTCTGGAGTGGGTTCCCACTCATGGGACCCATCTTGGTGCATTTCTTAGATCCACACTGTTCATCTGTTTCCCGGCTAATTCTAACCATTAAGACAAAAAATCAGGCAAATCCAACCATTAAGTGGACCACACTACAGGGAACAATGGGCTTGGGAAACACCGCCACGACAAATGCATGCAACGTGGGTGGAGGTGTCTCCTACTGGTAGACCCAACCGTGATGTATCTATTCATTACTAGTCGTCCACCTATTTCTCCATATCATTTTAGGACATTGGTCGAAAAATGGGGCATATTCAAAATTCAGGTAGGCCGCAAGGAGGGGAATTAATCCATGTTGTTGGAATCTTCCAAGGCCCACCGTGGGGTCCCTGTTCGTCCAAACCAGACCTAGTCAAATTCCATTAGACCCCACTCGAGTTGGCCAACACAGTAAATTGGTCAGATAATCTAAGTGGGGCCCACCTTTTAAGAGTAATAAAAAATAATATTAATAAATTAAAATATGAAGCAGCCAGCAACGCTGATGCTGCCAACGCCCAGGCGGTCAGATGCCCACTGTGGGGCCCACACATGGGACCCTCCATTTTGTGCCCCACTAATTTATTTGGCCAGATCATTTTAAGCCAGGAGACCAAAAATCAAGCGGATCTGAATCTCAGGTGGATTACACTGAGGGCAACGATGGGCTATTTTATGATGCCCATTTTGGCAATAAATGGGGCCTAATCATGGGACCCACCTTGATGTTTCTGTGTCATCCACACCATTCATTCTCTTCTTTAGGCCGTGTTAGTCCTTGGGCCCAAGTTTTCGGCTGATCCAGATCTTAGTTGGGCCACACCATAAGGAATTGTGGGGGTGGAAACCCATTGGACTTGGAATCCCTTGAATTAGGAAATCTCCTTAATGTGGGATCCCTTAGATTTAGGGCTCTCTTGGACTTGAAATTCTTGGATTTTAGAATCCCTTGGTTATAATGGTTGGCATTTTGGATTCAAAATCCCTATAATCCTAAGGTAATTGCATAATATGTTTGCAAGGGTTTGAATTTAATTATTAAATTAATTTTTAATATTTCTAATTAGTGTGTATATGTAATGTTGAAACTATGGTTGTATTAAATCCATTAAGATATATACTTTTCTTGAAATGATGAAATCCTAAGATTCAGATGGGCCGCAAACATAGGACCACATCTTAATGACTAACCAACGATTTATAAGCGTCGATTACATCGGCAATGTTAAAAAAATGCAGATCATCCTATTGATGCCGATGATAATTTGATCATTTTGGGATATCATTGGTGGGCCACAAGCCTAATAAATAGGTAGCCTAGTGGCATACATGCTACATATGTGGGTCTCCATCAGGGTCATTTCCAGTGGACCCTACTATAACATGTATCTTATCCATGCCTTACATCCAGTTATTGGATTTATATGTGTCACGCCCCAAACTCAGAAACCGAGCTCACAGAATTCCCGATTGCCGAATCCAATGCTGACAGCCTCCGTAGTCCCCCATTCTCGGTTCCCGGCACCCATACGATAGATTTCGATCCTAGGATCCTACAAGGCAGATTTTCTAACAAACATTTATCTTGTAAGAAGCATAACCACAAGTTTACCCAAATCACAAAGGCAACATCATCATCACATATCCACTAATATAAATAGTTGAATACAGTGCTGAAAAGGGAAATACATATATCGATAATCAAAGCTCTAGAAGATAGCTACATGCTCCAAGCTCAACACTGCTGCGACTTAATGCCACCAACACGCATCTATCGTGCATAAGCTTATAGAAAGCTTAGAGGGTGGTGAACGTGTATGTGTAAGGTAAGTGTCAAGTATGTAATATTAGAGTAATGCGAAAAAATGCTGGTAAGTCCATAAATACCATTAGCCTTATCCAGGTTAAGTGATGAAAAAATATAATAAGTCAATATCATATACTGAGCAAGCAATGTAGATTAGTTATCCAATGCGGAGACATAGTAAGCCAAATATCATATACAAAGGATGTAATGCAATATACAAATCCTAACAAGTCCACGAATACCATCAGCCATATCTAAGCCATGGATCAAACCTACGCGTTTCGCGTAATCATGTGGGGGTAACTCCGTCTCATAAGGAGTCCCATAAACATCTCATCTCAATGGCATATGCTTTAATCAATCATCCCTCACAACATGCATATGAATGATGGGAGTCCACAGAAATATGGCGGATCTAGTCCAAATATCAAGATAGGCTCTAAATAGTGGATACACCAAACCTGATATTTCATATCCTTTCGTCTACGGCAAGGGGTGATATAGACTGCTTTGCCGAAGCTCACTAATTTAAAACGCGTCACGACAGTTAAGGAATCCAACTTATAGCCACCACAACATCAGACGATGCTTCTGATATGGAACAAAGTTCTGCCTTCACTATGTGCAAAGTAGCTTGTCAATCAATGGTAACTTGCCCAGGCCTCACCCACATCAATGTCCTCCCACGTGTGCAACAGTGACGGAGTGTCACAATATCCCCGATCAAGGGTAGAGTCGAGTTTAAGTGTAATAAGTGGGCTTCCTTACCCTCTCTATTGCACAATAAACTAGACTTCCTAATATATACACAAGGTGAGCTCTATGGTGTGGGTAATTATACAAGGCATGGTGTAAGCATCATCATCAATGGGGGCCTGATGAGTTAACCCACATAGAGAAGGATGAGAATGCGCCTAAGGAAAGGTTACAATATGGACATTTAACCATCATTGCCCATTCAATGTAGACATTTAACCAACATTACTCTCAAGGAGTAGCCGACATAGAGCCTAAGATATAGTAAGGGCCCATGACCTCACACGAGGGCCTCATACACAACATAGTGGGCCTAAACAAAGGGGCCTAATACACATCACGATGGGCCTCACTCATGGGTCACATAACTGGGCCTCAAATACAACACACAGGACCTTATCATATGGGCCTCATACTCATCACAATGGGTCATAAATACATCACATTAAGGTGGGCCCTGCACATTCCAATGGGCCAAAAATACAATACACATCATGGTGAATCCCACGTCCCGCAGACGGTGTAGATATACATCAAGGTAGGGTCCACATCCAGAAACAGATGGATGGCTAGATGTAGAATACATGCATCAAGAGACCCAACGTCCCCAGAAAATGGACGGTGCGGATATAGAATATATACATGGAGGTGGGCCCCACTTGTCTTAGTCTATGGACGGTGTGGGTAAGACCTATACAGCACGGTCGGCCCCACACGGCACCGCCCATAGATGGACGGTGCAAATAAAAAAACCATACATCATGTGGCATCCATACGAATGGACGACATAAATAAAATAGATACATCATTGTGGTCCCCACCATCCAGATGGACGGTGGGAATAAAATACATATATTACGATAGGTCACATTGTCCTACGAGTAGGGACAGTGTGGGAATAATACATCTCAGGTGGGTCCCATACATCAGGGTAGGCCCCAGAACTTACCGATGTCCATAGAGATGGACGGTTCAAATATAACACATACTTGTGATCAAACCCACAGAACTTGCTAACATAATACAACAACTATATTGGTGGTGGGTTGTTGGCCCAACGTCAGATGGACAGCTTAGATTAACAGATACATCACAGTGGAGTCCCATGAATGGTGTGGATATGCAACACATCATAAGGTGGGCCCCACCCGTCCAGAGTACTGGATGGTGTGGATAAGGCTCATACATCATGGTGGATCCCAGCATCCCTGATTAACGGTGAGGATATAAAAAATACATGAAGGTTGGGTCCCACAAGCATGGCCCATTAGAGATTTGAATATGTCTCAATCTTAGATGGTGTGGATGCACCACACGTGCACAACAAGTGGGGTCGACGATTTGAATGGTGTGGCTCACAACGCATTCATTAAAGTGGAGTCCCACTGTCTAGCCATCTAGACTGTGCAGACACACCACACACATCAAAGATGGGGTCCCACTGTCCTGTCCTTCTGGATGGTTAGGATAAGACCCATACTTCATGTGGACACCACCGTCCTTGGTTGGACGATGGATGGTATGGATGAAAAACATATAACAGGTGGGTCCACATGTGTGGCCCACCATCTGCAATGAATCAAGCAGACATTTGTATTTCCCTTCCATCCAGCGTCCAGGGTTTGGATAGCATGGATGGAACACTTATATCATGTGGGTGGGTCCCACCATCCCAGTTGGATGGTGAGGATACAACATATACATCATGTGTGGGGTCCACATGTACGTGGCCCACCTTGAAATAAGTTGATATTTCTATTTTCACTTGCATCCAAACTTGGACGGTCTGGACAGTAGCTATCATGCCCTAAACTCAAAAACTAGGCTACAAGATTATCGATCGCTGAATTCGATGTTGATAGCCTCCGTAGTACCCATTCTGGGTTCCCAGCGTCTATACGCCAGATTCCAATCCTGAGATCCTACAAGGAGGATTTTCCAATGTACATTTACTCGTAATAAGCATAACTACAAGTTTACCTAAATCACAAAGGCAACATCATCATCACATATCCGATAATATAAACATTTGAATACGATGTTGAAAGGGAAATACATATGTCAAAATTAAAGCTCCAGAAGTCAGCTACATGCTCCAAGCTCCATGCTGCTGTAACCTAACATCACCGGAACGCATCTATCATGCATAAGCTTATAGAAAGCTTAGAGGGTGGTGTAAGTGTGTAGACAAGGTAAGTGACAAGTATTTAATACAATGCCATAATCATACAATATCGAAAATACTAGTAAGATCATGAATCATACAATATCAGAGTAAGTGGAAATACTGATAAGTCCATGAGACAATCAATATCAAAATATATAATACAGATCAGCTATGCAAATGAGAAGTCATAAAAAACTAAATATCAGATGCCGAAGATGCAATGCAATATACAATTCTTGATGAGTTCACGAATACTGTCAGCCATATCTAGGCCATATAAATGTAATATGCGGTGCGGATAGAATGACCATGCTGGAGTGTGAAGTCGGGATGATAATACGTAATATCGTAGGCTATGGGGTCCATCATAAGGGACTCTATCAAAACTAGTCCCATACCTAATTTGGATAGTCAGATTTATGTGCTAGGCTCCTGATCTCAGGTTAGTCACGCGCCCCAACCTAAATCCTGGCCATTGCGAAGGTATACATAACAAATAGTTGCGCACCACCAGCCCGAGTGGATAGTGAATGAATGAATGAATGAATGAATGAGCATGCAATTCCTGCTCCACGAATCAATACTATACATCTCTGGGATCATCACTGGGGTCTAGTACACTCTACACTAACTTGTCGCCCCATCAAGAGTACAACTGAGTAAGTTGAAGAGACCTCACTATCCACCTACCAATATCGGGCTGGCTCATCGATAGCGGACCCATTTATAAGCTGGTCAGACTCAGCCTAGCATTACCTACTCCCTCAGGCGGGTAAGGCCACACCCCCTCCCAACCGACCATGACATAGTGGGAGACGTAACCTCCTAGTATTCAGCACTCGGGCGCTCATGTATCCACTCAGTCTTGACGTTGAGGCATCCTCTGGTACCAAGAAGGTTTAGGAATTTTCACCCATCTGGCCTTCCACGATATGCCTGTGAAGGCTACGACCCTGATGTTGCTAGGGCATACAGTAATCACAACACACAATGTAAGATGCATGAGTCATACAATCCAGTCATGCATCAATCCTGTGCATACCATATGCTCATGTGAGATAACCTCCGCATATTAGATAGTCTCATAACAATGATCAGCCACATCTCTTAACAAACATGCAGATGATGCGTATGTGCATGTATCATGATGCTATGCTGTCACATACTCATAATTGGTGCCAATAACTGGCCTCGATAATCGGCATCGACAGTCGGCCTCGACAATGTGGACGTTTAACCAAGATTGCTCCCAAGGAGTGGCCCACATATAGCTTAACGTATGGTGGACCCATGGCCTCACAAGGGGCCTAATATATAACACCATGGGCCTAACTCAAGAGCTTAATACACATCATGATGGGTCTTTCTCATGGGCCTAACATACATCACAATGGGCTCCATCGCCTAGCCCTCAAATGCATCACAATGGGCCTCATCACATAGGACTCATATACATCATATTGGGCCTAAAACATGGGCACAACGAGCCTCAAATACGGGCCGCATATACATCACATTGGGCCTTAAACATGGGCCGAATGCACATCACAATGGGCCTCAAATACATGCCGCATATACATCACATTAGGCCTCAACAATTGGCCTCGATATCTGGCCTCAACAATCGAAATCAGCCTCGATAATTGACCTCGACAATCGAAATCAGAATCGGATAATCAGCCTCAAAAATCAGAATCAGAATCGGCCTCAAAATCGGCCTCGACAATCAGAATCGGTATCAACAATTGGAATCGGCCTCGATAATTAGAATCAGAATTGGCCTTAACAATCAGCCTCGACAATCGAAATCAGCCTAGATAATCGGTCTCATCAATCGAAATCAGAATCGGCCTCAACAATCAGCCTCTATAATCAAAATCGGCGTCGATAATTAGAATTGGTATCGGTATTGACAATCGAAATCGGCCTTGATAATCGGCCTCAACAATCAGAATCAGAATCGGCCTCGATAATCGAAATCGACCTCAATAATTAGCCTCAATAATCAGAATTGACCTCGATAATTGAAATCAGAATCGGACTTAACAATCAGCCTCGACACTCGAAATCAGCCTCGATAATAGGAATCAGCCTCAACAATTAGAATCGACCTCGATAATCGAAATCGGTATCGGCCTCGATAATCAGAATCGGAATTGGCCTCAACAATCGGCCTTGACAATCGAAATCAGCCTAACAAAGGGTCTAAGGAGAGGTCTCAATGTGAACATTTAACCATCATCACTCATCAATGTGGACATTTAACCAACATTGCTCCCAAGGAGTGGCCTTCATAGGACTAAACATATAGTGGGCCCATTGCCTCATACAAGGGCCTAATGCACATCACTATAGGCCTCACTCATGGGCCACATATGCATCAAATGGGCTACATATCTGGGCCTTGAATACATCAATTAGGCCACGCCCATGGGCCTAATACATATCACAATGGGCCTTGCCCATAGGCCATGAATACATCACAATGGGCCTTGTTTATAGGCCACAAATACATCAAATGGACCTTGCCCATGGGCCTTAGATTCAAGGAAGTGGGCCTCATCATATGGGCCTTAAATACAAGGCAGGTGGGCCTTATCACATGGGCCTCAAAATATAAGGCAGGTGAGCCCTATCATATGGGCCTCAAATATACATCATGATGGGCCTCATGGATGGGCCGCACCAATAGGCCCTAAGTGGGCTTGGACCACATCAAAAATCATTTCAATAGTTGTAGGTGTAACATGTGTATCACTATACACTATCATTTCATGGGGCACATGGCCCACTAATGATGATCAGCATTGTCCAAACATTGTCTAGGAAAATTAACACCAACCAAACATTGTCTATGTAAATTAGCACCAACCAAACATTGTCTATGTAAATCAGCACCAACCAAACATTTCCCATGTAAATCAGCACCATCTGGACATTGTTTAGCTCATCAGCACTGTCCAAATATTTTTTAGCATCGTCCAACACGATCTGGATAGTGTGGATGAAATAAATACATCATGGTGTTGTCCACCGTGGAGATACAACACAAACATCATGGTGGGGCCACGTGCCATCAAGGCAAGCCCCACAACTTGCTGAATAGCTAGGTGTGTGGTACCCGGCCATTCCACATCCCACCGTCCCATGGATTGGACGATGTAGATGGAATACATCATTACAAGGTGGGCCCCACATGCTGCTATGATGGGGTTCACGTCCAACAGATGAATGGTAGGGATATAACATATACCTCATGTGGGTCCCACACATGTGGCCCACGCACGTAACAACGTGCTTACATGGCATTGTCCAGATGGACGGTGCTTATGTAAGATACATGCATTAAAGGTGGGTCCTACGTGGGGCCCACCAAATATAATATAATATATATTATAATATAATATATTATATATATAAGACATTAATATATATTACTATTTTTAATTATTTATTTAGGAAAAAGGCTGTTGTTGTAGTGTGTAGCGTCTAGGCGTTGGACGGCCTGGATACCATATACATACATCAACGATGCCGACGTGGATGGAATCCACGGACGGATATAAAGAGTTGGGTCCCATGTGGATGGACCACACGTGTGATGGATGGTTGGATATAACAATACCTCATGATTATGCCCTGTTGTTGACGTCCCAACAGATGGACGGTGTATATAAGGTGGTTTCCACCTGAGAATTGAATTTGATCCAATAGACGGACGGTGTGGATACACACATACAACATGTTGTGGCCCACTGTCCAACCATCTAAATGGTGGGGATGTAAACAAGTGGATGACGTGGGTGTAAAATAGATGGACAATGTTGATAAATCACACGTACATGTGGTTTCCATGTTCGTGTGGGTCCTATGGCTGCTTTGCAGCATTGATAAAATACATATATCATGATGCGGCCCATGGATGCATGGTGTGGATATAACACGTACCACATGATCAGATCCACAGAACTGCGACATCAATACAATAGTTATATAACTGGAGTAAGGTACACTAGCCATCCGATCCCCACTGTCCAAGGTCTGGATGGTGTGGATGAAATACATACATCATGCATGGGCTATACACACATGCACACACCAGGTGGGCCATACACCTCATCACAAAAGAGATAGAGAGAGAAAGAGAGAGAGATAGAGAGAGTGAGAGAGAGAGAGATTAGAGTAGCGGAGGGACCCCGCCACTATGGGCCCCTCGTTGATATAAATCATACACCAAGATAGGTCCTACCATATGCGGGCCCTCAAATCATCAAAGCCACACAAATCAAATCATAAAATACACCCACCTTTAATTATGGACTTCTCCTTCCATCAACGGATTCTAGAGCTCCAATTGATGAGATTCAACGGTTGAGATTGGTTTTGGAGGGTGGGGATGGGAGATAGGAAGTGGGCCACATAAAACACTCATAGAGCTTGCTTAGACGTGGGTTGCTTGGGAGTGAAGACAAATAGAGAGATGAGAGAGTGGGGTTGTAAGAGAGAGAGAGGGATGGGTGAGTGATGGGGTGAGATGGTGATGGGTGATGGATGTGTACTTGGTTATAAGAGAGAGTTGACTTTGGGGAGGCTGGTTGTACTTGGGGGATGGGATAGGTAATTGACATGATTGATGTGATTGATGGGACATGTTCTCTTGGGTTTAGCAAATGTGTGGTATTTTCTTGAATTGGACGTGGGCCCACATCTCCTGGCCCGGGTATCGCCTCGGCATGTGAGACGCGGCATTGGAACCCCGATGATGGCGTTGTCGCAAGGATATAAGTCTCGGGTCAAGCTGACTCTGGAACACGGGATACAACTCAGGGTTATGCGTAATTACTGAAATTAGATCGCAGATCACCGAAATTTGACTGGGAGGACCGTGGAAGCCTAAGGAACGGTATGGGCTAGGATATAGGTCTTATAGTAGCCATTGTGGCTGGTCACGGCCCACCTAGCCTTGCTGGATTTTGGCATTTGATGGACAGTGCGGGTTTCATACATGTAACCAGCTGGGGTCCATGATAGTGTGGCTCACCCATTTTGGATCAAGGCTGATATTTGTTATTTCCCTTCACTTAGGCTTATCTAAACGGACAGTAGGGAAGTTAGCAAGGTGGGCCCATTGTGGACAGCGGTCGGGTCCACTAAATGGACAATGTGGATAAAATAATCATGCATTGAGGTGGGCTATAAACAGGGAAAGAGAGAGACAGAGGGAGGGAGACGTGGGGCAAGGGAGCTCTGCCACTATAAGCTCCCCTAAGTGGGCCATATACAACACATACAATAAGATGGGTCCCAAATAATGTAGGCCCTAAATCAAAATCACGATCTAGTGCTATGAACACGCACAGATTATTAATCTTCTTGGTTATATGACTTTCTTAGCTCTTGGCTTTAACTTTAATGGAGGAAGATGAGGATTGAAGGGCTTAGATGAGAGTTTAGGAGTAGGAAGTCGGCCACACTTGGCTCTTTCTCTCTTTGGGAATGATTGGACAATCTCTCCTCTTTAGTTACTTGGAAATGGGTAGGGAAGAGAGAAGAGAGAGAGAGAGAGAGGTTGTAAGGGAGAGGGATTGGTGTGATGGGTGTACTTGACTTGAGAGGTATGGGTTGTGTTGACTTTGGAGAAGAGAGAGGTATGAGTGAGTGATGGGTTATACTTGAGTAATTGATGTGATGTTTGGGTAAAGATTCTTTTCACGGGATTTGTAACGCATGACATTTCCTTAAAATAAACGTGGGCCCACAACTCCTGGCCTAGGTATCGCATCGATATGCCAACGCGGTGACGACACGATCGCTTGGGTACAAGTCTTTGGCCAAGTCAACTCAGATATATAGGATACGACTCTGAGTCGCGGTTTGCCAAATTTTGACAGGGAGGATCACGGGAGTCTATAGAATGGTAAGGACTAGGATACGGGCCTTACAATATGTGCAGGCTACATGAGGAGTCGATGTTAGTCTAACGTGGGCCATACCACATAGACATCTGTATTTCTAGTGGGACTTGCCATTCGTATCCCACTCTCTATATATGTTGTGTTAATTAAGGTCGATTATTAGTATGCTTAGCTTGATAGGACACACTGATAACATGCTTAGTGTAATGCATATCATGCCCATTTGTATGCCCATACACATCATTTATATGCATGTTGTGAAGAATGATTGATCATAGCATAGGCCCTTCGGCTTAAGATACTTAGGAGGACCCCATATGAGATAGGGTTGCCCCACATGATCATGCAGTATGTGCAGGTTTGGTTCATGACTTGGATAGTATGACCCATGCATTCTGTATGTCACGACCACTTTTACACCTTAGTGATATTAGAGTTATGGCTTCTAGAAACATATCATGGATGGATGGATTGGATATAAAAAAATATTTATTCTAGCATTAGGGTGCCATGGATGTCCTTGGGTGAAAGTCCTTAAACCCTTATGGTACTAGTCGGATGCTTCAATGTTGAGACTGAGTGGAAAACATAAGTGCCTGAGTGCAAAATACCAGTAAGTAACGACTCCCACTGTGCCGAGGTTGGTAGGTTAAGTTTAACCAACTTGTAAATGGGTCTACTATTGATGAACCGGGTGGGTATTCACAGACCACTAATAAGGTGGATAGTGAGGTCTCTTCCACTTACGTAGTCATGCGCGCGATGGGGATGTTAGTGCACTCACTTTTGCACCTTGGTGTGTCAATCACGTGAGTCATTGTGTCAAGTAGTCGGTTGAGCCTTTGAAAAGTGAATACTGAAGACACAAGCAAAGTTGAAGCATCAAAGAAGCAAGAACAGGTAAAATAGGTGCCTTGGTGACCCTAACCCTTGACCTAAAACTACCCTATAACCCCAAAATGATCTTGACCTAATAGAAATATAAATTTAATCATCCATTAGCCTTATGAGATCAAGAAAAACATGAAAAACAAGGCTAGAAGAGGTGCGAATTTGCTGTGTAAAAGTTAGCCCAAAACAACAGATTCCAAGACATGCTTGATGGCATTAAGCTTCCATCGAATAGGTCTTTGATGTCATTGAAGACCTGGCCAATGATATTAATCGAGAGTCAGGGATATCCACCAACCAAACTAGATTTTTTGCTGGAATTCTCAATGGCATCGAAGTCCCCTTAATGGCATCGATTGAGATCTAAAAATATCCAAGAAAGTTTTTAAATTTTTTATTGATTCTCTCGATGGCATCGAAGCTTGATGTTCGATGACATCGAAGGACAGTTTAATGAAATCAAAATTGGTCCATATGTCCAGCAAGTTATACCATATTTTGTCTGGATTTTTCGATGGCATCAGGAAATTCTTCAATGATATTGAAGGTTTATTCGATGGCATCGACAAAGCCATTTTCTGTCCTTTTTTTTTTTTTACCATTAGAGCTCAAAATTTTTATAAAGTGCATTTGGTTCTTGGGTATGTGATTTGTTTTTGGAGCAATTAGAGGTAAGGTGATCCCATATGCATATCCTCTATTCTTTACCTCCATTCCTATGAGTTTTAAGCAATCCCCCTTGAGATTTCAACTCTAATGAGGATTTCAACCTCACCATTGGAGATGTGCTTGAACTCCTCCATTTCCTAGAGATCGGACTTGAGCATCTTGGTTAATCATTGTCCGGATCTTTTAAGAGACCCATCTAGTTAAATCCCCTGGGATAAACAATTACACATTATTTGTAGGAGATTCAACCCACTCCCATCACCTTGGTCATCTTAAAGAACCACCCAAAGCAAGGAGATTGATTATGGAACTAAAGCCTTGGTGAAACAGCAACAACATGGTCGAGGGAGCATCAGGGAGCTAATTGAAGCACGGGAGAGAGCAGATCAAGAAACCTAAGAGGAGCATCAAAAGGGACTCAATCCAATAAATAAGTGTCATGTGTAGGAGTCCATGTTTGTATTCCTTATGTAGGTTCGAATGTAGGAGTTTATGTTTAAACTCACCTAGGTTCTTTCATAGGACATTAGTTCTTACGTAGGGCCTAAATTTAAAGTTATAGTGTAGGACCTTGGCTCTTTTAACATCCCGAAAATCGGGGGGTTGAGCAAAAACCCAACTCCCGAGTTCCAAAATGTTATTTATGCAACATAGATATGTATGATTGAATGTTGCCTGTGATAATGTATTAAACATGAGTGAGATTAAGCTAAACAGCATATCACGCTCCAGAGACGGTTAAATTTACAAGCGGAAGACTGTGATAGTATGTATAACATATATAAACTATTGTATGTCTCCAGAGTGTGAATATGTTACCAGGTTATATACATACATGTATACTCCGAAAGTAAACCAAAAGGATATACACGAGTGTTCTAAAAATATAAAATGACAAGTGTCAAGGTATCTAATCAACCTCCCTGTAATCCCGTCAATCAGAACACGCATAAAGGAGGAATCCTCCTCATCATCATCAAGTCTAGCTCCGCCTCGCAGGCCGCGCCATCATCTGCAATCACAATAGGGACTGGTGGGTGTCCGAAAACACCATCCCGTAACGTGGGAGTGAGTGATCAACTCAGTGGGATAAGAGAGCAAAGATTAGCATGTTATCAAATCAATCATGCGCTAATAGTAAAGCAGTAAATTAAACAATCCTAATACTGTTGTTAATGCAATATGACATGATGTGATGTATGCCCTCACCGACGATCTCCCTCATACGGCACCATCTTACAACCGTGGCATGCAATCGACCCTCAAGTGCTCCACATCTTCCAGGCACATGCAATGATATGGTGATATGATTTTCGAGTTGTTATTAGTCCATTCAAACAGTAGGATTGGGAAACTAAGGTACTTCCCTTATATCAATCCCAACACAGATCCTGTCTAGGGTCGTCACTCCTAGTAATCTCATACGATGTATATTTTATAGGTCGCTGCAAGGGCTTCCAGAGCTATTGCTCGCACTCGTTGCACTGCTCCCCCATCACCTTATCAATACAGGCCTACTGTACTCTACTGCTACTGGAGGGTCGTCGCCTCCCGTAGACTCAGAATACGCTCGCGGTCACTACAAAGGACTCGTCGCCTGATCAGTGTAGGCCGACGGCAAGAATATAGTGTCCCATACCACCATAATCTACTCACGAGACTAGGTGCTCACTGGTCACTACAGGGAGGTTTGTGGCCCCAGCGTAGGCCGACAGCTCGACTACAGTGTCCCATACCACCATGCCTGGCTCATGAGTCTTCGTGGATCAAGGTACCATGGTTGACAGGGTTTACAATGGTAAGTTCAGTACCCTAGGTTCAAGCAGTTATGACTCATGCAGGGTGAACATACAACGGCCAGTCGGGTTACTTGACGGGCTCGACTAGCGCGATTGCATCTCAAGTCGAACGACATGAAGTGCGTAAAACACTTCGCGTGGCCTAACCACTGTCGCCAACTCCAAACACGACTCACGTTCATCGAAGCGTCCTTCGTGGCAAAGATAAGCCAACCACGAATTCGCTCGGTTACCGACTGCCTGGACTAAGTATAGTCCCAAACACATATGAATCCACATCAGCAATCATGTGAGAGTATTGAAAATGAAACACAACCATGTGAGCATGTTAACACATGTTATATCGTACAACTTAAGTAAATCATCTGACACATGCCTTTCATACATATAATGAAATTATGCATATCGCCAACATATAGGAAATCATTTCCATCAGCATATTAATTGAGAATTCAATCTCAAACTAAATCATAATGAAATCATCAAGCATATGTTATAACATACAACTTAAGCGAATCATCAAGCACATGCATTTCATTCATATAATGAAATCATGCATATGGCTAACATGTAGGAAACCATTTACACCAGCATATTAATTGAGAAATCAATCTCAAACTAATTCATCACACCATTTAATTCAATACATACTAATACAAGCATTTATACAAACACTTACACTACACACTTAAGTCTACATATAGTATGTCGACCCGAAGTGCGCATTTAGGCAAATCTCTTCGCCAAACTAATTATGCACACATTCCTAGTATTCTAATGCGACAAGAAGCCATGTCAATCACATCAGCAAAATATGGATGAAAACAGTACTTCCTACAAATGACTAAAATGCCCTAAATCTCATATTCTTCGTCGGTTTACGAAACAGGAAACGGACAGCATGTTGTACATGTCAAATGGCGATGTCATTGATAATTTACTATTAAACGACATTGAAAGCGTTGGAAACAGTCAATCAAAGCGTCTAAAATCCGCACCTTATCTCTTATAAACGTGTGAATTCGAACGGAGCGTATACGCTTCGTCTGCGGCGAATAGAGAACCTAATTTACGAGTTCTATCAGTTTACATGCTACGGAACAGAAAGAATCCCAATTCAAAAACTTATTAGGGTTATTTCTTACCTAAAAATGTGGAGGAATCACCGGCCAGGTGATTGAGGTGTGTTGCTTAGGCACTTACAACAAGTGGTGCAACGACAGGTAAATTCTCTCCTACTCTCTCTCACAAACTCTCACCTTTTCTCTCTCCCAATCTAGGGTTTTTCTCAAATTCGGATGGGAGAGAGAAGTGAGGGTTTCAACCCCTTTTATAAGCCCAAACATTTTCAAAATAGGCTCGGGAACAAAGTTTACTTAAGGTATATCCAAATCGGGGCTGTTTCGGTCCAAAAGATCATTTTTGGTGGTCCCCTGGCCGAACGCGATCGGACTTAAGCTCATGCATACTGGATCTAGCATACATCAAGTTTTCAGTCCGGCAGGGTTCGTAGATCGCACGTGACGGTTCAGTTTCAGTTCAGCGGTCACCGCACGTAGATCAGGCCTGCAAGTCTCATGATATGAAATAGAAATTTTTTCTGATCCGAGGGTGTAATTTGGCTGAATTCTGATGGTCAGAACGCTTAATACTGACGCGTCAAGTCGTGTGCCAGATTTGAATTTCAAATTCTAAATCTGTCCCTATTCGCACTCTCTTCAGTCCAGGCTCAATGAAATAGCCTGTGATTATCGGTTGGGCTTGATTTTCAAAATGATTGTCAAGTCCAGCTAGGCGATCCTAACGGTCTAAGATAGTAGGTATCGGACTTTCGATGCGCGGTCTAGATCCAATACAAAGTTTCAAAGTGGTCCAGAGAATAAACCTACTTAGAGTTTGATCTGAGGTTATAGAGTATTATAGAGTCATTGGTTCTACTCGATTTGGGTCTTATAGAACGTATTTAAAGTGATCAGGGACTATTTCCCAGCTACTCTAGCGTTGCGCTAGCTAACTTATGCTTAGTTTCTAAAGGAATTAATCCTAAGTGGTTTCTTTGGCTATGGAATTGGGTTCTGAGCGATTTCTCAGGTGTTTTAGTTGACCCATTGCCTAAGGATGTCTAATCCCAGGTTGGCCAAAATCTGGGGTGTTACAGCTCTTGTGTAGGGCCTAAATTATTACGTTCGGGAGTAGGACCTTGGCTCTTATGTAGGGCCTAAATTGTCAGGTTTAAGAGAAAGACCTTTTCTCTTGTGTAGAGCATAGAATCCTTATGTAGGGATGTAAAGGTTAGAGGTGAACCTGATTTAAACCTCTGAGAGTGAAATCAGTACACTCATGGGTTGAGTGCATCCACCGGGAGTGAAGTAGGTAAGTAGCTAAACCACTATATATGATTGTGCTTGGGAGTATCATTTGTGTACTTGTTTAATTATGCACATGTGATTGAATGTTTATTTATACATGCATGATTAGATGAATGCTTAGTGGTTGAATATGTAGCGCATCCCACACACGCATATATATTATCTACATAGACTAGTTGCTTACTTACATATCATTTATAGTCTATGTGATTGGACCCTCTATTGGCTTTAAAGCCTTTTATTGCCTTACTTAGTTTAATTGCATATTATTTTAAATAAGTAATTTTTATTTTTAATTGGCATAATTTTAAATAGGTCATAATCATCCCCCCTCTCGGACATAACCATAATTCTATAGCTCCGTCATACTTCCACACTCAAATGCTTTACGACACAAAAATCATAATTTCAGGGGCGCCAGCTAATGTTGGAGTGTACTAGACCCCAATGATGTTTTAAGTGACGAACTCTTATGATATATGGATTAGATGGGGATTGGCATATTTTCGTTGCATCCCTAGCATATGACATTCTCTTACATATGCTTGCATTGCATAGCCTTGGTATGGCTAACAACATTCATGGACTTGGTAGATTAGCCCTCCATCATCTTTCGCATACTCTTATATCCGTATTATTGTTATATGTATTGTGCACGCACACACGCAATCTACTGAGATTCTGTAATATCTTGTACTTCCCCGTACTCAGGTGCTACCGACTAACCCAAGTTAGTATAAGTACAAATCTAACTCATTCGAACATCTGTGATCATTCTAGTCTAAATCCATTGTCCATTAGGGTCCGGCTTGAAGGCCTATCACCTTATCATCTCACTTAGATCATTGGGCCACCAATTCAACCATGGATCTTCATATAAACACACCCCAGAACCCTTAGCGCCATTGGTAGGAATCTCCACCCTTAAATCAAGTGATCCAACCATTAAATTACTTGAATCATCAGGATGTCGAGGATAGAGAATTAGATTATCAATTGGAGTGGCCCATTTTTATGCTCAGTAATCCTAAACTTAAGGTAAGTAGAATGAACTGTAGGTCCCACATATTGAAAATATGGATGAGTAGTAATAATACAATAAAAGGTAAATGAATGATAATGTATAGGTAATAATAATAATAATAATTGAATATTTAATAATGTAAAGTCATGAGATGGAAAGTCCTAACCTACAAAGTGGGACCCATGACATGAATAAAAATGCATGCATGTGTGAAGGAGAAAATAATAATAATAATAATAACAATAATGATAGTAATAAAGTGAAATAACTAATGATAACACTATGTAGTCTATAATAAAGTAATAACAATCAAATCAGCACTAATATTAGTATTTGTATAGTAACCCATTTTGAAAGACATACAAACAGCCATTAGGACCCTTTTACCCATTGATGTTTAAACTCGGGACGGTCCAATAGTCAGATTGATGAGAATCCACAAGTAGGACTCAAAATTCAATTTGTATGGCCCACTTGTGGGTTGGATCTTCCCCTTCTCCAGTTGAGTGACCCAGAAGGGCCCATGGAGTGTCAAGGTCAGAGCGGATCTTTCAAAATTGTCCCTGTTGGCCCCACATCACATCATGTGTGCACCATGGGAGGTGCACTTGCGATACACTAGACCAAGTGGCCCAGTCAAGCTCCATTGACCTGAGCTTCCTATAAAAATAGAATTTCTCTCTCTTTTTTGGCACACCCGGACGAATGGACAATGTCCATTTGTTCTGATCGGTGGCCTACCGTATGGGCCCGTTAGGTCGATCCAAACCATCCATCAGATTCAGAGCATGGCTTTGACCAAAAACAAGGGTGTTTTGCACTGTTCAACACATGTATAGGCACACAATTTTGACGGAAACAGGGCCTATAAACAGCATATTTCTAAAAATGGAAACTATCTCCGTGCGACAGCTTGGTGATCCACATGAGGCAACTGCCCCTTGAAGGAAAATCTTGGCCATCTAATGCCAGCAGAGGTATCCTCGAGCTAGGGCTCTTTCGTCCTCATAGCAACTCAAAGAAAAAAAATAGCTGCAAGCTTCCTCCAGCAAACCCACCACCCAAACCTTTCCCAAGCTTTGAGAAAGCTTAGCCACAAGCTTCATACGGTCCATTTGGACCATTTGGAAGAAAGAAAATGGAGGAAGAGGCACTGGAAGGGAAAATGCCATTAATGGCAGCCCTTTTCCTCGTTTAGAGTTGCACTGAGTCGTCTCGAGTCGGGGCAGAATCAAGTCGAGCCATGGGCTCTATTATGTCTCTAGAATAGTAAAGAAGCAAAAAAGTGAGGAAGAAAGTGGGAGAAGAAGAAAAGGAAAGAGAGTGTGGTCGAGGGAGAAACGTGCACCACGCTGATAGTGGTGGGTGACGCACCACACTAACCCGACCGAACTCAGTCTAAGCTGGGCAAGTCAGGGCCGATTCCAAGTCCTGTTTGCCCTAATAGGAAAGTAAGAAGAGAAAAAGGGAGAGAAAGTAAGAGAAGAGAGTGGGAAGGAGTGCAACTTCATGCCGCACTAACTCACTGTCGAGTTGGGACTTGCCGGCTCGACTTGACTTGATTTAAGACGGCCGGGTTAAGTTGGTGGCTTTGGTCCTATTGTTGCGAGATTCCAGCAAGAGAGTGAAAGGAAGGAAAGAAAAAAAAGAAGAATGAGAGAGAGAGAGAGAGAGAGAGAGAGAGAGAGAGAGAGAGTAGTGGCGATGGTGTGACTGTTGCAGGAGTGTTGAGTTGGGTCATTAGACTGACCTAACTCACTGAGTCGAACAATTTTGGGGCTTGGCCTATCTACAATACTTCTTGCTATCATTGGTTCTCACCTCATGAAGTCGAGGAAACCATTTCCAGCAGGCCTCGTATCTTTTACACCTTTGATCATGGCTGCTGGCTACCTCCATGGAATTTCGTGCAATCTGGGAGCATGATTTTGAGATTCAAGAGATAATGAGTTTAGTTCTTAAAACTTATGTTGCTGAATCTTTGAAGATGAAAATATCCAGTATTAATTGTCCTTTACTCGACCTATGGGTTGTACAACTTCCTTTTGGAATGTTACTTTAACCTCATTCCTAATACCTTATTAGACCTTCAACAGGAAAAAAACACAGAGAAGAAAGGAGAGAAAGGAAAGAGAGAAGAGGAAGAAAAACACGAAGGAAAAGAAAAGAGAGAAAGAAAAGGGAGAATGGGGAAGGAGAAGATAGAGAAAGGACCAAGTGAAATCGATTAGAATAGAGTCAACACGGCTGGGACCAAGCCCAGTTGGGCCGAAAAATGCTTGGGCCTGGTCCAGGCCTAGCTAAGGTCGAGTTGGATCAACTCAGTTTAGTCGAGTTAAGCTAAGTCGCGAAGCGGGTAGATGGTTCGAATGGAGGTCGAGTTGAACTACCGAGTCGGCCAAGGTGAGTCCACATTCTCCTTCCATATTTAAATTGTTTCGATTACAATCAACATTGTTACCATTCCTATCGTTATTAAGATTGTTAATATTAGGAATGAATAGCCGTTAGTAACTTATCTATACTGATATTAGTTATTACATATAAAATAATATCATTATTAAATACTAATGCATTGTTGTCACTCTTAAATATTAGCATAAATAGTAGATCATAATATTAATTATCATCATAATGATTATTATTAATATGTTAGTTAATACAAAGTACAACACTAACGCTAATAGTCATCTTGTAATTATTAAGTTTAAATTGTAAGTAATACACCAACTAGAGTTCAAATCCTAGAATCTAAGTTTAGGACTAAACCCTAGGATGAAAATCTTAATTTTACATCAAAATCCTAAGATAAGTAATTCAAACCCTAGGAAATGATATTAACCCCGAATAGTGCGTAGAACTTGGATTTAATTGTACAATTTCATAATTCGTGATATGATTCAAACCTAAGGGTGTACACACCTCCAAGCGATGACGTAGACGGTTCAAAACATAAGGTAATGATTTCTTCCCCTTGAGCTTTCCATTTTCCCATTATCTTAAGTGATAGTTTTATTTTTATGTAGATTGATTATTGATATCTTTATCATATAATCACATGTGTTAATTGTTAGAATTGAATTGCTAGATTACATGCTTAATATTTATCCTGCATATCTTCTTATGCTTGTGGATTACTTATGGATTATATCTAGAAACCCCACTTATAAATGTACACCCATACTTGGGATGTAACTCGATTGAATGTGATTGTATTGGACCTTCTACTTAGTGATTATTGAATGGTGGTTTAAATTGAATATTGATGTGGGCCTACCATGTAAGGGTTGTTGTGTTTTTTTTTTTTTTTTTTTTTTTTGTTTAGGATGGTCTTTTATCACACGCTTTGATATTTTCCCTATGTGTCTTAGTTTTGATATTTTCTTTATGTGGCTTAGTTTTGACATTTGCCCTATGTGACTTAGTCTTGATATTTATCCTATGTGGCTTTATTTTGATATTTTCTCTACCTAGTTTCAATGTATTATTTTATGCAACCATATGATGGTAAGCCCTATGTACTGGAATATGATTAGCCACTAGTCGATGGGTTTTCATTAAATATCCTAAGGTAGTATCCTCATGATCCGGGGATGGCAGTATTGGATCCATCCTGAGCTGTCCGCCTACGCTGGGTGATGAGCCCCCTGTAGTGACCTTGAGCTTTATTAAAGTGGCTGATAGTAATTGGATTAATAATGACTTGGCTAATCATGCATACATTGCATATTGGCGATGATGGGTCGATATTTCTAGATGTTGTAACACGTGCCTTCGGGTTATTGAGATATCATTTCGCTAGCTGCCAGACCACCAATTATCAATTTACATACATGATGTATGATGGGCAGTCATTAAGTAGTTAGTGATGTGCTTCACTAATGGTCATCATTTGCAAGGGTGACGAGCCCAACTGTCGATTGGATGAGCATCCCTATGTCGATGATGCATTCGCACATCCACACATATAGTAAGACTGCATTTTGTTATGTTTTATTTTCCTTGTTGCTTTTCAAACTATGCTTAGCTAAGGTGGCGATGTGTAATCTTGAGGAGAATTCACACTAAGTTGGCTATTCATCCATCAAATATATAATAGTATAGGTAACATGGGTGGCTTAAGTGATATTCAGGTTCATACTTGATGAGGAGTAGGGTACAAGTGTCAGGGATGCATGGCTATAATTGTCAAGAGGAGCTGTGCAATTTTGCAGCTTACGTTTAAATCCATTTTATTATTTCTCATGTATTAATTTATGTAAATCTTGTATTTCTTAATATCAAGGCATTGGTTTGTATAAGTCATTTTAGGTAGCCTTTTATATATTCTAAATGTAAATGCAAATTTTCTTTTATGTTGATTTGTCCATTCTACGCTAAACTGTTAACTTTGAAAGATAAAAAAAAACATACATATGGAATTTGGCTCTCTATAGGTTAACACTCGGGTCTTTAGGAAATGAGTCATATACTCAGGTCTTGAAAACACAAGGCGTCACAGTTGGTATCAGAGAATAGTTTGGACAAACTAGGCCTTGGAAAAATGAACTTATACAAACTTTAAATGTCTTAAGTTAGGATGTTTGAAATTAGAGATTTGAACTTAGGTAAATCTTCCTTAGACTTAGGAAGATTTGTGAATGTAGAAACCCCAAACTTAGGTTCCCTTAGGGATTATTAGAATAATCATTTGAACTTAGGAAAAGTGCCCTAAAAAAAAATTGAGAACATAGATACTTCAAACTTTAGGCCCCTTGAAGTTTTTAGGTTAGACCTTTGGATGTTAACCCATGTAGAAACCCCTTAGAATTGGGAGGAAATGAGAACATAGAAACTCAAGTGTTAGGTTAGACCTTTGGGTATTAACCCATGTAGAAACCCCTTAGAATTGGGAGGAAATGAGAACATAGAAAGTCAAGTGTAAGGCTCCTTAGAAAAGTATTTGGACAACTGTAAAGCTTAAAAAGGATCTTAGTTTCCTTTGAAAATGTAGATACTCAATATTTTAGGTCCCTTAGGGAGTTGTTTGGATAATCTTAGAAATTACGAACTAAACTTAAGCCCCTTGAACATTTTAAGTTTAGTCATTTGAACTTAGAAACAGAAACTTTAGTTCCCTTGAAAACTACTAAAATAGTTGTTCGAACTTCGAGATTAAAGGTGAACCATGGGAGAACAGATACCCACTATGATGTATTTAAAATTGAATAAGAACATTCATTGAACTTTACTCTCAATGAATAATCCTTAGAAATCTATAATTGGAACTTTTCCAAGAATTTCTTAGTTAGAAATAATATCATTGTAAGATTTAACAAATGAAATGGAATTAGAATTGTAGGAATTTCCCATACCCACTATATTTTACATTAGGTTAAACGTAAGAACTTCCTAAACTTAAGGAATTGTACTAAGAATCGTAATTTGGATTTCCTAATATATCTCTTTACTTAGGAGCAATATTTCACACAAATTTCAACATGAAAAATTAATTAGAGGGAAAGTTATATAATTTTAGGTAAACTCTCAACCCTAGGCTGAGTATATCAAGACTAGATTAGAAACCTTAGGTGAACTTAACAACTTTTAAACTCAGATTTCGTGTAGGAAATCCTAGTCCTGAAATACTTACATTACACTTAGATGATCAAATTACGTAGTGAAAGCGTAATGGGCCACGTAATGTATCTGTTATGAAAATAGAAGACTACTTGATATTCCTTAGGAGTCTAGAATGATCAGGGTCATGAGTTGGTAGTACCATACTTAAGCGAAGTTGCGCTATTTGATCCAAATTCCATATCCTAGAAAATTTCGATGATCTTAATACCCTGTTCAGGTAGAAGATCAAGTTTTAATAGGATTATGAATTGATACGAGTAAATCCTCTGTTCTACGTAGGCAAAGGATTAATGTATCGGGCTCAAACCTACTACGACCATCTATTCATGTTAGCCTAAACACTAAAAAATAGAAATTGGTAATATACTTTAGACAGCTGAAACTATCATTAATAACTAAAGAAAATAAAGAGGATATAAAATTCTTAGTTGTCACCTAAAGGAAGTTGTAATCCTAGTAAATACCATAAGATGTCGCGATGTTGTTAGACATTAAAATAAACCCCTAGTTTTTGTAGGTCTTGAGAGGGTTTCTAGCATTTTGTAGAACCTAGAAATGTCATTCGACCCGCTAGGTAAAAGATACAAGGGTTACGAGAGTTCTATATATAATCTATCAAAGACCAGGTGGTACTAACACACTTAGATATGTCGAGAATACGACACGTCACTAGGATAATTCTCCTACAGTAATGACTAGGATGAGCATTATCAAATCCCGATGATAAAACCTTCTTTAAGGGGGGCATATGGTAATGACCCTTGTTCTAGTAATAAGTCATGAGCGCTTGTATATACATATAAACTTAGTGTGGAGAACTAGCGGATGCATATAGACACCGTAAGATAGAGTGTTATCCACATTAATAGGGGAGTACTGAATTTCGGGGGTGAAATTCTCTTTAAAAGGGGGTAGTTTGTAACGCCCTGTACTTCCCCGTACTCGGGTGCTACCGAGCAACCCAAGTTAGTATAAGTACAAACCTAACTTATCATGCCCCAAACTCAGAAACCAGGCTTACAAAATTCCTGATCGCCGAATTCGATGCTGATAACCTCCGTAGTACCCCATTCTCGGTTCCCAGCATCCATTTGCCAGATTTCGATCTTTAGATCGTACATGGAAGATTTTTCAACATACATATAACTCATAATAAGAATAACTATAAGTTTACCCAAATCACAAAGGCAACATCATCATCATCACATATCCGCTAGTATAAATAGTTGAATACAGTGTTGAAAGAGAAATATACATATATCAAAAATCAAAGCTCCAAAAGACAACTACATGCTCTAAGCTCAATGCTGCTATGACCTAACGCCACCTGCATGCATTTATCATGAATAAACTTTTAGAAAGCTTAAAGGGTGGTGAAAGTATGTGCATAAGGTAAGTGTCAAGTATGCAATATCAGAGCAATGCAAAAACATGCTAGTAAGTCCATAAGTATTATTAGCCTTATCCAGGCTATGTGATGCAAAAACATAATAAGCCAATAGCATATACTGAGGAAACAATGTAGATTAGCTATGCAGTGCGGAGACATAGTAAGCCAAAAATCACATACTGAGGATGCAATGGAATATGCAAATCCTGACGAGTCCACGAATGCCGCCAACCTCATCTAAGCCATATAAATGCAGAAACATAGCAACCTAAAATGTCATATGTCACAGATGTAATGCAATATACAGTGCGAATGGAATGACCAACCTGAAGTGTGAAGTCGGGATGATAGTATGTAGTATTGTGGGCTATGGGGTCCATTACAAGGGACTTTTATCGAAATCAATCACATACCTAAATTAGATAGTAAGACTTAATGTGGTAAACTCCTGATCTCAGGTTGATCGCACGCCCTAACTGAAATCCTGGCCATTGCGAAGATACATATAACAATTAGGTGTGCACCATCAGCCCGAGTAGATAGTGAATGAATGAATGAATGATTATGTAACTCCTGCACAATAAATCTACATATCAGTACCGTACATCTCTGGGATCATCACTAGGGTCTATTACACTCTACACCAGCTTACAGCCCCTATCTGAGTGCACAACTAGGTAAGTTAAAGAGACCTCACAATCCGCCTACTAATATCGGGCCAGACTCATCGATAGCGGATTCATTTCTCAAGCTGGTCAAACTCAACCTAGATATTGCCCCCTCACTCAGGCAGGTAAGGTCACACACCTTTTCAAATGACCACGACACAGTGGGAGACGCGGTCTACTAGTACATGACCCTCATGTGCTCATGTATATCCACTCGATATAGATATTGGAGCATCCTCTAGTACCTAGATAGTTTAGAGATTTTCACCCAGGTACATCTATGTTACCTCGATACTAGAACTAAATATTTTTGGTATCCCATCTAGCCATCTACAACATGCCTGGAGGCCACGACCCCGATGTCACTTAGGTGTATGGTGGTCATATCACAAAATGCAAGATGCATGAGTCATACCACCCAGTCATGCAGTAATCATGCCCATACCGTGCGCTCATGGAGGCAACTCCTCCTATTAAGGAGTCCCATAATAATATGCCCTATGGAATATACAATGGTCAACCATATCTCATAGCAAACATGTATATGACGTATATGGGCATGTATCATGATGTTATGCTATCACATACTCATAATCGGTATCGATAACTAGCACCGATAATTGACCTCGACAATCGACATCAACATTGGCCTCAATAATTGACACCAATACAACATCGATAACCGACCTAACAAAGGGCCTAAGGGAAGGTCACAATATGGACATTTAAGCATCATTACCCATCGATGTAGACATTTAACCAACAATGCTCTCAAGGAGTGACCTTCATAGGGCCAAATATATATAGTGGGCCCATGGCCTCACATAATGGCCTAATATACATCATTATGGGCCTCTCTAAAGGGCTTAATACACATCACAATGCGCCTCACTCAAGGGCTACATATACATCACATTGGGCCTCGCTCATGGGCCTCATATACATCATAATGGGCCGTAATATATGGGCCGCACCAATGGGCCTTATAAACATTAAGTGGGCCACATCAACATGCCGCATCGATGGGCCTCATAAACATCAAGTGGGCCGCATCAACATGCCGCATCGATGGGCCTCATAAACATCAAGTGGGCCGCATCAACGGGTCGCACCAATGGGCCTCATAAACATCAAGTGGGCAACATCAACGGGTCACACCAATGGGCTTAATATACATCACATGGTCGCTCACATTGGCCTGATAAAATCATAATGGACCCCATCACCTAGCCCTCAAATGTATCACATTGGGCCTCGTAACTTGGGCCCAACATACATCACAATGGGCCTCATTACATGGGCCGCAATTACATCATAATGGGCACTATCCATGGGCCTTATATACATCACAATGGGCCACACAGCAGGGCCTCACGTGCAATCTCAATGGGCCTCATAAGATGGATAATTAATACATATATTACAATGAGGCCCACATTTACACACATACATAGTGGGCCTCACACAACAAATGGGCCTCACATACTACAATGGGCTTCACACACAATAGGTGGGCCTCACACATATAGTGGGCCTCATAAACATCAAAATGGGCCTACCAATTGCCTAGACCGTGTGCATGCAAAACATACATCAAAGGTGGGGTCCCATAGATCTGGACGATGTAGATAAAATGCATCAAAGTGGGGTCCACATCTGTTGAGCAGCATGGATAAAATACATCATAGTGGGCCTGTTGCCACTGGACCACATGGATGAAACAATTGGGTGGACCCCACTGGATGGCACAGGTAGAATACATGCAAACAAGGTGGGACCCATGCATCAGCTATATAGCAAGTGTGTATGGCCAGGCCATTGTCCAGATGGACAGCTTGGATGGGTGGAGTGAATAAAGCACATACATCACAGGGGTCCCACCGTCCTAACATATGGACGGTGTGGATATAGAATAAATACATCGAGGTGGGTCCCACCCACACGTGTGCCACAGCCTCACACGTCCAGCAATGTAGGATGGTAGGGATAAGGTACATATATCATGGTGGGCTACACCACCGTCCAAGTACGGATGGTGTGGATTTAAAACACTTACATCAAGGTGGTTCCCACCTCACATTTGTCACATGTGCAAGTGGGCCCCATCATCCAAATCAATGCTGGACGGTGTGGATGTCCACATACATCATGGTAGGCCCCACCGTCCACGTGGATGGTGAGGATACAACACTTACATCATGGTGATCCAGCAACGTCCCTTGTTGGATGGTGCGGATACAATGCATATAGTAAGGTGAGTCCCACATGGGGTCCACCACATAATATATATAATATTGATATATTATATTATATACGTATACTTGGTGGGTCAGTGAGGGACTCCAACTAATTAGCTTCATCTCACGGTCCACAGATGGACGGTGAGGATAAAAATAAATAAATCAGGGTGGGTCCACATTAGCATAACCCACTAAAGTATCAAGTTGATATTTGTACTTTTCCACCATCCAGACTTGTTGGACGGTGAGAATCAGGCACATATATCACGATGGAGCCCCATGTCCGTCAGTTGGATGGTGTGGGTGGCATGGATAGAAAGCATACATCAGGTGGGCCCATAGCTTGTACGGCGTGGATCAAGTGGGCCACACCCATCACAAGAGAGAGAGAGAGACGGTGAGGTAGAGGGAGCCCGCCACTATGGGCCCCTCTTTGCTTATAACACATACATGAAAATGGGTCCCATCAAGCGCCTTACATCAAAAATCAATATCTAATGCTATGAACACCCATCGTTAGATCTTGGACTCATCTTTCCATCGATGCATTCTAGAGCTCCAAGGGATGAATTTTAATGGTTGAGATGATCTTTAGAGGGTGGGATTGGGTGGTAGGAAGGTGGGCCACACCTAACTCTTTCTCATGGAAAGCTTGGAAGTTCTCTCTCATGGTGGGGTTGCTTGGGAGTGAAGAGAGAGATGAGAGAGAGCGAGAGGTGATGGATGGAGAGAGAGAGAGAGAGAGTTGACTTTAAGGTACTTGTGTAAGAGAGATGTAAGGGTAGGGTATGGGTTGCTTGTACTTGACTTGAGGTGTGATGTGTACTTGATTAATGGAATTGATTTGAAAGGCTCTCTTGGGTTTTACAAATGCACGGCGTTTTCCTCGAAATGAATGCGGACCCACATCTCCTGGCCTGGGTATCGTATCAGCGTGCGAGACGCAGTGTCGGAACCACAGCGACGGCGTGGTTGCAAAGATACAAGTCTCAGGTTGAGCCAACTCTGGAATATGGGATACGACTCAGGGCTATGCGCAAATGCCTATTATAGGTCACGAGTTGTCAGAATTCAACCGGGAGGACCGCGAAAGCCTATAAAAAAATACGGTCTAGGATACGAGCCTTATATAACTTATTCAAACATCTGTGATCATTCTAGTCTAAATCCACCATCCATCAGGGTCCGGCTTGAAGGCCTATCACCTTATCGTCTCACTTAGACCATTGAGCCACCTATTCAACCATGGATCTTCATATAGACACACCCTAGAACCCTTAGCTCCATTTGTAGGAATCTCCACCCTTAAATCAAGTGATCCAACCGTTGAATTACTTAAACCATTAGGATGTCGAGGATAGAGAATTAGATGATTAATTGGAGTGACCCACTTTTATGCTTAGTAATCCTAAACTTAAGGTAAGTAGCATGAACTGTAGGTCCACATATTGAAAATATGGATGAGCAGTAATAATATAATAAAAGGTAAGTAATAATAATAATAATTGAATATTTAATAATGTAAAGTCATGAGATGGAAAGTCCTAACGTACAAAGTGGGACCCATGACATGAATAAAAATGCATGCATGTGTGAAGGAGAAAATAATAATAATAATAATAATAATAATAATAATGATAGTAATAAAGTGAAATAACTAATGATAAGAATATATAGTTTATAACAAAGTAATAACAATCAAATCAACACTAATATTAGTATTTGTATAGTAATCCATTTTGAAAGACATATAAACAACCATTAGGACCCTTTTAACCATTGATGTTTAAATTCGGGATGGTCCGACCATCAGATTGATGAGAATCCACAAGTAGGACTCAAAATTCAAGTTGTATATTGCACTTGTGGGTTGGATCTTCCCCTTCTCTAGTTGAGTGACCTAGAAGGACCATGGAGCATCAAGGTCGGAGTGGATCCTTCAAAATTGTCCCTGTGGGCCCCACATCACATCATGTGTGCACCATGAGAGGTGCACTCATGGTACACTGGACCAAGGGGCCAGGTCAAGCTCCATTGACCCGAGCTTCATTTAAAAAGAGAATTTCCCTCTCTTTTCTGTTGCACCTGGACGAATGGACAGTGTCCGTCTATTCTGATCGGTGGCCCACTGTCTAGCCCCATTAGGACAATCCAAACCATCCATCAGATTCAGAGCGTGGCTCTGACCACAACCAAGGAGTTTCACATGGTTCAACACATGTATAGGCACACTATTTTGACGCAAATAGGACCTACAAACACCATATTTACAGAAAATGAAAACTATCTCCGTGGGACAGCTTGGCGATCCACGTGAAGCCGAATCCATCCATCTCAACTGCCCCTTGGAGGAAAATCTCGGTCGTCCAATGCTAACAGATTTCCAGTTGTGTGAATAAAATAAAAATAAAAATAAAAATTTTTAAAGAGCTAAGAGCCCTAGATGGAATCCCAACCATCCTCTCTCAATCCAATGGCTTAGAAATGTTTGGGCAGACCACATAAGAGAGATATCCTCAAGTTAGGGCTCTTCCATCCTCACAGCAACACAAAGAAAAAAAATAGCCGAAGCTTCCTCCAGCGAACCCACCGCCCAATCCTTTCCTAAGATTTGAGAAAGCTTAGCCACAAGCTTCATATGGTCCATTTGGACCATCTGGAAGTAAGAAAATTGAGGAAGAGGCACTGGAAGGGAAAATGCCATTAATGGTAGCCCTTCTTCCTCGTATGGAGCTGCACCGAGTCGTCTCGAGTCGGGGTAGAATCAGGTCGAGCCATGGGCTCCATCAAGTCTCTAAAAGAATAGAGAAGTAGAAAAGAGAGGAAAAAAGTGAGAAAAGAAGAAAGGAAAGAAAGAGTGTTCTAGGGAGAAGCATGCACCACACTGATAGTGGTGGGTGCCATGCCACACTAACCCAACCGAGTTCGGTCTAAGCTAGGTGAGTCAAGGCCGAGTCCAAGTCCCATTTGGCCTAGCAGGAAAGGAAGAAGAGAAAAAGGGAGAGAAAGTAAGAGAAGAGAGTGGGAAGGAGTGCAGCTTCATGCTGCACTGACTCACTGTCGAGTCGGGACTCGCTGCTCCACTCAACTTGGTTTAAGCCAATCGGGTTGAGTTGGTGGGTTTGTTCCTGCTGTTGCTGAGATTCCAGCAAGAGAGTGAGAGGAAGGAAAGAAAAAGAAGAAGAATGAGAGAGAGAGAGAGTAGTGGCGATGGTGTGACTGTTGCAGGAGTGTTGAGTTAGATCGTTGGACTGACTTGACTCACTGAGTTGAACAGTTTTGGGTCTTCGCCTATCTGCTACACTTCTTGCTGTCATGGGTTCTCGCCTCATGAAGTCAAGAAAACCATTTCTAGCAGGCCTCGTATCTTTTACACTTTTGATCATGGTTGTTGGCTATCTCCATGGAATTTTGCACAGTATGGGAGCATGATTTTGAGATTCAAGAGATAATGAGTTTAGTTCTGAAAACTTGTGCTTGCTGAATCTTTGAAGATGGAATTATCCAGTATTAATTGTCCTTTGCTTGACCTATGGGTTGTATAACTTCCTTATGGAATGCTGCTTTAACCTCTTTCCTAATACCTTATGGGACCTCCAATAGGAAAGAGAGAGAGAGAGAGAGAGAGAGAGAGAGAGAGAGAGAGAGAGAGAGAGAGAGAAGAAAGGAGAGAAAGGAAAGAGAGAAGAGGAAGAAAAACAAGAAGGAAAAGAAAAGAGAGAGAGAAAAGGGAGAATGGGGAAGGAGAAGAAGACGATAGAGAAAGGACCGAGTCAACTTGGCTGGAACTCAGTCAACTCGATTGGGACCGAGTCTAGCTAGGCCAGAAAATGCTTGGGCCTGGTCCAGGCCTGGCTAAGGTCGAGTTGGGTCAACTCAGTTGAGTCGAGTCAGGTTGAGTCGCAGAGCGGGTCGACGGTTTAAATGGAGTTCGAGCTGAATTGTCCAGTCGGCCAAAGTGAGTCCATATTCTCCTTCTAGATTTAAATTGTTTCGATTACAATCAACATTGTTACCATTCTTATCATTATTAGGATCGTTAATATTAGGAATGAATAGCCGTTAGTAACTTATTTATACTGATATTAGTTATTACATATAAAATAATATCATTATTAAATACTAGTGCATTGTTGTCACTATTAAATATTAGCATAAATAGTAGATCACAATATTAATTATCATCATAATGATTATTATTAATATGTTAGCTAATACAAAGTACAACACTAATGCTAATAGTTATCTGATGTTTTATTTAAACCAATCTGATTTAAATGATCTTAACCGCAAGTATACGAATCAGATGTAGATATGGTACGTATTATGAGATTGTTCCCACGAGGACTGGTTGTCACAATTCAAAATTTACGACTCTTCTTAACTAATCCAACAAATGGTTTAGAAAACTATTAAGTAAACTAACACAAATCTATGGAGAATAATCGAGAACAATAAGGAAAATTCAATCAAAGAGAAGACTAGGAATTTAGAATCCATCCCTAATTATCCTGACCCTTATTTTACCTGTTGATTCACCCTATTCAGATTGAAATAAATTAAATAAATTACAAACTATGTCCTTGGTTGGGCACACAGAATGTATAATCCCTTAAAGCATACGGATCACATCTTTCCATCCATGGTCAGGCATGGAGAGATGTAATTCCTATTTCTTCCTCTATAGAAAACCTGTTCATGGTCAGTGTAACATCTCGAAAATCGGGGGTCGAGTAAAAACCCAACTCCCGAGTTCTAAAATGTTATTTATGCAACATAAATATGTATGATTGAATGTTGTCTGTGTTAATGTATTAAACATGAGTGAGATTAAGCCAGAACAACATATCATACTCCAGAGACAGTTAAATTTACAAGCGGAAGACTGTGATAGTATGTATAACATATATAAACTGTTGTATGTCTCCAGAGTGTGAATATGTTACCAAGTTATATACAACATGTATACTCCAAAAGTAAATAAAAAGAATATACATGAGTGCTCTAAAAATATAAAATGACAAGTGTCAAGGCATCTAATCAACCTCCCCGTAATCCCGTCAATCAGAACACGCATAAAGGAGGGATCCTCATCATCATCATCAAGTCCAGCTCCGCCTCGCAGGCCGCGCCATCATCTGCAATCACAATAGGGACTGGTGGGTGTTCGGAAACACCATCCCGTAACGTGGGAGTAAGTAGTTAACTCAGTGGAATAATAGAGCAAGGATTAACATGTTCTCAAATCAATCATGCGATAATAGTAAAGCAGTAAATCAAACAATCCTAATACTGTTGTTAATGCAATATGACATGACGTGATGTATGCCCTCACCGACGATCTCCCTCATACGGCACCATCTTACGACCGCGGCATGCAATCGTCCCTCAGTGCTCCACATCTTTCAGGCACATGCAATGTAATGGTGATATGATTTTCAAGTTATTATTAGTCCATTCAAACAGCAGGATTGGGAAACTAAGGTACTTCCCTCATATCAATCCCAACACAGATCCTGTCTAGGGTCGTCACTCCTAGTAATCTCATACGATGTATATTTTGTAGGTCGTTGCAAGGGCTGTCAGGGCTGTTGCTCGCACTCGTTGCACTGCTCTCCCATCACCTTATCAATACAGGCTTACTGTACTCTCACTGCTACGGAAGGGTCGTCGCCTCCCGTAGACTCAGAATACGCTCGCGGTCACTACAAAGGACTCATCGCCTGATCAGTGTAGGCCGACAACAAGAATATAGTGTCCCATACCACCATAATCTGTTCACGAGACATATGTGCTCACTGGTCACTACGGGGAGGTTTGTGGCCCCAGTGTAGGCCGTCAGCTCGACCACGGTGTCCCATACCACCATGCCCGGCTCATGAGTCTTCGTGGATCAAGGTACCATGGTTGACAGGATTTATAATGGTAAGTTCAGTACCCTAGGTTCAAGCAGTTGTGACTCATACAGGGTGAACATACAACGGCCAGTCGGGTTACTTGACGGGCTCGACTAGCACGAGCGCATCTCAAGTCGAACGACATGAAGTGCGTAAAACACTTCGTGTAGCCTAACCACAGCCGCCAACTCCAAAACACGGCTCGCGTTCATCGACGCGTCGTTCGTGGCAAAAATAAGCCAACCACGAACTTGCTCGGTTGTCGACTGCCTAGACTAGGTATAATCCCAAACAATTATAAATCTACATCAGAAATCATGTGAGAGTATTGGAAATGAAATATAACAATGTGAGAAAGTTAACACATGTTATAACATACAACTTAAGTGAATTATCAAGCACATGCATTTCATACATATAATGAAATCATGCATATAGTTAACATGTAGGAAATCATTTACATCAGCATATTAATTGAGAAATCAATCTCAAACTAATTCATAACACCATTTAATTCAATACATACTAATACAAGCATTTATACAAACACTTAAACTACACACTTAAGTCTACATATAGTATGTCGACTCAAAGTGCGCGTTTAGGCGAATCTCTTCGCCAAACTAATTATGCACGTATTCCTAATATCTTAATGCGACAAGAAGCCATGTCAATCACATCAGCAAATTATGGATGAAAACAGTACTTCCTACAAATGACTAAAATGTCCTAAATCTCATATTCTTCGTCTGCTTATGAAACAGGAAACGGACGGCATGTTGTACATGTCAAACGGCGTTGCCGTCGATAATGTACTATTAAATGACATTGAAAGCGTTGGAAACAGTCAATCAAAGCGTCTAAAATCCGCACCTTTTCTCCTATAGGTGTATTGGTTCGAATGGAGCGTATATGTTTCGTCTATGGCGAATAGGCAATCTAATTTACAAGATCCATAAGCTAACATGCTATGGAAATGAAAGAACACTAAATCAACAACTATTTAGGATATTTTCTTACCTAGAAATGCGGAGAAATTACCGGCCAAGTGATTGGAGCGTGTTGCTTAAACACGTGCAACAGGTGGTGCAACAGCAGGAAAATTCTCTCCTACTCACTCTCACAAACTCTCACTTTCTCTCTCATTCTTGCTAGGGTTTCTATCAAATTCGGATGGGTGAGAGGAGTGAGGGTTTCAAGCCCTTTTATAAGCCTAAACATGCCCAAAACAGGCTTCAGGCCAAGGTATACTTAAGGTATATCCAAATCGGGGCTGTTTCGATCCAAAAGGACATTTCTGGTGGTCCCCTGGCCGAACGCAATCGGACTTAAGTTTGTACATGTCGGATGTCGCTCACATCCCGTTTTCAGTCCAGCAGTGTTCATAGATCGCACGTGGTGGTCCAGTTTCAGTTCAGCGGTCACCGCACGTAGATCAGGCCTGCAAGTCTCATGATATGAAATAGAAATTTTTCCTGATCCGAGGGTGTAATTTGGCTGAATTCTGATGGTCAGAACGCTTAATAATAACGCGTCAAGTCGTGTGCCAGATTTGAATTTCAAATTCCAAATCTAACCCTATTCTCACTCTCTTCAGTCCAGGCTCAATGAAATGGCCTGCGAATGTCGGTTGGACTTGATTTTCGAAATGATTGTCAAGTCCAGCTAGGCGGTTTTAACGGTCTAAGATTGTAGGTATCGGACTTTCGATGCGCGGTCTAGATCCAATACAAAGTTTTAAAGAGGTCCAGAGAACAAACCGGTTTAGAGTTTGATCCGAGGTTTTAGAGTATTATAGCACCATTGATTCTACAAGTTTTGGGTCTTGTAGAACGTATTTAAAGCGGTCAGGGACTATTTCACAGCTACTCCAGCGTAGCGCTAGCTAACTTATGCTTAGTTTCTAAAGGAATTAATCCTAAGTGATTTCTTTGGCTATGGAATTGGGTTCTGAGCGATTTCCCTGGTGTTTTAGTTGACCCATTGCCTAAGGACGTCTAATCCCAGGTTGGCAAAAATCTGGGGTGTTACAATCTACCCCCCTTAAACTACAATTTCGTCCCCGAAATTGTCGAAGGGTAAAGAGTATCTAGCAAGACTTCAGTATTGACATTCTAAGAAAGGGTCAATCTTATTTAATGACCTAACCGTACATATATCCTAACTCAAATGTTTTGATCCTGGGCCAGTGGGGAAGAGGCCAACCACGCTTCCGCTGCGCCACTCTGATCAAACGGTAGCGTTGACTGACCTAACTGGATTGGACTCAATACGTTCTACCCCCCTTAAAACTTGGTTCTACTTAAAGTTGAAGAATCTTTGCATCGCTCCGTATATCGGAACGAGGTGCAACTTAGGGGCTATCCTTGATGAGAGGTTGTTTCCTTTGCTAATGTTGCGTTCTATAGCATTGGTATCCATGGCGATAGAGATGAGCCTAATCTCTATTGTGGTTGAGTTCAAGGGCAGGTATGAGTTGGTGGCAAGATGTCAAATTCTCTATTGGCTTTAAGTCCTCACCATTTCCCAAAGGCAATGATGATCCCATTTGGTTGTAGGTGGTTAGGCCATCACATAAGAAAGGTTGTGTAGTAGGTCTCAGCCGGATACATATACTTTTTGTCTAGATAGGACAGAAGATTTATTGTATCAATTCTTAATCCGAGTCGATGCCGATCTTTTGCTTGATCAGAGCATTGGATTTATTGGTAACACTAGGATTAAGAAGTCGATTCAAACCGCGAATACATCGCTTACATGCAGTTCCTTTACTCCACGTTCACGAATGCAATAAGCCCTTGGGGAAGGCAATTCTAAGGGGCGTGCTAGTTCATTCTAAGTTCAATCTGAGGGATTTATAAATTTTCCCTGAGAGTGAATGGTTCTAAGTTAAAACCACTTTCCTATGGGTTACAACAGAAGTCTATAAGTAATACAGGGATCTATCGAAGGAATAAGGTTCTACTTCAACCAAATCTAACCTACAATTCCTTAGCATATACAGGCTTTACTCTACTCAAGGTAACTAGTAGACTAGTCTGTAATCTACAGCCTAATGGAACGGCATTCCTAGTCCCATGTCGGGATTAGAAGTGACATGCTAGGAAGGAGGGTGGGGTGGGATAAAATAAATTTTGTAGGCTTAATCCCTAGATTTACAATATGGCTGTGGAAACCATAGGATACACCCAAACTAGGGACAATACCTTACAACAAACGAAACAGCATGCACTCCATTCAACAAAATTTGCCACAATACATGGAATAAAGTTCCACATGGATTATGACAGGAACACATTCAGCTATGCTAAGGCCAAACCACTAACACAAGAACATTTTTTACCTCTGACTTCACTAAACCTAACAACAACAAAACACAGAAATCCTTAAAATGAAAATTAAACAATCTACAGGGCAACGACATAGATGCCTAATTCTACCAAAGGGCTTCTACCACGATCCCAACTAACCTTCTTTAATACTGTCTAGTTTATTACTGTCTGTTGCCCATTAGAGCTCTATCGGCCAGGTATTTTCAATACTTTTCAAATGAAGAAAGTTGAGAAATGGGATTTGAGGTTTGCACGATTTTAAGACACAAAAAGAGTGTAAAGGCTCAAATAAAAGGGACATGAGAAGGAGGATGGTGGAAAAGGAGAAAAAGGCTAGAAGAGTCTCAACAAGCCATAAAAAGGAGGGAAATGGGAAGAAATGACTAACCTAATGGGATAAAATGAATCTAGGCCCTATAGAGGAGTGAAAGAGGACCCCAAAGGCTGGATTTTCAAAGAGAAAAGAGAAGGAAAAAGGGGAATGGAGCTCCACACGATTTTTATCCTTCCATGGAGGATGTGGGAGCTCCAAACAATGAAAATGGAGAGGAAGGGAGTGCCAATGGCTGTGAGTGATGGAGTAGGGTCGGTTGTGACCGAAAATGAGATTGGGAGAGCTTTGACATCAAGATTTGTGGGGAAGGCAGCAAAAATGTGAAGAAAGGAGAGCTTGGAGGGGTATTTTGTGAAGGAGGTACGTCTTTTGGGGGGTTTCAAGGTACGGCCCGCATACCAGGGGGCTACCCTAGCCCCCAAACTCCTCCAGCCCAAAGGCCAAACCCAACGGAAGAGTTTGACTGGTGATGCATCGCCGAATCGACGATGACATCGCCGGTGAACTTGCAAACTGGTGATGGAGGCCATATGGGCTGGGTTCCCCCTGCCCTAGGGACCCCAAAAAGTATGGTCCCTAGTGAGGCCCAAATATGCATTTGGGGGTTTTCGAGGCCAATCTGTAAACCTGAATGTAATATCCTATCATGCAGCATATGATTTTGGGGTAGAAGGAGCTAATACATCTATCTAACTCATTATTTGCTAAAGATTATAGACTTAGAATGGCCTAATGGCCAGTTTTCATGAAATTTTACTATTCATTATAAAATTTTGTCAAAGTATTATTTTTTTATCATTTTCACATTAGGATCAATGCCTAACATGAATAGAATAAGAAAGAATTGAAGAATGAAGTGGTGAGAGGAAGAATTTTAAAGAAACTAGGTGAAACGGGGTTTTTAAGCCCTAGCGATTGAATGTAAGGGTTGTGGTTGTCCCACAGCCTAAGGATTCACATTTATGGGTTTAGAATCATTCAAAGAATGTCTCAACCCGCCTACCTACAACCTATGAGCTACTTAGGTCGCTTCACGCGGCCCTAGATGCGTTACGGAGTCGATCGCGCGATCGATACGAATAGTCTTCGCCTATTGGCGAAACTACGATCCTATAAGTGTTTCTAGACCCTTCTCGCACCCACCTAAGTCAAAGGAAGCGACAACGTACGTCGCGTAACCATAACCCAGGCCCGGTTTAATCTAAATCATGCTCTGATACGATCTGTAACATCCCGAAAATTGAGAGTCAAGTAAAAACCCAACTCCCGAGTTCCAAAATGTTATTTATGCAACATAGATATGTATGATTGAATGTTGTCTGTGTTAATGTATTAAACATGAGTGAGATTAAGCCAGAACATCATATCATACTCTAGAGACAGTTAAATTTACAAGCGGAAGATTGTGATAGTATGTATAACATATCTAAACTGTTGTATGTCTCCAGAGTGTGAATATGTTACCAAGTTATATACATACATGTATACTCCAAAAGTAAATAAAAATAATATACATGAGTGCTCTAAAAATATAAAGTAACAAGTGTCAAGGCATCTAATCAACCTCCCTGTAATCTCGTCAATCAGAACACGCATATAGGAGGGATCTTCCTCATCATCATCAAATCCAGCTCCGCCTCGCAGGCCGCGCCATCATCTGCAATCACAATAGGGACTGGTGGGTGTCCGAAAACACCATCCCGTAATGTGGGAGTGAGTAGCTAACTCAGTGGAATAATAGAGCAAGGATTAACATGTTCTCAAATCAATCATGCGATAATAGTAAAGCAGTAAATCAAACAATCCTAATACTGTTGTTAATGCAATATGACATGACGTGATGTATGCCCTCACCGACGATCTTCCTCATACGGCACCATCTTACGACCGTGGCATGCAATCGTCCCTCAGTGCTCCACATCTTCCAGGCACATGCAATGTAATGGTAATATGATTTTCGAGTTATTATTAGTCCATTCAAACAGCAGGATTGGGAAACTAAGGTACTTCCCTTATATCAATCCCAACACAGATCCTGTCTAGGGTCATCACTCCTAGTAATCTCATACGATGTATATTTTGTAGGTCGCTACAAGGGCTGTCAGGGCTGTTGCTCGCACTCGTTGCACCGCTCCTTCATCACCTTATCAATATAGGCTTACTGTACTCTCATTGCTACGGAAGGGTCGTCGCCTCCTGTAGACTCAGAATACGCTTGCGGTCACTACAAAGGACTCGTCGCCTGATCAGTGTAGGCCGACAGCAAGAATATAGTGTCCCATACCACCATAATCTGCTCACGAGACATATGTGCTCACTGGTCACTACGGGGAGGTTTGTGGCCCCAGCGTAAGCCGACAGCTCGACCACGGTGTCCCATACCACCATGCCTGGCTCATGAGTCTTCGTGGATCAAGGTACCATGGTTGATAGGGTTTACAATGGTAAGTTCAGTACCCTAGGTTCAAGCAGTTGTGACTCATACAGGGTGAACATACAACGGCCAGTCGGGTTACTTGACGGGCTCGAGTAGCACGAGCGCATCTCCCTTCTTTCTTACTTCCTCTCTCTTTCTCTCTTTTTCTTTCTTCTCTTTCTTCTTCTCTTCTTTCTTCTCTTTCTCTTTCCTCGGTCTGTCTGGATCTCCCCCAAGCTCTCTCAGATCTTCTCTCCCCCTTTTCCCATGTCCAAAACTCCTTTTATAGTGCCGGAAGGGCGGTGGAAAGGCTGGAGTCGGTCGTGCAGCTATCGCAGCAGAATTCACATCACCTTTTTCGCAGCCACCTTCTAGGCTTCATAAGTCCCTTGTTCTTGGCACTTTATCCGTAAAATCAACTTCTCCTGGGACTTTTTTTAGTTCTCTACATGATGGACGAATCAGATCAACCATTCGATGCATGCCATGATCGTACAACAGCCAAAAAAGTCAGTCAGTGTCCGCTCGTGAAACGTTTCGTACGTACAACGTTGTGGTGCTCGGTGGGCCCCATAGAAGTGTTTTAATGGAAATCCACCCCGTCCATTGTATTCAGGATGAAATTTTGGTCAAACATGGTTGGTTTTGAATGTCCATTAACGCATCCCAGAGAAACAATCACGCCAAAATCATTTTGAACGTTGTAGGACCGCCTGTTTGTGGCCTCTGTATCGCACACGTGTGCATGCATGGGTATGAAAGGTCAACATGGGTTCGAAGCTTTCAAGCCCCTCTACAAGATGGACGGCTTGGATCTGCCATGATCATACAACAGCCGCAAAAGTCGGTTGGTGTCCGGTTGTGGAACCTTTCTCACGTACAATGCTGTGGTGCTCGGTGGGCGCCATAGAAGTGTTTTTATGGAAATCCACCCCATCCATTGTATTCAGGATGAAATTTCAGTCAAACATGGTTGGTTTTGAACATCCATTAACACATCTTAGAGAAACAATCACTTCAAAATCATTTTAAACGTTGTAGGACCGCCTGTTTGTGGCCTCTGTATCGTACACGTGTGCACGCATGGGTATGAAAGGTCAGCATGGGTTCAAAGCTTTCAAGACCCTCTACAAGATGGATGGCTTAGATCTGCTCCCTAGGCCATGATGGTGGCCCACTACGATTCACAAAACGGACGCGTCCATCCGTTACACTGCTGCTGAAAATGGAAATTGTCGTTTTGATGAGGAGTTGGTCAACACCGACTTTGACCGAGTCAGTCGGTCCGGTGCGGCGCGAACACATGTGTATACCATGTACATACGTTGTACATACAGGTCCTTTGTAATGTTTGTGTGAAATCTGCACTATCCATCCTTTTTCTCATATTATTTTAACGGTTGGGACAAAAATTGATGTGTATCCAGATATCCAGCAGGCCAGTTCCTGATATATCCAATGGCTAAAATTTTATATGTACGGTTTATTTATGTCCCCCATCCCATGTATGAAGTCTCATGTCAATCAAATGGCAGGAACCATGTGATCTTACAATTTAGACCATTTTCGAGCCTTTTTTAAGGTGAACAACTTGATTTTCTTGGATCCCTGGCATGTAAATTCATTAATCTTGGTCTTTTGGAATTCATCCCCTGCTCTGATGACTTTGGAGCGTCAAATCCATGCTTTTAATACCCTTTTTAAGTCAACGCTCCTAATTGCACCTTGCAACAAAAACACGATTAAAATATTCCATTAAGCATTATCATGTACTTAAAATTAAGTAATAATTAGGATTTGATATGTAATATTCGACCCTCATCATTATCTTGTAATTAATAAGTTTAAATTGTAAGTAATACACCAACTAGAGTTCAAATCCTAGAATATAAGGTTAGGACTAAACCCTAAGATGAAAATCTTAATTTTACATCAAAACTCTAAGATAATAATTCAAACCCTAGGCCATGATCTTAACCCCAAATAGTGCGTAGAACTTGGGTCTAATCGTTTCATAATTCATGGTAGGATTCGACCTTAAGGGCGCACACACCTTCTAGTGATGACGTAGATGGTTCAAAACATAAGGTGATGATTTCTTCCCCTTGAACTTTCCATTTTCCCATTATCTTAAATGATAGTTTTATTTTTATGTAGATTGATAATTGATATCTTTATCTTATAACCACATGTGTTAATTGTTGGAATTGAATTACTAGATTACATGCTTAATATTTATCCTACATATCTTCTTATACTTGTGGATTACTTATGGATTATTTCTGGAACTTATACTAGTACATCGGTGGGAAACCCACACTTATAAATATACACCCATACTTGGGACGTAACTCAATTGAATGTGATTGTAATGGACCTTCGATTTAGTAGTTATTAAATGATGGTTTAAATTAAATACTGATGTGGGCCTACCATCCAGGGGTTGTTGTGTCTAAGTGTTTTTTTAGGATGGTCTTTTATCACACGGTTTTGATATTTTCCCTACGTGACTTAGTTTTGACATTTGCCCTATGTGGCTTAGTCTCGATATTTGCCCCATGTGGCTTAGTCTCGATATTTGCCCTATGTGGCTTTTTTTTGGTATTTTCTCTACCTGGGTTTGATGTATTATTTTGTGCAACCATGCGATGGTAAGCCGTATATAATGAAATATGATTGGCCACTAGTCGATGAGTTTCTATTAAATATCCTTAGGTCGTAGCCTCATGAGCTGGGGATGGTGGTATGGGACCTATGCCCAAGCTGTCGGCCTACGCTTGGTGATGAGCCCCCCGTAGTGACCTTAAGCTTTATTAAACTGGCTGATTGTAATTGGAGTAATAATGGTTTGGCTAATCATGCATACATGGCATATTGGCGATGACGGGTTGTCAGGCCCGTATACTAGACCGTACCGTACCGTTCCGTAGGCTCCCAGTCAAATTTTGGTGACCCACGATCTGTTATCGATGTTTGCACGTGATCCTGAGACGTGTCTCATATATCAAAGTCGGCTCGACCCGAGACTTGTACCAGTGTGACCATGCCATCGTCGCGGTTCCGATGCCACGTCTTGCACGCCGATGCGGTACCCTAGCCAGGAGATGTGGGCCCACATTCAGTTTGAAGAGAACGCTGCACGTTGCAAATCCTGAGAGAATCCATCACATTAATCACCTCATTTGTCAAAAGTACACCCATTACTCTCCCCATTCCCAAGTACAAAAAGTAATCCCAAAAGTCAACTTTCCTATCACCTCACCATCCTCTCTCCCATCACTTCTCTTACACCTCTCTCTCTCATCTCTCTCTCTTATTTTTCAAGCTCCTCTCTCTAAGTAACCCACATCCATGGCTTCCATGGAGGAGCTTGGTGTGGCCCACTCTCTACCACCCAATCCCACTCTTCAAAATCAATCTCCACCGTTCAAATGCATCCCTTGGAGCTCTAAGATACGTTAATGGAAGAAGAAATCCAAGAAGATAAAAGGTGAGTGCTTTTTTTTCTCTCTCTCCCTCTCTTCGTCATTTATTTTGTCTGTGAAGATGTAATTGTGTGGCCCACTTAATGAGTTGTGAGATGTCCAAACCGTTCATCAAATGGACCTCATCTTGATGTGTGTCTTATGCACACCATCCAAACATTTGGTGGCCAACCCTAGTAGCATGTCTATGGGTGGGGCCCACCTTATGTGTGTTATATGCAGGCGTCCAGTGGACGTTGGACGGGCTTTACTGTAAAGTGTGAACAAATGGTGTGCAGCGTCTCTAGACGTGATTTGTAAAGAAAAACAAATCAGCTTGATTTAAGCTTTTTGGGTGGGCCACTCATACAGGCCCCACCTTTATGTATACACCTTATCCATGCCTTCCATTCCATTCCTCAGCTCATTTTAGGCATTGAGCCAAAAAATGAAGTAAATCCCATCATCTGGCTGGCCATAGCATAGAAGACAGTGGCTTTACCATTGAAATTCACTCTGATATTTCTACACGCCCAAAACACATCGAATATTGGACTTGATGGGTCTGTCTGAGCTGTAGAGTGCAATGGCTGGGCTGGATGTCCCTGATGACGGCCTCACTTAGGAAATTCTTCAGAAAAATATAATTTTAAAAAAGAAAAAAAAAAAGAAAAACAACAACGCCAGCAGCAAGCTGCTGCCGCTGATAGCCAAGGACGTCAGCAGCGTCCTGCTGCTTATGCGCTGGAGGCAAGGGTCCCAACCATGGGCCCCACCGTGATGAGTGTTGTCATGAACACCGTGCATTTTAAGGGCCCCTTATGTTTATGGGCCACCCCAAAAAAATTAGCCACGTGTGGGACTCAGGTGGCACACACGGCAGGAAATAGTGTAATTGAACATCTACCATTGAAACCCTTTTCTGGGTCACAGAAGTTTTGGAACATTATGAAATTTATTTTTCCTATTCATTTGGGTCCACGTGACCTTATCAATGGATTGGATGGCATATAAACATTATGGTGGGCCCTACATGGGACCCACAGTGATGTATGTGTTCTATTCACACCATCCACTACTGTGGACAGTGGAGCCCACCTAGATGTATGTGTTTTATATACACCGTTCAGCCATTTTAGCTGGCTATTGGACGGCAGGGGGATCCCACCATGTGGTATATGTTTCATCCATGTCGTCCATCTATTTGGGACCCACCCCACATGTGGGCTACACCTGTGATATATATATATATATATATATATATATATATATATATATATATATATATATATATATATATATATATATATTATCATTTATATATTATATTATATAATGTATACATGATGGTGGGCCTGTATGGCACCCACCATGATGCATGTGTTTCATCCAATCTGTCCAACCATTATGAAAACTGTACCACCCCGAATTTTTTGCTAACCTGGGGTTAGACGTCCTTAGGCAATGGGCCAACCATGATGCCTCGGTAACCTCTCAAAACCCAATTCCAAAGCTAAAGAAATCACTTAGAACCTAATTCTTTAGAATTTAATGTGAATTAGCCAACGCTACACTAGATTTTCTACGAAATTAGCGCCAACCACTTTAAATACGATCTGCAAGACCCAAAACTTGTAGAACCAATGAAGTTATCTTACCCTGAAATCCTGGATCAAACTCTAAACCGGTTTGTTTCCAGGAACCCTTTGAAACTTCGTATTTGATTTAGACCGCGCGTCGGAAGTCCGATAGCGACAATCTTAGACCGTTATGACCGCTTAGCTAGACTTGAGAATCGTTTCAAAAATCAAGCCCAACCGATGTTTTGAGGCTATTTCATTGAGCCTGGAGTGAAGAGAGTGAGAAAGAGTAAAGATTTAGAAATTTAATTCAAAATCTGGCACGTGTCTTTGCGCGTTATTATTAAGCGTTCTGACCGTCAGAATTCAGCTAAATTTCACCCTCGGATCAGGAAAAATTTCTCTTTTATATCATGAGACTTGTAGACCTGATTTAGGTACGATGACCGCTGAACTGAAACTAGATCGCCACGTGCGATCTGGGAACTCTACCGGTCTGAAAACTTCAGGTGAGCAGGATCCGATATGCATGAGCTTAAATCCGACCGCGTTCGGCCAGGGGACCTCCCGAAACACTCTTTTGGTTCGGAAAAGTCCTCATTTGGCTATAACCCAAGTATACCTTGTTCCCAAGTCTATTTAGGTTAGTTTTTAGCCTATATAAGGGCTTTAAACGCTCTCATATCTCTCCCATCCGAATTTGCTTGAAACCCTAGATTGAGAGAGAGAGAAAGTGAGAGATATGAGAGACTTTGTGAGAGAACTTCCTGTCGTTTGCTCCATCCTTTGCATGTACCAAAGCAACGTGTTCAAATCACTTTCCCGGTGATTTCCAACGCACTTTTAGATAAGAAAAACCCTAACCACTTGCTGTTTTAGGGATTCCTTCGATTCAAATGGCAAAGTAGCTTATGTACTTGTGCATTAGGTCGCATTTACGCCATTGACGAAGTGTATACATTATATTCGAACCGATACACGTCTAAGGCGAAAGGTGAGGATTTTAAATGCTTTGATTGACTGATTTCAAAGCTTTCAATGTTGTTTAATAGTAGATTATCGACGGCAACGCCGTTTGACATGTAGAACATGCTGTCCATTTTCCGTTTCGTAAACGTATGAAAAATATGAGATTTAGGGCATTTTAGTCATTTGTAGAAAATACTGTTTACATCCACATTTTGCTGAAATATTTTCCATGGTTATTTATCTTGTTAGGATACTAGGAATGCGTGCATGATCTGTTTGGAGAAGAGATTCGCCCTAATGTACATATTGGTCGACATATGCTATGTAGACTAATGTGTGTAGACTAAGTGTTTGTTGAAATGCCTAAATCAATATGATTTATGCCTGCCATATGTTTTGAATGTAAGAACATGATTGTGTGTACTAGACAACTCCTTGATATAAGGATCTGTCATATTATATGATGAAATCAACATACGTCAAGTACGTTGGAATTGTGTGGACTAAGTGTTTATATAAATGTCTGTATTAGTAAGTGTTGAGTAAGTGGTGTTGTAGATTAGCGTTGAGAATGGATTCTCAACCAATTTAATGATGCACATGATTTTCTCCATACTTGTTGTATTTGAATTGGTTACCTTATGTGTGAAACACTCGTGTTTGGTTAACTGCTTATGATGTATGTTACAACATGCTGATAACATGCTGGAATTTCTTGTATTTCAATTCTCCCTCTCTCATCTGATTACTACTTCACATTACATGTGCTTGGGGCTATAATCTAGTCCAGGCAGTCGGTAACAGCTTAGAATTCGTGGTTGGCTTCTATTTGCCATGAAGGACACATCGATGAACACGAGTCGTATTTTGAGTTGGCAGAAGTGGTTAGGCCACACGAAGTGTTTCATGCACTTCATGTCGTTCGACTTGAGATGCGCTCGTACTAATCGAGCCCGTCAAGTAACCCGACTGACCATTATATGTTTACCATGTATGAGTCATAACTGCTTGAACCTAGGGTACTGAACTTACCATTGAAAACCCTGTCAACTATGGTACTTTGATCCATAAAGACTCATGAGCCGGGCATGGTGGTATGGGACACCGTGGTCGAGCTGTCGGCCTACACTGGGGCCACAAACCTCCCCGTAGTGACCAGTGAGCAACCCAGACTCGTGAGCAGATTATGGTGGCATGGGACACTATATTCTTGCTGTTGGCCTACACTGATCAGGTGACGAGCCCTTTGTAGTGACCTCGAGCGTATTCTGAGTCTGCGGGAGGCGACGACCCTTCCGTAGCGACAAGAGTACATTAGGCCTGTATTGATAAGGTGATGGGGGAGCGGTGCAACGAGTGCGAGCAACAGCCCTGACAGCCCTTGCAGCGACCTACAAATATAACATCGTATGAGATTACTAGGAGTGACGACCCTAGACAGGATCTGTGTTGGAATTGATATAAGGAAGGTACCCTAGTTTCCCAATACTGCTGTATGAAAGGATTAATAATAACTCGGTAATCATATCCACATCGCATTGCATGTGCCTGAAAGATGTGGAGCACTGTGGGAAGAAAGCATGCCACGGGCGTAAGATGGTGCCGTATGAGGGAGAATGTCGGTGAGGGCATCCATCATGTCATCTCACGCTTGCATTAATAACAGTATCTAGGAATGTTTGATTGTTCGCTTTACTATTATCGCTTGATTGATTTGATAACATGCTAATCTTTGCTCTATGACGTTCTGAAACTCGGGGATATGATGTATTTTGAGCCCATGTGATGTATATATTTTCTATCCAGGGCTGAGCGTTGATCAAATATAATGATAGTATTATATTATTATATTATAATACATATATACATGTATATGTTGTGGGACCCACGTGGGGACCACAGTGATGTATTTGTTTCATCCACAGTCTAGATGATCTGGACGGTGCTGGACATGCTTGGACGGTGCCGAATAGTGTTTGGGTGGTTCTGCGGACCCCACCTCGATGTGTGTTTCGTATCCACACCATCCAGAGTGTTTGGATGGTGTTGGGCAATGTCTGGAAGGTGTTGATTCACATGGAAAAAATTTGGACAATGCTAATTACCATTAATGAGCCATGTACCCCCATAGAGTGATTGTGTACAGTGATGCACATGTTGCACCTACAACTATTGAAATGAGTTTAGATTTGATCCTATGTCTCATCATGATCTACAAACCTTCCACTTTCCTGGGAGACCCATATCATAGTGGGACCCACCGTGATATATATGTTATATATTCACACCGTCCATTCATATGAACCCCACGTTATGTACGTATTTAAGGCCCAGATGGCAATGCCCAATGCGATGTATATATGGCCCATGTTCGAGGCCCAATATGATGTAGACTCGGTCCCAGTGTTGGGACCCATTGGGATGTATCTGAGGCCTGTGTATTGCGGCCCACATGATGTATGTGAGGTCCATGGGTTGCGGGCCATTGCGATGTATATTGAGGCCCATGGTTATGGCCGTTTGAGGCACATGGTTGTGGCCCGTTATGATATGTTAGAGGCCCATGGTTGAGGCCCATTAGGATGTGTTTATGGCCCATTTGGTAAGGCCCACTGAGATGTATTTTCGGTCCATGGGTCGAGGCCCATTGTGACGTATTTCTGGCCTGTATGTCATGGCCCATTATGATATATTTCCAGCTCAGTTATCGAGGCCCAACTTGATGTGTATAAGGCCATTAGTGCGGCTCATTGATGTGGCCCACTTGTTGGATGTGAGGCCCATTGGTGTGACCCAATGATGCGACCCACCTTGATGTGTATATTAGGTCAATGGTGCGGCCCAATGTATCGACCTGCCGTGATGTGTAGGCACACATGTTGCATGTGTAAGGCCCACCTGTGATGACTATTTGAGGCCACTTGTTGGATATTTGGGCCCATCTTATGTTTGACTCTATGTGGACCACTGCTTGGGAATAATGTTGGTTGAATGTCTACATTTTTGGGTAATGATGGTAAAACGCCCGCATATTGACCTTCCCTTAGGCCTAGTGAGGCCCATTCTCATCGATACTGATTGTATAGGCCGATTCATCGAGGCCGATTCTAATTGTCGAGGCTGAGTATCGAGGACAGTTCCGAGTGTCGAATCCGATTGTTAAGGCCGATTTCGATTGCCAAGGCCTATTGTTGAGACCTATATAATGTATATGCGACCCGTAGTTGAGACCCATTGAGATGTGTATTCGGCCTGTATAATGTATATGCAGCTCATGTTTAAGACCTAATGTGATGAGTAGGAGGACTATGTGATGGGGCCCATTGTGATGTACTTGAGGTCTATGGGCAAGGACCATTGTGATGTATTCGTGGCCTATGGGCAAGGCCCATTGTGATATGTAATAGGCCCATGAGCAGGGTCCACCTGCTATGTATATGTGGCCTTGAGCAAGGCCCATTGTGTTGTATATTAGGTTGTTGTGTGGGGCCATGGGCCCATTATATGTTTGGCTCTATGTGGGCCATTCCCTAGAGGCAATGTTGGTTAAATGTCCACATTGTTGAGGCCGATCGTGGATACCGATTATGAGTATGTGATAGCATAACATCATGATACATGCCCATACGCATCATTTGCATGTTTGTTATGAGATGTGATTGACCATTGCATATGTCATTGGGCAGGATAGTATGAGACTCCCTGGTAGGTGGAGGTTATCTCATATGAGCGCATGGCATGCTCAGGATTGATGCATGACTGGATTGTATGATTCATGCATCTTGCATTGTGTTGTGATTACTGTACGCCCTAGCGACATCAGGGTCGTAGCCTCCACAGGCATATTGTGGATGGTCAGACGAGACACCAGAAATTTATTCTAGCATCAGGCTACCATAGATGGCCCTGGGTAAAAATCCATAAAATCTCTTGGTACTAGAGGACGCCCCAACGTCGAGACTGAGTGGATACATGAGCACCCGAGTGCCGAATACCAGGAGGCCGGGTCTCCCACTGTGTCATGGTCGGTTGGGAGGGGGTGTAGCCTTACCCGCCAGAAGGTAGGGGGAATAGCTAGGCTGAGTTTGACCAGCTTGTGAATAAGTTTACTATCGACGTATCGGATAGGTATTGGTAAACTATTGGTCAGGTGGATATTGAGGTTTCTTACGCTCACTTGGACTATGCTGCTGGGAGAGGGACAGTGTCATTTGGAGTGTACTAAACCCAGGCGATGATCCTGGAGAGGAACCGCACTGATATGTGGACTTATTGAGTAGGAGTTGCATGCTCATTCATTCATTCACTATCCACTCAGGATAGTGGTGCACAACTAATTGTTGTGTACCTTCATTATGACAAGGTTTTCGGTTGGACACACGACTAACCTAAGATCAAGAGTTTACCACGTTGAGTCTGACTATCCAAATTTAGGTATGTGACTGGTTTGCATAAAAGACCCTTATGGTAGACCCTGTAGCCTGCGATACTACGTACTATCATCCCGACTTCACATTCCAGCATGGTCATTTCATTTACATCACATATTGCATTACATCCGCAGGCATATGACATTTTGGGTTGCTATGTTTCTGCACTTATATGGCCTAGACAAACTTAGCAGGATTTGTATATTGTATTGCATCCTCGGCATCTGATATTTGGCTTTTAATGACTCCTTATTATATAGTTGTTATGTATTGTGTATTCTGATATTGATTAACATATGGACTTGTCCATATTTCCGCTTACTTTGTTATCGTATGATTTATGATCTTGTCAATATTTCTGTTTACTCTAATAATTCTTGCTCTTGTTAGTATTTCTGCTTATTCCGATAATGAATAATTTATGGATTACCAGTAATTTTAGTATTGTATGATGATGACACAGTATTGAATACTTGACACTTACATTATGCACACACTTACACCACCCTCTAAGCTTTCTATAAACTTATGCACGATAGATGTGTCAAGGTGATGTTAGGTTGCATCAATATTGAGCTTGGAGCGTGTAGTGATCTTCTGGAGCTTGATTTTCTATTCATACATTTTCCTTTCAGTATTGTACTCAAATGATTATATTAGTGGATATGTGATGATGATGTTGCCTTTGTGAATTGGGTAATCTTGTGGTTATTCTTATTATGAGTTAAATGTACATTGGCAAAGAAAAAAAAACCTCCTTATAGGATCTCAGGATTGAAATTTGGCATATGAATGATAGGAGACGAGAATGGGGTACTACGGAGACTGTTGGTACCGGATTCTACGATCGGGATTCCTGTGAATTCAATTTTCGGGTTTGGGGCGTGACACGGGTGGATATTTCTGGATGATGTAGCACGTGCCTCTAAGTTATTGGGGTCTCATTTCGCTAGCTGCTAGAACACCAACTATCGATTTACTTATGTGATGTATAATGAGCAGTCATTATGCGGTACGTGATGTACACACATTATGTGCTTCACTAATGGACAACCTTTGCTTAGGTGACAAGTCCAACTGCCGAGTGGATGAGCATCCCCGGGTCGATGATGTATTTATGCATCCATGCATATAATAAGACTACATTTTGTTATGTTTTGTTTGCCTTGTTGCTTTTCAAACTATGCTTAGCTAAAGCGACGGTGTGTAATCTTGAGAAGAATTCACACTGAGTTGACCACTCATCCATCAAATATATAACCGTACAGGTAGCACATGTGGCTTGAGTGATATTCAAGTTCAGACCTGATGAGAAGCAGGGTACAAGTGCTAGGGATGCATGGATGTAATTTCCAAGAGTTGCACGATCTTACAGCTTACGTTTAAATACATTTTAATATTTCTCATGTATTAATTTATGTAAATATTGTATTTATTAATATCAAGACATTAGTTTGTATAAGTCATTTTGGGCAGCCTCTTGTATATTTTAAATGTAAATGCAAATTTTTAATTACGTTGATTCGTCCATTCTACACTAAATTACTAACTCTGAAAGATACAAAAATATATATGGAATTTGGCTCTCTATAGGTTAACACTCGGGTCCTTGAAAAATGTAAGACCCGTATTGTAGCTCATACCATTCCATAGGTTCTTGCGATCTTCCCGGTCGAATTCTGGCAACCTTCGACCCTTAACCGGCATTTGCGTGTGACCCTGATTCACACGGCGTCAACCTGAGTCGACTCAACCAGAGATTGTACCCTAACGACCCGCCATCGCCTTGGTTTCGATGCCGCGTCTCGTGTGCCGAGGCGATACTCAGGCATGAGATATGGACCCGCGTTCGGTTCGAGGAAAACGCTGCGCAGTGCAAAACCCAAGAGAATCTCTACAACATGTCACCTCAATCCATTAATCAATCCCATTAAGGGTCAAATGCATGTCAAGTACACATCACCTCTCACCCTTCCCCAAGCAACCCCTAAAGTTAAAAGTTTCTTAAAAGCCCATACCCCTTCTTGCACAATTTACCCCAAAGTCAAAAAAAGGCCCTTACACCCATCACTCACCACACCTATCACACCCACCTCTCTCTCTCTCTCTCATCTCTCTCATTCTCCAAGCAAGCATCCCACGTCCAAGAAAGCTTCCATGGGAGAGCTTGTGTGGCCCACTTTCCTATCATCTAATCTCATCCCATGCTCTAGCATGCATTGGAGGAAGAAGGAAGAAGAGATCTAAGGTGGGTGTTCATCATCTCAGTTTTGATTTAGGGCCCACTTGTAATGGGACCTACATGATGTACATGTTTTACCCACATCCCTGGCCCACTGTGATGTACGTGGTGTTTACGCTGTCCAGTCCCTGGAAGGAGAGACCCACTGACGTCAGTGTATTATCCTAGCCGTCCTTCTTGGACAGACCTCAGATGAAGAGAAATACAAATATCAACTGTATCTTGAGCTGGTGGGTCCCTGGAAGCGGATTGCTTAGTATACCTCGACCTGTTATGTAGCTACCGTATGGTCAGCATGCCCCGTGGGCTACTATGATGTATGTGTATTATACACACTATCTGTGGGACCCACTAGATGTGGGGTACATCCACATCGTCCGTCCACCCAGGTAAGGGCCCACATGTGGCACGTGTTTTATCAAAGCCGTCCATATATGTGGACCCCACCAATGAGTGTTGTGGGAGCACACCATGACCGTTCGTCAGTGGACGACCAACCTCCTGGACGTTGGTTTTCTTTATATATATATATATATAATAAAATGTAATATATATATTATATTATATCTTTGGTAGGCCACACGTGTGGACCCACCTAACATGTCTTTCATCCAAGCCATCCATCGTCCGTGGACGGTAGAGTCCATCTGCATGTGAAATCCACACCGTCTGAGTGGATTGGCTGGAGTATCTCTTACCAGCTTATAGCCACTGGAGGGAGTCAGCAGCTGTGGATCCCGCAAGAAGTATGTGGGGGTGCATCCACACCGTCCAACTCTTTTAACGGTGGGGCCAGCCGTGGTGTAAGTGTTTTATCCACCATCCACATGGACGTGTGGACCCCTGCAGCTACCGGCTGCTGTATTGCCATCAGCAAGTGGGCCACCATGATGAATGTGTTTCTCCATCCATGTGTCATTAGGCCAGCAATCCACGACCTACTCAGCTGTTGAATGGATGCCTACAAGTCCCGTGGGTCTGATCACGAGGTAAGTATTAATCTGGACCGTCTAGATCATGTGGACCCACCTTGATCACCACGTGCATCTAAGACGGAGGGTCCCACATGGAGTTTATATCCCAGCCATCCGTTGAATGGGCGTCCGGGGTTGCACGTTTGAGCATATATTTTAAATGATATTCTATATATTTCATCTCACACCGTCCAGAGTCTCTGGACGATGGAAATCCACCCCATGATGTGCGTGCTTTGCCTGCATCGGCCAGCTAGACAGTGTTGTGTACTCCACCATGATGTATGTGGTGTTTCCACACATGTGGAGCCCCCACTTGTAAGTGTTTTATCCCAGCCGTCCATCATTTGGACAGTTGGATACCACCGTAATGTATCTGTTCTATCTCACACCGTCCAATCATTTTGAGATGGTAGGTGGGAGCCACATGCTGTACGTGTGGAGCCCCTCTTGATGCAAGTGTTTTATATGTGTCGTCCATACATGCAGGCCCCACCGTCCATCCACCCCAGCAGCAGCATGGCTGCTACCATGACGTCACCAAGCTTTTTGGGACCCTCCATTATATGTGCTCGACACAGTTGTCCGTCCAGGACGTGGCCCACCCCACACATGTGGGATGGGGCCACCTTGTACACCTGCATAGTTTCATCCAGGCATCCATCTCTGGACGTTGGTTGGGCTTGGATGCCTTTAATCTATTTCAACATAATATAATATAAAATATATTATAATTTTTATTATTATATTATATTATGATATGGATTGGTTGTCTGCCACACGCACCAGCTATATAACTGCTGTGGTGACGCAACTGTGTTGTGTAGGGCCCACCTGATGTAATTATGGCTCATTTGTGCGAGGCCCATTGGTGCGGCCCACCTGATGTAATTGTGGCTCATTTATGCAAGGCCCGTTGGTGCGGCCCACTTGATGTAATTGTGGCTCATTTGTGAGAGGCCTGTTGGTGCAGCCCATGTAATGCAGCCCACCTGATGTAATTGTGGCTCATTTGTGCAAGGCCCATTGGTGCAACCCATGTAATGCGGCCCGCCGGATGTATTGGGCCCATGTGTTGAGGCCCATTGTGATGTATTGGGCCGAGGGGTTGAGGCCCATTGTGAAGTATTTGGGGCCAATGGGTTAAGGCCCATTGTGATGTATTAAGGCCTATGGGTTAAGGCCCATTGTAATGTATTAGGGCTCGTAGGTTGTGAAATGACCAGGGGGGAGTGAATAGGACTTTGTCAAATTAAAATTAAATACAACAGATTAAAATTAAGAAATAGCCTTACATATTAAATCAATTCACAATGCTGAAATAAAATCAATCCCAATAAACAAGCATTGAGAAGTTGATATAAATTCAGTTCTAAGAACAACCTTACACCATAATCAACAAGGGCTTATGGTAGGACAACCTTATTTCTATAACATCTTTGAATCAAAAACTCAATCTGAAAATAAATAGCAAAGGAATTGCAATCTTAAGAATTGATTATTTTAGGGACAACTATGCACCATAAAAATGGCAGGGCAACCTTACTAGAATAATTACTGAAATTAAAGCACAGATTGATAAAAGTATAGCACGAGATAAAATGCTGAAATAAATCTCTAGATTATTACAACATTCTCCACACTTGCTTGAAATGTAAATAGTTACAGTATTCACATCCACATGTACATTCCACAAAACTGAATGATGAAAAATAAGGAATTAAGCAAGCAATCAATCCACAAGATAAAGAGTTATAGTGGTTCGCCTGTGTGTACACCAACTATTTTACAACAGCCATACAGAATGCTACTCCACTCCTAATATCCTCACACAGGGATATTAGCGGTCACTATCAAAATAGGTTTCACAGGTTCACCTAAAACCTTCAACAATTGTGTCTTTTAACTTGGGCTTACACAATCCAAAAACACACACTATTATGAGTTTTCTAGCTCTCCTCAGATAACCAACAACGAAATTTTTCCGACGAATTCCAAACAAAAACCAAAAGAATGAAAATTTTACAGAATTGTAAAATACCTGAATTTCTCCTCTGTAGCAGCCCGAAAGAACCAATTGGAGTAGATGTTCGAATGTGAGAGTTCAATGTCCAATACTCACTTTATAATGGTTATAAGTTCTAATTGATTTTAAAATTAAATCAGACTGGGTTAGCTCTATTTGATTTTAATTCCCAGAAGAAGAAAAATAATATTTCCTCTTTTCAAATCAGATTGGAATAATGAATCAAATCAAATAGAGAAAAGCTAACAAAAGGAAATTGAATTATGCACAATATAGCTTAAGAATAGACATAAACTTATCTCAGAGTGGAGCTTTTAATTCACTTAATTTTTGATGAATAACTCTGAAATTCGTGTGCTATTTATAGCTGCAGAAATTCTTCTTCGACTAGTCCTAGGGTCCCCACGACTAGTCGAAGAAGAAACAGATTTTTGAATTTTCAGGCGCGATTGGATAAAATCGTTACACGAACGGTCGTGAGCAGTCCACGACTGGTCGAAGGCCATCCATGACTGGTTGTGGACCTCACACGACTAGTCGTGCGACCTTTGATTTAGTTGCTGGAGTTGGAATCGTGGTTCCACGACTGGTCGAAGGTCAAATCGTGACCATCCCACGACTAGTTGAGCAGACTCCAAGACTAGTCGTAGACGAACAGAAAAAATCTGATAATTTGTAACAAAACTTCGACTGATCTTAGAATTTCTAGGATTGGTTGAACCAGTGTCAGGACTAGTCGAACAAGTTCCAAGACTAGTCTTAGAACAGACCAAAATCATTTGCAGAAGATATATGAATTATGTATCCAAAATGACCTACACTAAAGGTCAATCAAACCTTACTAAGGACATTGAACCTTCATTAACTTAGACGTTGAACTTTACGAACCTTGAGTTCTTCGTGATGTAGTTTAAACACTTCACAAGCTTCTTGATGTAGTTTAAACACTTCACAAGCTTTGAAATCTTAATCTTGAATATACGAACTTTGAGTCTTGAACATGAACTCTTCGTGAATATCATCAAAATTGTAGCTTGAACTAACTTGAGGAGTTCATCGTCATGTCTCGAAGTATAGCTGTGATGTCCCGAACGTATACAACAAGATACAAAACACATATAGAGGTTTTGACACACAAAATTTGACAACCAAAGAGGATTCATACCATAGTACTTACAATCTCCCCCTTTGTCAAATTTGTGACAAAACACACTCCTATAGTTCATATAGTTCAAAGCACGTACAAAATACAATAAGAGAAGTATGCATAAGAGAAGCATGCACCAATAAAGAATCATGCACCGGTTGTCATTGACATGAGATAACCATGGCATGCATAATGTATCTGGAAGCTTACAATCATGCATCGGTTGTCATTGACATGAGATAACCATGGCATGCATAATGTATCTGGAAGCTTACAATCTCCCTCTGAGTAGTACACCTACCAATCATCATATTCATCATATGTGTACACAATTATCATCATTAATCATTAAGCACACAATTCTCCCCCTTTCTATAAAAAATATGACAAAGGAAGAATCAAAAGCAAGATAATTAATAGAGGAGTCAGAATATCATAAAAAGTTATCAAGTCAAGTCAAAGAACTCAGTCATACAACCAAAGAAAAAGTAAAGTCGTATAGTTATTACAAACCAAAGAGTAAAATTCTCAATCTGATCCAGAAGAAGGAGCAGGTATGGTTGGATCAATTTGATGAAGCCCTTTTTGTAAGCGCCTAAAATACTTGCGCATACTTTTGAATTGGACATTTTGGCCAACATGCATCTGTTCTACCTTTTCCTCTAATGCACTCAGACATGCATCCAAATCAGATGGCTCATAGTCAGGATCATTCCCAGAGTCAGAATCAATTTCATTAAAAATATCGTCCATATTGATATCATCTGGAGGAGGAGCATCACCCTCTTCATCATTTTCAGCTTCAGCAGCAACTCCATCCACACCAATATCAACTTGTCCTCGAGCCAAATCCAACTGCATTTTGTTTATGTTGGACTTGTTGAATATAAGGTGTTGGATAGGAGCCTCTCCAACAGGCATAGCTACCAACATGTGAGTTGCTAGCACATTCATCAGATACCCAAATGGAATATCACTATGACCAGGATGAATACGAAATTGAATGATAGAGTAACAAATTAAAGAGGGCAAACAGATATTAGCACCAGTAGCGATTGAGTACAAAATGCGAACCATAAGCAGAGTCAACTCATTCTTATTTCCAGAGCGGGGATATAGATTAGAGGTGAAGATACGATGCAAGACTCTGTATCTGGGCAACAAATACCTGGTTGCGAGGGCATTGCCAGTACGATTCCATGGTGCATCCATGTTACAAAAAGCTCTAGTAAAAATATATTTTTCAGATTCTGACACTTTCTCAGCAAGTGTGCTAGGATGAATACCATCATCATTTATAGAAATATCCATGAGGCCTGAGATTAAATGTCGATCAATATAAAAAAGCCATTCTCTTGTAGCAGTAGAGAAAGTTAGTTGTTCAGTAGAAAATTCAGTAACGCATGTAACCATAGCCTGCGCTATGGACTGGTATGCCTGCCCGCCCCAGCGTAAAATGTTTTTCCATCCTACAAACTGAAGGAGAGAAAAAAGATTGAAAGGAGCAATATGATTGAAATCAACGGCCTTTTCTATAATTACATTGCGCATACGTAAATCACGAACATACGATGGATCATCTTCGGCAGCCCTAAGATGGCGTTTGGTGATAACATTAGATCTAGAAGATGAAGCACCTCTAGAATTCTTCTTTTTAGCTCTAGGATCCATTTTCTTGAAGAAATACAAGAAATTTTAAGAAAATGAAGATGAGTTTTTTTAGAATCAGAAAATGAAGAAGAAAACCCAAAAATCTTGAAGAAAGAGATGAAATAGACAACAATAATCAAGAAATTGAAGAGAAAAGATAATGAATCTAAGAGAAAAGCAAGCAAAATGCTCTAACCTGAAGGAATCGAACACAGGGGTTCGACTAGTCGAAGCTTGGCTCGTTGGAGAGGAGGGTTAGAATGAAGAGGATGAAGGACTTTTCCCAGCGCGCTACACAACTGGTCGTGGGTCGTCACGGCTGGTCGAGAACGTCCTCGACTGTTCATGTACCATGAAAAAAATGTAATTTTTCATCAAAATTTGAAATAAAAATCATTAATATATTAATATATATACACTATACTATTGAGATACATAATCATTCATTTTAAATTGCACATACCAAGATCAAATTTCAATTTGTTAAACCTGCTTTTGTCGAACGGTTTAGTGAATATGTCAGCAAGTTGAGTCTGTATAAGAATATATTCTAAGAATATTACTTTTTCTTCCACTAATTCATGACTATAATGAAATCTAATATCATTATGCTTAGTACGTGAATGCTGGATTGGGTTTTTAAAAATATTTATCGCACTGGAGTTATCACAGTATAGAACCATTGAGTCCTGTGCGATACTATAATCACTCAACATTCTTTTCATCCAAACCAGCTGTGTACATGCATTTCCAACTGCAATGTATTCAGCCTTAGCAGTTAAGAGTGATATGGAACTTTTCTTCTTCCTAAACCAAGAAACCAAGCAGTTTTCAATGTAAAAACAACCACCACTGGTTAATTTTCTGTCATCGATATTACCAGCCCAATCAGCATCTGAATACCCAGCCAATTGAACACTAGTATCATAAGGATACCAAAGACCCAAATTAACTGAACTTGTGACATATCTTATAATTCTCTTAACAACAGTTAAGTGTGATTCTTTAGGATTAGACTGATATCTAGCGCAAATTTCAACACTTAAAGAAATATCAGGTTTACTTGCAGTTAAGTAAAGCAAACTACCAATCATGCTACGATATAACTTAGGATCTACAGTCTTTTGAAAGTCTTAGAGTTGTACTCATAGGAGTATCAAAATTCTTACCTTTCTCAAATTCGAACCTCTTAATCAAGTTCAAAGCATACTTGGTTTAAGAAATAAAAATTCCATCAGGTTGTTATTTTACTTGCAACCTTAGGAAATAATTTAATTCCCCAACCATGCTCATTTCAAATAGACACTACCCATTTGAAAATTATGACTCAGTAAAAACTTTTTCGATTTTTCGTACCAAGCCCTGGGAGTTTGTTTCAAACCATAAAGAGTTTTTTTAAGACGACATACATGATTAGTAAACTTAGGGTCTTCAAACCCTGGAGGTTGTTCCACATATACCTCTTCATGTAAATCGCCATTCAAAAAGGCACTCTTTACATCCATTTAAAATTAAACTACTTAAAATATGCAATGGATATAAAAAGTCTGATAGATTCAAGACGGGCTACAGGGGCAAAGGTTTCATCGTAATCGATGCCTTCAATTTTTGTGTACCCCTGTACAACTAGTCTTGATTTATTTCGAATAATATTTTCAAGTTCATCAGACTTGTTTTTGAAAATCCACTTTGTTCCAATTATGTGTTTATCTTTAGGTCTAGGAACAAGATACCAGACATCATTATGAACAAATTGATTAAGTTCTTCCTGCATCGCAACTATTCAGTTTTCATCAGAAAGTGCTTCTTTTACGTTTACCGGTTCAATCTGGGATGTAAAACATACGTAATTGCATGTCTTCTATTTTCTTATGAGTACGCACACCAGTGAGAGGGTTTTCAAGAATTTGAGTAGTTAGATGATCTTTAACAGTCCTTAATTCAGAATTAATTTCACTTGATGAAGTATCTAGTTTTTCAATTACAAGAACTTCATCATTGTCTAAACTAGGGGTAGGTGTATTCAGGTGATCATCAATGACCACATTGATTGATTCTTGAATCACACTAGTCCTGTTGTTCAAAACACGATAAGCACGACTGTTTAAAGAATATCTTAAAAAGGTCCCTTCGTCACTTTTAGAGTCAAACTTTTTCAAGTTTTCACGGTCATATAAAATGTAGCACTTACTGCCAAAAACATGAAAGTATTTAACAGTAGGTTTCTTGTCAAACCTCATTTCATAAGCCATTTTATTATTTAATTTACAAGTATAAACACGGTTAATAATGTAGCAGGCAGTATTTACTGCTTCAGCCCATAGATTTCTAGGGAGCTTCATGTTATTCAACATAACATTTCCCATTTCTTGAAGCACTCTGTTTTTTCTTTTCACAAAACTATTTTTTTGTGGTGTTTTGGGCGTAGAAAATTCATGTGATATTCCCTGTTCGCTACAAAATTTCTTAAAATTGCTATTTTTAAATTCAGATCCATGATCACTACGGATCTTACTGACTTGAGAACATTTTTCAGTTTGGATTCGTTTGATGATCTTTTTCACTTCATCAAGGGTTTCTGATTTGTCTCTCAAAAATAAAACCCAAGTGTATCTTGTATAATCATCTACGATAACCAAGATGTATTTTTTGTCGCCTCGACTTTCCGTTCTTGTTGGTCCTATAAGATCCATGTGGAGAAGCTCGAGTGGTTTAGATGTGGCATTGGAGTTCACCTTTTTGTGAGAACTCCTAGTTTGTTTACCGTACTGGCATTCACCACATATTTTGTCTATTTTTTGTAACTTAGGTAGACCTCTAATTAGTTTTCCTTTGCTCAATCTGTATAAATTTCGGTAATGTACATGTCCAAGGCGTTTATGCCATAATTCTGTTTCATTGGTGTGGACCATGTAACACTTTTTGTTAGATGAGCTACCATCACTTACTGTATAGCAGTTTTCAAAAGTTCTGCGACCAATTAATATTACAGAACCCTTTCTATTTATGATCTCACAACCTTGATTGGAAAATTTCACACTATGGTTGTTATCAAATATTTGAGATATGCTTAACAGGTTGTGTTTCAGCCCCTCAACATATAAAACATCTTTAAATAAATGAAGGTTGTAAAGTTGAACCGTACCTTTGCCAATAATCTTGCAATTGCTTCCATCACCAAATGTGACTGACCCATCAGTCATATCTTTAAGATCAGTGAATAAAGCTTTGTCTCCTGTCATATGGCTAGAGCATCCACTATCTAGGTACCACTTTGAATGGCTTGTTTCTTTGAAAGCAGTGCGAGCAACCAAGCAGGCACCCTTAGGAACCCATTTCAGAACTGTTTTGGGTTTAGGAGTATAGTTGGTCTTCTTTTGATTGTAGTTGTAAGAATGACCTACCGAGTTAAATTTTAAGAGCTCCTTGAGTAAATCAATTATCTTTTCAGCTAGTGGGTTTCTGTTCTGATTTTTGAAATTAACATGGCTGCTTTTCGATTTTTGAAAAGTTTTTGTATTTTTAGAAAAACCTCGATAAGTATTTTTCTTTTTTGAGTTTGAGGCTTCTCCTTTCACAAATTTGAAATGAGTATCCTTCTGTTTGGGAGGTATATTCTTATCATACCCCAACTCGGATCGATCGCCACATTTTCTTGATCCGGATAATAATTTTTCTAATTTTAGATCACCTTAGGCATATCTCCATGTGTCTTTCAAACTCAGAAGAGAAGATACTTCATTCTTAAGTTTCTCATTTTCACATTTCAAAACTTCTAGCAGAGAGGTTTTGAATTCCAAATCACATTTTAATTTTTCAAGACAATCTGAAATTTGTGCCTTTTCTAAAACAAGAGTCTCAAAACATTCTTTGAGTTTAAAATACTTTTTTTTTTGAAGTTTAAGTTTGACAGTAATTTTACAACTTTCCTTATATAAGGCATTATAAGCATCTTGAAGATCTTCTTTATTTTCATGATCACTATGCATATTTTTTTCACTAGTTGAATCATCGTGATCTGAGAATGTGAACTTGGCTAGAGTCATAAGGGCTTTTACATCATTGCCCGACTCGGTTTCAGAATCTTCTGATTCAGAAGAGGCTTCAGAATTGGATGATTCGTCCCATGTAGCCAACATACCCTTCTTCTTGGGTTTGTCCTTTTTAGGACATTTGTTTGCTGAATGCCCATATTGTTGGCAGTTGAAACATTGACTATCTTTCAAAGATTTTCAAGTTCGAGATTTTGGTTTAGATCGTTTCTTTTTCATTTATCTTTTGGAAATCGACTCTTTTCTTACTTTTAAAAATCTTGTAAAACTTTTTATCTAAAATCGCCATATCATCTTCTAAATTTTCTAGATCTGAGTTTTCTTGAAAAATACCATTAGAAGATGTTAAAGCAATAGATTTACCTTTAGGAGCTTTAAAATTCAATTCATAGGTTTTTAAAGAACCAACTAGTTCTTCTACCCTCATGTTATCCGTAAGTCAACTCTTTCTCACCCTCTTTCTTACACCACCTTACATGTCAAGTACCACATCCATCACTCACCTCACCCATCACTCCATCACCCATCCCTCTTTCCTTACAACTTTCTCTCTCTCTCTCATTCTCAACACATTTCCAAGCAACATTTTCAAGAGAGAGAGAGTGGTGCACGTCTAAGCCCTCCCATATGAGAGAAAAGTGATTTTTGGTGGCCCACCTTTCCATTCTAAAAGCTCTCATCCTAGCCATTCATTTCCCATCTCCACCATCAAAGTGAAGCTCTAGGAGACCGGCTTTCCAACGGACCGAGAAGATCAAGCGGTGGGTGCTTTAATAGGGTAATTTTTCATATTTTTAAGATGGGCCAAGTGAGGCTTACCGATCAATGGTATGGATCTCACTTTGGACCCTAGGTGTGGCCAATGGCCCACCTTGATTCTCATGATCACTCCATGATGGGGCCAATCTCCATGGATCCCATCATGATGTTTACTTTCTTAATTGAATGAGGTCATCTAGACCTTTCATTTTGGTGGAGAAGGGATCTCCACCGTTGATTCTTGATTTGGTGGGCCCACATGCAATGGGACCTGCTTGATGTATGATTGGATGTATGGAAGGGAGGGCTCATAGTGGGGGAGCCCTCCATGCACGTGTGTCTCTTTCTCTCTCCCTCTCTCCCTCTCTATTTCATTTATTTGATGTAATTAGGATGTGGTTGTGTGTCCGCTTGGATGGACCCCACCATTAGGTATGTATTGACCCAAGCCATCTAAAAGTGGGGCCCACCTTATATGCATTGTACCCACACCATCCATCACGTGGTGGCCCACCTCAAATATTCTTGTTAAGCCCAAAAATGTCAAGCATCTAGACGTTGCTGGAATGAAAACATAAATATGAGCTTGGCTTTCCAAGCATTGGAGAAGGGCCGCTCATGTAAGCTCCACTTTGATGTATGTATCCAATCCACGCCGTCCATCTCGATCCCCAGATCATTTTAGATGTTGAGCACAAGAATGCAGTTGATCCGAATTTTTGGTGGGTCATAGCATGGCAAACTGTGATTTTTACCATTGAAAAATCCACCTGACGTTTCAATGCACCAAAAGACATCCAATATTGGGCTCATTGGGTTTGTCTTGAGCCCTAGAGACCAATAGTTGGGACGGATCCACCTAATGGGGGCATCACCTGAGAAAAACCTCAAAAAAATAAGGTTTTCAAAAAAAAGAAAAAGAAAAGAAAAGGAAGTAATAGGGCTGCTGCTGCCAGAGGCGCAGGCAACGCCTGCGCTATTGAGCGGGCGGGCGTATGAGTAGGGTCCCACAGCTCTAGCCGTAGGCCTCACCATGATGTTCATTTGTCATCCAACTGGCTCATAAGGTGGGCCACTGCTTGAAGTGGGCCCCTCCAAATTTCAATCACATTGAACGCTCAAGTGGCCCACATCATAGGAAACAGTGTGAATTGAGTCTCTACCATTGAAGCCCTTTCATGGGCCACAGAAGTTTTGGATCAAGATGAAATTTGTTTTTCCCTTTCATCCAGGTTCGTATGACCTTACCAACTAGTTGGATGGAAAATATATGTTATGGTGGGCCCCACGTGGGAGGCCACAGTGATGTAAGTGTTTTATTCCCAATCGTCCAGCGGACGACGGAGCCCACTATGATGTACGTGTTTATCCGCACTGTCTACTATTTGGACAATGGGACCCACCATGATTTATGTGTTCTATCCACTTTGTTCACACTAGATTGTGTGTGTGGTTGTTTATATATATGTGTATATATATATATATATATATATATATATATATATATATATATATATATATATATATTATATTATATATAATATTGTATATATTATATATGTATATATGTATGATGTTGGACCTTTATGTGGACCCCCCACCACGATGCATGTGTTGCATCCAAACTATCCATCCACTTTGTAAGCGCATTTTATGGCTTGAGCTAAAAATGAGTCAGATCTATGGTTCAAATGGGCCCATCTTAGTATGTGTATAGGGCCCATGTTGATTTATTTGTGGCCATTCATTGAGGCCCACCTTGGTGTACATATAAGGCCCATGAGATCAGGCTATTTGACATATATAAGGCCCATGAGATCAGGCCCATTTGACATATATAAGGCCCATGGGATTAGGCCCATTTTGATGTATTTTAAGGCCCTGGGTTAAAGCCCATTGTGATGTACTCTAAGGCCCGCAAGTTATAGCCCATTGCAATGTACATCAGGTCCATTAATGCGGCCCACTTGCTTGATAACCAGAAGGCCCATGTGATATGGCCCATTTGATGTATTTAAGGCCCAATGGGAGGTACCTAAGGTGTATTACAATGTGTTATTCCTCCATGGTTTGTATAATGATGTTTTATGGCGGGCCATGCCTTACGAGTAATGATGGTTTGATGCTCACATTGTAAGTACAATGTTGGTTAAATGTCCGCATTGTATCTCTCCTTAGGGCCCATTGGTAAGCCCATACTAGTTGTGTATAGGTCGTCTAGGCTCATCTGCATCATAAGAGTTGTCTATTACTTTATAACATGATTAGTATAATTCCATGACTCATGCACATACACATCATATGTATGCTTGATATGAATAGTGATTGATCATAGCATTCGCCATTGGGCAGACTATTTATGGGACTTATTATGAGACAAAGTGCCCCACATGATCCCGCAGTATGCGCTGGATTGCTACATGATTTGATTGTGTGATTCATGCATCTCACATATGTGTGACTTGATCACTGCACGCCCTAGCGATATCAGGGTCGTGGCCTCCACAGGCATATTGTGGATGGCCATATTGGATACCGAAAATACTTTCTTCTAGCACTTTGGGCACTCACGATGTCCTTGGATGAAAGTCCCAGAACCTTTTTGGTATCAGGAGTTACTCCAACGTCTAGACCGAGTGGATACATGAGCGCCTTAGTGCTGAATACCAGTAGGTCGCGTCTCCCACTATGTCGTGGTCAGTTGGAAGGGGGTGTGGCCTTATCCGCCTGAGTGAGGGGGCTATAAGTTAGGCTAAGTTTGACCAACTCTCAAATGAGTCTGCTATCGATGAGCCGGGTAGGTATTGGTAGACTACTGGTCAGGCAGATAGTGAAGTCTATTTCGCTTGCTTGACTGTGCAGCTAGGGAGGTGGCAGTCATTGCGAAGTGTATTAGACCCCGATGATATCTAGAGGGGAACTGTACTGATATGTGTACTTTATGAGGACTGGTATGTTTGCTTTACATCTCGCATATGACATTTGGCTACATATGTCTCGCATCGCATGGCCTTGGTATGACTGATAGCATTCATGGACTTACCGTATATTTTCGCATCACTCTGATATTGTACACTTAGCGCTTGCCTTTTGCACACACTTACACCACCCTCTAAGCTTTTGTAAGCTTATACATGACCGTTGTGTGTAGGTAGCGTCGGATAGCAGCAACGCTGAGGAAGGAGCGCGCATCTGATCATTTTGGAGTTTTAGATTCACCCTGTATTTCCCTTTCTGCATTGTACTTAAAGTTTTTGTTATAGTGGATATGTGGTGATGTTGTTTTATGAATTGGTTATGCTCCATTACAAAAATAAAATCACACTGAAAATCATCCTTGTAGGATCCCAGGATCGAAATTTGGCATGTGAGTGTCAGGATCCGAGAATGGGGCACTATGGAGGTTGTCGGTGCCGGATTCGGTGATCGGGAATTTTGTGAGCCCGTTTTCTGAGTTTGGGGCGTGACAATACAGATGACGCGTATGGGCATGTATTATAATGTTATGCTGTCAAAGACTTATAAATGATAACGGTAGCCAGTATCAGCAATCAGCACCGATAATCAGCATCGATAATCAACCTTGACGCAAGACGAGGTCCATAAATGGATGGCCGATGATGGATCAATTAAAATCAATGGGGCCCAAGCATTTGGGTTAACCCACTAGAGAATGATAAGAATGGGCCTAACAAGGCCTAAGGAAAGGTCACAATGTGGACGTCCAAACATCATTGCCCATCAATGTGAACCTTTAACCTAAATTGCTCCCAAGGAATGGTGCTCATAAGGTCAATCGTATAATGGGTCAACGGTTTCATACAAGGGTCTAATACACATCATCATGGGGCTTGCTTATAGGACATATACACATCACATTGGGCCTCACTCATGGGCCAATATATATATATATATATATATATATATATATATATATATATATATATATATATATATATATATATATATATATATATATATATATATAACATCATGTCGTATCAAATGGGTCGAATCAATGGGCTGAATCAAATGGGTTGAATCAAATGGGCTGAATCAATGGGCTGAATCAAATGGGCCAATTCAAATGGGCCGAATTAATGAGCCGATTCGAATAGGTCGAATTAAATGGGCCGATTCAAATGGACTGATTCAAATGGGCCAATTCATATGCACCATTCATCCATTGTTAGAGATCTTTTTAGAGCATAAAAAAAGGAATCATATCCAAAGGATCATTTGGACCATACCACAAATCGCAGTAGTGATAATGATTCACACCGTTAAAAATTTAGAGGCCCCACCATAGCATTTCTTTCCCATCCAGATTGTTCATAAGGTCACAAAGACCTGAACAGTGAGGGAAAATAAATATCAAATTGGTTTAAAACTTTTGTAACCCAAAAAGGGTTTCAATGGTGGGTGTTCAATCCACTGTTTTCAATAGTGTGGTCCATGTGATACCAGATCTGTCTTATTTTCAGTCTCAAGCCTTGAGACAAGCTTGCCAGATGAATGAACGATTTGGCTGGATCACATACATCAAGGGTGGGGTCCATGTACGTGGCCCACCAAAGATGTGAATCTACTTCATTTTTAGTCTCAAGTCGTTGACGAGCTCACCGAATGAATGGACGGTGGTGCTGGCTCCCACATGTTCAATAGATGAACGGTCTGGCTATCAGACCTGCACCATGATCCAGGCCCACATGGCACCATCCAAATGGATGGTGCATATACAAAATATTCATCAAGGTAGGGCCCCACACATGATGGTTGGCCCAACCGTCCCTGCCTTTGGATGGTGGGGATACAACCCATACATCACGGTGTATCCACACCCACGTCCAGACCGTTGGACAGTCTGGATCAATGATATGGATGGAGTGGGTATACAATACATACACCAGGATGGGTCCCATGTAGGTGGGCCATCCCACTTCCCTCTCTCTCATATGTAATATATTATATTATATAATATTAATTGATATTTTTCTTGCTAGTCATCTAATATCCCGGACAGACGGCTGAACATGGGACTAGGGCATCAGGGGCCCACCATCCTTAACATATGGACGGTGAGGGTAGATCACATGCATCATGGTGGTGCCACGTGGGTGGACCACCATGATTTGGATCAAGGTAATATTCATTTTTTCCCTCCGTCCAGACCCAGTGTCTCGACGGTCTGGATGACATAAACATCATGTGGGCCCTACGTTTTCATTAAGCTGATATTTGAGTTTTCTCTTCAACTCGGCCTGTCCAGACGGACAGACCAGTGGGCTTGCCACTGGACAGTCCAGCAAGGTGGACCGATATATGGATGGCATAAACATAATACATAGTTCATGGTGGGCCACACACACATACTAGGTGGGTCACACACCTCTTCATCATCATCACCATACAAGGGAAGAGAGAGAGAGAGAGAGAGAGAGAGAGAGAGAGAGAGAGAGAGAGAGAGAGAGAGAAACGATGATGTAGGGACCCCGCCACTATGGGCCTCTCATGCTTATAACACATACATCATAATGGGTCCCACCTATAAGTGGCCCCTCAAATACAAATCGACGGTAGATCCCCCACCTATCGGCCTCCTTCTTTTACTCCTTCGTACCTTCAATTTTAATGGAGGTTGATGCAAAATGAATGGTTGAGATGGGAAATGAGAGGGTGGGAAAGTGGACCACACTTATTTTTTAGAGAGAGAGCTTGGACGTTGGAAACTCTCATGGGAGTTGAGAGATTGCTTAGAGAATAAGAGAGAAAGAGAGGTGATGGATTGATATGGGATGGGTGGAATGGGTGTTGTAAGGAAGGGGATGGAGAGTTATGGGCTTGTTTGAAATTTTAGTAAAAGAGGAATGGTTAATGAGAGAGAGAGAGAGAGAGAGAGTTGACTTGTGAAAATGTGGGAGTGGGTATTTGTACTTAGGATAGGGTGAGGTGGCATGGGGTATGGGTGGTGTGCTTGACTTGATTTGATGTGACGGGTTGTAGAGATTCTCTCGAAATTCGTAACATGCAGCATTTTTCTCGAGATGAACATCGGCCCACATCTCCAGGCCTGGCTATTGGATCGGTGCACGAGTCGTGACGTTGGATCCGTGGCAATGGCGCAGTTGCTAAGGTACAAGTTTCAAGTCGAGCCAACTTCGATATGAAGGACTTGGCTTAGGATCGCGTAAATGTCAAATACAGGTCTAGGGTTGCCAGAATTCTACCGAGAGGGCCCGTAAGCCTACAGAATGGTATGGTGTAGGAAACGGGTCTTGCACTTACACCACCCTCTAAGATTTCTATAAGCTTATGCATGATAGATGCATTTAGGTGATGTTAAGTTACAGCAGCATAAAGCTTGGAGCATGTAGCTGACTTCTGGAGCTTTGACTTTAACATTTGTATTTTCCTTTTAGCATTGTATTCAATTGTTTATATTTGTAGATACGTGATGATAATGTTGCCTTTGTTATTTGGGTAAACTTGTGGTTATCCTTATTACGTGTAAAATGTACATTAGAAAATCCTCCTTATAGGATCTCAGGATCAGAATCTGGCATAAGAGCGCTGAGAGCCGAGAATGGGATACTACGGAGGCTGTCAGCGTCGGATTCAGCGATAGAGAATTTTGTGAGCCTGGTTTTTGAGTTTAGGGCGTGACAGAAGTTGGTATCGAGCATAACTTAGGAATACCTGAAGATAACATCGCATATCTACTAATAGCTACCCTGCACTTTATAATTGTTGAGAACTTAGAATGGTTAGATCCCTGAGTTCAGATTACTTAGAAATTTTCTGATATAGCTCCCTACCATCGAGATTATGAGGTTGTATAGTATTCCATTTTTGATCGTTTCTGATCAGGAATCCGAGGATCAGTGGGGTCATCATAGTGTTGATGAGGCATCTTGAGGGTACGAGGTTCAGATTAGAGAGCGCTATTTGTTTATAGATTGATTATGCCTTTTATGGTATTAATTAGTATATATATAAGTCGAAGCTTCCTCTTCCCTTGCCTTGTCCTGCATGATAGTAAATTTTGAAGATGAAATTTTTATTAGGAGGGGAGATCTGTGAGACCTGTATCCTAGCCCGTATCATTCCTTAGGCTTCCGTGGTCCTCCCGGTCGAATTTCAATGACCCGCAACACATAGATAGCAGTTACACATGATCATGAGTTGTATCCCGTATTCTAGAGTCAGCTCGACCCCAGACTTGTACCCTAGCAACCCCGCCATCGCCACGGTTACGACGCCGCATATTACGCACTGAGGTTATACCCAAGCTAGGAGATGTGGGCTTACGTTCAATTCAAAGAAAACGTCGCCCGTTGCAAAACCCAAGAGAATGTCCCATCAATCACATCAAATGTCAAGTACTCTATCCCATCCCTAAGTACAACCACCCTCTCCAAAGTCAACTCTCTTTCTTACAACCCATACCTAGTCAAGTACACCCATCCATCACTCACCATCCCTCTCTCCCATCACTTCTCTCCCATCACCTCTCTCTCTCATCTCTCCCTCATTTTTCCCCAACCAACCCACGTCCAAGCTCACCATGAGAAGAGCTAGTGTGGCCCACCTTCTTACCACCCAATCTCACCCTCTAAGCTTCATCTTAACCGTTAAAATGCATTCCATGGAGCTCTACATCGCATCGGTGGAAGGAGGAGTCTAAGATCTAATGGTGGGTGTTTTATAGGCTTAGATTTTATTTTTGATGATGGGCCAAGTGTGAGGCCTACCGATTGATGGTACACATCTCATTTTGGACCCTAGGTGTGGACGAAAGCTCACCATGTTCCATATGTTCATTCCATGATGGGGCCATTCTCCATAAGCTCCATCATGATGTTTATTTTCCTAGTATGAAAAGGTCATATAGACCTTGCATTTTGGGGGAGAAGGGATCTCCACCGTTGATTTTTTATATTCTTGGGCCCACATGTAATGGGACCCACTTGATGTATGTATTATAAAGCTCTAGGGGAGCTCATAATGGCGAAGCTCCTCCACCGCACGTCGTCTCTCTCTCTCTCTCTCTCTCTCTCTCTCTCTCTCTCCCTTGCGACCCACGATGATGAATGAACTAGATCCACACCGTCCAGCCTCCTGGACGGTGTGACCCACCTTAATTATATCCCCATAAATGTATTTGTGTCTAGAGGCCCTGGACAGTATTTTTTTATATATAAACAGTAATATTTACATTATAATATATTATATATATGTGTGTGTGTGTATGGTGGGCCCCACATGGGACCCACCTGATGTATATTATCATGAGGTATGTGATATACCCCACCTTAATGTACGTAGTCTATGTCCACACCGTCCATGGGGGGGACAGTGAGGTTTCACCATGATGTACGTGACATTGTTGTATGCAACACATGATCAAGGTGGGCCCCACAGTGGTGTGTTTTGTAATCTGCACCATCCATCAACAGGGCGTGCAGACCCAACCATGATGTATGTATCTTGCATCCACACCATTCAGACTTTGGACAGTGTGGATCGAACTAGCTAGTGTACCGCACCAGCTACTTAGCTTTTGCATTGGGTCAACAAGTTTTGTAGGTCCCACGTGTGGTATGTGGGGCATATCCACACCATCCATGTGCTGGACGGGTGGGACCCACCTTATTATATTCATTTTATATGTTGTTCATGCACAACACGTGGGGCCCACCTTAATAATGTGCTGCCCGTGCACAGCACGTGGGGCCCACCTTGATAATGTGTTGCCCATGTACAGCATGTGGGGCCCACCTTAATCATGTGTTGCATACAGCAATGGCACCACCGTGGTGTATGTTGTAATTTACACCGTCCAAATGGTGGGACTCACTACTGTGATGATGTCAGAAGTCCTGTGGGACTGATATCCACAGCTATGCACTTGTTTTTCCAACATAGGACCCACTTTGGTTATATGTATTATATATCCACCACCCATATTTTGACGTGGCCCATCTCTGCTGGATTTGATCCACACCATCCGTCCAGATTGTGGGCCACCACGTGGACCCATATGGGAATCAGATTGGCTAGTATACCTCATAGCAATAGCTTGTTGCTACTATACCATGTCAGCAAGTGGTGTGGGACCACCTTAATGTACATGCTTCATCCCTGCCAAGGGACCCACGTGAGATGTAAGTGTTTTATCTCAGCCATGCATCTGTTCTGGACGGTGGGACACTACAGTGATGTATATGTTTTGATCCTCACCATTTAGTCCAGTGTGGATAGTGGGCCCTATCATAATGCATGCGTTGTATATTCATGTTGTCTGTCCAGCTGGGGCCCTGATGTATGTATTCTAGCTACTGTAAGTGCTATAGTTTCTGCTCCTTTGATTGTCAAATTTTATAGTGCTAAAACCATAATTTATGTCGTGTGTAGCACATTGATATATATATATATATATATATATATATATATATGTGTGTGTGTGTGTGTGTGTGTGTGTGTGTGTGTGTGTGTGTGTGTGTGTGTGCGTGTGTGTGTGTGTGTGTGTGTGTTCAAGGTAATGCATCACATGTTCAAGTCCTGTCATGTGCTTCAAGTCAAGAATAATGATCTACTTCAAATGCAAGATCAAGTACATTGTTTACTTCTTTAAAGCTTCAACTGTCAATGTTGTAAAGCGACATCGAAAGACATGAGGATGGTTTAAGACTCAAGGTGAAGATCAACATATGTACTATAACTTCAAGATTCAAAATATCTCTAGTACAAGCTTCATCATGTGTTAACATTGACTTCAAAGAAAGACTATCAACTAAAAGGAAAAGAAGTTCAATGTTCATACTTCACTAACAAGGTTTGGACGACCTTAGATTGACCTTAGGGTAGGTCATTTTGAATACATAATTCAATTTCTCCTTTTATAAGTGTTTAGTCTATTCTTCGACTAGTTCTGGACTCTGTTCGACTAGTCCTATCACTGGCCCGACCAGTTTAAGAAATTTTAAGAAAAGTCCAAAGTTTGTTTGAATTTTTTAAAACTTTTTGTTGAACTATGACCAATCCTGGAGACTTCTCGATCGATCGTGTGAACAGTGCACGATTCATTTACGACCAGTCCTACATCTACGACTCGAAGTCTAGTGACTAAATCTGGTTCTTCACGACCAGTCATGGACAGGTCACAACCAGTTGTAGAGGTCCCTCGACCAGTTGTGGATGGCCTACGACCAATCGTGGAATGGTTTTATCTGATCGCGCTCAAAATTTCAAAAATCAGTTCGACCTACAACCAATCGTAGTGTTCACAAGACCAGTCGAAGGTGCGATCTATTCACCTATAAATAGACGACGAATTTCAAAGTTTAGTAATTCAATTCAAGTAAAATCAAGGCATCACTCTGAGAGATAAGTTAGTAATTTATTTAAGCTATATTGTCCTCATTTAATATTCTTTTTTGTAGCTTTCTTTACATTTGATTTTGAATTTCCTTATTCCAATTACATCTGAAAGAGCAATTGAGTTATTCCCATTTCTTGGAATCAAAATCAAATTAAGATAGCCTAAGGTACTTTAACTCTAAAATCAATTTAGAACCTAGAACCATTTCATATGTGAGTATTGGACATTGAACTTCATCGTTGAACTTCTACTCTGACTCAGTTCTTTCGGGTTGCAACAAAAGGAGAAATTCAGGCATTTTACATCATTATAATTTCTATTGTTTTGGGTTCTTTTTAGATTAATCGAGAAAAATATCATTTATTTGGTTATCTGAGGAGAGCTAGAAAACTCAGAGTGAGGATTTTTTAAATTGTGCAAGCCCACTTGAAAGACACAATTGTGAGGGTTTTAGGTGAACCTGAAAAACCTATTTGAATAGTGAATGCTAATATCCACTGTGTGAGGATATTAGGAGTGAAGTAGTTGTGTGGCTGTTGTTTAACAGTTGGTGTACGCACAGATGAACCACTATAACTCTTTATGTTTTGTGGATGTGTTGTTTTTTTTCTATATCTTTTATCATTCAAGTTTGTGGGATGTATTTGTGGATGTGAATGTTATAATCTTTTACATTTCAAGCATTGTGGTGAATGTTGTAATAACTTAGATATCCTTTCAGTGTTATTTCTTTATTTCTTTATTCCTTTGTATCGAGTTTGAGTTTTTGATACAAAGAACTTTCTAGAAATGAGGTTGTCCTACCATAAACCTTGATTTTTAGTGTAAGGTTATCCTTAGAACAACATTTGTATCAACCTCTCAATAGTCATACATTTGAGGTTGTTTTTATATTCAGCATTGTGAGATTATCTTTGTTATTTGCATTTAATTTATTAAAATTCTATTGTTATCATTTTAATTTGGCATAGTCCTATTCACCCCCCCCCCCCCCCCCTTCTAGGACATATAACGTGGCCTTTTCAACTGGTATTAAAGTAAATTAGCTCATTTTAATTGTTATATTTTTAAATTTATTTCCTGAGCTAATTGATCTAAGCTATTTATGAGATGTCAAATTTTGATAGCCTTTTAGTCATTAGGCCTCCACCATTTGATGGAACCAATTATGCCTATTGGAAAGCCAGAATGAGAATTTTCCTTAAATCTATGGATGGGAGTGTGTGGCTAGCCACAGTGACTGAATGGACCCCTCCTACCACTGAAGTAACTGGAATCGATGGTTCCAAATCTATGAGAATTACACCTTACTTCTCTTGGACCACACTTCAGAAAAGTGAGAGTAGTGCAAATGCAAAAGCACTAAATGCAATCACTTGCGCACTATCACCAGATGAATTCAAAAGAATTATATCCTATGATTCTGCATAGCAAGCCTGAGATATTTTAGAAATGACACACGAGGGAACATCAATTGTCAAGAAATCTAAAATTCAAATCCTCACAACCAAATTTGAGAAAATACGTATGGAAGAAAATGAAATGTTCATGGACTTCTATACAAGATTAAATGACTTGTGAAGTCTATGTGGGGTCTTGATGATAAAATTCCAGAAAGTAAAATTTATGCAAAAACACTACGCTTACTTCCTTAACGGTTCAATTCTAAGGTAACTATGATCCAGGAACTTCGTGATCTGGATAATATGAGGGTAGAAGACTTAGTTGGTTCTCTACAGACATGAGTTAACTTTTAAAGCTCCTAAAGGTAAATCTCCCTTAAATCTTCTAAAAGTATTTCTCAAGAAAATAGTAGTAATTCTGATTTGGAAAACTTTGAAGATGATATGGCCCTTTTAGCTAAAAAGTTTTACAAAAATTTTTAAAGTAAAAAAAGGATTGATTTTCAAAAATCTAATGATAAGAAGAAATCTAAACTTAAAACTCAAAAATCTTTAAAAGACCGTCAGTGTTACAACTGCCATGAATATGGGCATTTAGCAAATAAGTGTCCTAAAAAGGAAAAGTCCAAAAAGAAAGGAATGTTGGCTACTTAGGATGAATCCTCTGACTCTGAAGCCTCTTCTGAATCAGAAGATTCTAAAACTGAGTCGAGCAGTGAAGTTAAAGCCCTTACGACTCTAGCCAAATTTACCTTTTCAAATAATGATGATTCTACTAGTGAAGAAAATATAAATAGTGATCCTAAAAATGAAGATGATCTTCAAGATGCTTATAATGCCCTTTACAAGGAGAGTTGTAAAATTGTTGTGAAACTTAAACTTCAGAAAGAAAATTTTTTAAATTAAGCTTAAAGAAAATTTTGATTCTCTTGTTTTAGAAAAATCTCACATTTCAGATTGTTCTGAAAAATCAAAATGCGATTTAGATTTCAAAACCTACCTTATTGAGAATCTTAAATCTGAAAATGAAAAACTTAAACTTGAAGTCTCTTCGCTTTTGAGTTTAAAGGATACATGGAGGTATGCCCAAGGTGATCAAAGTTAGAAAAACTTTTATTTGGATCAAGAAAATGTGGTGACTAATCCAGTTTGGGCTTCGAAAAAAATTTTGCTCCTAAACAGAAGAATACTCCTCCAAAGTTTGTGAAAGGAGAGTCTTCAAACTCAAAAGGGAATAGTTCAAATCAAAATTTTTCTAAAAAGACTAAAACTTTCCAATCTTTTAAACCTAAAGACAACCATATCAACTATAAAAATCAGAACTGAAACCCTTTAGCTGAGAAAATATTTGATTTACTTAAGGAGCTCTTAAAATCTAACTCAGTAGATCATTCTTACAACAACTATAAATACAAGAAGACCAACTATACTCCTAAACTCCAAACAGTTATGAAATGGGTTCCTACAGTTACTTGCTTAGTTGCCTACGCTGCTTTTAAAGCTTCAAGACATTCAAAGTGGTACTTAGACAGTGGATGTTCCAGGCACATGACTGGTGATAAAGGTCTGTTCACCACTCTTAAAGACATGACTGATGGATCCGTTACATTTGGTGATGGTAGCAATTGCACGATGATTGGTTAAGGTACGGTTCAACTTTCTAACCTCCCTTTATTTGAGAATGTCTTATATGTAGAAGGTCTAAAACATAACTTGTTAAGCATTTCTTAAATATGTGATAAAAAATCACAGTGTAAAATTTTCTAACCAAGGTTGTGAAATTTTAAACAAAAAGGGTTCTGTAATATTAACTGCTCATAGAACTTCTGAAAATTGCTATATTATTAGTGATTCTAGCTCATCTGGTCAATCGTGTTACATAGTCCATACCGATGAGACTAAGTTATGGCATAAATGCCTCGGACATGTACATTACCACAATTTCTATAGATTGAGTAAAAGAGAACTGATAAGAGGTCTACTTAAATTATAAAAAGTAGACAAAATATATGGTGAATGCCAGTTTAGTAAGAAAACTAGGAGTGCTCATAAAAAGGTGGACTCCAATGCCACATCCAAACCCCTCGAACTTCTCCACATTGATCTTATACGACCAACCAGGATGGAGAGTCAAGGTGGCAAAAAATACATACTAGTAATCATGAATGATTATACCAGATTCACTTGGGTAGTTTTCTTAAGGGATAAATCAGAAACCCTTAAAGAAGTACAAAGAGTTCTCAAACGGATCCAGACTGAAAAAGGTTCTCAAGTCTGTAAGATCCGTAATGACCATGGATCAAAATTTAAGAATAACAGTTTTGAGAAATTCTGTTGCGATCAGGGAATATCACATGAATTCTCTATGCCAAAACACCACAACAAAATAGAATTGTTGAAAGAAAAAATAGAGTGCTTCAAGAAATGGCAAATGTAATGTTGAATAGTATGAAGCCCATTAGAAATCTTTGGGCTAAGGTCGTAAATACTGCCTGCTATATAATCAATCAGGTTTATACAAGTAAAACTTATAATAAAATGGCTTATGAAATGTGGTTCAATAAGAAGCCTACTGTCAAATACTTTCAAGTTTTTAACAGTAAGTGCTATATTTTACCTTACCGTGAAAATTTTATATTTTACGTTACAGTGAAAATTTGGGTAAGTTTGACACTAAAAGTGACGAAGGGATTTTTTTAGGGTATTCTTTGAACAGTCGAGCATATTGAGTATTGAATAAGAGGACCGATGTAATTCAAGAGTCCATCAATGTGGTCATTGACGATCACTTGATTACACCTGCCTCAAGTTCAAATAATAATGAAGTTCTTCTAATTGACAAACTAGATACTTCATCAAGTCAAAATAACTCTGAACTGAGGACTATCAAAGATCATCTAACGACTCAGATTCTTGAAAACCCTCTCAGTGGTGTGCGCACTCGTAGACAACTAGAGGATATATGTAATTACGTGTGCTTTACAACTCATATTGAACCGAAAAACGTAAAAGAAACTCTTACTGATGAAAACTGAAGAGTTGCAATGCAAGATGAGCTTAATCAAATTATCAGAAATGATGTTTGGTATCTTATTCCTAGACCTAAAGATAAAAATATTATTGAAACTAAGTGGATTTTTAAAAATAAGTCTGATGAACTTGGTAATGTAATTCGAAACAAGGCTTGACTGGTTGTACAAGAGTACATTCAAATTGAAGGCATCGATTATGATGAAACCTTTGCCCCAGTAGCTCATCTTGAATCAATCAGACTATTTATATTTATTATTTGCTTTAAAAAATTTTAAAATTATCAAATGGATGTAAAGAGTGCTTTCTTAAATGACGATCTACATGAAGAAATGTATGTTGAACAACCAACGAGTTTTGAAGACCCTTAAAATACTGATCATGTTTATCGCTTAAAAAAGGCTCTCTACAGTTTGAAACAAGCTCCTAGGGCATGGTATGAAAAATTAACTAAGTTTTTACTAAGTCATAATTTTCTAATAGGACGTGTTGATAAGACTCTTTTTGTTAAGAAATATACCAATCATATCTTAATAGTTAAGATCTATGTTGATGATATTATTTATGGATCTACCTGCACTAACATGACTATTGAGTTTGTAGATCTTATGAAATTTAAGTTCGAAATGAGCATGGTTGGGGAATTGAATTATTTCCTAGGGTTGTAAGTGAAACAACAACCTGATAGTATTTTTATTTCTCAAACCAAATATGCTCTGACCCTAGTGAAAAAGTTTAGATTTGAGAATGGGAAAAAATTTGATACTCCTATGAGTACATCGTTACAACTCTCAAAAGGTTATGCAGGTAAATGTGTGGATCCTAAATTATATCGTAATATGATTGGTAGTTTACTTTATTTAACTGCAAGTAGATTTAATATTTTCACTAAACCGCTTGACAAAAGCAGGTTTAATAAATTGAAATTTGATCTTGACATGTGCAATTTAAATTACTTATTCATGCTTTTCTGTATTATAGTTTGTATATTTATTAAATTATAATTTTAAATTTTAGAATTATGTGAAGAATGCATGTTTTTGTCTATGCACGACCAGTCGAGGATGTACTCGACCAGTCGTGGTACGACCGATCGAGGACATCCCATGACCAGCCATGTAGCGCCCTGGATCTTTTTATTTGGGGAAAAACTCTTTCTTTCTCACTTCCTCTTTTTTCTCCAATGGGCCCTAGCATGACTAGTCGTACCCAACTTCTTGATTCATCAAGGTTAATGCATTATTTCAATTTTTCTTTTAGATTCAAGCTTTATTTATTTCATTTTCTTCCTTTGAGTGCTTGATTTTAAGTTTTCTTGAAGTTTTTAGAGTTTTCTTTTGTAAAATCTGATCTAGAAAAATCGCACTCTACATCCTTTGTAATCTCTTGATTTTTTATATTCTTAGTTACAAATGGATGTTAGAGGTAGGAAGAAAACTTCTTGTGGTGCGTCATCTTCCAGATTGACAACTATCACACGGCACCACCTTCGGTCTCCCGAAGATGATCCTCTCTATGTGAAAGATTTCAGGATGCACAATGTGATTGTTGAGTGACTTGTAGATGTTGCACATATTTCTCTTTTTGATCTCCTTCCACTTTTTCAATCCGTATGATGGGATAACATTTTACATTGGGGTGGGCCAGCATACCGGTCTATTACATAGGCTATGTTCGCATGCATTTCTGATTTCTCTTCAGAAAATTTAACTTTTAAAATTGCTACTAGAGAAGGCCCATTTAAAGTTGATCGTCATCTGATATCTAGCCTTATGGACATACCTGTCAATGATGAAGGTATTCCTATTATTTCTCTAGTTGAGAAACCATCTGAATCGAAAAACGCATGCTTATTAGAGCATTATGCAATATAGATGTACAGTGGACTCATAAGGGGAATGTGCTTACTTCTAAGTACTTGTTACCCAGATACAGGGTCCTTAATAGGATATTTATTTCCAATCTTTATCCTAAGTCTGGTAATAAAACTAAACTCACTTCTTTTATGGTTCGAATTTTGCATTTCATCATATTTGGAATCAATCTATCTTCCTTCTTTAATTTTTCATTCCATTATTCAATTTCATCTCCATCCGGGTCATAGTGATATTCCATTTGCATATCTTATGACTTTGTTAGCTACTCACATGTTACTTACTATGCTTGGTGGAGAGTCACTCATTCATCACCTCATATTTAACAACAAAAATATAAACAAGATGATGTTGCAATTGGCTAAAGGCTAAGTGAATGAGGGTGGTGGTGGAGCTGAAGCAATGAATGAAGAAGAAGGCAGTTTACCTGATGATGTTAACATCGATGATATTTTTAATGAACTTGATTCAGATTCTGAGATTGACCCTTACTATCAGCCATCTGACTTTAATGTGCGTTTACGTGCACTTGAGGAGAAGGTAGAGGATATGAATGTTTCCCATGATTTGCAGTTTAAATATATGCGCAAGTATCTTAGGCGTATTAACAAAGGCCTTCATCAAATTGATCCTACCATACCTGCTTCTTTTTCAGGATCTGATTAAGTGTTTTCTCCTTTGGTCTGTAATAACTTTTGTGATACTTTTTTATCCTTTCAGTTTTTGAGACCAACTTTGGATGAATTTGGTTTATGCTGGTTAATGATATGTGATCTTTACATTTCCTTATATCTTTCATATCTTGACTATGTTTGCTCCATTATTCCTCTTGTCGTTATTCCCCTCTTCCATATCTTCATTTCTTCCTTTGTCATATTGTGACAAAAAGGGGGAGAATATTTTGTTATGCTTGTGCTTGCTTGCTTGCTTATGGATATGGAGTGTGGGTAGTAGCATTTAGTGTGGGTAGTAGCATTTTATTTTTTTTTGCTACTCAGGGGGAGTAAGTAGTAGCACAGGGGGAGTAAGTAAGGAAGTGTCTTGGATATTTCATGATGATTTGTTGTGTATTATAGTACATTATACTCTCTTGTGTATATACGGTGCATGATTCTTTATTGAGCATGTAATGCTTTTCTTATTTTTAATGTAATGTGTTTTGTCACAAATTTGACAAAGGGGGAGATTGTAAGTGCTGTAGTTTCTGCTCCTTTTATTGTCAAATTTTGTAGTGCCAAAAACACAATTTGTGTCTTGTGTAGCAAATTGATATATATATGTTTAAGGCAATGCACCACATGTTCAAGTCCTGTCAAGTGCTTCAAGTCAAGAACAATGATGTACTCCAAATGCAAGATCAAGTACATTGTTTACTTCTTTAAAGCTTCAACTGTCAATGTTGTAAAGCGACATCGAAAGACATGAGGATGGTTCAAGACTCAAGGTGAAGATCAACATATATACTATAACTTCAAGATTCAAAAGATCTCAAGTACAAGCTTCATCATGTGTTAAGATTGACTTCAAAGAAAGACTATCAACTAAAAGGAAAATAAGTTCAATGTTCATATTTCACTAACAAGGTTTGGACAACCTTATATTGACCTTAGGGTAGGTCATTTTGAATACATAATTTAATTCCTCTTTTTATAAGTATTTAGTCTATCCTTCAAATAGTCCTGGACTCTATTCGACTAGTCCTAATGCTGGCTCGACCAGTCTAAGAAATTTCAAGACATGTCCTAAGTTTGTTTAAATTTTTTAAAATTTTTTGTTGAGCCACGACCAGTCTTGGAAACTGCTCGACCGTCGTGTGAATAGTGCATGATTCATTTACGACCACTCCTGCAACTACGACTCGAACTCCAGTGACTAAATTAGTTCCTCACGACTAGTCGTGGACAGGTCATGACCAGTCTTGGAGGTCCCTCGACCGGTCGCGGATGGCCTACGATCAGTTGTGGAACGGTTTTATCTGATCACGTTCAAAATTTCAAAAATCAGTTCGACCTACGACCAGTTGTGGTGTCCATAAGACCAGTCGAAGGTGCGATCTACTCACCTATAAATAGACGATGAATTTCAGAGTTTAGTAATTCAATTCAAGTAAAATTAAGGCATCACTTTAAAGATAAGTTTGTAATTTATTTAAGCTATATTGTGCTCATTTAATATTCTCTTTTTATAGCTTTCTTTTCATTTAATTTTGAATTTCCTTATTCCAATTATATTTGAAAGAGGAATTGAGGTATTCCCATTTATTGGAATCAAAATCAAATCAAGCTAGCCCAAAGTACTTTAACTCTAAAATCAATTTATAACATAGAACCATTTCATATGTGAGTATTGGACATTGAACTTCATCGTTGAACTTCTACTCTGACTTGGTTCTTTTGAGCTGCAACAAATTGAGAAATCCAGGTATTTTACATTATTGTAATTTCCATTATGTTGGTTTCTTTTGAGATTAAGGCAGAAAAATCTCATTCGTTTGATTATTTGAGGAGAGCCAAAAAACTCAGAGTGAGGGATGTTTTAAATTGTATAAGCCCACTTGAAAGACACAATTGTGAGGGTTTTAGGTGAAACTGAAAAACCTATTTGAATAGTGAATGTTAATATCCACTGTGTGCGGATATTAGGAGTGGAGTAGCTGTGTGGTTGTTGTTTAACAGTTAGTGTACACACAGACGAACTACTATAACTCTTTGTGTTTTGTGAATGTGTAGTTTATTTTCTATATCTTTTATCATTCAAGTTTGTGGGATGTATTTGTGGATGTGAATGTTGTAATCTTTTACATTTCAAGCATGGTGGTGAATGTTGTAATAACTTAGATTTCCTTTTAGTATTATTTCTTTATTTATTTATTCCTCTATATTAAGTTTGATTTTTTAATACAAAGACCTTTCTAGAAATCAGGTTGTCCTACCATAAACCTTGGTTTTTGGTGTAAGGTTGTCCTTAAAACAACATTTGTATCAAGTACTCATACATTTAAGGTTTTTTTATATTCAGCATTGTGAGATATCATTGTTATTTGCATTTAATTTATTTAAATTCTGCTCTTAACATTTTAATTTAGCATAGTCCTATTCACCCCCCTCTAGGACATATAACTTGGCCTTTTCAGTTATGCTATCCATTTGTCTGTGGGACTGGCCATGATGTAAGTGTTTCATCCACGCCATCCCATCCATGTGTTGGACGTGGGCCCTATACACGTGGTCCACCTTGATGTATGATTTAATCCACACCGTCCATCAATTTGGAACGGTGGGGACTCCTCCATGATATGTGTTATATCCTAACCATCTAGATTATATAGGGCATGCCTCAATGTATGTTTTATCCACACTGTCCGTGGGACATGTGACCCACCTAATGTATGCATTCTATATCTATGCCGACCATCTGGTGGGGCCCACTTATTGTGCATTGGTGCGGCTCATTGATGAAGCTCACTTGATGCATACAAGGCCCATTGGTGCAGCCCATTGCGATGTGTAAGGCCCATGTTATGCGGCCCATTGTGATGCGTATTGGGTCCATTTGATGTATATTAGGTCCATTGGTGCGGCTTGTTGCTGTGGTCCATTTGATGTATATTAGGCCCATTGGTGCGGCCCATTGATGTGGCGCACTTGATTATATGAGGCCCATTGGTGTGGCCTGTTGATGTAGTCTATTTGATGTATATTAGGCTCATTGGTGTGGCCTATTGATGCGGCTCACTTGATATATATGGGCCCGTTGGTGCGGCCCATTGATATGACCCATTTGATGTATATTAGGCTCATTGGTGTGGCCCGTTGATGCAGCCCACTTGATGTATGAGGCCCTTGTGTGAGGCCATGGGCCCACTATATGTTTAGCTCTATGTGGGCCACTCCTTGAGAATAATGTTGGTTGAATGTCCACATTGATGGGCAATGATGGTTAAATGTCCACATTGTGATATTCTCTTAGGCACTTTGTTAGGACAATTACCGATTATGATTGTCGGGCCGATTATCGAGGTCAATTCTGACTGTCGAGGTCGATTATCAAGACCGATTCTGATTATCGAGGCTGATTTCGATTGTCGAGGTCGATTCTGATTGTTGAAACCAATTATTGAGGCTAATTCTAATTGTCGAGGCTGATTATATAGGCCGATTATCGGTGCCAGTTATCGATACCAATTATGAGTATGTGACAGCATAACATCATGATACATGCCCATATGCATCATCTACATGTTTGTTATGAGATATGGTTGACCATTGCATATATTGTTGGGCAGGTTGTTATGAGACTCCCTCATAAGCGAAGATTATCTCACATGAGCACATATTATGCACATGATTGATGCATGATTATATGTATAACTCTTGCATCTCGTATTGTGTATTGTGATTACTGTATGCCCTAGTGACAATAGGGCCGTAGCCTCCACAGGCATGTCGTGGATGGCTAGATGGGACACCGAAAATGGTTGGTTAGAGCATCTGGGTACTTTGGATGTTCGTGGGTGAAAGTCCTTAAACCTCTGTAGCCAGGAAATACCCCAACGTCTAGACTGAGTGGATATATGAGTGCCCAAGTGCTAAATACTTGTAGGCCGCGTCTTTCACTGTGTCGTGGTCGATTGGGAGGGGGTGTGGCCTTATCTGCCTGATTTGTAGTGGGAAAAACTAGGCTGAGTTTGACTAGCTCATGAATGGGTTTGCTAACGACGTGCTGAGTAGGTATTGGCTGAATACTGGCCAAGCGGATAGTGAGATCTCTTCCACTCAACTGGTTGCGCGCGATGGGGCGATAATCTAATTTAGAGTGTACTAGTGTAACACCCCGAACTTTTCAATACCGAGTATTGAAAGTCCTTGAGTGTTACCGTAAATGTAACCTATTATGTACACGTGTATAGTACCAATATAGTTAACCTAACCCTACATCCATCCTCCAACATGAATCTGACTGATTATGAATGATATTCATCCATAAATCAAGCCATCCAACCGTTGCTAATATAGTTCGATATATGTACCTTCCTTTCACTAAATCAGTGAATAAGTCTTTATTTATAATGATTTTAATGTAAGTCCTTTTGTAAGAATTGTTTAGAAAATAACATATAATAATCTAGAACCATTAGATTTCACAAAACTTTAGATTAGAAATAATTATGAAAATGCCCTCAATCTATACCCTGAATTCCAACTCACGAGGTTCTCATGATCCGTTTCATGTGAAACTTTATACCAGGCCTAATTATCATAAATTAACTATACACATCAAATTTCAGCCCTTAGATCACATTAATCTAGCTACTTGATCTCTACATTCGTCCATACACTTATCAAACCAAGATTTTGATCCATTCATCTTGTTCACAACAGATGAATATGCTTAACCCATCATTAGAATTTCAATTTGAAAAACCTACATGTGTGAGAAGACACTCTAATCTGACGATACACATACTTTACCCCTAATCCTCCTGAAACTCACTTTACATTTATCTGTATACGAAACTGACCGTATACCCACCTATATACATAATAAGAGTGCTAACCATCAAGTTCTCTTATTTTTAGCTAGTCATCTGACCCTCTGTCATATTTGGATCCACCAAATGGGCCACAAGAACATCATAGTAAACCAATCATCATGAAGATCTTAGGTTCTAAGTCCAAACTACCTGGTAACTTGTCAATTGGAGGTGTACAAATGTTATTTTGAATTACGGAGTGTGTAAGCCACTGAAAGAGCATCTTGGACATCCTAGGGAGATTGGGGCCCAAATTTGACCGATGGAAAGAGCATGAAAAATGGGGGATACCCGCCAAATTTTAGGGCATTTGGACAGTACACTCTGATATAATAGACATTGGAAGATGATTAGAAAATGGATGGAAAATTTGTAATTAAAGGATGTAAAGTGACTACGTAAAGATGGTTTTAACGTAAATACCATTTAATGCATTAGCAGATCGTGCGGCCCACCTGAAGTTCAGATCTACTTTAAGTTTGGGACCATGGGTTAGCACGGCGTGCCAAAGACGGTGAATGGAGTGGATCTTCTAGATGATCATCACAGGTGGATCCCATCTATTTTGAACAACAAGATAGAAAAGAAACTTATCTGCACGCTATAACAGCGGATGATGAAATCGGAAGTTACAGTGGTTTCCACCCCCATGTCCTTACAACATGTGGACCTAGTCATCTAATAA